>JAUCBN010000010.1:21190471-22390471 GCA_035048815.1 Abelmoschus esculentus | reverse complement strand
TCAAGACATGACTTTGAAACACTGTATTGTGCCTATGGATTTTTCAAACGAGACACTTGTCCAAGTACAACCCAGACAAGTGTAATAAAAATTCGAAAAGAAAAAGAATCCAAGGCACAATCGAGTAGACCTATATCCCCTCAGGCCTCATGGACTTCTTCTTCTTCCTTAGGCTTTTAGGAAAATCGGCCCAGTAAAAGAATGCCTTTCTAGGTTTGGTTAACCGATTAAACTGAACTAAAAAAATTATTAATCAATTTTTATATTAATTTTAATTGAATCAATTTTTTTAAAAAAATGTTTAGTCAAATAAATTTTTTTGTCAATTTGGTTTTTTAAATTAACCAAGTTTTATTATAAAATTTTAAGAAAATTACACAAATGATTATTAAATTATGTTAAAATATTTTTTAAGTATTAAACTTTTAAAAGTTATAAAACAACCATTAAACTTATTGAATTATTACAAGATGTCATTGATTCATTATATGTTATAAATTATTGATAAATATTAAAATACTAATAATCATTTTGAATAATTCAATAAATTTGACGATATTTTGAGTTAATTTTATAAAGTTTAATAACATTTTAATACTAAAATATATAAATAATTTAATCAATTAATCAATTTTAAATTAATTAATAACAAAATTTAAAAAAATTATTAATCGTTGAACACGATCAAATTTAAAAGTAATTAATCACTTAATAAAAATATTAGTACAATCAATTAATACGATTAAAATCGAAGTTTCTACACCCCTAGATTTTTGTTGTTCTCTGAAAAGTGGTTAGTGTAGGGAAAATATTTGATCCAGGTTTGTTAGTGGCAGACAAGTTTGGCTGTAACAAGGAACCCAAGAGTAAAGAGGCTGACGCCTAACGTTAACAGGAGGCAGATTTACTGGATTTAAAATCTCCTACTTGGAATTTTCAGTAAGCTTATTGAAGGTAACATTGGTTGAGTTGGGTGAACTTGGACCCGACTTTTTATTTAACGGGTCCAGGATAATGATATATAACATATTGTCGTAAAAATAATTTTAATGTTTAATTGTTTATAATTTTTATTTTTATTTTTTTGGAAAAATTTAGCACTTAATCTATATTTTTTGATAAATAATTTATTTTATAACTATTATGATAATTGGACCGTTATAAATTTAACGATGGTGACATTTTATATGGATATGATAATATATTTTAAATGACATAGTATCTAACCTATTAAATATATATGAAATATAATTTTATTTCAATATAAAATATAAAACAATTAAAATTCAAATAAAATAGTAAAAATTAATTAATTTTAAAATAAAAAACTACTAAATATTATTAACCTTAACTACGATAAAATCAAAATCTTATCTTAAAAAATATGGACACAATTTAAAATTAATTAATTTTTTAAGATAAGATTTTGATTCTATCGTGATTAGGGTTGAGAATGTTTAGTAGCATTTTATTTTAGAATTAATTATTTTTTAATTTATTTGAATTTTAATTATTGTACATTTTATATTAGAATAAAATTATATTTCATATATATATATATATATTTGATAGGTTAGATGTCATGCTATTTAAAATATATTATCATATGCATATAACATGTCATCATTGTTAGATTTTTAACGGTCCATTTATCATGGTTGTTAAAAAATAAGTTATTTATCAAAAAGATATAGGTTAAGGATTAAATTTATCCCAAAAAAGAATAAGGGTCAAATCGATAAAAATTATAAATGTTAAGGGTTAAAATTATCTTTTTGCCTAATGTATTCAACGATAAAATTAAGGTTTAAGACTAAAAGTAAAATATAAATATTTAAAAGTAAAGAATAAATTTATAAATAGATTAATATTTTAAGAATTTAAATAAAGAGATAAAAAAAAATTAAGAATGGATGCTTACCCCTATTCACTCTTATATAATTTTGTATTTGTATATAATATAAATAAATTATAAAATATCACACATTAAATAATATAATAATTGTCTTTACTTCTATTACTATTTTAAATTATTTTGTCGAAAATGAAACTATTGTTATTTTTAGATGATTCTAATTCTACTAGATTGTCTGTATATTGTGTATCTTGTTAAAGGATCAATGTTACTAATAAAGCATACATAATATTATACTCACATCAGGTAGTTAAAAAATGTTATTATAATTTTAATTTAAATAAATCAAATAATTTTTAATTAAATAATAAAACCATGTTTAACCTAATCATTAACACAATTGCATGTTAGATTATTTTAATTACTTGTTAGGACTGAGTTTAACCTAATTGGACTCTTATATGGATGCTCTCCCATATGTCAATTGGCTAGCTGGCAACATTGGGTATTGCTCTAGTGCAACCGAGGAAGGAAAGAGAAGGTTAATTCTTTCATTAAATTATTTCGTTTTTTTTAAAAAAAAAATGGATTCTCTTTTTAGGTCATATCTATGGTTTTATTTTTATTTTAAGATGCTAAACAAAAAGGCTAGCGAAAGCTAATTAACTTGTAATTACAAAGTATTGTCAGTTTACAATAACCAAAATAAAAATAAATTTAAAAGTAAATTATTAAAACAGATTTTTAAAAATATTAATAATTAAAATAAAAATGAAAAATAGTTTTGAGAGATAGATAATATAGTTTCTTTTAAAAAGTTCATAATTTAAAATTCCACAGCATCGTATGTTACAATCTTTAAATTCAATATGGGATAATTAAGATTAAGTTCATAAAAAAAAAGTAAATACATTATTAATTTGTATTAAGAGAGTGAAAGGCAAATGAAAAGGACCTGGTGGGGAAAGGGTAGTATGGTAAATGCATAGGTGGGTTAAAAGAGTGTTGGGTGTGCAAGAGCTGGACTCCCTACGTGTTGTTGGGCGGTGGCACCGATGTTTTTTTCAGTGTTTTCCGATAACCTTACCTTACCTGTCATTTTTGTTGTTCGGTGGTGTGCTGAGTGTTTCTAGTGTTGTCTCTACTAGTGTAATAAAATTGGACTTAGGCACTGTGACTGAACACAGATCCCACGATGACCAGAAAAAAACGTTGGTTGCTTGTTCTATTTAATATTTATACTCAAACATCCAAAACCAGGTCTCAACTGATAAACGGCGCTTAACTAACCCAAACCCTGACCCCAGCTGTGGTTAGTTAGCCCGCACGTTATTCTTTTGCCCATAAATTTTAGATTTTTAGGCTATTTAAAATTTTTATTTATAAAGATAAAATGTTTAAAATTTATTTTAAAAATTATGGTACAAGAAAGAAAATATTATCTATAGACTATATATAATATTTTCTCATTTGTACTGTAAAAATTAAGATAAAATTTAAAATATAAGTGAAGATTTTTTATATTTTAAAATAAAAATTTAAATTGGATTATTTTTACAATTTCGGTTCTATTTTTCTTCGTTCTTTCTTATTCTTTTACAAATTTAATATTAAAAAAATGTACAAATTATTTTTAAGTGTTTTTTTTTTATCTTTTTAAGTGTTAAAACTTTAATTATACATTGAATATGTTTTTTTAATTCACAAAGGGGGTTGAATTTGTCCATTTTGATTGTATTATTAATATTGTCGTAGATTCTTCAATTTAAATGCATTTTATTTCGTTTCAAATTGATTAAAAATCTTGATTCGATGAGGAAAAAAAACAAAAAGGAAAGTTTAATCTAAAAAGGAGAGGAAAACAACTCATATAAATGCTAATTCATAATTGTGATTGAAAATGCCATTTTTGCGTTCATATTACAAGATTGACAGAAAATTCATAGCCATGGATATAAATATATTGTTGGCGTTTATAGAAAGTTATTTAATTGATTTTATAAAATCCATGCATTATTATGAAATTTAGTAAAAATAGAAAAAAAATGTGAAAATGAGGAAAAATAAGAATGACTTGGTAACCGCAATCTGCAAAATCTAGGACGTTTATCGAGCGAGTAATTAATTACAAGTTAAATATTGTCTGATTCGTGTTCGTTAAAAAATTTATTGTTCGATTTGATTTGTTACTCACTAAGCTCGTTAAAATTATGTTCGACTCGGTGCTCGTTAAAATATTTTGTTGCTCAACTCGACTCGTTAAGCTCAACTTGTTACTCGTTAAAAAACTTGCCTTATTTTTAACTAAAATTGAAATTTAATAATATCATATGAGGCTTAATATTAACTTAAATTAACAAATTTTATTAAAAATATCAAAAAGAGTGTATAAAATATTTTTAAAGTCTAAATTCAAAAAATATTTCATAAATACACCAAACTAGCATATTAAAAGTAAAGTAACAACCCACACATTAATAATTATTATTTAAATTTATTTTTTGAATAAAATTATTATAAAATATTTTAAAAAAAATTAATGAGTTGTTCGCGAACTTATCGAGTCAGTTAGACTTTGTTCGATTCAACTTGTTGTATCGAGTCAAACTCAAGTTCGAATTGAATTAATTCGAATCAAATATTTATTAATTTTTAACTAAGTCGAATTCGAACAATTCACGAGCTACTCAACTCGTTAAACACCCCTAATTCGATCCCCCAGTCCACACGGTATAAAAAATAAATACACAAAACTTTAGGGTCACAATCGCAAAACACCAAAACTAAATTCCTGACAATGAAATTTTCGCGAAGTTTCAGAATTACTGACCCCTCCCCTGATCCTATAAATACATAGTTGGAGTGAAGCTAGGTTTGCCGAACTAAACAGCCAAACACGCCTCTTTAGAAAATTTGAAACAAATATTCTCTTGCTCTTCTCTAAAAAATGGCGGCATCTTCTGGAAAATCAAGAGCACCGATTCTCCGATCCCTTTCACCACCGGGCCGTTTCAATTCTCACTACACTTCACAGTCTCCGTCATCTTCTTCCTCGGCTTTTGCTTATTCGAGTTCAAGTTTCTCTTCACGCTCTTCTACTTTCTTTAGCCAACAAAGATCTGTTTCTCCGCCCCGTGTTAATCTATATAACCATTCTCCATCATCATCGTCTGTTCGTTTCTCGCTTGATAATCGTCCAATCTCGCCGAACCATTCGGTTTCAGCCGTCCGTAGAAATACCGAGGCGTTAAAGAATTTACAGAGCAAGCAGTCAAAGCGTACTTGTATGTGTTCTCCTACGACGCATCCTGGATCTTTCCGTTGCAGTCTTCATAAGGGTTTCAATAGTCCGCACGTGGCGTCCGGTTACGCGCCTAGTAATCGGCTTAACGCGCGTAGATCTGCGATGACAAACTCGCTAGTTAGAATTGGAGGAGTCGAAGGAGATTTAGTTAGGAGAGCCTTGTCGGCTTTGATTAGGCCTTCCTCACATCAGCAGCGTCGCCGTGCAGCGTTTCAGCCGAGGCCAAGCCGGCTCTCCGTGATGTCTAAAGCAGAGGATTGCTGAAGGTACCTTTTGTGGTATCTCTTAAATTTTCAAGCTTTTTGGTAAAGTCTCCGAGATTTTCCGGTGGTTGGAGATCGTGCCGTGGAGTTATGCCCCAGCTGTTGACTGTGAGTTAGGCATTCGGCGAGGAGGTTGGAAATCTGGGTGATGAAACTGATATGATTTTTAGTGTACTCTGGTTTGCAGAAACCGTAGAATCAGAGCGTCATATGATCATATACTTTGTTGGCCTAAATGCATATATCTTTTCAAGTTTGAGGAGATTTTGGAAAAAAATTTGTTAAGACACAAAATCTAATCTAATCTGACTTAACTAAAATCTAAAAATCTGAACCCAAATCTCAATTTTGATTGGTTTCATGTTTTATTTTATTCACCTTTTGTTCTCCAAACACCATTCCATTTCCATACCAGCGCAAACCTTTCGTTATCCGTTTGCCTTTCAGTTTCTCGTTTCCAAATTCTGCGCCTTCATCCGTTAGCTCCTTTTTCTCTTCCGATTCGTCCCGTCCATAGTGTTTTTTTTTTCTTCTTTTTTTTTTTCTCTCTCTTCAATATTTCCATCTGTTCGTAATTTTGTTTTTTCAAAGCTATATGTTTATTTTTATTCACTGTTAATATTTTTCATTTTTTTGGTTCTTTTCAGGCATTGGAATTGGACAAGGCGGAGTTTACAGATCTTGATTTCACCTGGGTCCCTTTAAAGGTGATAATTAAACATGTCGTTGATTTTAAGGATTAAAACTCGATTACTGACTTATGCATATAAAATCAATAAGAACTGGTCAATAGCCCGCATAAACATTAAATAAAAATCAACATTAAAAAACTGTAGTTGATTCAACCTGGATAATTTTCGACTGAGTTAGTAAACGAAAATTAAAAAAAAATATTCATCTAAAAAAAGAAAATTAAAAAAATACTATCTTAGCTGGAGTAATCGGGTTATTTAGCAGTTTATAGATAGTTCTATGGTTTTATAGTGTCAATATTGTGAATTTATATAAATTCAGTGGCTATATGTTTTTTTTCCTGTAAAAGAAAAAGGGAAGAAGAATAAATAACCCAAGTTGAGGAAACCGCCCTCCTTTATTCTCGTTACTTTGGTGGCACCGAAATGTGTGGAAATCTGTTAGATAAGTAGTAGGTCATCAACAATAATACAGATTTATTAAAAATTGAAATAAATTACATAGTTTACATAAATTTAATGTATTATTTTATATTATATAAACTGTCTTCATTCTTAGAAAAGTCATATATACAAAATTCAAATGATTTTTTTAATCGATAAATTATTAATAAAAAAATGTGTTTTGATTTATTTTGGATAACAGGTTCAATGTTTTCTGTTCTTTTAATCTTTTTATTATATGTGGTTGAGAATAAAATATCATTTTTTTGATTTAACGGCGATATTCAATCCATAAAGATTAAAAGTGTTTTTGATTTTTTTTAATTTTATCTTAATTAATTTAAATTAAAATGTTTCGTACACTATTTTGATAAATAAGTATTCGAAGATTTTGAATTCAAAAATTATTTAATCGTATTTTATTTTATTTTTTTAGCTTTAAAAAGGTTTGGTCCAGAAAAGTTGAAAGATAAATCGGTTTTCATAGCAACTAGCATATGGAGTGTGGACCATTCATTTCATTTTCATCTTACTGTCAGATTCTCCCGCATGCCCAGAGAAAAAAGAAAAGGATTTTCCTAATCCTATGATGTCCGTAGCACCCAATGTTTCCCTTCCATCTAATTGGGGAAATAAAGTTCATTTATTTTTTGCATTTTCCACTTGAGTATGATGACAATTCCCTGTGTTCTGCATATGAGCCAACCATGTGGGAGTGTTTGATGAATGGTAATCGACTCACCCTGTTTGTTTCTTTTTTCCTAGGATAAGGATAGATCTGAGTTTTTTTTTACTCTTGCAAAATAATATTAATAGTTACTGTCTTGTCTCTTTGTTACATCTATGCATGTAATGTGCATTTTATGTTTTACTCTTGTATTCTCCAATGTGCAAAACCATGATAGTAATTTGCTCGGCTGATGGGTTCTCTTTTGGATTAGAAGATGGGTTTCAAAAAAGAAGAAAGACCATATATGACATTGTTTGGGTCATTCATTAATGCTACACGAAGCATTCCGACAACATAAGGAAGAAGGCCCACCAAAATCCTTTGTGTCCAAAGATGTTGAAGTGTCATGACTTGTGAGTTGTGGCATAAGTGTGTTCCATGTGGGACTGAGACATGCTCCTTTGCTAAAAAGTTGAAGGGGGTACAGGTACTCAGGAGTCTCACCGTCACCTGAAAAAAATTAATGAAAAAATAATGTTCAGAATATTTGATGTTCTAATTCTGAAATGGTTTTATATAAATTTAAAGCAACTGATCTATGGAATCAATTGCTTCCATACAAAGAATGTCGTTGTCCTCATCTTCTTTTCATTCTTGTATTCAACACACTGGAGAAAAGGAGAGAAAATGGAAAAGAAAAGAAAACTAGAAGACACACTGGACATGGAAAACATGACATGTTACGCAGTTGCTAAGTTGTCCGAATGCCATGTCATCACATTCTCCGACAAGACTTTACCTCTTCCCTACTTTTCCTTCAAACAAGCTCTTCCCTGGGCATCTCAAAACTCACTTCTCTCGCACCAAATTCCCCGTTGGTTTCCAAAACGCTACGCTCATCAATGGAGAACCTGAAAGCAGGGACAAGACCACCACGGCTTGGCCTTGGCGCTGCTGTCTGGGTGCAGATAGCATCCGGGAATGCGTACAACTTCCCTCTCTATTCCCATTCCTTGAAATCTGTTATGGGGTTTAGCCAACATCAGCTGACAATGCTTGGTGTCGCTAATGATATCGGTGAAAACGTTGGACTCCTCCCTGGTATCGCTTGTAACAAGTTCCCGCCTTGGGTTGTTCTTTCGATCGGTTCTTTTGCTTGCTTCTTGGGTTATGGTGTTCTTTGGCTTGCTGTTAGCCGAACTGTTCTAAATATGCCTTATTGGCTGGTAAGGTTCATTGTTTATCTGGATTATTTCTTCAAAAAAAAATCGTGATTAGATCGATTTCTATCTAGATTGTCTTAGATTTTAAACTGATTTGAATGCTTTTAAGTTTTAACTATCAATTTCATCTGTGTGAATGAAAGCCTCTTTCCCAAGTTAGTTCCCTTTCCATTTTATGGAGTTTTGGGAGATAAATGTAAAGCTCTTTTAATCAGGACTCATAGCTACCTCTCTACTGTAATTATTGGTACAAATTGGTAAAGTTGGTTTGAGGTGGGGTGGCCTTGTTGCTTTGAAATAGTGGGAAATTTCTTATTTTTTTTTCCTAGCGAAAACACTGTGCTTGTTGTAAATCCATGGTGAAACTTGAGCTTTATCTTGCATTGCTTGATACATTAAAGAAGTTGGAAATTTCGTGGAAACCTGATGAAAGTGAAGGTCCTAGAGACCGAGACATAGAAGAAGTTGGATGGTAGCTTGTAGTTCAAAAGTAGTTTTCCAACAATTTTGTTACACTGGAAGAGTCAGTGATATTTGGCTGAAATGTTTTAATTAGAGAAAAACTATTCTATCTTTCGGTTTCTTTCTAGTACATCTTCCATGTACAGAAATATATAGCAGAGGTGTAGTAATGTTTAATGGCGTTTACACATGAACCAAGTAGAATAACAAACGTTGAAGGATTAATGAGAAGTGGTGGGAGAAGTAGAGGTTTCCGACATTGAATTACAAGATTCTAATGTTGTTAAAGTGATGGGCTATTGAATGGAGTATAATGGAGAAATTATAGTTTTAGATATCAATGTTATTCATAATTTTGTATACCAAGCATCTTTGATAGTCAGAATCATTCGTGTCAACACGAAAATAATATAATAATAATAATATATAATAAATAAATAAATAATATAATTAATATAATAATAATTATTATATAATAATATTATATATAAATAATATATAATATAATTTATAATAAAAGAAAGAAAGAAAGAATTTAGAAAAAGCCGAAAAACTGAATGTTGAATCTAGCAACCGAAAAGCAAGGGAGCCGGATCTTCAGGGATTTCATGTGATCATGGGGGAGAGGGGATTCGACTGGAGAAGTTGGAGTTCACTCGGTTTTTGGAGAGGTGGAACGGCAGCAACAGGGGTTTAAAGGGAGAGAAGAATACAATGCTCTGGGGGGGACCCGGTTTTAGGCTGACCAACCTCCGGACTCGATCTGGCTCTTTGTTCCCATTGCAAGCGGTCACCGCCATCGCTACTCCCATCAACAACTCCGACATGATCGCCACTTCCTCTCGGGACGAATCCATCATTCTTTGGCACTTAACCAAGGACGAAAAGACCTACGGCGTCCCTTGTCGTTGTCTCACTGGTCACTCCCACAACTCGTCGCATCGTCGGCCACACCAAAGATGTTCTTTCTGTTGCCTTTCCATTGACAATCGCCAGATCGTTTCGGCTTCTTGCGATCGAAGCATCAAGCTATGGAATACACTTGGAGAATGCAAATACACATTTCAAGAAGGTGACGATCATACCGATTGGGTTAGCTGCGTTCGTTTCAGCCCAAATACTCTCCAACCCACTATTGTTTCAGCTTCGTGGGATAAAACTGTTAAAGTTTGGAACTTGTCCAACTGTAAGCTTCGTAGCACTTTGGCTGGGCACTCCGATTGTTTGAATACGGTGGCGGTTTCACCTGATGGGTCTTTGTGTGCCAGTGGGGGAAGAGATGGAGTGATTCTGTTGTGGGATTTGGCAGAAGGGAAGAAGCTTTACAGTCTTGATGCGGGTTCGATCAGTGAAGGGGGAGGGGGAGGAGAGCTTTAGTTGGTATCCAATTTGAAAAGTTTCATACCTTACATTTTGGAAGGCACATGTTGTCCATGGACTGTTGATGCATAGATGACATACAAACAAAAATCGGATCGTTTCTTCAATGCTCTGAAGGGTCATGGAGCTCTTCGCCGCCTTGTCATTCTATCCTTTGAGAGCCATGGCTATACTGTTAGAGAAAACATCACGCATGTCCTCTGGGAAACGGATAGATGGCTCCAAAAGCATTGTGTGTCGAACAATTCTGACGTGAGTCCAGATATTGGTGCAAGCAAAGATGGAGAGGGTAAAGAAATTACAGACTCTGAAAACAAAATAGTTGCTGTCAGCGGAGGAGGTGGTGCAGAGCTGGCAGATGATTTTGAAAGCGGGCAGCTCCATTCCCAGCCGAGGTCATTAATGTGATTACATTTCTGAGTCCGACGCTATGGGGTTGCTGCTGAGGGAACGAATTGTTTTCCTTGGCAAGAACATTGATGATTTTGTGGCCAATGCTATCATTAGCCAGTTGCTGCTTTTGGACGCAGGAAACCCGCAGGCTTGCTGTTGTGAACATGGATTGGAGGCATGTTAAGCTAGAACTTTAGGGTTGTGGTAGATCTTTTTGTACAAGATACTAATGAGCTGAACCGTATCTAGAATTCCTTCACATATTGGTTATGAGCCTTGACAGCATGGAAGTTGATCTGAGCAAGGAATTTACAGCACCTTCAAAGTCTGCGTTAGGACGGGCTATCGAATCTACAACGCGAAGCAGTGGCACCTTGTCGCGCAGATGAAAATTGGTACCAACACGGCGTATGCTTGTCGATTCTGGCGAGTTGGATTCACCGTGTACTTATCACTGAACATGCAAGTCAATTGCATCACTGGATTCAACTCCAAATGCAATAACTCATGTTGTTTGTTAGTGGAAAAGTCAGTTGAAAGGTAATAATTTTATCCATTTCTTTTTTTATTTGATATATATTAATTATAGGTTTACTTATTTACAATATAAGCCATTTAGTCTAAAATTCACCTGGGCATAGCAATTGGACTTTAGATTTATAAATCAGTTTGATCTTGTGTCTTTTATGTTATGCTCTAATTTCGTATTTATTTGTATACTTGCATCTTTAAAAAAAATTCATGTAGTATATTTTTAGGGCAACATTTAATTTATCTAAGTTAATTAATTTAGAGCCCTCTAAGATTAGACGCTTAAATTAATTAATTTAATTAGGGAGATAACTTAGTAACATAGCATGTGAATCTTATGTCTCGGATACACTAAAGAGTTTGGTGTTTTGACGTACCATGATGCTGACCTATAGAGTGTACTTTGGCATCGAATTCTTAGAATTAAATAAAATGGATAGGTAAATAACTAGTAACACTAGTAATTTAGGTTTTAAACACTTAAGCAATGAAGCATTTTTAGGATTAGAACTTAAAATGAACAAGATAAAAAATAATCATGCATTTTACTTTAGCCTTTTGAGGCGGAAGTTACATTCTTTTAAATTTGGGTGAGGTTTCCTATCTAGAGGACGTCTCGATCAACTCAAGTTTAAAAGTGGTGTAACTTCTAAATCAAAAGGATATCCAAAATTCAAATAATGTTCACTTAACAATGAGAAATTAAATTAATATCTTTCTCCAAAATGTCAAATGCCACGTAATGTTTTTCAAGGTACCAATTTTTGGGCGTTTGTAAGGGTCGTCCTTACACATAACCGACTCCCGAACCCAATGTTTTTAAAACGAATCTCTGGTTTATTTTTTTATGGTGTCTGGCCTACTTAAGTGGCCGGTGGCGACTCCAAGTCAACCTTTTTCAAAATTAAATATGTTTTTCCTAAAATTTGAGTTTTTCAAGATTAATAAAATTCATATTTTTCGAAGTCAATCGTCGAATATTTTCACCTAAAAACCGGTTTTTTTAAAAAGAGGTCGCGACAATTCGTCATGCTCATATTCCGCAAATAACCTAATTTTTAACAATGCAGATTGCAGACATTTAAGATTCTCATAATTTTACCTGTTCCGCAAGCTTGTAAAATCAACCTTGCAGTAACACCCTGAATATGAACTTAAACTGAAGTGACATTTGTCTTTTTAATATTTTTTGCTCCTATTGTGTCCAGATCTTTTTGCAATATTTGTCTCCTAGAATTGTTAATAAAATTCATACTTCATAGCTCTCTACGTAAATAAGAGTAGTTGCCTATGGCCTGATGATACCAATACATGCAACTAAAATATAAGTTCCATTAAAATTTTAGAACTTATTCTTTTAGATGGTTTTGTCTGTACATTCCCTTTTAATCTTTGTATTCAAGATTTACAAATTTTATCCTGTATACCTATATTGGAACAGGGCTGTTCTTTGTTTATCAGTGTTGCACAGAAACAGCAGTTTCACCAATGTAAATGTATATGTAAAAATTCAAAAATTAGATGTATTCGTTCTGCTATCCTTTGATAATTTCAATCAGCAATTGACTAATGATTACTATTTTCATTTTCTATTGTTATGCAGTTATGGCTTGCACTTTGTGTAGGTACCAACAGTAGTGCTTGGTTGAGCACTGCAGTGCTTGTCACTAATATGAGAAATTTCCGTCAGTCGAGGCACAGTTGCTGGTATCCTGAAAGGCTATTCTGGGCTAAGTGCTGCAGTATTTACAGAAATTTACAGCACTATACTTCGGAAGTCTTCTTCTAACCTTTTGATGTTTCTTTCGTTTGGTGTCCCTATACTTTGCTTTCTCATGATGTACTTTGTTAGGGCTTGTACTCCCACCTTTGGTGCAGACTCCATGGAGCGATGCCATTTTCTTTTTATTCAAGTTGCTAGTGTGGTTCTTGGCTTGTATGTTTTAACGACCACAATATTAGATCCTATTCATTTTAGTGCGGAGATTTCTTATGCCCTACTTGTTGGAATGGTTGTCCTTCTCATGGCTCCCCTTGCCATTCCCCTGAAGATGACTATTTGTCCCTTGAGGATCAACCAACAAGAGATGCCTAACCAATTAGTTTCATCTTCAGATGAAACACTTCAAGGGGAAGGTAATGCAGATAAAATAGAACCACTGTTGAAGTCATCAGAATCTGCGACATACCTGGGAAGTTTTCTGGAAGGTGATGAGGCATCGGAGGTGGCCATGCTTCTTGCTGTGGGTGAGGGGGCAGTTAAGAAGAAGAGAAGGCCTAAAAGGGGGGAGGATTTCAAATTTACTGAAGCTGTAGTCAAAGCTGATTTCTGGCTTCTTTTCTTGGTTTACTTCACTGGTGTCGGTTCCGGTGTGACTGTTCTCAACAATCTGGCTCAGATAGGGATTGCACAAGGTGTACACAATACGTCAATACTGTTGTCTCTTTTCAGTTTTTGCAACTTTATTGGCCGTCTTGGTGGAGGTGTTGTATCGGAACATTTTGTCAGGTAAGGAGAATACATTTGACTAACAAATTTATTTAATTATGACATTTTTATACCAGTTACTTCGCTTCCGGGCTATGAACTCTCCGAGCATGAAGTAAATTTGGCACTCACAAATATCTTTTGTTACTTGTGCCAGAATTGCATTTTATTCTACATTTTCATATGTTCATGCGTAGGTTGCATCATTATAATAATTTTTTGTTATTTGCAGGTCAAAACTGGTTCCCCGCACCCTTTGGATGACATGTACTCAAATGATCATGGCCATTACATACCTTCTTTTTGCGTCTGCTATTGGTGGTACATTATATGCAGCAACTGCATTACTAGGAATATGCTATGGTGTTCAATTCTCCATCATGATCCCCACTGTTTCTGAGCTTTTCGGTTTGGAGCATTTTGGTATATTTTACAATTTCATGTCACTAGGAAATCCTCTCGGAGCATTCCTCTTCTCAGGGCTCCTAGCTGGATATATTTACGATACTGAGGCTGCAAAGCAGCATGGACTCAGTCTGCTCAGTTCAAGCATTTCATGCATCGGTCCAAACTGCTTTAGGCTTACTTTCCTGGTTCTTGCTGGACTGTGTGGTGTAGGCTCAGTAGCAAGCATCGTTCTTACTAAGCGGATATGGTCTGTTTACCAAATGCTTTATGGAGGGGGTTCTTTTAGGCTTCCCCAAACTTCTAACCACTGAATGTGGAAGATATCATTTAGAGGCCTACTTTTGGGGCACATCTTGGACTAGGTATTTCCACTCTATGTAGTATGCAAACTCTAATAAATGCTGTTTTATGTCCGGATGCCTGTTTTCTATTTGCTCAACACGCCCATCCGGGCTCTGATTTTTACAACCCTTGCTCTAATTATATAATCTATCGAAAAGAACATCGATGCTTTGTTTGATAACTTGATATATCGGAGCATATTATTGTTAATGATGTTGCAAGTTTATATGTACCATGATAACGGAGCTGCTAAATTTAGCTGGATGTAAATGCAGTCATTAAGTACTGGTTGTTTGTGTACGAGAAGCACCGAACCCTTTGGAGATTAGCTGCTGATATCTTAAATTCTCAACAGGCATGCTTTGTCTTTGCAGACAAGAACTTTAAGGAACCGTGGATGCTGTAGGATACAATATTTAAGATAATTTGAATAAGGGAGGCTGGTATTCATTGCAACTCTTTAAGACAATGGCTGCTGTTCTATTAAACCATATCTGTCGCATTGAAATGGAGGACGTAAATAATGAATTCTTTTAATATGGCTAATGAATCTGGTGTCCTACTTTTTGAAGCAGCTAGTTAATGTCTACACCTCGAAACATTACTCTCCAGCAGCATCTAGTGAGAGAATTAACTTCTTCACGATATTGAAACTATCTTTTCTATCGCGTTGAATCAACCACTTTTCTCTACTATTTTCTTTCAACACAAAGATGCAAAAGTGCACACCGCAATTTGTTTTCATTCTAAGGCATGGAAGTCGCCAATATGAAGGATTTTATAGACCAAGAAGATCCTAAACAAACCATAAATCTTAGAGGATATATATGAAGTGTAGAAACTTAGGTTACATGAACTCAAGAAGAATACAAACTGTCCGGTGCTAGAGCCTAGAAGTACTGGAGCTTCTATCAGATTCACATGGGTAAACAAGCAGTTGCTACCACTTACCAGTCATATCTAAGAAGATTCCTCAGGCATGATCAAGTGGGTTTCATGTCCTGAAAAAGTTCTGCCCATAACGTTTGATCATCATAGTCCTCACCTGTTCTTTCCTTGTAATGATCAACATGAATCTTTGGGCTCGGAGGTCTTACAAAATTAAGAGGTCCAGAGAGTTTTGGACTCCTACGGCCATTTGTGAGCATCAACCTCTCCTGTGCTGCCATTGAAATATCTGCAGGACCAGAAGTTATGGGGCTTCTATAATTGAAAACCACCTTCTCCTGCATTTTTCTATCAAGGGGCCCTGACAATTTCAAGCTTCTAGGAGGGAACAGCAACTTATCTTGTGCTCTGTAATCCAGGGGCCCAGATTTTGCTACCTTCTTTGTTCTCGCCACTGGCTCCTCTATCTTCACCAGCTCCTTCTCGTTCTTGCCCTTCCGTGACAACGTCAGTGCCACTCGATGACGAACTGGCTCCGGCAACGGCTTAATCATGTTATTCTCGTGATGAACCAACTTGTTAACATACTTGTTGAAGCACTTTCTTGTCTTGTTGATTGCCAAAATGAACTTGGCCAGGCTGTTGGGGGCTTCTCCGGTTTCCTTCCGAGCGAGCTTGAGAATCTCCAGCCTATGCTTGGCAACTGAAATCCCCATGCTCTGAAGAAACTCATGGTTGAAGTACACCAAGTCCTCCTTTTCGAGCTCATTGCGAGAGAAGGCAAGGGCATAATCGTAGACAAGCGAGGGCTCAAGAGCAGTTTTCGATAACCAAGAGTACCAGTCCATTGCGCTGGTGCCTGCCGTAAACCATAGGTTGTTCATAAAATGGGAGGTTTATATATTGCCATATGATGGTTGCATGTGACAAGTGGTCCATCCCTTGAAAATCATCAAATTCCAATCACGGACGCTTTTCGTCGTGTCATGATCGACAACGGTAAATATTTAAAAAAGAAGAAAATAACTGTCCATTTAAACAATAAATAAGGTGAAAGAGTAAGTAAACTGTAAATACGGTGGGTGCATGTGGAAGGGGAAGGTGAACATATCTGTTATCTGATGTAATTGAAACTTGGATGGTAGTTGAAAGTGAGAGGGACAGGAAGCAAAATGGTGGAAGTTACCTTCCCACTTGAGTTCTTTTAAGGCATATTGTCATATGATTTCATAACTTTTGTCTTTTTATTTTGGTTTGCATGTGCTTGCTAATGGTATCAGTAACATCTTCCCATGAAACAAAAACCACATCCCCCTCTGGTTATGCCTACACGGTTGGCAACCTTATCTTGTTCATGTAAATTTCATTACCAAGAGACTATATCTAACAATAAGCGTGTGAACTGCACTCAAGCTTATGGCATTGACAAAAAGGATTCAAGTGGACCGACTGTTCTCTTCCCACCTATTGTCTTCAACAATGAATATGGGAGGCAGGTAGGTGCCCACCCAGAATTTTCTAAATTTCACATATTAGTCTTTAGTTCTTTTAAATTATAAATTAATTTCTAAATTTTTTATATTTTTATAAAAATATTTCTGAAATCGTCATTAGTGAGAGAATCCGCAGTTTAAAATTCTATCTTGTGCATATTTAATTATATATCCGATTGAAAATTCTGAGTCAATCGATCATCAACGGTAGTCATGAGTATGCACTATTTTCCGTGGTTGGCCTATGTGAAATTCCCTGAAAAGGCTTTAAAAGTCGGAGAGGTTTGAAAATGTAAGGCTTTATGCGGTGTGAAACCCCACAGGATGTGTGTAGGAATTATTCTAAGAAAATGCTGGCCGTCCAAAAGGGAGAGGAGCGTTGTTAGCAACTTAGCAGTTAGCACTATCGACTGTCCAGATTATAGTGCTTCCCTACCCTACCACACGGCACATGGTGCACCTAACCTAAGAGAGCGAGGCCTATTGACTATTGTGAGGAGTATTGGAATTATATTATTAGGGACAGAGTCATATTAAATATTAAGTATTTATATAATGTGGGTATATATTTGTATATGCATTTTAATTAAATTAATATTTTTAAAAATAGTTTTGCTTGATTTTTAATTTATAAAACATACATGATACATCTGTATATATACAAATTATTAATATTTTGAATTATCGATGTAACCTATTAAATAAAATCTAATAATTAATATTGACATTGAAAGTTTAAACATGCATAATACTCAAATCACAAACAATAGATTAATTATAAATAAAAAATTAAAAAGGATTAAAGAATGATTAGACTAGAAAAGTTGAGGACTGTCATATAATTTTATTTATTTTAAAAGTAATATAGGTTTAAAGAGCAATTAAACAAAAGATTTAAAAATAGTATATCGTTAAATCCTTCTTCAGATGTGTTGTAACAAAGCCAGAATAACATGCTTTGTTGGGGTACACAAGAAAATTTGATTCACTGAATTAAGAATGATGTCAGTTCCACAAGAATCCTATAAAACATCTAACAATATATGAGGCGTAAAGGAATTATGCAGACATGAGAATCACCCCTAGGCACTAACAGACCTAACTATCAGATCCTGTAAAAGATGACTGAAAAACTTTAGAACTCCATCTTCACACTGGATTCGGAATTCTGTGATGCTCCTCCATACTGAAGCCAATCCTTTGCGCAGACGAGAGCTTCAAGGGTCACTGGATGTAATGAACTGTGGTAATTATCCATCTTTTTTCTCTCTGTGTCGAAAACAGAATCAGAACTAACAGTAGAAAATGGAATGGACAAAATATCGGAAGCCATCCTCCAGAGAATGGGATACTTTTTCTTGTTCAGTTTCCACCAACTCAGAATATTAAAATCTTGTTCCCGAGGCAAAAGCGACTCTTCGAGATACTGATCCAATTCTGATCTTGTTTGCTGACCAGTGCTGATCTCAGAGATATAGACCTCAAAATCTGAAAGCCCATCTCCGATAGAAATAAGGGGATCCGGAGAAGGTACTTCTTCAGAGGCAACTTCTTGATGGGGCATTTCATGACAAGCTACTTCTTGAGATGGTTCCTCTTGAAGGTATCCTTCTTCGGGTAGCCCTTCTTGAAGGTATCCATTTTCAGGAGGTTCAATTTTAGGGATGATGCTCCCATTCTCTTCAGGGATACTGCTTTCATTCCCTTCTTCCACAATCGTGTCCGGTGGAGGAACATCTTGTGCCGTATATTCATGGTAGAGCTCATGAATCCCATCATCAACAATCTTAATCCACGTTCCAGCATCATCACCATATATCCTAGAGAAACTAAACTCGACAAGTTTCATTTTGAACCTTGGATCCATTACCACCGCAATTGCCAAAGCTAAGAAGCAGTCACTCCAGTATGTATCAAACTTCTCCTTCAAAGTTTTGGTCAAGCTGCTGATAAATGGGTCATTGCTCATTGAGGCATGTGTCAACTCTAATTGAACTTTTGGCACTTCATGATAGAATGCATTGGCAGTAGGGTATGATTGGGCAGTTAAAATACTGACAGCGTCAAAGAAAAGCTTCAAGTATGTGCAGAGAATTTCTATTTGCTTCCAATCATCCATTGATGGGGATATGTTATAATCGGGAAAAGAGGTCTCCAAGCAAAGAAATACCTGCTTTAGTTCGCAGGCAGTCGCCAACATCTCATAAGTTGTGTTCCATTTTGTTTGATCGTCAATGAACATCTCTTTCATGCTAGGCTCTTTAAGTTGTTCCTTTAGATGGAAAAATGTCTCTTCGTAAGTATCTGAAGTTTTCACAAACTTGACACTTTCCCGGATTTTATTCACAGTTACCCCCACAGACCATAGGGCCTCTTGTGCAAGAAGACTTATAACTCTAGCAAAGCAATTTCCAATCAATAACTGACCATGAAGCACATAAGGATTCCTGACAGAAAACAGAGCACGTATGCTTTCATTTATGTTCTCATTTGAGGACTGATCAACAGTAAGGGTAAATAGCCTATTCTCCAAATGCCATTCAGATAGACAAGAAACAACAGCTTGTTGTAAGGCACCGTCTGAATCAGGAGACGGTACTGTGACCACATTAAGCAAGCAGCGATGCAAATTCCATTCAGTATCAATAAATTGTCCTGTTAGAAAAACATAGCCCACAGTTTGATTTGAAATCCACAAATCTAATGTAAGGCTTACACGACCCGGAATTTCATTGATAAAATTGTGAAGGCTCTGTTTCTCTTTCAAGTACATAGCAACGCAATCTCCTTGAATAGTGTTGAAACTCACCATATTAAACTGGGGTTGAAGAGTCCGCACAAAATCATTAAAACCGGGGTGTTCCACAATGTGGAGGGGATACTCATGCATTATGATCATCTTAGCTATCCCATGGTTGCAGTTCTCCTGGTTAAAGGGGATGTTTACAATTCTCTGAGTTGTTCGTTGTCTTTTCCTTGGTTCATCAACAGCATTATCAGTTTTAGGGTTCGGTGTCTGTTGATTTCTCTGACGACTTACGGGACAGATACCTAATGCAATGTGTCTTTTGAGGTGGCTAGTTCCAGCTAGCTTTGAACCAGTAATGTAAGCAAATGATTTTTTGCACTGATTACAGAAGGCCCTGATACATCCATCTCCAACAGTCTCCACAGTAAAATAATCCCAGACAATAGACTTCTTCCTCCTCCGTTTATTCGGCTGTACTTCAGCACTAGGTGGCTCACCTTTCTCAGTAGGAGTAAAAGGTGTATCAGGCATGGTAACAGGAACGATTGCAGTCTCCATCTCGATGTACAGTCCTGAGAATATCAAAGGCGCAGCTGATTATAAGTTTTCATTTAAATTATAAGTTCTCAAGCTTTGATATTTACATTAGAACCAAAGCTTATCGAACAAAGACAATTCATTAGACATCTCCATATTTACAAACTAATCACTCAAACTTCAATGAAAACCCATTGCAACATAAACACGAAACAACTATAAGACCTAAAAAGCGATGGCCACACTAAAAAAATGTGTAGAAGAAGGCGAACTACTTATCAAAAGATGCACATAAAGAGAAAAAAATAGTTAGGAAAGCAGAACAGCAATATAAGAACTACGAAGAAGGGTTTTAAGCAAAACCCGTTAACGCCAAGAACCGACATCCTCGAACAAAAATCTATAATTCCCAGTAAACTCCATAAATATAAACTCAAAAACAACACTTCGAAACATAAATTTCCGCTGAAATAAACAACAACAACATATTGATAAAATATTGAATACCTTGTTTCACCAGAAATCCCGGAAAGCAGATTCGAAGCAAAAGTTGTAGACTTATTTACTCATTCTTCTTTGTTCCTGAAACTGAAGGAAGTAAAAATAATAATAATAATAATTTGAATTTCTGGTAACAGAGGGAAGCGCAAAGGAGGAGGAAGGTTAATTGGGCTGGACGATAGGCGAACAAAAGTTCAGAGCTTAGTTATTGTTCGGTGATAGAGAAAAAGCCGAAACCCTAAATTGGTATTGTAACTAGGCTAGGGCTGGCTAAACAAATATCAAAATTTAGGGGCGCTTTTCATTTTTCATTCGGAATTTAGGCCGCATTTATATATGGAAAAGGAGAAAAAGTCATACGAATTGGATTTGGACTCTCTCAAAGGTCCAACTTGTATTATTCTCTGGAGGCGCTTCTATCGTAATGTTCGTGGACTATACTCTCATCCAATTATCAAATTACAGGAATATCAAAATTATAAAAAATATTAAAATTTATCAAAAATATATATTTATAACTCAGCAGTTGTATAAACATAAATATCAAGAAGCATTATATTAACGGAACCTATTTGTATATTTTAATATTTAAGTATGATATTTTTGATTATATGAAGTATTGTTATTTTTAATTTTTAATATATTTTTTTACTTCTCTTTTTTTGTTTTTAATTTTAAAAAATAAAAATCTTTTATTACTTTGTATTATATATGATTGCACTTAATATCAATTTTAAATATCATTTTATTACTATATTAAAATTAAATACATATAACAAATATTAAATTGTATTTTTATATTTAACTAGAATTACAATTTTATTATTATTTCGAACTATTTAAATATATTAAAAAGAGAGTAATGTCTTGTTATTTTAAATTATTTTCTAGAATACGAAAAAAAACATTATGATTAAAATAATTAGAGATTCAAGTAAATAGAGTCTGAAATATAATAGGATTTATACTTAGTAAACAAAACGATGGGCAGATCAGCTTCCATGGTCTAGTGGTCAGGACATTGGACTCTGAATCCAGTAACCCGAGTTCAAAGCTCGGTGGAACCTTTAGAAATTTTTTCTTTTGGAATCTCGGTGTTGACCTTTTGAATATATCGTAAGTAGATTATTATTACTATTAAGATTCTTTATGGAATTTAAGAAAATATTTAAACATTGAAAAGGAAAGAGTGGTTATGACAACAAATTTTTATATATTTTAGGATTAAACAAACGGTATAAATCTGAGAACAATCACTAAAACATGGAACCCAACAGTTCATAAAGTGTTAACAAATTTCAATTTCATCTTTTACTCTTGCCTAAACAAGTGCTCATCTTTGGGTGTCTAGAAATATGATGCCGAAGCAAACATAAACAATAAATTTAACGAATTGAGGAATATGATAACCAAAAAAACTAGAACCTGGTAGCTAGTATTGTCAGCAGCATCCACCGCGGCAACCTGTCCAATGCAAGGCTGTCTGTCCAGTAGGATCTGATGCATGGACATCTCCAACATGCTTCAAAGCCAAGGACATTACTAAACCTAAAATCTAAACATCCCACTGAAGGGCATAGTAACCAAGGTCATCAGGCTCGGCAAGAGACCAACCTTCGGATTCAACCAACCTATGGAGCTTCTCCAAATCACCATAAGCAGACATCGTTCCTCAGGCTATCATCTGCAGCAACCCCAAGAAACCCATTATTTCCATTTCCACTCGCTACGACATCACCCGATTGCTTCGAGGACACAACTTTTTGCACCACCTCGATCTCCGACGACATTTCACAAAAAGACAACCAAAAAATATTTTGGTTTATCAATGGAAATGTATGAAGGCGTGGAGGATGGTTGCGCTTTGCCGTCCTCAGCCGTGCTGACTGATGAGACCTCCCAAGCGATTGTCTAGACTAACTCTATCTTCGACAAGGTACACTTTCTATATTAGGAAAATTTCGCTGGTATTTTTCAATATTTTCACATGAGCCCCTTCAGTTTTACCTATTTACATATTTTGACCGTTTTATTTAATAGTATTAATTACAGTACTGTATAAATACTGTTTCCAAACCCAACTCTTCTATTTCCACTTCACTTACCTCTTCGCAACCAAATCATTTTGCTTTCATCTGTCTTGGAAGTCGCAAAAATCTGCCTGGGTAAATATCAATTTTTGAAAACCAAAAACCCTAATCCAGACCAAACCCTAGTGTTTACCCTAACCGGACTCAGACCCAGATCCAGAAACCACTCTGTGCTCAGGTCTTTCTCTTTCTAGTTCCTTCTCTCTATCTTCACTATTTTTCAACGTCTTTTGCTAACTGATTTCATTTTTTTCTTTACAAACGTGCTTCTTCTTTTTAGCATTGTCAAGGCAGAAATGGAGGTGGGTAGTTTCAATCCAGTTGAAAAGAGAATCTGGGTGCGTTCTGCAATGGAAGCTTTGTTGGCTGAGACTTTAGTTCTGGCTGGAAAGTCTCTTGTTTGCCTTCTCATGCTGGTATATTTACTCTCTTTCTTTGTAAAGTTTTCCCCCAGTCTGAAACTTGTGTTGTTTGCTTCATTTACTATGTTCTACTTTGGGGGGTTTGTTCAAAAAAATCATATTTGTTTGTATTAAAGTTATGCTGCTTGTATTGTGTTCTTCCGCAACACATTTACTGAATTTGGTGGTTGACTTGACCCTCTCTTTGTCTTCATTGAGTTTTTTGAGATACTAAAGTGCTAGAGTTACTACATTTTCTGTTATGAAATTGTACATTGGTTGTTGTTGTTAAGGGCGACTCTGCTTTCACCCATTTTAATTATATGGACCACCTCATTGGGGTGGGGGTGGGGTAGAATAGGCGGTTTTGGAAGACTTCTGCTGCAGTTGAACAATACTATATTATTTAATGTCCGGTGATGGCTACTGTTTCTTTAAATTGATGCCTGTGAGGCCCTGCAAGTTTTGATTTTTAGTTAGATTCAACACAAGATACTGGAATCCTTGTATATAACTTCTAATGGTTTCTAACCGTGGATGGATGTTCCCCTGCACCTTGTAGTGCTTGGGATATTTTTCTGTCTTTTCTACTGTGCATCCCAATGCCATAACTTTTATGGTGAGTTTCGTTGTATACTGCCAATTATGAATATGCCTCGGTCTTAGAACATTAAGGAGCAAATTGATTGGGAGATTGCTTTCGTTGTCATTTCATACAGGACCGTGAATTTGGGAACCCTGGAGCAATTTTGTTCTGCTGCTATAGACATGAATGTGTATCTAGTTAGCTTATACCCCCACCAAAATGATATTAAAGATTTTAGTGGATGATTCTTGATTTTTGGCATCAAGGTTATTTCTCACTCAATTTGGGAAGTCTGAATTTATCTTTGTTCGAAGATGAGCATGATTATTTCAATCATTTGAATAAGTTGCCAACACGTCAATGTATAAAAAACGTTGGCTTGCAAATAATCTCTTACTGAATTGCTTACTGTTGCACCCCCGTGTCAATGGACTAATTTTTTTTCCTCTTTGATCTTGATTATGTTTTAGGTGGTAATATTCATATAATGCTAACCTGAATTGATGGGAAAAAACATATTTTTGTTTATCTGTAGCATTGTTAAATGTGCATAAGCTTGTTGCCTATGAGAAGCTTAAACCATTTCTTTGCTTATTTATAGCATTTTGTTTAGGATACTTTCTGACATGATTTTAGATGCTGCAGACAGGATCAGTGCTGAATGATATGAATGCATCACTTAATTTGATTGCAGTTGATCAGAGGTATTGAAATTCCTTTCCATTTTCATCTGAATTTACCATCCTTCAATCATTGGCGAGGAAATCTGACACCTGAGACCATTGACTTCTTTTTCAGGTTTCCGTTTGACGAACTTCTGAAAAGGGATCATTCTGGTCCAGAAAACAAAGATAGCAGTGATACAGAGGATGATGACGAAGATGAAGAGGAGGACAATGTGGATGATGGAGATGACGATGATGGAGATGATGAGGATTTCTCAGCTGAAGGGGAGGAAGGGGATCCCGAGGATGACCCTGAAGCCAATGGGAGTGGTGAAGAGGATGATGAAGATGATGACGGGGATGACGATGACGACGACAACGGTGATGCAGAGGACGAAGAAGAAGATGAGGAGGACGAAGAAGATGATGAGGTTCCGCAGCCACCTTCTAAGAAGAGGAAATGAAACTAATCATTGGCATTCAGATATTCTACTGTTCCCTGCTTTTTCCTCTGATGGGGAAAGTTTACCAGGGAAGGAAAATTCAGTTTGTTTGTTTGCTTGTTTAGGGTAGTAGATTTGACATTCCAAATGAAACCTTCTTTTTCAGCATTTATCATGTTACAGGTGATTTTGATACTAATCATTGCATCTTGAATTAACAGTCAAGGCCTATTTGTTTAGTAGAACTCGGTATCCTTACTTGCATGTAATAGCAGTATTGCTTGATTAGGCCATGGGCTTTTGTAGCAACCTGGTAGGGTTTGATCAAGCAATCAACTGTAAGTTGGAAAGAAGTTTATTCAATTTGTAAAATTAGCAGGATTCAAGTTACTGATCGTGCACAAGACCTGGTTTTACCAAAAAGCTAGATCCTGAGGTTTCCAGATCTTGAGATCAAGTCTTTCTAAGGTACCTAGCAGTTTTAGCATATGAAGGTACTTGTATGGGGACTAGATTTCGACATAGAAAGTTTGACCTGAAACATGTTTGGGAATGTTGGAAAATAGGAGTAAGCAACTGTTATTAAGGTGGGATTATATGTGTCCCTCCTGCCCTAGCAATTGCCCGAACAACTTTCAGTTGGCTTCTTTCAACTGTGAATGCTTTCAGAAAGGCAAAGTATTTGAGAAAGTGAAATTCCATGCATATAGTATGCGATAATGAAGTGATGTGGCTCCATTATTGGCTCATTCCATGCATGCATGCACCTTCATATGCAAGAATTTAATAATCGGTTTTGGTGTCGCAGAATGCATATATATTTATTTCACCGGGCATTATAAGTGATTGATTGAATGATTTAAGCCTATTGAAGCACGAAGTTTGATGGTTTCTTGTTAATTACAAAATATGAAAATAAACAAATAAAAGATGAATAATAATAACAAAATGATTACTGATCGTTATAGTCTGCAATTCGCATTAAAACATGTCATGACAGGAGCAGCACAATCATTCTTCATTCAACAACAGTAATATATTATGGTAACTGTTGTTTCAACTCTTTCCAAGATTGACCAAAGTATATCAAGTCAAAACTAAGGTGCCACAGTTACAAACTACATAAAAAAACATAGCTGGTCAACGAGAAAAATTACTCATGGTGCAAATAGTTTTGAAGGAAACAGGATGCATTGAAAAACTAATAATAATAATAAGTAATCAAGATACAGAGTAACTCCTAAATTTTATCTACACTAAGGTCAACAATTATGACATGAAAAACAAATGTGAGCTCCTTCAATAGACCAATGCAACACTTTACCAAAGACACAAGTGCCAAATAAAACTTCCCTAGGACTAGTAATCATGAAAAAAATGAGAAAAAGAAGCCCTGTGCCTGAGTGGGGGAAAAACCCTTTCCAATAGCAGCAGTGGTGTTTCCAGCAGCATCTAGAGCATCAGTTCTCTCTTGTATTTTGTCTCATGCCAGCCATCTCAGCAATGCCTCCAGCGTTGTCAATAATTGGACCATAAGCATCAATAGCCAATCCAGTAGCTATGGTGCTCAGCATTCCAAGTGCGGCAACAGCAATTCCATACATAGCAGCAAAGGTAAAGCTGACAAAAATACTGACTGCAATAGCAAATATGGGAATAATGCAAGACTTGTAACCCAATGCAAGGCCAAAAATAACGTTAGTTGCAGCTCCAGTCCTGCAGGAATCAGCAACATCTTGCACAGGGCTACCGGAGAAAATACAGATAGTGTTAAAATCAATAAAACTAAAGGACTAGTAGAAGGGGGGAAATAATACCATCAAGACTAAAATTACCTATATGCATTGCTGGTATATTACTCAGTGACAAAACCAATAATTAGACCGGCCCAAAGACCAACAGCAACACATGAGAATAGTTGCCTGCAGAAGAAATTCAATGTTAAGAACTCTAACACAATCATACAACTCTTGATATTTGTCAACAAAAGAAGCACCAGGAGCTTACCAGTTCTTCACAGCTTTCTGCTCTCCAAAGTTGAAAATGGTAAAGGAAGATGGAAGAGCTATCCAACTAACAACCGCAATTCTAATTGTCATGAGAACAGTGGAGATGATAAGTTGCCTCTTCAATGATGGCTCAATCTCCTTAACAGTCTTAATCTCAAAGAAATTAGTTGCAAATAAGGTTGTGATTAAACAAACAATGATGCCAACAAAGCTGATGATGAGAGGATATAGCATTGGAGTGAACTCATGGTTGATGCCAAAAGAAGAGATGGAAGCAACAACAAGTGCTGCACAAGATGACTCAGCATAAGAACCAAAAAGATCGGATCCCATTCCAGCTATGTCACCAACATTATCCCCAACATTGTCAGCAATCACCTGAAAACATAAGAGCAACTCAGTCACAACCAGAGACAAGGAACCAGAACTCACTCTCAGAACTTAAAGAGCTATAACATATTCATAGATACATGTTACTTACAGCTGGATTTCTAGGATCATCTTCAGGAATGTTCCTTTCCACTTTGCCAACAAGATCAGCACCAACATCAGCAGCTTTGGTATAGACGCCTCCACCAACCCTACCGAAAAGAGCCATGGATGAACCTCCAAGCCCATAACCAGTGATTGCCTCAAAAAGACCACCCCAATCATCACCATAGTAGATCTTGAATAAGTTGATGGCAATGTAAAGAACCAAAAGGCCATTTGAAGCAAGAAGAAAGCCCATGACAGCACCAGATCTAAATGCAGTGATAAATGTCTTTCCAACTCCCTTTCTTGCCTCCAAGGTGGTTCTAGCATTTGCATAGGTGGCTATTTTCATCCCAAGAAAGTTAGAAACAATTGAAGTGACAGCACCGAGCAAGAAAGATATTGTGCTGAATGTAGCAGTGGAAAGAGCAGGCTTGCACATATTAGATTGGTCATATGTGCAAGGCTGACTCTTTGTACTGAAACCCTCTACCGAGCCAAGGAAAACAAAAATCAAAATTGCAAAAGCAACCAAGAAAATGCCAACATACTGGTACTCGGTGAAAAGATATGAGGTCGCCCCTGTAGGCTCATATCCAAAAATTAGCTAACCGGGAAAGTCTTTCCAATAATTGCCAACAGAAAAGGAAATAAACTGAGCAACTACATATACCACTAATCTTTTGTTAGAAAATAACATTCTCATGGCATGGTCTCTACTCTCTATTATAAGCAAAAGTTCTCTTAATACCATCCAAGCATTTTAGACAAGTTTTAAGAAACAATGGCATAACAGATAGAATTGAAGTAATTCGCCTCCAACATAAAACTAACTGCATTTTGTTGACGAAAAATTAAAATTCCTTCGATCTAAATAAATTTATGCATTCAAGCAACAACAACACTTAAAGAGAGGGAAAAGGAAATGATCCACAAGAAAATAGCTCCTCGTGTTCCAACCTTCCAAAAGTTAAAGAAAGTGTTTAGCATATCATATCATGAAACAGGGCATCATTTGCTCAAGTCATATATTACTATGACAAATGTTTCAGACGAAGTAATTATATCTTCATCCAACGTTTGTCTTTGTTTTGAACCAAAAAAAAAATCATTTTTTGTTAAGTAAGACTTCCAGATCTATTATAAATTCTAAATCTGCTACAAAATCCTTCAATACCATTTCGATATACCATCTCCTCCAAACCTAAAACTAGAAACCGGATAGAAAAATAGGCCTAAAACTCAATTATACTCTCAATTTTCCTGGAAAAAGAAGAACCGACAACTTAAAACAATGTTGATAGCGGGATATAATTGTTAAATACACGTGGGGTCCAAACTGCAGCTTCCCCCATCATCCTACACTTCGATATGAAGAAAACATTCATTGAAGCACATTTATATATATATATATATATATATGAAAAATGTTTCACAAAGCTCGTGATCCAACTCTTTCTTTTCCCCGTAAAAACTCACAAAATAAAACAACAAACCAAAAGAAAAACACAAAACATTATAGAAAACACGATGCGAAACAAAAGATCTAAACTTCAAGAACATAAAAACCAAAATGTTTCCCAAGAAGACGAAAAGTTCTGGCTTTGTCAAAATAACCATCTCATTAACTAAAACGAGCAACGACCCAAAAACTTTTCACGGAAACTCGATATCAGAAAAGTAATAATAAGACTAAATATATAGATCTCATTCACTAAAAACACAAAGAAAAGTGGAAAGAACAACAACGTTCAGAGATAACGCTTTGAATTTCAGCACATTTCATAACAACACTGTGGTCGTTAAGTCCTTCTTCTTCCTCAATGAGGTGATCGGCGTAGTCGTTTTTTCCACCTACACCGTTGTTTGTAGGAGAACCCGGAGACAGCTTCACACTGGAAACGATAACCCATTTTAGGAGAAAAAAGGCAATTCCAATTACGGCGCAAACGGGAATCAGAATCTCGGTTCCGAGATCTGATAAATTAGAAGCCGCCATGTTAACCACCCTCCCAAAGAGCGAAAGACCGCCAAATGCGAGTTGTGACCAAGGGAAGAGAAAGAGATAGTAATTCTTTTTCACTAGAGAGGATGGAAATGGCGGAGAAATGAGAGTTTATATACACGAAAAGCTTGCGGAATTGCGGTGAAAACTAAAGTTAAAATGGAAATTGGTGAAATTAAATATTTTTTCGCTTCCTCCATTTCCGATTAAACCACGTTAGTTTTTGATTTATGAATATAATACCTATTTTTTTATACGTTTTACAATTATAATATGATTTATGGTATATAAAATTTTTAATAATTATTTTGTTTTTATAATATAATTTATAATCTGATGTTTCATCTCACTAAATTCAATAATATACTAAATTTTTATTTTTATAATTTTAAAAAAAAATCTATACTTAAAGAGAGGAAAACAGTTTGATGGTTTAGTTAATGAATTGGGAATTAAAATGTAATTAAAGTTCAAATATACAATAATAGTGAACAAATGCAAACAAGTAGATATTTATTCGAGTCGAGTATATAAAATTTCGAATTAAATTAAAATAAGTTAAAGTTTTTTATCTTAAAAATCGAATTATTTGATTCTTTTAAGTCGAATCGAGTTTTGTTCATCCTATAAGCCAAGCATGGTAGGGATCCAATGCCACTTAAGGCTATCGACTTGAGTCCAAACCCAGTCTTGTTGTTACATCCAGGCCCGACCCATGATTTTTCTTAATTTAATTTGCGTTGTTTTTGCGCATGCCAGAATCTAGTGCACGTTACAAGGTAAATGAGTTGGACGGACGACAGGTCAAGCACGTGTTGTTTTGTTCATCCGCTCTTCCGTTTTCCTATAATCTCTACACATCAACAGGAAATTGCTGGCTCTGCTCGTTCTATATACAAACAAATCATATACTAACCGTTCACTTACCAGAATTGGATTTTTGAGGTTATGGCTCCGCCGTTTCAGTATCGTCGAAACAACTTCACCTGTGTTCTTAATTTTAGGTAATTTACTATATTTTGTTTCTTCCTTTTTCTTTTAGGTCTCAGTCAATTCATTATAATGGGAAAAAGAAGGACAAGTTCCCGACATCATAATCAGAACAATCTTGGCATTCCATATTCGGGTACGTTTCTTTTCTTCTATTTAATTTGTCTGAAAACTTTTTTTTCATGTCCTTTAAATGTTTGAGGCACATGAAAATGTTTTTATTTTTGTTTGAATTTGTTGCAGCGAACCCTCGGAACAGAATTAAACTGGATTTTGGTATGCCACATCTTTTTAAGCAAACCCTCGCATTCTCTTGTTTTTTATTATGCTTTCTTGTGGATATTTGATTCTGAGTGTTGGACAAAATTGTCGGATTCCATGAATTATGAGACTTGAAGGGCGAAATAAGGTTTATTTTGGTAGGAAAATAGGTTGGAGAATCACATGCTAGGGTTTGTTCATGCAGAGGGTTGGTTTATCTTCATCTTTATAATCTGATAGTGTGGAAAAGATAAGAGTTCCTCCTTGTTTTGAACATCTAGAATATGAATAATTGCTGTGCTTTTATTGAATATTGCAGAAGATATGCCGTGCTCGTCGGGAACGGAGTTGTTAACCAAAGAGGTATTGTTTTGTTTTTGAAAGTTGTCCTTCATCATCGTTTTCACTTGGATATTGTTATGCATTTTTGCCCCTCCATTGATTTAGTTTTCTATTTCCTTTATAGCCTTCGTTGAATTTGGATGTTGGAGATAGTTCTGTCAAGATACATCATCGCAACTCTTCTGTTGTTCAACGCCATTACAATCTTGGGCGTTCTGTGTTTTCAAAACGATCGCGACGTTACTATGACCAACACTACCAATGGCAGAACACTGGCAGCCATTCTAATCCATCAACTTCTCGTGGCAAGATTAGTCCTCTGCATGATGAGAGATTATCTTTCAAGTTTACTGAGGCCAACTCAGGTCAAGCAGGTTACATGCTTCTTTATTGGTTTGCATGTGACAGTAGGGTTACATTTTTATCTTGTTAAGATCATGACACGCATTTGCAGCATGAAATTTCCGATGCCTTATGCTTACGTTTTGCCATACTAACTTAATGTTCCAACTTCTGCAGATGGTAGGCATCAAGCATTCAGCAGAACCGAGAGGATTCGGTCTAGTTTGTTAGTGATGGATGCTGTGTCACCAGACAATATGAAGATGATTTGTGGCATATGTCAAAAGCATCTGAGGCGGAAACCGTATCTTCTTGGACATACATTGGCTTCTGCTGAATTCTCTGTTGTGGCAGTTCTAGTTTGTGGGCATGCATATCATGCAGATTGTTTGGAACAGAGAACAAGTTTTGAGAATAGGCGTGACCCGCCATGCCCCTTGTGTTCTGGTTCGCCGTCTCAAGTTTGATGTTTCTACTAGAAAGAATGATTGTACATACAAAGGTCGACAGATCTATTCACCATACTAATTTTCTTAACATACAGGGCACAGTTAAAATGATAGTGCATGGATGTAGGCTTTTTGTTGTGTTCTAAGCTGAACTGTTAGTATCATAACCGAGCATTGCATTGCTAAGATTCAGCAAGTTAAATACTGACAAGGCATGACAATGCTCTGCCTGTACTTTGGAACGTATTTTACTTGGCAGTGTAAGTTTTTTTAGCATTCTTAATCTTGGTGTTATAGTAATATATTATCACATTTATTTCATAATATTTTTTTTATTCAGCTACAGTGATTACGGTAATATTTGTTCTACAATATACTCTTAACCATTAGACATTGATCACTCAATCGTTATGCTATCATTATCGGTGTTCGAACCTATAACCTTCAAGAACAATAATCGTTTCTTTAACTGATGAGGTTAGATGATTCATGCTCATTTCATAATATTCAATTGTGTTTTGCCGCACCAACTTGTTTCAAATGCTTAACAGACTCATTGTTTCTTTATACCAACCAACAAACAAATTTGATATTGCACGAAAAGTAAAAAGCACGTAGAATTTACCTACTTTCAAGCATCTTATTGATATATAATTTGGTTCAAACGTAAATTTATATTTTGGATTTTAATATTTTAATACACATATCAATTATTTCAATGATGTTAAATTTTATAATTTAAGTTTTAGATTTAACGATTAAAATAAATAAAAATGTATAGTCTAAACTTTTAAGTCTTACGCAGTATATATACCAAATATTTTTTTTAACATTGAATAATTATATTAAAAATGATTGATATGAAGAAATGCAGGTTGAGTACAAACTTTAAATTCTTTCCAAAACTGGAGTTGATTGAAAGTTCAAGTAACCTAAATTCAACCATGCTTCGATTATAAATTGTTTGGATTCTGTTCCACGGATCATCGTTTACAATTTCTTTATAATCCAGGTGGTATACATATAAAACAATATTATTTTTATTTATAAAGCGGTCTAAAATGAAAATATATAATTATTAATATTATGTTAATGAAAGTAAAACACTTTTTAAACCTAAATTTATATATTATATATCATATATCCGTTCCGATACGAATATCATAAAATTATATTTTTATCGTTTAAACTTGTGGTATAACAATGAAAGGTTTCGTTTAGTTTACTGTTCTCTTTCCATCTATATTTAAAAAAAATATATATAATACATTTATATAAGCAAGTTGTTTGATTTCACAATTAAAATTATTAGAACCGCGTATATATTTTAAGATGTATTTAAAAATAATAATGACGTAATCAATGTATCGAAACTATGTCTGAAAAATAATTATAGAGCCTAGGAAAAGATCCGAATCTTCCCTGTCGAACATTCCAACATAAAATGCGAATCTGACGATTACAAAAATTCACCAAACTTAAAATATCACTAAGTAATTAAATAATTATCTTCTTCGCCTTTACTTCTGCAAGAATCTAGTTAAATTCTAAGCTTCTGCCAGCTTATACTCAGCATAAACCTTAAAAACATCCGTCTCGGATATATCTACCGGAAAACACCCAATTCTTGTCGTCGGGAAAAGGGTAGTTGGCGGTTAAAACAGTTAAACTTCTAAAGGCTTGCTACTCTTTGTCCTTCTTGGAATCTTGCTTTCTTTTCTTGGCCTTCTACAGCCATGGTGATGAAGGTAGCGACGCAAGAAAAGGTGGCTTCCATTACAGAGATGGTATGGCAAAGTGTTTATGGTGGTAGAAATAGCGGCCGCCATTATTATCACCATAACCACCATCCTAAACATCGAAGGCGGTATTCTTACGAGAGTGAAGATGAATACGAGGACGAGGACGGGACCATACAGTTGATGCAGATGGGTGCTGAAAGAAGCAAGAATGTGCTGATTTTAATGAGTGACACGGGTGGTGGCCATAGAGCTTCCGCAGAAGCTATCCGAGACGCCTTTCGGATTGAATTCGGAGATGAATACAGGGTGATTTGCTTGATTCTCTCGTTTTCTTTTCATATTTTGTATTGTTTTTTGTATATTTTTGTTTCTTTCTCGGTAGCTTTTCCTTTTCAAGCCTTTTTTTTTCTTGGATTTTTCCATGTTTCGTCTCCTTCCTCTATTTTTTAATTCAAATTCAAACCAAGTCCTAAATCTGATCATCTGGATCTTGAATTTAATCTCTCGGTTAATGAATTTGCCTATGCAAGTAATTCTTCAAGAAGTAAGATGACATCTTTTGCTTTTTCAGATACATGTGAAAGATGTGTGGAAAGAATACACAGGGTGGCCATTGAACGACATGGAAAGGTCCTACAAGTTCATGGTGAAACATGTGCAACTCTGGAAAGTCGCCTTTCACGGCACCTCTCCTAGATGGATACACAGCAGCTATCTTGCTGCCATTGCTTCTTATTACGCCAAGTAGGTTTATGTTCATCTTCCGGTTTCACTAAATTTAAGGCTTCTAATTGCCTTAGTGTCTAAGTATTACATGTTCACTATGTTGTCTTTGAAGGGAGGTAGAGGCGGGTCTAATGGAGTACAAGCCAGACATTATCATTAGTGTTCATCCATTGATGCAACATATTCCTCTCCTGGTTCTTAAATGGAAAGGTCTTCAAAAGAAAGTGATTTTTGTTACTGTAATTACAGATCTCAATACCTGCCATCCTACATGGTCAGTTTATAAAACCCTGTAACTCTGAATTCCCTGTATAGTAAATCATCTGAGTATCTTTAAACAATTGGAATTCGATTCAGGTTTCATCCTAGAGTTAACAGATGCTACTGCCCGTCAAAGGAGGTAGCCAAGAGAGCATTATATGATGGCCTTGAAGATTCCCAAGTTCGGGTTTTCGGTCTTCCTATTCGACCTTCGTTTGCCCGTGCAGTTCTTTCCAAGGTGAGGATTGCAGACTTGCAGTACACATGATAATAATCAAGCCCTATGCTTGCATTAGCTAGAGGGATTTTTGGTTTAATTTTTTTCCTTGGTTTTGTAGGATGACTTGAGAAGAGAGCTGGAGTTAGATCCTGATTTGCCGGCGGTTTTGCTGATGGGAGGGGGTGAAGGAATGGGGCCTGTTAAGAGAACAGCAATGGCGCTCAGTGAATCACTATACGATAAAGATCAACAAAAACCAATAGGACAATTGATCATAATATGTGGCCGAAACAAAGGCCTTGCCTCAACATTGGAATCACAGGAATGGATGACCCCGGTGAAGGTAATTTTATGTTTTTACCACATGTAAGCATTAAACAGGCACAATGAAAACAGTTGATTAAACCTTGTTTTACCTCCATTGTAGGTAAGAGGGTTTGAAACCCAGATGGAGAAATGGATGGGTGCTTGTGACTGCATAATTACAAAGGCAAGAACATGAATTTGAATTTAACTTTCCGGTTTTTATTCATTTTTTGCCTAATGCACATAGACTGATCTGTGTATATGAAATTACAGGCTGGTCCTGGGACCATTGCAGAGGCCTTGATAAGGGGGCTTCCAATTGTTCTCAATGACTACATTCCAGGACAGGTTTAGTTACCAACTTTTTCTATTAAAACTGCCTTATTATATCGACGTCGCCTTCTAGTTTTGCTATGCTTAGGTCTTAACCTTTACCCTTCATTTTTCACTGCAGGAAAAGGGCAATGTACCTTATGTAGTAGACAATGGAGCAGGAGTGTTCACCAGAAGTCCAAAGGAAACAGCTAGAATTGTGTCGGAATGGTTCAGCACGAAGACGGATGAGCTCAAGAGAATGTCAGAGAATGCTCTTAAACTATCACAACCGGAGGCCGTGTTTGATATCGTAAAGGATATCCATGAACTTGCCTGCCAAAGAGGGCCTTTGGCTAACATTTCTTATGTCTCAACATCCGCTGATCACCAAGATTTCTTAGTTACCAAGATTTGTTCTTAATTCTTAAGTAAGCTTTGACTTAGTGTACTATTCTTTGGCCCCACAGGTCTTTGTCAGTTGTCACCAAGAAAGAAGTGCAAAATCCTACTGTGTAAATAGGTTATTGAAAGTGTTTTAAGCTTTGATGTAGTGTTCAGGGTTTTACTTTGTTTTTGTATTTAAGCATGTAAAAAGAAAAGTCTGCTAGACTTGGAATGGCGTTTGTTCTAAGATTGCTTCTAAATTAAGGCAGCATCCTTATTGGTTAAAAGCTAGAAATCAACATCACATAACAATCATGTATTCCTAAAATATTACTTGCATTGAAGAGTTGGTTGGACTTCGAAGGCAGAGAAGAGAATGGTAGTTTTGACTGTATAGAAAGACAAACGAAAGCAAAGCTTCGGTCCAAATTAATCTAGCGGGATGCGACACTGGATCCCTTAATCCGATATTCCTAAAACATTACTTTCATTGAAGAGTTGGTTGGACTCTGAAGGCAGAGGGGACTGGTAGTTTTGACAAAGGCAAACAAAAGCTACTATTGAAATCCAAGCAATTATGTTGAAACATGGGGTTTAAGTCTTCACTGTGCCTGAAAAGATGGCCTCAATCACATGAACAAGTTGGCAAGGGTGTAAATATCTGAGCTGTATACTTTTCTTTTTTCTTAGGTGAAGGCAATAAGAGCCAAAATAAGACAAGTGGGGAGTTGGGTCCGCTTAGTTGGTGCTGCCAAGTCCAGTCTGTTTTTGATTACCTGGGGCCCAGGGGTGCCAGCATGGTTGATACTGATTAATAGCTAAATGAATCGAATTTAAATTAATAAATTTTTGTTATTTCTTTTTAATTGTTAAGTTCGTAAGTTTTTTATTTGCAAAACATTTATATTATTTCTCCTCGATCAAATCTTAAATGAGTTATATTATTAAAAAACTTAAAGCAAAGTTAAAAATACATAAAATATTTTATTAAAAATATTTAATATTTGATATATTAAAATAACTATTATTAAAAAATTAAATTTAGGGTTTAATATTTTTAAAATTAATATTATATCAATAAATGAATAGATGATGAGACGAACTACAGATTAAATAATGAATTAAAAAATATTCTACTCGAATCTATAATTCATTTTATCTGCTATTTATTTTAAACGAATCAAATTCATATTTTTATCAAATTTTTATTTATTTAATAAAATCAAATAAATCGTCGTCCATAAATAATTATCAACCCTACCGCCAGCTCTCATAAACGGCCCCAGGGTCCAGGGAGAATATTTTTGGTTGATTCCCTCCATATTCGGATACCAACGTAAAATCCCAAACAAAAATATATTTAACGAAGGAAAAAAAACATTTTTTTTCTATTTGATTAGATGTATAATTGTGTAATGAAGTATGTGAAATTTAAAAATGAATCCTAGACTACACTCATTATTTATAGGTTTAATAATTTAATTACCAAGGAAATTTAAGTATTAATAAATCGACTCGAACTGTTTTTTTAGTTTAAACCAAAGTTTAATGAGAAAAATAGGGTGCACCATGAAATTTTTTGAATAAAAACAATGTGAAATTTATATTATAAACTCCAACAAAAACTACAAAAAAAAATTATCAATTTTAGATGAAGTGATTCGAAATATATACGGTTAAAGTGATTCCATAAACTAAGTCACTTATCCTATTCCTGTACTTGATTCTCTGTATTTCATTCTTGGTCTGGGCCTTACAGAAAGTGAGCACTACGGCCCATTTAACTAGTTAAGCTCGATTTGCATAGAACTAGGCAGGAGAAAATATTGCAGTTGAAAGCTTTTGTTGGCTCATCTTTCTTCTTATTCTTCTCGCATTTCTAGCTATATGATTGCATGGAACAGCACCCACCTGCGTCATCTTTTCGATTCAAGATCAACCTTAAAATTTTGCAAGTAAATTTCGTTTCCTGCTGTTAACATTGACACATCTACATGTTGATATCTGTTAATGCGTTATAGAGAGAATGAACGGTTTCACATTCTCTGCAGATTTGGTTTGTTTGCAAAAGGAAAAGAAAATGGTATCTGAATCAATCTGGTTTAGTTTTAGTTATGATCACTGTTGGTTCATATTGAGTTACAAATGATTGAGTGGCAGGTTTATCACTCTAGTTTTGTTGACGAGGAAGGAATCACCAAAGCCTGTAGCTTCCCTTTGCTTCCTTTGAAAAGTAAAAGAAAGGAAGGGTCCTGCTCCTGTTTCGGAACAAGGTCGGATCCATGTTCTTTAACTACCAGCTTCATTTGATTTGATAATTGAATAGGGTTGTATGCAGGTAAAACTGACATTATTGATGAAGCCATCACATTCTTTCGTGCTAATGTCTTCTTCAGGAACATTGATATTAAGCACCCTGCAGACAAGCTTCTTGTATATTGGACTTACCACATAAATTTGTCTCTAAAAAGGCTTGAGGGCTGTAGAACCTTGGCCGAACAGGGGTTTATGGCATCATGCTCAGAAGGTTTTGGCAAGAACAGCTACGTTTAAGGCATCATGCTCAGCTCTGGTTTATGTGCAGTGAAGATAGAAAAGCTTTGGTTGGCATTTGGATTATTAAAAAGGAACACTTTTTAAAAACAAAACATTTAAAAAGGCACCAACATAATTTCCAAACAATACAAGGTAAAAGAAAACAGAATGAAGCAATCCAATTTTTATAAACCTTTCATTTACAACAACAAATATATAACCAAATTTCTATCTACCAAACCAGAAGATTTACCCTAAGAAGAAGTAAATAGTTACCTTTTCCTCTTTTTCCAAGTCAGAATTCTTGTCACAGAACATGATCAAGGTGAAGACCCCCACAAAACCTCAGCAATAATGGTGGCAGCCTCGGCATCAGTAACAGATGCTTCCTTCACTTTCTCCAAAATCTCTTGCTTGAAGGCCTTTTTCTCTCTGTCTCAACCCTTCCCCAACCTCTAATTGCACTGCAAACCTTGCCACGCAGCTTGCAAATGGATGGTTTTTCAAAAACTTGTTTTCTCTCTTCTCTCTTTTCTTCCCCTCGGTTTCCTGGTTGACATCGTCAAATTTTCCAATCTCAATCAAATCTCCACCAAATTCTGACCTCTGCAACTCCACAAGCTTCTTTATCAGTCCTCCTTTAAGCAGTTCTTCAATGGCTTCCTTGCGTCCGAAGTAACCGATTTCGAGAATGCAATCGAAGGCCACAACTTTCATGTCCAAATCCTTGGATTCCAATAAAGTTAAAATCTTGGGGGTTTCCCCATTACAGAGTATTTCGTCCACTAATGGGGATTTGGTAAATGTAATCAACTCACATAGAACTTTGAGACTATGGGTTGATTTCATCTCCGAAAGGGCGTGAATTGTATCGCCCATATTCACTTGCCCCACGAACACGTCCTTGTTGAATCGAATCAAAGCGGCCACACAAAACGCGGCGTTTTCCCTGATCCGATTTGGACAATTAGGATCGCAAAGGACCGTCTGCAAGACCGAGAAGGTTTTCGATTTCAGGACTAAAGTCTGTAACTCACGATCAAAGCCTTGTGAGACTCGGTCTTCGAACTGAGACAGTAACCGAACTAACTCGTCATCGACCTTCCACGGCTCTTTCAGACCCTTTAATAAACTCTCGATGCTCTCACGGTCCATCCAGGCTTGAATCTCGGACTCGATCGAGCCGGCAACTCGGGAAATGGAGTGAGTCGAGACACGACGAGTTAAGAAGCTCCTGAGGCCATGACCCCGAGTCTTTTCAAGGATTTCAACGAGGGTTTTTAGGTCATCCAGGTAGCGGGAAAGAGTAGAGAGATGTGGGTCTTTGGAGATGATGGAATCAGCCTCGGTTTCAAGTTCGATGAGAGTTTTGATGGCATGTGAGTCCGAGTGAGCGTGTTTGCGAGTTGGATATTCTTGTAACTCGTGGGAAGCTTGTTTTAGAGCTTCGAGAACCTTTAGAACTCCTGGCTTATCTTCCTTGGACGATGAATCTTCCATAGTTGTTAATTTGTTATGATTTTCTTCGTTCTAAGTTACATATAAAGTTGAAAAAAATAATCAGGTGATAGAAATGATTCATTTATATATTTCAAAATTAATCTTATGCTCCTTTGAACAAACAAACAAAAAATTAATAATTATTTTTTTAGTGTGGAAGACTAGCATTTGTTTTGAGATGAGATTGACTCACCATTTTATTTATTTGTTATTATAACAACTCCGCGTTAAATTTTGATTCTAAGAATTTTAATATCTTTAAATATATTTTAAATTTTGTTGGTCGTGTATGACTATTTCAATGAGTTCCATGTTTCTTGATATTTGTACTCCATTAAAATAATAACTAAAAATGTTGAACTGTTGGATGACAATGAATCGATTTGTAGCGCTAAAAATCCTTAGATGTTTATTTTAAAAAAATCGTAGATATTAATACTATTTAAAAGTTTTAATTTTAATATTTATTAAATAATGTTAATAAATACCGTAAAATAATCATAGTAAACTAATATGCAAGCGAAATATATGCCAATATTCATATCCTATCGATTGGTTTCTTTAATCCATTGCTTTCTGGCAGTCCAGTCCAACCATTATTCTCTGGGCTAAATTAAATGAAAATACTTGCCTTGAGTTCAGCCCAACTAGTCCATGCAAACTTAAACGGGATAACAAGAGATGAAAAATATATTTGTAATGAAATGGAAGTGTGGAACTTCATGAGAACAGTTTCTCACGTGACTAATTTGCCTATCAAAAGACTTTGTTTTCCATGGGAAGATGCATTGGTTGGTATTTTGTGACACGAAAATTCCACCGTTTTTGTCCGAGTCTAAAACACTTTCCAACACTCGTACTTTGCCCTTTTCGTTTTGTCCGACCCACACACACCCAAAAGGCAAAGACTTGTTCACGATTAGATGCTTCCTGGAAAAATCAATTTCTTTAATAGTCCATGGATTGATACCCCTCACTTCAAGAGAAATATCAAATCAAACCGTAACTAAAAACTCACTCATTTCATCTTTCTATACAACACGATCAATTTAAAAATAAATAATAAATATGGATACTTGATGGATGCAAATGAATTCGAAGTCTTCCAAATTATTTTCACTTTTCCGTTTTACATTAAAATAATACAATACAAGTAGGAGAGACGTAGCTGTTAACCTTTTCAGCAAGTATAAGTCGAATGAAGCAGCCAGCCTCCAAATATTGAGAAAAATTAAAAAAAAAAAAAGAGTATTTTTCGTGCCAATATAATATACTAATTTGTGGGGTATACAAACTATAATATGACATTTCCAGCCACACACCTCCATGTATATCATCGTAGTACGTAAGCTCCTTTCTGCACTAAGTAGATATTATATCAAAATCAAACACTAATGACAACAATTTTATATGTTTTTCATCCACGTCTTCAGAGCTGGAAAAGACCCTGCTGGCTGGCCAATCAAATAGAAACCATGCAGGCGTGGAGTAATTATTGTAATGATTTTTTTATCTATTTAGTCACTGCATGCTAGTGTTTTCCCCTAGTTTCAGACAAGTAAATGAAAAAGATTGTTCATGTACTTTCAAATAAATGGTAATTATTTTTTTCAAAAATCACATATACGGTAAATATAAAAAATATAATAAATGTAATTACGTAAAAAAAAAAACCTTATTGTGAGACAAATAATTAACTCTCCATTGAAGGTTTGGTGTATCATTATTGATTGACCATTTCTAACAACATATTTTATGTACATGAATTGGAATATATTTTATTGTTACAGTTAGGTTAGGTAATCTAACCTTTTTATTTGTTTAAAGAATTGACAAGGATGGGAGATCATTTTATTTTACATAGAAGAAAGGGGAAAATGGCGGTGGATGCACAGTGGGGGTTTGTGAGAGAGAAGGGCGGTGGAACTTGTCAGAACAAAAGACGTCGCGAAGGGAACCTGCCCTGCCCTGCCCTGCCCCATGCAGCCCCACCAATCCTCAACACGAAGTTTCCAATATTGGACGTTGACGCTTGCTCGCTTCCGGGCATTGTCTGCTGCGGATTTCCATTTTTCGTCATCTCTTATTGATTGTCCCCAAAGGATCACACTGGCCCCGCTTTGGCCCAGATATTATTTTTCGATTTTTAGTTTGGATTTTTAATTTCACCGTATATAAAAGAAAATAGAAGATCGACATAAAATAGAAACCAACTGCCCCGGTGAGAACAACTCAATCTCAAACTCTTTCTCATCAATCTCCTCTGCTCCACTGGAGCAAAAACTGTATTTGTTTTACCATTTTTTTAATTTTATTTCCGAACAGAAATTCTTATATTCGTTTCAGGCTTTCAGCCTAGGTTCCACCAGCAGCCCAAAGCGCCGCCACCTGGCATCATGTCAGAGAATGTGTCCCCGGAGCTAACCCAAAACCAGGACCCGAATCAAGTTCATGACCACGAGTCTCTCACCAGTCCTTTACTATCTGCTCAACATCGATCCACTAATTCCACCTCTCAGGTCGCCATCGTAGGCGTCAACCTATGCCCTATCGAAAGCCTCGACTACGAGTAAGCCACTCGGTTATCATGTTTGTTTTCCGTCATTAGATTTCGGTTTTTAATCGGTTCGGCGTGTTTTTTCCTTTTTTTTAAGGATTGCTGAGAATGATTTCTTCAAACAAGACTGGAGGACACGCGGAAGGATCCAGATTTTTCAATATATTTTCATGAAGTGGCTGCTATGTTTCTTGATTGGCGGTATCGTCAGTCTCGTTGGTTTCTGTAATAATCTCGCCGTTGAGAACATCGCCGGCGTTAAGTTTGTCATTACATCTAACATGATGTTAGCTGGAAGGTCTCTCCCTCCCCTTTTTTTTATTTGTTTTTTGACCTCGAAATTCTGATCGGTTAAATTTCATTTATCAGTGTTTCATTTGTATGTTTTAACGTTAACTAATTTGCACCAAACCGGAAGACTTTTTCCTTGAAATCTATTTGCTTTGCTTATAGCGAGATTCTTATATTTCTGTTTGTTGCAGGTACGAGACTGCATTTCTAGTGTTTTTTCTTTCCAATTTGGGCTTAACTCTATTTGCCGCCATCATTACGGCGTTTATTGCGCCAGCGGCGGCTGGCTCTGGTATACCGGAAGTAAAGGCTTACTTGAATGGTGTAGATGCTCCGGGAATAATTTCATTACGAACTTGTATTGTTAAGGTATTATATATATTAAGTTAGAAAACCTTTTAACTGCAAACTCCTTTGATGCAGGGTGAATAGCTCCCCTCGTTTAAATCTATTAGCGTTTCTTATTGTAATCCGAGTTAGTCACTAATAGATACAGTGAATAAGCAATTAGTTATCAAGTTAGAGGATTTTGTAACTTCAAAGTTTTAAACATCATTTTTTTTCTTTTCAGTACAGAGTAATCTGGAATTTGGGAGAAAGAAATTTCTCTGTTTTCCCCTGGTCAATTCAAAGCAAAAATGTGATTGTTGTGTGAAATGTGCAGATTGTAGGAAGCATTTCTGCAGTGTCATCATCTCTGCTGGTTGGAAAAGCAGGTCCTATGGTGCATACTGGTTCATGCATTGCATCATTATTGGGACAGGGAGGGTCCAGAAGATATGGTTTAACATGGAAGTGGCTTCGATTCTTTAAGAACGATAGAGACCGGAGAGATCTTGTAACATGTGGATCCGCAGCTGGAATTGCTGCTGCTTTCCGTGCCCCAGTTGGAGGTGTGCTGTTTGCTCTTGAAGAAATGGCATCTTGGTAGGTAAATTGATAATTGCATTTGGAGCACCATATTGATATCTTATTAACCATCCTTTCATCACTCTACTAAGTGTTACAGTGTTACTGCATATTGGTCAGTCTTTTCAATTTAGCTACATGCATTAGTCGAATACAAGCACTGACATTTTAACGAAGAATCACAGTTTTCTTCAACATTTATCAAGATAGTTTCCGTGCTCCATGGGTCCTAATTTAGTAGTACATATTTGCTCATTCAAAATTCAAGCGTTTGTTGTACTGTTGTTTTATAAAGTGTCTTCATTTCTTAGATGGAAGGGAACTCTTCAATATCTATCTGCAGCTACTTCATTTATAATCATTACTGGATAAAAAAGGGATTCTTGTATGCCCTTAGACTTTGAAAATCATCTTCCTTTATTTCATTCAACAGTCACGGGTTCTCATGATCTCTGTCTGACAAGAGAACTGATAAAAGTGAACATCTAATGATAATATCCTGGTTTTGTTCTGCAGGTGGACGAGTGGCCTTCTTTGGAGAGCTTTCTTTACGACTGCTGTAGTTGCAATCATACTACGAGCTCTAATTGATGTTTGTTTAAGTGGCAAGTGTGGGCTATTTGGTAAAGGGGGTTTGATAATGTTTGATGTATATTCAGCAAACATTTCGTATCATATAGCTGATGTTCCTCCTGTACTTCTTCTTGGAGTTGTTGGGGGCGTATTGGGAAGTCTGTACAATTTCCTTTTAGATAAAGTTCTCCGAGTTTACGCCATCATCAATGTGTAAGTTCTATTTTCATATTTGCCTTTTTTGCACTAATTACAGTTTCTAGTACCTGGCATTATATTGTTTACCGGGTCATCCTCCTTATTTCCCCTTCTCTTTCTCATCTCAGGAAAAGCATTACTTACAGAATCTTTATTGCTTGTGCAATCTCCATTTTTACATCTTGTCTGCTTTTTGGATTACCATGGCTCGCATCTTGCCAACCATGCCCGCTCGATACAGCTGAAGCCTGTCCCACAATAGGTCGATCTGGTAACTACAAGAAATTTCAATGCCCTCCTGGTCACTACAATGATCTTGCAAGCCTCATTTTCAACACAAATGATGATGCTATCAGAAATCTTTTCAGCAGGAATACTGACTCCGAGTTTCAGCATTCAACAATGCTCATATTCTTTGTCACCTGCTTCTTTCTAAGTATTGTTAGCTCTGGAGTTGTTGCTCCAGCAGGTCTTTTTGTACCAGTCATAGTTACTGGAGCATCTTATGGGCGTTTGGTTGGAATGTTACTTGGTTCTCACACAAAACTTAATCACTGTTTTTATGCTGTGCTTGGGGCGGCATCATTTCTGGGTGGTTCTATGAGGATGACAGTCTCCTTGTGTGTCATAATCTTGGAATTGACCAATAACCTCTTACTGTTGCCCATGATAATGATGGTTCTTCTTGTTTCCAAGACTGTAGCTGATACTTTTAATGGCAACATTTATGACCTTATAATGAAGGCAAAGGGTTTTCCTTACCTAGAAACTCATGCTGAACCTTATATGCGGCAGCTCACAGTTGCTGATGTTGTCTCTGGTCCGCTTCAGCTCTGTCATGGAATTGAGAAGGTTGGAAATATAGTACACATCCTCAAGACCACAAGCCATCATGGTTTTCCGGTTATTGACGAACCTCCGCTTTCCGAATCCCCAGTTTTGTATGGTTTAATCCTCCGTGCTCATCTTATTACACTGTTGAAGAAGAGAGCTTTCTTGCGCACCCCTGTTCGGATAGGTGTTGAGGCCTTCGGGCATTTCTTAGCAGATGAGTTTGCAAAGAAGGGTTTAGGTAACGTTGATAAGATAGAAGACATAAACTTAACTGATGCAGAGATGGAAATGTTCTTGGACTTGCACCCTTTTACCAACGCATCACCGTACACGGTTGTGGAGACGATGTCCCTAGCTAAGGCATGCACACTTTTCCGTGAAATGGGTTTGCGCCACCTACTTGTCGTACCCAATACGTCCAACGTAAGAAACTTTACCATATCTATTTCCCTTGATCTCAATTCCTAATTCTTCATTTGGTTTCTCAGGTTTTTACATTTGGATTAAAATGTTCATTGCATTCGAAACTAAAAACCCTGCCATTTCAATCCTCCATTGTCCATTGATCCATCCGCCCTCTCTTTGTTTGATTATGGTCTAATGCTTGATGCTATGACTGCAGAGCACACCAGTGGTGGGCATACTAACGAGGCATGATTTCATGGCGGAACACATATTAGGTTTACACCCATTATTGGTAAATAATAAATGGAAAAGATTAAGGTTTCATTTCCCTCCTTTTCTTAAAATATTTTAGGGGGGCTTCATTTAGCAGCCATCGTAGATTGGGGGTTTACCCTAAAACTAAATTTGTAAATAATCTTGTTGTCAGCCATTTATGGTTCAGTAGCCATCTCTCCCCCTGATGGGGGATTTTGTTTTCATCCTAGACAATATTCGCAGCAAACTGCGGGAAGGGTAGCATCATCTCTTTCTCTCACTGACCGAGTGGCGAGTGACTAGGAAAATCTGTATTATTGGCCATTCCGATCTATTTCATGCAATCTATTCTACTTCCTATCAGGGTTTGCCAAGACATTGAAAGACTAATACGGTAATTTATCTGGGTCTCTTTATCCAATACTGAGAAACCTTCTCTTGTCAATTGGGAGTTGGGACAGTGTATGTCAACCAATAGATCGAGGTGGCCAAGGCCTTCAGCATACACATGAACACAATCTAACTTTTATCATGAAGGTCGGTTACAAAATCGTCACCAAGCCGAACGCTTATTGGGTGAGCCTCCTTCGACAAAAAATCTAAGGACACTGACACTTACCCACTATGTATACATGGGTTGCATCTTTGGGACCTTTCAACCTTCACAATTTTTGCTTAGGTTAAATTATCTTCTATGAAAGATTAAATATAATGAAAAATAAGAAAAAATGCATTATTAATGTTAAATAAATAATGAGGAAATATATTATGCACTAACGGTACAAATCAGTGGGTTTTGGACAGATACAATAGGAGCGATCGCACAGGGTCCCGAAAAAGAGGGTCCAAATTTTAATAAATTACTTTTATTAGATAATGTTAATCTCGAAATTTATTGAAAATTTTTGAAAACGCTATTAAGAAAGATGAGTTATAATTGTTAAAATGTTATAATTATTTTTTAAATGCCACAATTGATTATAGAAACTTATTGATTATTATTATTTCTATTGCTTCAGTAGAACTAGTGATGCTTTGGACAAACATAATAGAAACGATCACACAGGAGCCCTAGAAAGGATATTTGCTTCTAAGGGTTACAATTTTATAACTAGTTGACAATAACTTTTAAGGACCATATTTTAATGAATTGCATAGGGTCACCAAATTCTTTGAACCGCCCTTAGTACAAATATTTTTATATTTACAGGCGCTTTAATTTTGGGTTAGGAATTTAGTTTAGAAGTTATAGTTTAGTGATTTATAATTTAGAGGACGTGGTTAAAATTTAGAGTTTAGTATTATGGTTCAAGGAAATATGATAGGGTTTTGATTTTTATCGATAACCCTTAAATTTTAACCATAAATTCAAAATTCAAACTATATTCCCTAAATCTTAAATCCTAAATTTTAAACTATAAACTTTAAATTAAATCTATAACCTCTAAAATTAAGGCGATTGTCGGTATATAATTATTCATAAATAGTGTTTTGTTTTTACTGTCGGTGTATTCTACGATTACTTATAAATAATATATAAAACCAATAGGTAAAAAGTTCATATACACCTATTTATTATACAAAAGAAAATAAGTGGTGAATAGCAAAGAGGCATCCAGGAAAGACACCAAAAATAAAAATGAAAAAGTCTAAAGGGGAAGTATACTTCTCTTTACTCTCCGTGCTATCCTCTTCTTGAAGTCTTAAGGTAGTCTACCCTTATCCCCCACAACTGTTCTGCCACGGATTTCATATCGGGCCTATCGTTTCTTGTGGGTGCTGAACATTGAAATGCCAAAGCAAATATCTTCACTAAGATCTCAACATCTACCACTTCTTCCATCATCCCGTCCACCAATTCAGCTACATGCCCTTCGTTATACTTTCGGAATGCCTGTATAACAGTTGAAAACAATAAAGGACCATCGGAAAGTGTTCTTTTAGTAATTTAAAGAGAACAAAGGGTCAGCTTACCCAGGTAAGTGTGACACGGTCCCGGTACGGTCTTCTTAAATCCACCGGGCGGCGGGCGGTCAGAATTTCTAAAAGTACAATCCCAAATGAATACACATCGCTCTTGGCCGTGAGGTGATACGTTTTCATGTATTCGGGATCAAGGTAGCCAACTGTTCCTTTCAGTTTGGTAGAAATATGTGTTTGGTCGGAGTCCATGGTACCGACTCTTGCAAATCCGAAATCAGCCACTTTAGCTCGCATGCTTTCTGTCACTAGTATGTTGGATGACTTCACGTCTCGGTGAATGATTTGTTTCTCTGATTCATCATCAATATACAACCAATCAGGCATGTTTCATTTATTTATTTATTTGTTTATTTTCTCACCTGCATAGAGATGGAGATAAGTAAGGCCGTGAGCAACATCAATGGCGATTTCGAGACGCTGATTGAAATCCAGGATTCTCCCACGCTGACCTGTGCCATGAACAGCACAGAGGAAAACTATTTAAACCTCATTGTTGACTTAAACCTCGGGTAGTCATTATGGTCTAGAGGTCTTACCATCCAAATGATCTCTCAAAGTGCCATTGGGTACATATTCTGTAATAATAAGCCGTTCATCTCCACTATTGACATAACCGAGTAGCTTCACGAGGTTCCGGTGATCAATGTTGGCTAAAAGTTCAACTTCACTGCTGAATTCAGTTTGCAGCTTCTCTAGATGTTCCTGCACAATAGTCTTATGTCAACCAAATACCAGTATGAGGCCAGCACAGTTGCATACATAGCCATATTTTAATCACCTTCTTTGCTCTTTTAATGGCAACAACCTGACCAGAATCTAGCAGGGCCTTGTAAACAGTTCCAAACCCTCCTTCACCAATCCCAAGTTCCGGTGAGAAATTACAGGTAGCTCTGACCACTTCTGTCATATTCAGATGCACTGACCCGATTCTTCTAAGTTTTGGAGATGCTGGAAATAGGTAAGGATTGTGTAGTCCTCTTAGTGGGGTGGACCAAATCGATTCCCGTGGAGATAGAATATTCATTTCCAAAGGGGAAGCTGAAACCAATGGAAGAACAGATACAAAACAGTGTGGATCCTTTGTAAGAACATGTATGGTTTTTCATATATGATAAAATTTGACCAAATAAAAGCTTAGGGAAGGGAAAGAAAGTTAAGGCCCACTTGAACTTGAATCATCTGTAACTACAGTGTGGGCGTTTGCTCTCTTTATCCAACAAATACAGCAGAGACTACAAACACTGCATGTCAGAAGAACTCCCGCTGCTACCATCCCTATTATTGTCAAGTCCGAATATACTTTGATATTCTTCGGGTTCGGATTATGATCAGCTCTGTCATTTATTTTCTCCGGCTTCTCCGACAATCTCCTTTCTCCTCCTACAGCCACAAATCAACTGTCAAAGTCATAATCCATTGATAAAGGCTCTAAGAAACACCTTATAAGAACAAAATACAATCCCTACCGGATAATAGGTCGGAACCACTGTAATTAGTTGCAGTATTGGCGTTGCAGCCTTCAAAAACACAGTGATCTTCCTGGTGCAACTGTAGGGACTTGCAGAACAAAACTATATCTACTAAATTACCGTTCAAATAAAACAATTCATCACCATATGAAGTTGAATAGATTATGTGATCATCGCCACAAATCTTGGACTTCACTTCGATGGATGAAGCGAAGAATCTTAGTAATTGCATAAACAGCAGCAGACTAAACAGAGAAGCAACCATTCTCAATGAATTCGTGTAAAGAAAATCACAAAAGAATCATCATTCATCCCTGAGAAAACACTGCAAAAGTAACTCCAGAATTACTTCAACCAGTGTCGTCCCATTCACAAACATAGAAAAGAAAGAAAAAAAACAGTTGATTTTCTCTTTTCTCTTCAAACTTGACAACATTAAAGAAGACTTTTAATTGGTGAATTTCGTATTTTTTTTTCCTGCTATGCCATTGCAAAGCTTGACCAAAGTCTTCACAGTTGAGTTGACTGAAACACTTAGCTGTATTATATATATGCTAGCTGCTTTCTCAACCATAAACTTTGGGATCTAAAAAATCTTATTATTCAAAGGAACGTAAAGGAGGGTTTGCTTTGAATATCTCGTGATGTTGAATAATCAACCCATTATTAAACTTACTTTTCTGGGAGTGCAAATATATAAACTTGACATTTACGTAACGTTACCCATCGGGAAACTTGGTCCACACTCCACCCAATCTGGGGCAGAGCCAGCTTATATTGGCATTGCGGAGAGAAGATCAAAATCTAGAAGAAGAAGAATATCTCGAACAACATAAAAAACCAAAGTTGGAATCTTGATCCATGGAAAAATGCTTGAAGAATTTTCATTTCGATGTCCATAAAGGCCACTAATAACATCATTAATATATATAATTTATAATATGTGAATAAAAATGTGATAAACCACGATGTTACATCAACGAGAAGGATAGAAAAATCCATTCCAAATTTATAATACAAATTCGAACAGAATATAGGCGATGATCAACACGAGCAACAGTATCCATGCCGCCCTGCAAAGCAACAAGCATTCGTACTTGATATTAATGGAAACTCAAATCAGATGGTATCCATCTCAGTGCATGATTCTGATAACGTTAAGAGAGTGAACTTACGTGATCTTGCAATGATTCCACCACATCCTATTCTTGTAACGACGAGATTGACTTTTGAACCGAACTGAATTCCCCTGCATTGTACTTGTCTTTTCGACAAGCAAATCCAACCGATTACCTCGCTCCAAGACTTTCTCGATGTTGTCAATCATTACACTTCGTACCTATACAGACAAATGCATCATTCAGTACAATATATGAAATCTAAATCTAAATTTCCAGGTTCAGAGACTACCTGACTCATTTCCCCTTTTAAACGGTTTAATCTATCAGCATTGGGATCGGTTGAGAAATGGTCCATTTGTTGACTCATGACCCTGGAGAATTCCTCATTCATGGCGTAAGCCGGAGCTGACTGAATGCCACGACCATATGTCTTTACAAATCTCTGATGGATATCTTCAAGGAAAGCAAAAGGGATTCTCCCTGTATATTCAAAACATCAACATCATGAATCAATTACGTAATGTACATGAATTATGAAGCATAGTTCAAAATGCCTATGACAAATAACTTACTCCCGGAGGCATCATCGGCCATGCAAAGAACGGTGAGACCATCCGTTCTCTTGACATGGAAAATATAACGATCGTGCGAAAAAGAAGAGTTGCTATCATTCGTTCCTCGGCAAAACTTTTCCAAAATCTGTCTAGCTACGGTGCTCGCATTTGTCTGGTTTGCGCTAAACTCCGCCAAAACCACCTGCCCCCTCGCCACCATCCCATATAATATCCCCATTGTCAGACAAATTGAAGATGGCGGTTATCGACGGTCAGGGCGAGGAGGGTGAGACTAGTTTTAAGGGGGAAGAAGGGAAAACAGAGGAGGGAAAAATCAAGAACCGGAAAGAAGGAATAGATAAAGGAATTGAGGTGGCTCGTCAATGGCAGCAGCAAAAAAAAGAGTATAGATTCGAATGAATTCGCGAGTTTTTCGAATTTAATGCAACGTGGATCAATGATCCTGCGTCTGTTGTCGTGGACAAATTGCGGACAGAACAGAAGAACGGCTACAGACAGGCTGCAATCAAAACCACTTCGTTATTTGACTCAATTTCTCTAGCCCCCCTTTTATATTAATTTTTAATATTTAATTTACAATAGGAGTGTAATTCAAAATTAATACAACATACAATTTAATATTTATTAAAATCTTAACTATAATTACTAAAATAATAGTTTTAATATGATTTGAAAAGGTTTAAATTATAATAAAATTACAATTTTAGATGAATATAGATTGTGGTTGATGATTTATTGGGTATTATCTATTCAAATTTTATATTTAGTTGTAATATGATAATGATATTATTATTTTTGTATTCAAGTAAGAAAAGGTATGAAATAATAAAATATTCTATATTAATTTAAATAGTTAGAAATTGATATTTTTGAAAGGGTAATTGGAATTTTAATATAAAGTGTAGTTCATTTTTGCAAAGATTATATTAAATTTAATATAATATTATCAATAATAGTTTAAATTTTTTGAATAGTTTAAATTGTAATGAAAATATAATTATAAAAATATAATTCAATTCATTTATAGATTTCATCATAAATAATATTATAGTTCAAGTATAAGCTCTAATTAAAAATATATTAAAAATGTAACACCCGACTCGGATATCACATTGGGCCTCCGGCCCCAAAATCTGTATCTCAAAAATTTTCTTTAAAAGTCCAACAAATAACCAAATTCAAGCCCAACTTAAATCATAAAATTCAAAACGAGTTAAAACATAAGCCCAAAATAGTTTAAGGAAACGGAGCTCCAAAATATTACAGACCATTTAAAAACATTCAACCCAAATTTAAAATAACAGAGTTACAAATTACAAATAGGGTTCAACATAGTACTATGCCCACTACATCTAATAATTGTACTCTGACAACACGGTCGATGCTGAAAGTCCAAACCTTGATGGTGCTCCACGGAACCCGCTTCACCTAACCTACGCACGAAAACAGATTTCGAACACTGAGCCACACAAGCTCAGTGGATACGCCAAACTCCCCAACATCATGCATATCAAAAGCAGTAAAGCATGACACATAATCTCATACATGGTATGATGGTCTCGCATGCTTGTCTATCATATGGTATAAATGAATGTATATTATCGCACACAACATATACAATCACACAAGTCAACACACAAGAGTGAGGCCCGCGTCCACACAGCATCGGGATCCTACACTCAGGATTGAGGCCGCCCTCAAATCCTATGCCCGGAATGTTACATCGGACATCTTTGAACGAGGCCGCCCAACGTTCGGAAAAGGATGGTGGTCGCCCAACCAACCCCATGCTCGGAATGTTACATTGAACATCTTCGAGTGAGGTCGCCCAACACTCGAAATAAAGATCTTCAATCATCACCCGACATGTTATATCGGATGGCCTTCAACGTGTTGCAACACTTATGGATATCCGGATTTCCAACACTCAAGGACTCAAACCACACAAACGATCTACCTAGGATCTATCATAACAAAACATATTAAACTTATCACACTTAAGTCTTTCGGGGTTATGATTATCAATCTTAGTTCGATAATTCATTTCATAGCTTTTAGATTAAAGCATTTATTTATTACGATCACCGAGCTCCAAAACTCTACTCAACTTAGCCAAAAATACACAGGGATATCGATACCCTTAGGTAGGGTATCGAAACACCCTGTATCGATACCCACCCAAAGAGAGTATCAAAACACAAGGGTATTGATACCGCTTGACCAAAGTCAAAGTCAACAAAAGGGGAAGGACTATTTCGATACACGTATCGGTACAAAAAGTTTCTGGAATCCCTCGGTATCGAACCATGATTCGATACCCCTGAACGACAAGCCAAAATATGTTCATGGGTATCGATATCGGTAGCCCGAGTATCGATACCTCCTACACGAAGGACGGATCTGCACTTAAAAATTCTAGATTTTTAGCCCCAAACTTAATCTAATCGATTCTAAAGTCTTCCTACTTATTTTTAAGAGTGTTTAAGGTGTTTTAGTATCATTTATCGTCCCTTTAACACAAGATTACAAATTCCACCATTAACACATGTCAAGCTCAAACCAAGCACACACATACACCAAACTATATGAATGCTTCATACCATGATATGCATAAAAATTAAAAGAGTTGAGAGTACCAACCTTTAGTAAGCACAACACATAAACGAGCTCCTTCTTCCCCCTTAAGACTTCTTCTTCTTTCCTAAGCTTGAAGATGGGTCCTCCACTTGTTTCTCTACAAGAGGAAGACACTTAACCGTTAGCCACTATTTGAGGAGATTCTTAGAACTAAAAAGACTCAAGAAACTGAGATTTAAGCCCTTAAAACCTCATTTCCGTTCTCCTCTAAACCCTAAACTCACAACCCTTCATCCTCACCAAAACCCACCATCATTACCTCTTTTTAAAGATCGCAAACTCTTCTACAACTTACCCTTCTAGCACCAAACAAGAAACCACAACAATCCAGCAAAGTTTACACCTTTCTTATATCTTTTTCCTTGCTCAAAGAAGATGGTGAAGGGAGTAGAAGTGAAAAAAAGGGTGAGATCATCCTCTGCAGAAAAATAAAACATCTCTTCCCTCCCTTCCTCTTTCATCCCAAAAGACATTTACCGAAATGCCCCCATCTAAAAACTCTTAAGGCCCAAACCATTCTAAGTCCAACAAGCCTAAGGCCCAACAAGGCCCAAACTACACAAATCCGAGTCCAAAACCGAAGCCCGAACTTACGGATTAACTCGACACTAGAATTTGAATCCGGGTCGTTAGAAATTTTTTTTTATAACAAACGTTGAATACCACTAAAAATATATGCAAACTTTTTTATTAAAATATGCAGTTACTATCCTATAAAATAAAATGTTGAATCATAGTCCTTCGATGAATTTTGGTTTGTGATTTCATTTTCAGACAGTTATTAACTGTCAACACACTGGTTTGTGACACATTTCAATATGGGCTGAATGAAAATAATTTTATGATTTAAAATTTTTAAATACAAAATATAAAACTTTGAAATAACAAGTTCTGAGTATTATTTTATGTAATCTATATGTGAGTTTTGTACATCAATATTTTTTTTTACTGAAATTAAATTATTATAAAATATATTAAGATTTAATTTTTTTTTTAGATGACATGACTACTGCCTATTGCCTCGTGCCTTTTTGAGTCCATCATGGATTCCTTCCTTACATTCACGGGCGCTCTCTCTTCCATAGTTATGTAAACGAACCGTACGAATATAAACAAGGGTGAATTTATATTCCAAATGAACACGATTATAAATGAACATAATTTTTTTTATTTGTGTTCGGTCGTTAAGGAATGTAGTTTGTTCATGTTCGTTTATGTTCGTTCGTTTAAATAATAAAAAAACAAACATATATGAATGTAAATGAACATAAATAAATGAACGTAAACGAACGAACGAGACTATAACAAGGAAGTTTTTAACGAGTCATAAAATAAGACTTCTCAACTCGAGTAACTCAAATTTTTTTGACTCAACTTACTTAATATAAGGGTGAATATATGTGAATAAATTTAAACGAACATAAATAAACGAATATAAATGAACATAAACGAACAAATTATCGAACGTTCACGAACATAAATGAACGAACGAGCCCTTTATTCGTAAAAAAAATCTTGTTAATATTCATTTATTTAATAAATAAATAAACTTTCAGCCGAACAATTTATTAAACGTTTAGTTCGTTTACAACCACTCTTCCACAAATCTGTCTCTCTCTTCTTTTTTATGCAGTGTGTAGCATGGGCCAGGGCTTCCCTTAGGCTCCTATCCCCACCATTCTAGTCTTCACATGCTTGCTTTGCTGTACTCATCATCTGTGCCTGATGTCCCCGCTTTGTATCAATAGAATTTGAAATATATATCAAGATAATTCACTTTATTAGGACTCTTAAATAAAAATTGAGTATAATATGAATTAGAATCTATATTATATTAAAACAAAACAAAACACGAATAACGTAATAAATTTAGATATCAAATTTGATAAAATAAAACACGGATACTGTATTTAAAAGGTACTTAAACCTGGAAATAAGTTAAACGGATTGGTGCAACCTATGCAATGATCAGAAAATAAACTTCTGTCGACTTGTAACAAAAACATCACGTAAGATTTTGTACATTACAATATCCTATTCCTATGCCACTTGACTAAAATTTCTTAATAAAAAAATCACTTTTCTAAATATAAATTATTATATAGCTGAGGGCTGAGGCACTTGTGTATGGTTTTGGACCGTACTAGGATGAGATATTTTGGAATCACGGATCTGAACTAACACTAGGCAAATAGGCAACTAGGCAACTAGGCACTAGGGAACATAATGCTAACGCCAAGAGGAGAGGAAATACAACTACTGATAACATAGCCGAGGGGAAATGTTGATATACGGATTCATGGATTCGTAAAGCCATTGACAACTAGCATATTTTGGCAGATGCCTCTACTACATCGTAGGCGTAGCACATAGTCACGTGACCTGCTTATGATTCTTCTTCCTCACAGCCCACAGGCTTGTTTGGATATAAATTCTCACTTCTCTACCACATTTACACTCAGTCTCTGTCCGGGTTTGAAAATGGAATTCGGTAAAACATCAGCTCTGCTGCTGATTTGCATGATTTGCATTTCCTCGGTCACTCCGATTCGTGGGTGTCGTTCATGTGGGAAGGCGACGCCAAAGCATCGAAACCCCAAGGGGAAGTCCCCTAAAGGTCCCATCACTCTGCCTCCCATCGTTAAACCTCCAATCAAGTTGCCACCGGTTGTCCCTAAACTCCCTCCGGTTGAGCTCCCTCCCATTTTGAAGCCACCCATCGACCTCCCACCGGTTACTACTAAACCACCAAGTGGGAAAGGAAAACCCTGCCCATCACCACCCACTCCGAGCAAGGACACTTGCCCTATCGACACGCTGAAACTGGGTGCCTGTGTAGATCTCCTGGGAGGTTTGGTGCACATTGGCCTTGGTGACCCGGTCGTGAACCAATGCTGTCCGGTTCTTGCAGGACTGGCTGAGCTGGAAGCTGCAGTCTGCTTGTGCACCACTCTGAAGCTCAAGGTTCTCAACCTTAAAATTTACGTGCCACTGGCTCTTCAGCTCCTTGTCACTTGTGGGAAAACGCCCCCTCCCGGTTATACTTGCTATCTCTAGAACCAAGGTAAGTAGCATCCTAAACTGCTTAAGCATCTTGTCTGAAATATAGTTTTCAACTATTTTTTTCAGTCCTACCTTTTTAGGGTTCAACAATAGCAATGGTTTTGTAAGTAGGCAGCATACATATAAACTTGTAGGCATCAAAGTCTTTGATAAAGATGAATATTTTTTGTTGTTTCCAATAAAAACAATAAAAAAAATTCAAAAAGAAAACATTTCGTGTTGCTCTACCTTAGTCCAAGTAATTAGGAATAAAATAAAGTATGTCAGCTTTCGCCAATAAATATTGAATAAAATTGTGTTTGACATGAGCTTTGTTCCTCATTAGATTTCATGGCATACGGATTTGCAGGTTGGTAGATGTATGGAATATCTGATGAAATCGACATGAGAGGATGTCAAGCTTTCTCTTTCTTCCTTTCTGAATTGGACTGGAAATCTGATGCACTGGTTCTTACTGTAACACCATTTTGTATCCGCTTTTCCTTTAAAAGATTATTGCAACTTGCAAGTGTGTTCCTGTATCTTAGACAAAAAGATGCAATCAAGAATTATATGTCTTTGTTCATGATTTTCCGGGATTCTCATTTTGTTGCTTTATGAAAACTTTATGTATAAATATATTTTTTTAATGAAAACCTCTTCCTTCCTACACTATACTGCATGTGAAAAAGTAGAAAAACTTTTAAAGCTTTTGAAATTTGGTTCGTTGATAAAGAATCGGCTGATATGACTGCAATCCAGAAAGTAACCCCGGGTCAATCTTATCACAAGATGTACCCGAAAAAAATCTTTTTTAAATGGGAAGTGGAACTGAATGATTACATATTTATCATGTTCTTCAGTTTTTGGTTGTATTCAATCAGAAGATAGTGGGGAGAATTCAGAAGGAGCAACTTGAAGGCTACGGTTTGAATAGGATGGGCAAAACCACCCTGGCTGCCCGGATGGCGAAGGTTAAAAGAAAGAGGGAACCGATGGCACAGGATGTCATGACAAGACAGGAACCCTTAGCAGCATGTGGTGTCTGTTGATTCTTTTCATAGGCATCAACAGAACTCTTCTGCTACAATTAATAACAATAAAATATTATCCCGTTCGTCTCAATTTTCTAGTCGCATGTTAATTTTTACGTGTCACTCAAAACAAAAGTGCTGTTGATCAACCCATTTAGGGTCTGTTGAACAATCAAAGTGCAGAAAGAGACATTTTTCTTGTGTTCAAAGTCAGCTCCTTGTTTCCATATTTGCAGAATAATGTCAAATTTCAATATCACTTGATTACAAATGATACGAAACCCACAACCACCACTGACACTGTTTGTTGGGCAAAAATCGGATACAGATGCAGGGGAAAAGGATTCAATCATGTTCATATAGTAGTCGAAAAAATTCATCGTCGTCATCGTCCTCTGCTTCATTTTCCTTCAGCTGCAACTGCGGCAGCTGTGGTTGTTCCTCTTCAGCAGGCTTCTGGAGTCTCAATCCAGATCGTTGATAGAACACCTCTCTTTGGTTGTTCCAGCTCTCATCTATCTTCTCAACTATTTCACTTAGAGGTTTCTCAAAGTCTGGTATTTGTTTTATGTTCTGGATATCCACCACCTCTCCAACCTCTTTAAGAAGAAATTAAATTGAAAATGGAATAAGAAAACAGTTAAGAGATACTTGGGAAATAAAAGAATCATGAAAAGGTTAAACCAGCCAAACAGGCAAACTAGCTTATATCAACCATGAGTATTGAGTAGAACAGTTTCAGGGAGTGATTTCACACTACGGGTAATGCAGAGTTTGAACATCAATGCAGAAGGAGGCAACAACAAAAGGTCAAAAGGCATTCATGGAGAAATAATTAGTAGCAACATGAAATGATGACATCGTGGATGGATGAGGTAATTGTATCTGATACACCAACATAACTCATAAGCCAACATATCAAATCAAGCTACTTAATCTTGGCTACATCAACACAGTCGTTTGTGAATGACATGCTCAAGGTCAAATGAAACTTCAATCCAGGCTCTAAATGATAACAACACCATCCTGATAATAAAGTGGTCAGTTTAAAAATAAATGCAGCTGTGTTTAGGCATATTATAGAAGTTGATAAGAGTGCCAGAAGAGCAGCAAAATGATGTACCTTCGATGGCTTTTCTCTTAGTTGCTGCATATTCCGTAGACAATTTCTTTATCTTATCAAAGTCAACCTCCATACTCTATCACATTTAAGTTAAGAGCAGAAATCACATAAATAGAATTAGATTAAAGCAAACATAATTCGATAAAGATTATAAGAGCAGATCCATTGCACCAGTTGCATGCATATTAAAGCTATTGATGTCTATAGAGCGAAAGAGTGCAAGTGAATTGCAACCCTTTGACAATATGAAATTGAACATGCTGATCTAAAATTTATGCAGAAATGCCTTCTGCAATACTAGGGATTGCAACTAGATAAAGACCAGTAGACTGCTTTAACTTCAAACAACATGCTTGGTACCACTTACAATTAGAAAACATTTCTGTCCCCTCTAAAAGTAGTACTGCAGAATAAAGGAACATTAATATACCTCTCAAAAGTTCCATCTAATTCCTCTCATTATTTTATATAATGGATTGTATAACTTACCAAGTCCATGTGGATGCATCGCTCAATGTCAGTATCGGTAAATAACCTATTAGAGAAAAGGAAACCATCAAATACATAAAGAAATGTTAAAACAAAAGTCATAAACAAACATAAAAGATTTAATTAGTAAATGATCGATATCTGAACCTACTTCTCATATGCAAGTTGTATTCGTGCATCTTGTATTTTTGTCAGGCTGTTAATCATCTCGTTGACCGAGCTTTCATTTAAGTCCACAAACCCAAACAGAAATATATCTTTTTCTAGCATCCTTTTCACCAAAGTAGTCACTACTGTTATACCCATTTCTTTTGCCTCAGCAACTAGGCTTGTAAGTTTCTTCATCTCTCCTGTCAGATAAAGCAACAAAAAATTGAAGAAAACCAAAACATAGGGCACACATTGTTACTAGTTGTTGTAAATACCAGGGGATGCCTAACTAACAAGCATTGCCAGTCACAATATCACTAATTGTTGAAAATACCAGTCAAGGGAACTAATCTAAAGTAACTGTGCAAACATACCAAGTGAGAGATAAATCTTGAAAGGCGGTTTGAATGGTTGAGTTTCATATAGGCAGTAGAGGCAATAGAGCCCTCCAAGTCTGCAAGTTAAAGAATCAAAATTGATCATGTGACCTGCATAAACGTGTAGAATAGTCAGCAATGAAGAAAATCATGCATGAAAAGAAACGAACAAAAAAAAAATCCCCTTTTCATAACGAAGTGGCAAAAATAACAACCACATGGAACTTAAAGTTTAAAAATGTGGGAAAAATAAACTTTGACATACCAATAGTATGCGCATAGAGTGATTGCATAAAAAAAGCTAAGTTCGTAGAAGGACTGGTCTCATAAATGTACGAGAATTTCATCGATGACCATATTCTCTTCATGTCATTCAAAGTTGATGATTTACTCTGTCAACACCAAATACCATCAAATTGTTTAAAATTGTGATAGAATTGAGGGGGAAGGGTTACCTGAACAAACTCATGAATAAGCTCGTCAATGTCTTGTTTGAAGATCGACAAATCCATATTCTGATTTTACTCTGGGTTTCCCTGAGCTAACCCCCACATATAATCATCCCAACAATTTTGATGAAGAAAAAAAAAAGGAAAAGAATTTTAGTAGTACAGAGACAGAATCCAAAGAGAGGGACGATGAGAAGAAAGACAAGTTTTATAGGTAATAGGTGGAGTGTGGAATAAGGGCGTCGTCGAGCTCGGTTAAGGCGGGAGAGACAAGCACGGCGGTTTACTATAGAGAGTGGGGCTTGGAAGTCGAATTCCCAGAGTAACGAATGAAAGAGGGAAAAGGAAACTGAAAGCGGGTTTTGGGTCTAACGGAGAAGAACGGCTCGATTAATATATTAGGGCTACCAAAGCTAGCCCTTCCATTCTCTCCACAAACCCAATCAATTTACAGTAAATTTAATACTATTTAATAATTATTTTGAAGAACTTAAATTTATATTTTATAAGAAAATAATAAATTTTGTTCATATACAGAAAAAATATTTCACATATGAGAAATAATGTGAAAACTATAATAATTAGAACATGTTAACTCTGAGAAAAAGCATGTTAACTAACACTTAAATTTATATTTATAGTAATTTTGAAATTAATTAATTAATTTAGTGGTCAAAAATATTCACATTATTTTATCTTGTATGATTCAAATTTTAGTATGAGAATATAATATCTTTATTTAATTAAAAATTATATTAACTTTAAACCCCTAATTGATTTTCTCATTCAATAAGATTAAAAAATATAAACATAAAGAATATCAATTTAGTCTGACTATAATATTTTTTTTAAAAAAATTTAACTTTAATTTTATTTTTTCGACAATACGACATTTTAAGATAATGTTTGAACATAAAAAAAAATAAAAATTTAGGTTTATGACTTAGGTTGAGATAAATTTCAAAAGTAAAATACTCCAATTATACAAATTCAAATATAAAACTACTTAATTCAATATAGAATGTCCTCTTATCCGTATATGAAGGGACTGTAGTTAATGAAAGTATGAATAAGTCCAAAGCCAGGCAATGCGAGATAAAAAATTAGTACTTCCTCCCCCAGTTCGTCTCATTAAGATTATTTATTATTGAATTTTTGAAATTTTAAAATAATTTCAGAATAATATATAATTATTTTTATTAATAAAAAACGAACATAATTTTAATTCTCATCTTAAAATTCAATTACTTGCAATAAAATTTAAGTTAAAATCACTATTTTAGAATTAAATACAATGAGAAAACATTACAGAAGGTATAAAAATTTCATGAAAAAAAAAATAAATGGCTGCTGATTGCGGAGGCAAACTCCAGTTTCTAAAAAGAAACATGGCAAAGAATGCTTGCAGGTGATTGCATATGTACTTCATCATTCCTTTGAAAGGAGAAATTACTCCCCAAACAATTGCACAAAGGCTTGTCTTTCAATACAAGAAAATAAACCGGAATATAAACAGGGATGTCTTTCGATAAAATAATCAAGGCTTGTCTTTTTACTGCAGACAATTTATCTGTAAATAGAGAAGAAAATGCACACACCCTGGTGGCAGCTTACCTCGAAGAAGATTACAACTTTTGGATGCATTATTTGTTAGCAAAGCTTTTGCCAGGATTCCAGCAGATCATAAGCAAAATCCATAGCCAAGGGTGACTAGAAAACATCAGGGTTGAAACGGCCTGGGATGGAGCTACTTTGCTGAGCCTGCTTCAAGTGCATTGTCAATGCATAATTGTTTACCTGTTGGGACATCATCAAACAATTTTTAATCAGATCCGAAACAATCAAAGCTGTATACTTAATCAGATTCCAAAAAATAAGATGGGAGTTGATTATATAGATTAGGTATATGAACAGTCTGCATGTGTTCCCACTTCCCATGTGAATTAAAAGTTGAGTTCATGAGGCTAACCTCAAGGGTTCTCAACTGCTCTTGATACTGAGATGCTAGTTGCTTTAGATGCTGCAACTCCTGGCTCTGATTTTCATACTCCTTCTGACGCTCATGCTGAACAGCAACAGCTCGCTTCAAAATAGTATTTTCCTGAATGAGTGCTTCCAGTTGTTCTTTCAGCATCTTATTTTCCTACAATAGTCAATAGCCAAGTAGCAACTTCAGCATCCTTGAACTAAAACAACCCTTTTCTCATTGCTTAGTAAATTAATCATAGTAAACTTTGACCAAAATATCATTGGATCACTAAATTATCTATCCTCTACAACAAAATTGACAATTTAGTCGAGATGAGAAAATAACTTTCTATCTTTATCTAGATATTTTCCACGTACTTATTCAATTTGAAGTATTGATCTAATTCAAAAAGAATATTTATCTGTTACTTTTTGCTCAGAATACCAACTCAAATAAAAGCTACCCTTTTTTTCCTGTTTGTAACCCAACAACCATGAGAACCAACCTGGAGGAAATTTTGGGCCACCTCAGCTCCAGCTCGTGCACAAATTGATTTCTCCAAAACCTCCAGTGCTCTTGAAGCACGAGCTCTGGCATCATCAATATTAGAAGCATTTAACATTTCTCTAACAAAAAGCTCTACCCAGTCTGAACCATCCATTGAGAGGACTTCTGGGGCTGTCTGTTCCTTAGCTGTAACATCTCCATTGGCAACTATGGGCGCTACACCTACAACAAAATTGTGATCTTCTTACTAAGCAACCATTGGTGCCAAATTGCTAAGAAAGTTCTACATATTGCACTGTACATGTGTGCTGGTTTCTTGGGGCAAGGGGCAAGGGGTAATGGAGGGACATCTACTTATAAACAACCCCAAGACTTGGAGTTATCTTAGTATATCATAATTCATAACATTACCCTTACCTAAGTTCAGACATCCTAACATCACTCTCATAGACTTAAGACACCACCAAAAGCAAACCATTCATTCAAACATGTTACGTGGAATCAAATAAAAAACTTTCGGGTTATCATTTGAAATATTTCGCTGTCTTCAAAATATTGATGAAAACAAATAACACAAATTTTCTTCGATATACAATCACAAAAAAGCTACTAAAAGTTCTTCAAGTTAACATAAAGAAGATATAGTCCTATAAAAATTAATCTCAAGGTTTGAATCCAAAGAGAGATGCAGAACCAAGTTAAAAAATCTAGATCCATCCAAAAGACACAAAATTGTCAGGGATGTAATCAAGAGTTATCAAAATTGAATCAAAAGTATTTTTTTATTCATACCTTGAGCTTGAAGTTGATCATTTCCGTTTAATTCTGCAACAGTTTTATCATCTGCGGAAGCGGCTGCATTTCTATCAGCAGATCCTAAACGAAGCTCATTCAGACTTCTAATAGCTGAATCCAAATCATTTCCACATTCCTCAAGTACTTTTTCAAGTATCTAAACCATTACGAACAAACCATCGTCTCTCAGATACAATAAACTGTAATTCTCAAATCAATTGAATTTAAATGATAGAATACAAAGTTATTATGCATAGAATGTCACGGTACATTTTATGTAACATGGAATTTTATCTTAAATCCTGAAACGGGGTTAATTAAAAAATAAATAAATCTCGTATTATGATACATTCAAATTCAAATTCTAGCCCCAAATTCCTTTACCATAAAATTCCGCTTCAAAAAAATCCTTTTGGGGAAGTAAAGGAAACATGATAAAAAAAAAAGAAGTGGATGAGTTTGTGAATGAACGATGATGATAATGATAATAATTTACATCTAAGATTTTTTAAAGAAATTAAAAATTAAACGGAAGATATAAAAAAAAAAAAAAGAAGAAAAAAAAAGCATACCTGCTTATCCATTTCAGGGAAAATAGCAATCAATTGATCGATCAAAAACAAGGGAGGCGGCGAAGAAGGAGAAGAAGCAAAACGAGAAGAACAACGGATTCTCTTAGAAACAGGAGGTGACGCACTCAATTCCTCAAAGAAAGATCTCTTCCCTGAAACGATGGCAGACATGTTTCAGCCAAATTCCCAGCTCTCACGGCCTTCCTTTTCTTCAACTCCCTCCTCTTCCTTTAAAATTATAAAATCTAAATTCAGTTTCAAAATCTCCGATCCGATGGATCTCGATTTTCTCAAAACAGAAACGCGAAAGGGCTTCGATAACTTAGGAATTGCTTTCTCTCTATCGGTTAGAGAGGAATTCTTGTTGTTGACGACGTAGCATTTGAGGAAATCGAAGAATTTGATTTTTCCTAATTATTCTTTTTCCCTAATTTAATTTGGTTATTATGATGGGTGGAGGAAGACGAGGCAGGTAGCAGCCGCTTACCAGACAAATAGGGAAGAAATTACTAGTCATTGGATTGAGATTGAATTCGATGATTCGGCAACACCGAGGATTGGATAATCCACCACTTAAAATTACACACGTAGGAATCATCCATTTTTCAAGCGACACGTGTTCTTTTCCTATTGGATTTAGAGTTAGTTAGCATCGTATATACATTCCGTGGTTTAGTTGGTTCATTTTCTATTATCAATAATCAAATAATTGATTATTATTTGAATAGTCAAACCCAAAAATTCATCTCTTAAGGTTTTAAGTGAATATTTTCACTCCTGCTTAAATTTCGTCTTTATTTGACCACTTCTAAAAATAGTTAATCCTTACTTGACTGCTTTAATTGGTTTTGGAGGTACCTTTCAAATTTAACCTCCAATATCCCCTTAATGACCTTGTTTGATTAAAGTTGGGTTGAATCGATTAGAATCTATATTATATGACTTGATTTTTGTAAATTTAATTTTATATTAATGAATTTGATGATTAATATATATTTTTTAGGGTTAACATGTATTCTTTGAAATATATTGAAAATAAAAGGTTTAATGATTTAATAAGTCGTTAAACTTTTATAAAAATAATCTTAAAATTAAAAAAATATATTTGATTAATGTCGACAGTTAACTTTAATGATTTTTATAAGAATTTTTAAATTTTTATAAGTGAAAAATATATTAAAATATTTTTTTTTAAATAGTTTTTAGAATTTTGCAATTTTTATATATTTTTTAAAAATTAAAATTTAATTTCTTCAAGCAATCATAATGATGTCACCCAACAAGGAACCATGCTACACAAGTGGCTCCCCTCCCGTATTCTTTATGAGCCGAAAGACGAAAGGATAAAAATGAGATCTTCAATTTTATCATGGGAACTTCAGTTCCAAAATGTAAGCTTAGATAATATGGTTCTATCAGCTGGGGACTTGGGGTTGGCCCCTAGAATGTGATGCCTAAAATTTAGTGATCTTTCGTTCAGATGTTCAATTTAATTCGATTCTATATGATTAAAATTTACGTGATTGTCGAATACTAAAAAATTTTTAAAAAATATATTACGTATACAAGTACAAGACAAACTTCATGTTAAAGGGATTGAAAAAAAAAAGAAAAGGCATGCAAGTTATTGGTATCAATCTAAATAGTCTTAAGTTGATTGTAAAGCTCTTGAATTAGGTTTCTCATATCGTACCAATTATATGATTGAGCAACACTAAAGTTCCCAAAGTAGGGTATCTTGTTCGGCCAACATGATGAGGTTGAGTGGGCTAAAACCAGTGAGCCTACATCATTGGTGGTGGGATCCAAAGATTGGCTTCGTGGGACAATGGGTATCGTTTCTTTCCAACGAGGGACCTTATCAAATTTGCTTTTATCTCACACAAAGCATCTTGGAATGCCATTTTGTTTATATGGTTTCCCCATGAAATGACCCCTCAACAAAGAGTGCAGAAAGGCAAGTTTAAGGCCTTAAGCAAATGAGGTTACCTGGCATAAGGTCAGAAGGTTTAAATTCCACATCCCTGGTCATTCTAGACAGGTTACACACCAAGGATCGAGTGATCGACCGGATAAATGGTGATAATTAATCGAAGAATATGAACTTTCTGCAGACAAGTAAAAGAAATCATGAGTCATATTTTCCTTGCTTGCGGGAACACCAATAGACTTCAGCAAGAGGTGTTGGGGTTCTGTCGATTTCAATGAAAAACATTTAACTGATAGGGAACATCTGTGGATGATCACTCTCATCCTACGGATTGTCTGGAGTGCATATGTCTACTTCATATGGAAGGAAAGAAACTATAGTCAGGTGCTTAGAAGCTCAAGGGAAAGAAACTATAGCAGTTACTATGCTTATTTTGGATGAATAAAAATTACTACTTATTTTAAATAAATTTCTCCAAGATACATATATATTAAAGTTATTCAAATAAGGTCAGTGAATCGAATCCGAGTGTGAGGTGTGGTATTGAATTGATGGAGGCAGGCCAATAGCCATCTCCCGTAATAAAAGGTGGTTAAAAAAATCTTTTTGTAGACAATATTGCAACGATGCTTATGATGATGCCTGCAATCTCTCTCTCTTTGTCCTTCCCTCTTTCTTCACTCAAATCAACTCAACTCAATTAGCTCTTCTTCATTTGTTTTATTTCCATGTCCAATATCTTCTTCTCTTTGTTTTTTAAGCTCATGCAATTATACTAACTTCTTCTACTTCATTTGTTTAACGCTCAAATTAGCTAATCCACCTTCTGTTCTCCATGGCTGACAACAACTGTGGCTGTTGGGCTGTCTTGAAACGCGGGGTTTGCAACTCCTCTTCTTCTCGCTCTGCTAGCACCATCCCTCGCACTAGTCTTGTTTATGATGCTGGTATTTTCTTCTTTGCAGACTGATTTTTGACATTAATCTCACGTGTTGCTTTGGTTCTGATTTCTTAATTTTATTTTCTCCTATAGCTTTTATGGAATTATTGATCAAAGGGAGATGACTGATTCTCAAACTTTGTGTGCAGCTACAGAGACCAAATGTCTAAATGCTAGTCATAGAGACCTCTGCCCACCAAATGAAGCTCGTCTTTCATCTGATAATCCTGATCCACCAGCATCAAACAATAAATCTCGATGCCAGCTTCTTCAATTTACTTACCAGGAGCTAAAATCTGCTACAGGGAACTTTAGGCCAGACAGCATACTTGGTGAAGGTGGTTTCGGGTATGTCTTCAAAGGGTGGATAGAGGAAAATGGGACAGCACCCGCCAAACCAGGTTCAGGGATCACAGTTGCTGTCAAGAGTTTGAAACCAGATGGTCTTCAAGGCCATAGAGAATGGGTGGTTAGTTGAAATAGTACATGTACTATATGTGATTTTGTTAGTAGATTCAATGTTGAAACAGATTATTTTGCAGGTTGAGATTGACTTCCTTGGACAACTTCATCATCCTAACCTGGTTAAACTTATCGGTTACTGCATTGAAGATGACCAGCGATTGCTTGTATACGAATTTATGACCAGAGGAAGTCTTGAAAACCATCTTTTTAGAAGTGAGTCTCAAATGTTTTCTTTCCTTTAATGGACAGTTGTAGAAGTTCACATGAAAGAAATATTGATGTTGCCTTGTGGTCTAATTTTGCAAAGGGACAATACCTCTTCCATGGACAAATAGGATTAAGATCACACTTGGGGCGGCAAAGGGATTGGCCTTTCTCCATGGTGGTCCAGAGCCAGTCATTTATAGAGATTTTAAAACATCCAACATTTTACTTGATTCGGTATGTGTTTCTTATTGGTGTCAACTCATATCCTTGGTTTCATGGAATCATTCATATGTAAATTATTATTGCAGGAATATAATGCAAAGCTTTCAGATTTTGGTCTAGCTAAAGCTGGTCCTCAAGGTGACAAAACTCATGTTTCTACAAGAGTTGTTGGAACCTATGGCTATGCTGCACCAGAGTATGTTATGACAGGTATTAAACTTCTCAAGACATGATCTTAACTGATTGAAAGATGGAAATTTGATTCTTCATTGGAGTTTTCTTTTTTTCCTCTCAGGACACTTGACATCTAAGAGTGATGTCTACAGCTTCGGTGTTGTATTACTCGAGATTTTGACCAGCCGAAGATCAATGGACAAGAAACGTCCTAGTGGGGAACAGAATCTCGTTGCTTGGGCTCGGCCATATTTAGCTGACAAGAGGAAACTTTACCAACTGGTGGATCCCCGTTTGGAGCTGAATTATTCAGTTAAAGGGGTGCTTAAAGTGTCACAATTAGCATACAACTGTCTGCATAGGGACCCCAAAGCCCGTCCTACAATGGATGAAGTAGTGAAGGTCCTCACTCCATTGCAAGACCTTAACGATCTCGCCATATTATCCCATCACTCTCGTCTATCTCAACAAGTGAGACGTAAAAAGAAACCGGAAGGACCTCACCAACTCCCCAATGCTCAATCCAAAAGCAGCAAAGATTCCCCCTTGAATACCGGCAAACACAAGCGTAGATGATCCGTATTGTCAAACTTTGATTGTGTGAAGACAATATTTAAGTGTTGGATGAGCCAAAGTAGAGAGAGCTAACCCTGAATGTGTGACAATTATCTTACAGTTTCCCAGTATTGTAATTGAGAGAGATGTATTGTGATTCTATCAAACAATATGCTTTGCTTCAAATCTAAATCTTCTCTCTTTGAATTAAAAGAGTCCCCATTTGCAGAAAATGAAATGAACAGAGAACAAATAAATAAATAAAAAAGAGTAAAATTTCCCATCAACTGTAGCATTCAAACTAGAATCTAATCCCTGCATGCATGCCTTTAACTTATTCTGAAAATCACTTCCAGAAAAGAGAGCACTTCCAAATTCCAATATACATCTTGACATCAGTTACGTATTTTAGATAGCATTCAATTTGGAATCTTTCTGACCTTTACTTGATTCTGCAAATCATTTCCACAAGACTACAGTAAAAAAGAGAATCTCATATATATATATATATATATTGAACGTTGTCTAGGGAAACTTTACTTGATTTGGAAACTTTACTCTCTCTTTTTTTGTTGTTGCTTGAAGAAAAAGAAACCATTACATCACGATAGGTCTAGGGAATACTATACAAGCATTACAGACCAATCAATATGGTTTAATCTGGATCTGGGTCTCGGCCATGGGTTTTGTGTTTAGTTCTGGACCTGATGGATAATGAAACAGTGAAATAAAAATCAATCACTATGGTGTATATCGGATTGATAATGGAAATATATAAATACGAGTACAATAATATTCCAAAGTTCACACATCTCAGACTGTCAACCTGGCAATACATAACTAGTCGCTATTTTCAAATATAACTTTACGTGGAATTTGAAGACTAGAATTTATAGTTACATGTCCGACAATAAGCTCACAAAATGAAGATTAAACGCTCCAGCAATATCTGAATCTAAAATATAAGGAAGATGAAGCAATATGTAATGGAAAAGAAGAAAATTTATTTACATTGATTGTTTATATACATATAGTTATGTACCTGTGCCTCCTCACCGTGGCAATAAACCGGAAAAAACAGTGATCATTTCTGCTGTAAAACCTGCGAATGTGAAGATAGTAATATGTCTATAAACAGTTAAAAAAGGAAGAAGATGAGGGAGAGTTTGGGAGCAAATTATAAGGAATATGGAAAGTGATATTGGCGCGGCTCAATCTGAGATCATATTTACAACCGAATCCATGCGTAAACACGTCTTCGGATTGAACCACACCAATATCGCTTCCTTTATTTTGCTTCAAACTTTTCCAGAAAAAAAAAATACACATTAATGATCATCCCACGAATGCAATGAGAAACACGGCCCGATCGACGTTTAAAGAGTTTATAGCTTTTATACACTTCGCATGCTCGGTATCTCCCTTACCAACCAGCAACACCAAGAAGAAGAAGATAAAAGGTGGTTGAGCCCAATGACAACAAAATTTGATCCTTTTTCCAGTGTCCCAGGTAGGCCAAAAGAAGCCTACCTTCATGGAGTAGAAGGTGGAGATCATGGCGGGTTTGTTGGTGGTTGGGAATGATTATGACAAAGAGGGATTACTAATACCATGATTTTTATTCCTTCATTCATTGTGTCAAAATCAAGGCACTTCTGGTGCTAAACTACTAATCAACATGTCCAGTCAATCAAATTAATCATGAGGAATCTAAAAAACAAAACAAGAATGGGCCGATAAAAGCATTTTACAGAGCAGAGGAAATAAAAACCAGGTATTCTCCATGAACAAGACAAACACAGTCTTAATAATATGATGTTTCTTAGTGCACTAAGACATAACATGTTGACAGTTGCTATAGCCTATATTATGAAAATGAGAGTGAAAAAAATAAACAAAAGACAAATGAAGGAGACATTCTTCTGTTGATTAAAAAGTTCCTTACAGTAAACCTCAAAGTTTTCAGCAAACGATACTCGAAAGCATTGCTTTGTATACAAGTTCAAACAGAGGAAGAAAGTATAGAAATGGCAACAAAAATGACAAGGTTTTATAACTTTATTTGATGCATGCGAGAAGGATTAAGAGAGTAATTACAGTCGAGAATTTAAATAGAAGTTACATCACTATATTATGATCATGTATTTGACATGAATGTCGATAACCATAAAAAATATTATAATTTATTATATATACAATTACGATAAATTCGATGTGAATGTGATTGAAAATAAAATTATAATTTAAATTTTAAATCCGGATTCCGATATTTGTAATGATGTGAGGGAGCAAAACTTACTTTTTAGGGTTTGTCAGGCTTAATTTGTACTCCATCAAAATCAAATTCCTTCTCTTACGCATGCACCTGGAAATATTCTCCTCAAAAGGAAAAACAAAAAAGAGAATGAACCCTACTAACATTCTAACAAAACAACTCTTTTCCACCTTTCTATGTCACGATTGCATTTAAGTATTAATCAAGTGCATAAGATAGATGGCCTATATGATCTTTGTTATGAATTATATATATATATATATATATATATATACAATAACTCGCCAGTAATATATAGCATTGTAGCAAATCTTCGTTATGCATAAGTATATGGGGTCTAAAATAAACACCTGCGCGTAGCGAATAGTGAAAGCGCTAAGATTTGGCACTTTCATTGCCAACAACCCAGAGCGGAGACACCGGCGCTGAAAGAGCCCTGCCTTGGGCCTGTACCAGGGAACACACTCCTTGGATTTTGCTTTATTTTCCTTTAAAGAGGGTCAGTCAGACAGTCAGGCCCCTCTCTTCTTCACCTTGAAGATTTTGGGGACTATTAAAATAACATAAAGCAAGTATTTTTTTTAAATTAAGAATGAAAGCCTTTTCTTCTCACAAAACTCATGATTTGGGGCGATATAAGTTGGCATGCCACTACCAATTACAGATTCCCCCACGCCTTCATTCCCTGCTCACCGGATCCTAGGGCCCTGTTGATTATTGGAAGTGTTGATTAAAGGGGTGGGACAAAGAGACACCCATGTTTCTTACACATGCAGAGTTTTCTTCAAGTTGTATGGATCTTATTCTTTTTTATAACCAAAAGCAAACATACTTTTTAGCATCCCTCCAATGAAATAGAGTTGTTGAATAACTTTTGATTTTTCAAGTTTCCTCGCGTTTTATAAAGTTCCTTTTTTTTTCTGGGGTTTGTGGTTGTGGTAGGGAGGGTTAACACAACGTGGGTGAGTTTAGGTGTGAATGTTTCGATACTGCAAGGCAAATAGGCCAAACTCGGTTGTCAGGTTGCGGAGACAAGAAAGCCACACACCCCTCTTCAGGATCTCGAGTTTACCACCCATCATCTCTATCCTCGAGAATTCTCTGTCCACACCCACACATGGGAGAGAGCAGAGGCTAAGGCTACCTCCTCGAATCTCTTCTCCCCACAAAATGTGCTCCGCGACAAGTGGGTTTTGGAAGGTTTTAGCTTTTGTAAAAGATTCAGGCACAAATGGACACAGTTTCACCTTTTATGGGGTACTTAAAGGGGCACCTGAAATGTCCCAAGTCAGTGGGAGTGGATACACCATATCAGCGTCGGCCGAACTTCAATTTTCCCTTGTCTACAGATGGCGTTCAAATATGAGCCCAATAGATTGACCCACTACATTCATTTGAAAGCAAGAAACGGGGGAAGTATCTGACAAAAGGAACCCAGGTTTAACCGAGACTTTCATATTATTACGGGCCGGATTAAAAACTATTCGACACGGAGTTGAGCCCATACTCACCAAATCTGAGTGTTTTTTTAAATATATTTGTATTATTTTATGGGTGATTTGTTTATATGTTTTTATTTTTTAATAATTGTAATAATCCATTTTAAACCCATAAACCCATGACCCATTACAATAACCCAACTCAGATCCAATAACCTAATAACCCTAATGGTAACAGCAAACCCTACTAGCCTCCTTTGCTCAGCTGCCGCCGCCGCCCTTTAGGATGCCACGTGTGTCGCTCCCCCATTCGCCCAGAAGGCCGGCCACCGCCTTTCCACCGCCCTTGTCATCTCTGATCTGCAAAAAAAAAGGAATATATAATTAGATCTAGAAATTTCAGATCTTAGCAGTGATATTTTGTATTAAAATATGTATAAATCCGGGATATAAATACCGGATTAAACCATTGTAAAAGGGGGGAATGGATGAAAAATAGAGAAGCATTCAATGAAAATTTCCAGATCTTTCAGTCTATATTCGAAACTAAATAACAAGAAAAGAGAGAGAGAGAGAGATCGAAGCAAGAAAGATAAGAAGAAAGGTAAAAAATATACATAGATCGGGACTTATCTTTCGTAGATCTAGGCTTGCTTGTGCATTTTCTTGAAATTCCGAGGTCGGATTCGAGTCCCCCACGTCGAGAGCTTTCGGAAAAAGTATAACTTTTTGTGATCCGGCCACCTTGGACGGCAGCGGCCATCACCGACGAGCGGGGAACCACCGCGAGCCTCCCCCACCGGCGACCGAGATTGAGAGGATTGAGAGAACAAAAGAGGTTATCAGATTTTACCTTTGTAAATTATGAAGATGAAGTGATTTTTGAGTTAAAAAATGGGTATATATATGTTCCCTTATACGGAGTCGTTTTGGTCAAGCTCATCAATAGCCAAAACGACGTCGTTTCACTTCTGGTACCCGAAGACCGCTCCAGAACCCAACCCGGATTCGTGCTTAACCCGGAATGAGGGGGAAATTGCAGGAGCAATCCCTGGACTTTTCAGTATCCTCCATTTCGGCACTTCAGTTTATCTTGTCTTCAAATTTAGTCACTGTTTTTGTTATTTTGCCCCTATATTTTTATGTTTTGTTCAAATTGGTCCCTTTTAATTTTATACTATCATATACTAATATAATATATATGTAATTAAAACTTTAATCTGAACTTTTTTCTGTATATATTATAATTATAATTATAATTATAATCAATATATTACCATATTTTGTTTGACTTTTATTATATGTCTTAATCAATATATTACCATATATGCATATTTAATTTTTACTATATTTGTTTTGATTAATATATATTGTTATATTACAACTTTGACTTTTATTATAATATTATGTTTCTATATAAATATATATTACGTAATTATTACATGTATAGTAACTATATATTTATCTAAATTATTCTAGATTATTATTATCATCTTTATTTTTGCTTTATTACCATGTTGTTTATTAAAATTATAATGTTTATTTATTTTCATTACTATTTATACTATTTTTATATATGTTTTTTTTATAATATAATATTATGTATATATGTATACGTATATTATATATTATTATTATAAATATACTTTACTAATGCTAAAAAATATGTTAATACGTTATATATTTTAATATAAACTATTATTATTATATTAATATTTATTTCATATTATTAATATTATATTATGTCATTGCATAACAAATATATTATGTATTATATTATTATTTACATTTGTTTTTCTTTTCTTTTAATTATCTTTTGGTTTCGTGCTTTATTACGACGAGTTTGTACTAGAAATTATTATCCCGAAATATTCTATCGGGAGTAGCATCCCGTTCTTCGGGTGTTATCTCCTTTGAATCATCGTGGATAGCAGGATATGCATTTTAAATTAAAAATTAATTTAATTTTGATTTTATATTTTCTTAAAAATTATGATGCGAACCTTTAGGTACTAATTTTTGGGCGTTTTGAGGGTGCTAATCCTTCCTCAAACGTAACCAACTCCCGAACCCATCTTTGATTTTGTTTTTTTGGTGTTCGATCCACCTTTTTGAACGATCGATGGCGACTCCAACCGATTAACCGATTTTTAAGTTAAAACGGTATTCCAAATAGAAGTGACATCTTGTTCTTCAGGTATCATCTCTCGGAGTACCGAATTTTCCCGCGGATTTCTAAATTTAAATATTCCAATGGGAGTGACATCCTATTCTTTAGTTGTCATCTCTCGGGATATCGAATTTTTAAATCCTACCGAACTTTTGAACCATTTCAACCGTTTTTTAAATATTTTTCAAAAAAAAAGTCAGCTACAATAATATATATATTTTGTACATATAAATATTTAAATTTAAATTTATAGACATCATTTTTTTTTATCAAAATCATTTGTTGAGTTCTCATTCAATTTTATTGACACCACCAAACAGAGCTATCCCAATTCTCACTCCAACAGTAAGGAGATCCTACAACGGTAAAATCAGGTATCACCAAAATAGAAAGGGTCATTCATTAAGTTAAAAAAAATTAAAATAATAAAAATATAATATTTTTAATAAACAAAAATATATGAATAAAAATATATTCAATTCATTTATATTCTACGAATAAATTCATTTATCGACTGATTTATAAATTAAGTTCTCTTTTTCCTTTTATTTTCTTTACATGTTAAATATTGGTGAAAGTACGAGTTAAATTAAACACATTGTACATGTGAAGCCTAATGAACTTAAGAATTAGTGTATAATTTCACTATTTTAGCGAATATATATCACAATAATATTGTACATGTTTATGAATGTTAAATAAGAAAACACGAACACTTAAATAAATAAATAAACATAACATTAATAAAAAAATATAAATCATACATAAATACATTAAAAATAAATAAATATAAAAAATATTTATTTAAGCTCAATTCATTTATTCTCTAAATACTAAGTTGCATGAAAAGACAAAAAAGCATTCAAGGATCCAATAAGACATCTTATGGGCCTAACAGAGACCTAAAGAAACCATTAGGGTCGAGAAAACAAAAAGTTCTAAATTTCAATTGCAGATAGTGACGGGTTATACGGGTTTGGCGAGGAGGATTTTTTTATCTTTGTTTATATATATATATATTTATTTATTTAAATTAATTTATTTATAAACGTATTCTCTTAATTTTTAAATATATATCTTTTATTTTCGACCTCAAATTTTGGGTGATCTCTGATCGTAGGATTTTTTCTTATTTCAGACTTCGACCTCCCTTGTTCTTATTGCACTATGTTGACATTAAGAAACCTGAGAATTCATTAGTGCAAGACAACATGTTTGGCATAGAAAATAGATATGTAAACTGTTGGAACCTATTCGTACTAGATTCAGTCTGTACTGGACAGATCATTAGGCTTGTTGGTGGATCAAAGTTGGGTTTGTCCAAAACCTTTATTTAGTGAAGACAAGGGACAAGAAATACAATTACAGCAGTCTTGTCACGATTTTTTTTTCCACAAAGTGTGTTTCTATCTTCTTTTGCAAGTGTGATTGGGAATATTATATCACCACTATTTTTTTATAATGTTGTTATTAAGTGATTAAAGAAACGATTGTTGTTATTAAAAGTTACGGGTACAATCACTAATTATGTTAGTAGAGTGATTAAGCAATAAATATCAAATAATAGAAATTATATTCTAAAATAAATACTATTATAATTACTATTAACTAATTTAAAAAAAAAATTTATTATAATTTAATTAAAAAATATTGAATTCAATTTCTTTATAAAACAAGAGTGAAACATCAAAGCAGCCTACTGGCTAGACTGCCCCTGACCTACCTTATTTGAATGCTCCTTGAAAATAGCGTACCAAAAATACGAGCCAACTCAAAAATCCATATCACCCCAACAAAGTGCACATCGAGTGAGTGGTCGACAGATTCATGAACCAACTTTCTTCTCTGTTCAATTTTCCCACCAAGTCAATTGGCTTCGTCCCACATCGATTTGCGCATGCACACAAGATTAAATTTGACTAAACAAAGCAACCCCCCAGACAATACGTGGCTTCCACTCGATCTCAATTGACACAGATTCGGTCCATATTTGTCTCCCTACTGAGTAACCCATTTTAAAGCGCTGGACCAGATCCAACATCTCAACGGAAGCCAGTCTCGATCGGTTTAAAAGAATTGCATTCTTCAAATGTGGGTGTGAGGACTGACAGCATTGCAACGCCGCGTGTGAGCTACGCTACCATGAAACTAGTTTTAATAAAAACAAACAATTATATACTAAAAAATCAAATAAAAAGGTATATGTTTTAAAATTCTTCATTAACAACGTAACACAAACCAAAGTCACATAAGGAATAGTTATGTTTGTTTGAACATGACAACGTTATCCTTTTGGGAATACACCAGTTTGCTGTGGGCGACATTCTCCACAACGTTTTCGTCCTCTCAAACTAAAATAACAGGTATTTTCTATACAGAAAAAGATATGGTCTACCCCGACAATTACTTTTTTAAAGACTTGTTTCTTTTTTTTGTTGTTAAAAAGAGAAGAAGCAACTGGAGTCTGGAGTCGTATAATAAAACTCTTTAAATTTTACATATTTTTTAAATCGTTAAATAATTGAAATAGATAATTTAAAATAACAGTTAATTATATAAAAATTATCAACAAAATATAAATGCTCGAAAAGACCCTCTCAGACCTAGAGAAATCCTTTGCTTGTTTAACACAAATACAGAAATGCCTTGACTGACTTGTCAATTAGGAGGGAGTTCAATTTCTCTAATTCAAGCATTGGAATGATTGGGGACAACTTTCAAATAAAGTCTAGATTATATTAAATTTATATATCGATATGTTATCTGATGTTTACGTTATTCGTATACGTATGATTCTGGTGTTATTAAACAATGGAATATAGCGAAAGGGGGAATGGGTAGGCTAAAAGTGAAGCAAACTTGGACCTACTTGACCAATTGATACCTACTTCATCAAAGTACATTGATCACCAAATTTAAAAGGAATATATGCTTACAGCTTTTAGTTCAAAAAAGCATTAACACCCTTTTATGATCATAAGATTTAATCATATAAAATTATATACATAGATTTTTGAATTATTAAAATTTATAAAAAAATTAAAAAAATTACTACCTCCTACTCGTACCTCCTTTCATGCCTTATGTTAAAAAAGAATAGAATTATTAAACTTTAACCATAATTTTTTATATTATAACCCTTAACCTTACGCCATAAAAAATATACCATACGCCTATTTCCTAAACCTTAATCACAACTCATAACCTTAAACCCTAAACCCTAAATTCTAAACTTATTAATTTAAAATAGAGGCACCAATAAAGATATGATTAATAGATATACAATTAGAAAAGAAATAGATGTATTTATTTCAAATATACATATCATTAGATGTTTATACAAAAAGTTATCTATAATTGAATTAAATATGCTTTTTTTAATAATTACTTGTATTTTTGCTATTTTAGAGTAACTTCAAAAAAAATTTAAATATAAAAGTTTGATGTAGTCTTATTTATGATTGTATTTGTTTCTCCTTTTCTCTCATGCCGTTTCAGTTGCACTTTGCTTCATTGAAAATACTGTAATCTTTGTTCTGTTATCGACGTGCATGGAGCTGCAACTGGGACTCGCTCTTCCAACTCCTCTTGTTTGCATGGAAATGTTGGACCTAAATAGCTACGGTTGCGAGCAGAGGGAAGCTTTGGGTTCCAATGCTTTGAGTCCATCTGTCATTGATATTAACAACAGCAGCAGCAGCAGTTCTTGCGGCGGCAGCGGCAAAAAACCCTGCGGTGAGAGGAGAATTGTTCCCGAAACGCTGCCTCTTTTGCATTGGAGTAAACAACCAAATGATGAAGATGACCCTAGGGAAGAACTTGACGACAATTCTTATTCCATTTTCAAGTAACTTCACTTTCTCACTTTTCTTTTTGTTCCTTTACGTTGTTTCGTGCCTTCTTTACAGTTTGAGCTTACCCTAGCTTAACATCCGTCGTGTTTCATTTTTTTTATCTACCTGCTTTCGCGAGCAAGATAAAACAAAAACTTGAGCTATTTTTTTCTGGATTTGGTGATTTTTTTGTCTGTGATTCTGCCTTTGATGGTGTGTGTGTGTGTATATATATATATATATATATATATCAAATCTTTGGTTTGACAGGTATGACGGAGAGGGTTTAGTGGGGTGGCCACCAGTGAAAACCTCGAGGAAGACGCAAGGCCACCAAATCTCCGATGGTGTAGCTGATAACTACAGTGCGGTGGGGGCGGCAGCGGTAGATGATGGCAGAGGTGGGGCTTCAAAATCCACGTACGTGAAGGTAAAGATGGAAGGAGTTGCAATTGCCAGGAAGATTGATGTTAGCGTCCACCATTCCTTCGAGGCACTTACCGGCACTGTGTTGAGAATGTTTGGCCTACGTAAGTAAAAGCCAAACCGTGCTTAAACATAATCATATTTTCAATGATATCATGTTGTATTATAACAAAACCTGAATCAACTGTCATTTTCCCATCTTGTTTGACAACAGCTGCTGAACATCGAGAGAGCTTTAAACTCACATATCAGGACACAGAAGGAGACTGGTTGCTTGCAGAAGATGTCCCATGGAGGTACTTTTCTCTTCTTTTTTCCCTTTCCCTAGACTTACTTGTTTAGAAGCTTAGCTAGAAACTAATGTCACCCAACGTGGTTATTTCAGGACCTTCATCCGCTCCTTGAAATGCCTGAAATTAATTCGATGCAGAAGGTAGCGAGTGTGTTTATTCCTGTTTGGAGGTCAATTGTTCATTACTTTTTTCATGAATTTTGAATAATTTAACTCTTTTGTAATCTGAAACAGCTATCAACTCTATGACAACCGAGAAAACATTAATATTTGAATCCGTTTTTTGGTTTGTAAGCTTGATTTCTGTGTGGCTATCGCTTTTTTTCTTCCATTTTGGTTTTTTCTCTTTTACAGATCAAACCCCATTCCCATACGAACAACACTTGCCTCGGCCATTCCTGCAGAATCTGTAGCAAAGGATTTCGTTTTACCATCAATAATAGTTTCCTCTTCATTTCTAAAGATAACAGCTGCCCCATAGGCCATATTGTCAACAAATTCTCCCTTTTATAGCACGTGAATCGTGTGGATTTGGTCCACATAAATTGTTGGGCATGGGTCATCTCTATGGACTCTGCCCGATGCCCATCAGACCAATTGGTTTCATATCATCCTTTCTGTTGGATCCACTAGATGTAGCAAATAGCAAGATTACGTTGGAATTCTAAATTTATAAGAGGAGCGACTGCTCCTAACGCCGCGTCTAGGCCTCAGCTGCTAACCAGTTTCTACTTTCTACTTTTAGGCTTCGTAAAATAGCAGAAAACTAATCATCTCCTCCACATAATTTGAAAGATCAGAAAACTTATCTGCACAAATCTTATGTTGGTAGAAAGTAAAGTGAAAAGATGAAAACTTTGCATGCCTATGAACGAGAATGGAGAGAGTGCTACCCACGGCCAGCAAAGAGTTGCAGAGTCCTTTCCCTTTGCCAGTAAAAATAAAAGGAATTAATATATGGCCTGGGTAACATAAGAATGAAATGAGAATTTGCCACTGTAATTTTAAAGGTCGTACGAATTACATGCTGCAGCGGCCAGCTCGGTTAAAGACTTGAAAAGTTACAAAAACAAAAAAAGAACACATTTTTCAAGATGCCACTGTTTATTATTTATACATTCTTTTAATTAATTTATTTTTATTTATTAAATAAAGATCATATTTTTTTCATACCGAAATTCAAACCCATATCAGATGGGACATGATGAGTATCTTCTAATTTTATTTTATTTATTTTTTATTAAATAGAGATTACATCTTTTAATTTGGTTTTATTTTTATAAACAAGAGACGATCAATAATGATTATTATCCCATATACAAGCGATAAAATAGAGGACATTTCTTTTCCTGTGTAGAACATAGGTCGGTTCCAAAGCAAAGAGCTGAGGGAATAAAAGCTTGTTGTTTTCTTTTGGCTTCCAAGTTTTGCTTTCTTCTTGTGGTTTATTGCTACTTGTTGCAGGGAAGCACAATTGCTTCTCCTTGTTTTAATTTTTCTTTTCTTAGTTTTCATTTGTTGATTTCAGTTTTCTTCTCGGTGGTTGCTCAAAGTTTTAGTTTAAATTTAAGTGAAAAACATGTCGAGCTGTATCGATGTTGCACCTGAGCAACTCTGCTACATCCCTTGCAACTTCTGCAACATAGTTCTTGCGGTATCTCATATTATATATCTCTTCTTGTTTAAATCAAGGGATCTCCCTTTTATTTTATGTATATTTTGGTTTTGGTAATTTTGTTCTACATCATACAAAGATAGATTTTAGATCCTAAAATAAAGCTGGTCTTTGCATTTGTGATTAGTTCTTTTTACTGAGATCTATTGATTTTGTTTTCTGGAATTTCTTGTTTTTTTCTTTCCACTTACCAGTCAAGTCTCCATCATCAAACCCTTCTTTTGCAGTCAAAGAAAAGACATAAAATAGAGAGGTGGAGAAGAGAGGAAAGGGCTTAGCTTTAGCTAGAATTTACTACTATTTTTTATATAAACACAGGCATTTTGCTGAGATTTTGATGAGTAAAACACCTCAACTCCCTTGGCTAACTCAGTTTCTTGATGAAGGGAGAAAATAGAACCCAGCTAATACATATCTTAAACAAAAATCAGATTTTCAGAATCTTAGCTTACCAGAATTCTCTTTCCTTTGTTTCTTGCTACATAGAACTCAACTTTTCTTAATTATACTAGCTTCTGATTATGGGGTTAATGTGCAGGTGAGCGTTCCATGCAGCAGCCTGTTTGATATCGTGACCGTCCGATGCGGCCACTGCACCAATCTATGGTCTGTAAACATGGCAGCGGCATTCCAGTCACTTTCATGGCAAGAGTTTCAGGTGATAATAATATGGTCCTCTTGAGAGAAAAATAAATATATAAACAATATTTGTCTATTTCTGGATCTTCAAACCCTCTGAAATCTAGGGCTCCTCGGGGTAGTAGTAATTGGAGAGACACGTACTACAAGTTTTTTCAAGCACCTTCCCTATGAAAACAGTTGCAGAGTACTGAAACCCTAGCTCGTAGCCAACATGATCAAACCCTATTTGATTTGCTTTTCTATATGGCTGGATTTTGCGGCTTTGAGTAGGGGAGCCTATGAACATAACCTATGCATATTTTGTCAACCTTTTTAAAGATTTCTAACGCTTTTTAGAGCCGTTTTTTATTTTCCTTGTAAGGACTGCTTTAGGGTACCTTGATTTGATTGACATGTAAGTTAGGGTTCTTATGTTTAATGCTTTCTGTTTAAGAACTGTGTAAAAGGAAAGTAAACGCCGTTTGCTACCCATCAATGAGAAGATGGCTTATCTTTCTTGACTGACTTTTTCTCTTTGCAGACACCCAATTATGCAAGACAGGATTATAGGACGACCGATTTCGGTTCCTCGTCCAAAAGCAACAAGTTCCCAACGCAATCTCTTGTTAACAACGTTGTCTCCAAGGAAAAGGAAAGGATCATCAATCGAAGTAAGTTAATCACATCATTTTCGATATCTCAAATTCTTCATGGTTCGTATTCTAAAATCTAAACTATACTCTCTTGTTTCTCGTTTCAGCTTCCGGAAAGAGGCAACGAGTACCTTCTGCATACAACCAATTCATAAAGTACAAAAACTCCTAATGAATTTCATTAACAATGCACGTATTAGTAATCTGTATTATATATATTGTTCCAAGCTTTACTTAATTATGAATTGATGCAGAGAGGAGATCCAAAGGATTAAGGCCAACAATCCTGATATAAGTCACAGGGAAGCATTCAGCACTGCTGCTAAGAACGTAAGTTCACTTCAATAGCAACATGAACATTCATTTCTTAAGGTTCCATATGAACTAATTTAGGTTATTCATTCACCCACTTCTTATTACTATATTATAGTGGGCGCACTTCCCTCAAATCCATTTTGGACTCATGCTGGAAACCAACAATCAAAGCTATGCTGGATGATGTAAGTAATATAATAATCATCAAATCTGAGTAAAACCCTTTTCTCACATTACTTTTTTAAGGATTTGAGATTAGCAGTAATGCTGAACTCTATTAATTAATGATTTTGAGTAGGCCTCTGAGAAGCATCTCATGTCAAGGACTGTACTGCTCGATCAATAAGTGATTTACCTTTCCCAGTGAGAAGGCCACCTATGGTTTGAAATTTGTAGTGAAGAATTGTGTTGATCTAATGTGTTCTCTTTTCTTTTTAGTGTCAAAGACATGGATTTATATATATATTTTGCTTATTGTGATCATATTATTCACTTTCAGGTGAAACATATTTATATATTTATTTAATAAATTCCACTGTTCAGTTAAATGAGTGGGAATTAATTTGTCTATTTAAAAAATCAATTTTTTTAGTAATTAGAGTACTTATTTAATACTTTATGTAATATTTTACCCATTCAAAATAAATTTTTATGTTATTTATGTATTTATGTTGTTTATGTATCAAATAACTTGTTTGAGTAAAAATTAAAATTTAATACTTATTTGATCATAATAAATTTAAATCGACAAAAGGTGTAAATATTAAAGGTTGATTTTATTAATGTCTTATTACTCTAACCTTTAAAAGGTTAGTGTTAGAATATTTTCTAGTACACTTTCGTTAATGGATGTTAAAAACTCCTCGTATATATAAAATAATATTTACTAAATTAAAGATATATATAGGTTGGTAACTTATAAATATATCATGTTAAAAGAAATTTTAAGCTCACTAAGTACATTACATGTACAAGTACTATAGGTTGGTCACCTATAAACATTATATTAAAGATATTTTTTTGTTTTTATGATAGTTAATTGAATTGTGCAGTGGTCTCAGTGATAAAAGATAATATATTTTATTTAGGTAACTCGAGTTCAAGTACCATATATGTATGATGTGTTATTAAAAGGCTAAAAAATTTATACAAATACTATATTCTTATCGATTGGTTTTAGTTTCCATGACCATATCATTATTTGAATATGAGGTATCGGCAACCAAACACTTTGTTAAAAGTGAGTCATTGCATTCTTGAGCTGTTTGAAGATAAATTATAAGCTTTTTTCCATGGAGGAGATTGAGAGAGAAAGATAAGTTGTCTGAAGTATGATTGGTTGAGCACTTAATCCTTTGAATTATTGCCAGAGTGAATGGGAAGAAAGCTACAACTCCATGGGGGAAGAGCCAAGGGGTCTGTCATATTATTATGTTTGTGAAGCAGATATCTAAGAAAAGTCTCCGTCTGTCTAAGCATACACCTACACAACTCACGAAGGACATAACCTCTATGAAAACTGGTATTTGGACCACTTCTTTTGCTACATCTCAACATGCACAGAATCTCCAAGAAAAAGCAATAAACTTTATTAATATATGTATTTCCAGCCTCTGATCTGATTTTTTTTGTATTCAACTGTTTGACTGAGAATTTTTTTTACCCTAGCTAGCTGCTTTTGTATAAGAATCATTAAATTTACTTTGTTGGTGAACTGTATGATTCGATTCATGAAATGGGGAGACGCATTATGTCTGCAGAGGCCAGAGAGACATGAATTAGGGCATCTCTGAAAACAACTAGGGAAGTGGAAATGTGGTCACCCTCTCTTTTCTCAACCGATGCTATGCATATATAATACACGTACACACCCACACTTTTTCCCTTTTGATTGCATTAGAAAGAAACCTTAACGAAACCAAGTTGTTTGATTAGAGGAATCTTAGACATGACATTATAAACAGCAATACATAATCCACCGTGATTGAAGGGAGGGACTGAGAGTGAGAGAGGTCAGTGTGGTGGGAGACAGTGGGGAGTAAAAAGCTAGAAGAAAAGGGAAAGAGTTCTGACATAACAAAGAATCTGAAATGTCAATTTCAATCTCTTCCTTTCACCTCCCGTTTCTCAAAACCCTGACTAACTTCTCCTCTCGTTCCCCTCCCGCACCCATTGGACTCTCTTGTTTTGAAGCTGGGGAATGATTGACATCAGTATTTCAGCCAATGGTGGGGCAAGTCGACAACAGGTACAAATTCTTTGTTGTTTACATTAGGACCAACACCCGACGTGTCAGTCATTCCTATGGCATCTAATCCTCATCCACATGCAGTCAGATTCTACAATGTGTGAACAGCATTACACACACGTCCACCTAATCCACCCTCGGCTGTACTTTATTATTTCTTACTCGTCTAAACAGCAGCCGGGATGAAACAAAAGGCCCAAAATATAAAGGAGGAAAGCATCCACTGTCCAATAAGCCCAGATATTCAAATTTTCACAAAGAAGCGATTATAAATTGTTAGCATAATGTGAGAAGTTAACACTAACATTTAATTGATTTGTCACTTAAATTTTTATTCTTTTTTGAACATCGCCTCAACCCCATGAAGAAATCGATGATGAATCGGGTTTTGGTAAACGAGGATAAATTAAATTTATCAAGATTTCAGGTTTAGACAATTCTTTCTCCTGTAACAAATGGAGTGAACATAACTAGTTGAGATTCTCACTGATAAAATGTGCACTCCCACCTCACTCAAAATGGAAAATAATGTGTCAATGCATCAAATAATTTGACTGTTGGCTCTTAAAAAATGATTTGTTTGAATTTATGTTTAGCCGTTGAGCACTGTTTATTTATACGGTGCGTTTCATGTTTTCCTTTTTTTTTTGTTTGCAGACTAAAACGCTGCGTTGGAGGTTAGGGTATTTGTAACCCAGTTGTTGGTTGCTGGAAGTTATTGAATGAAATATACAATGTTCTTCTTGATTTTCTTGAACCCTTTCTGCCTTTCTCTTCTTGAATCTTTAAGTTTTTCTTGAAGATTTTCTTGTTACTTGTTTGGTTTAGTTACAAAGGCATCAGAGCCAGGTCGAACCTCGGAAAAAAAAGATGGTAGACGGAGTAAGGACAAGACACCAGGCTGCGTTAGCAGCTCAAGCCGCCGATGAAACACAATCGGAACCAACCCAGGAGCAATCGGAGTTGAGACAACTGGAAAGTAGATTGGAGACTAGAATCGACACTAAAGTGCAAGAGATACATCTTTCGATGATGAAGGATATTCATAGATTACTGGAAGTTGCGTTGGGGAAGAGGATTAGCACAGAGGATATGCCAAGCCCACAAGATGGAGTCGTGGGGAGAGCTCTAGAGACTCAATCAGCTGGGGAAACCACAAAAGGGAAGGATAAACAAGAGATGGCAGAATCAGTTCCAGTAATTTTCTTGGAGGAGGATTCGAACAAAAAAGGACAAACCCAGTCGGCTAATTTCACGTATAAGCTATTATGCCCAAAATTTGATGGTGAGGATTTCAAAGGGTGGGTGTCTAAGCTGGAACAGTACTTTGAAGCCGAAGATGTCCCTGAATCGGCGAAAGTCAGAGTGGTTATGCTACACTTGGAGGGTCGAGCGTTGCAGTGGCACCAATTTCTCTCTAAGTCACATGGCGATTTGAATCAGGTGGGATGGACGAATTATTTAAAGCTGTTGAGGGAAAGATTCGCACCGGACGAATTTCATGATCCTTTCACAGAACTTCTGGCATTGAGGCAGACTGAATCAGTGGAGCAATTTTACGAGGAATTCATCAATCTTTTGAATCAGGTACAACAGCTTCTAGATGAATATGTGCTTAGTATGTTTAAAAAACATCTGCGTTTAGAAATTAGTCAGTATTTAAAGTTATTACAGCCCAAAACTCTATTAGAAGCTTTTAATATGGCTAGAAGAGTTGAGCGAATGTTTTATCCTAGCCAGAAAAAATCTTATGGGAGTGGTTATAAAAGTTTAGCTCCAGCTACTTTGAGCTTACCTTCAAGAACTAGTAATAGTAATACTAGGAGTTCGTTTAGTCCTGGTAGCATGTCTGTTCATCAAGCAGCATCCAGAAACAGTTCTCCTGAAAAAATGAATTCAGTCAATCAAAAAGGTGGACCTGTAGTTGAACAAAGAGGCAGAGGAAGGACACTTTTAGCTGCAGAAATTGAAGATAGAAGGAAAAAAGGGCTGTGTTTTTAGTGTGCAGCCAAGTATGCCCCTGGTCACAAATATGCAAAAACTCAAGTTTTTCAAATTACAGTGTAGGGATTAGAGGAAGAAGGAGACCCAGAAGAATTTTTAGATTGTGAAGAATTGGGTGAGTTTGGAGTAAATATTATGGAAAAAATGGTGAAGGAGTTGCTGGAATCAGGAGTGATAAGGGACAGCAACAGTGCTTTCTCTTCTTCAATAGTGATGGTTAAGAAAAAAGATAACTCTTGGAGGATGTGTGTGGATTATAGGAAGCTTAACCAAGCCACTATCAAGGACAAATTTCCAATGCCTATAATTGAAGAGCTGCTAAATGAGTTAGGAGAAGCTAGGGTGTTTTCAAAATTGGATTTGAGGTCGGGTTACCATCAGATAAGGATGTGGCAAGAAGACATTCCTAAAACTGCATTTAGGACTCATGGGGGGCATTATGAGTTCCTAGTAATGCCCTTCGGACTCACAAATGCGTCATCCACCTTTCAAAGCTTGATGAACAAGGTGTTTAAGGCTCAGTTGAAAAGAACAGTGTTGGTCTTTTTTGACGATATATTAGTGTACTCCAAAGACTGGAAGACTCACTTGGAACACTTAAGGGAGGTCTTGGACATATTGAAGGGACAAAAACTATTTGCTAAACTAGGCAAGTGTTGTTTTGGAGCAAAGGAGAACGATTATCTCGGCTATGTTATAGCTAATGGAGTGATTTCTATGGATCAAACAAAAGTGGATAGCATTATGAAATGGCCTATTCCTGCAACACTGAAGGAATTGAGGGGATTCCAAGGGTTGTCAGGGTATTATAGGAGGTTCATAAAAGATTATAGATTGATAGCAAGACCTTTAACCAATCAGTTGAAAGTGGGAGCTTGGAATTGGGGAGTTACGGAATCTGAAGCATTCTAGAAACTTAAGGAAGCTGTCTGTTCGACACCTGTTTTGTCATTACCAGATTTTGAAGAGATGTTCATTATGGAGACAGATGCATCGGAGGTTGGGGTAGGAGCAATCTTGATCCAGAAAGGAAAACCATTAGCATTTTTTAGCAGAACTTTGGGAGTCAAGCATCAAAAATTATCAGTTTACGAAAAAGAAATGTTAGCAGTGTTAATGGTTGTGAAGAAATGGTCCCCTTATCTGGCAGGAAGACATTTTAAAATAAAAACAGATCACCAGAGTTTGAGGTTCCTCAATGAAAATCAAGCTATAACCCCTGCTCAACAGAAATGGGTAGCTAAAATGATGGGTTTTGATTTTGAAGTTAGCTAAAAAAAAGGGGTTAATAATATTGTAGCAGACTGTTTATCCAGAAGACCAAATTTGTATAATTGTTTTACTTTGAAGGCTAGTAGCATAAGTACTGATACCTTAAGTAGGGTGGCTGCAACTTGACAGAAAGATCAAAGGCTATCAAAGATTATTAAGGAGCTGGAAGAGGGAACCAGAAATGGTGGAAAGTACATTTGGGATGGAAGACAATTAAAAAGAAAGGGGAAGTTGGTGGTTTAGCATTTTTTAGCAGAGCTTTGGGAGTCAAGCATCAAAAATTATCAGTTTACGAAAAAGAAATGTTAGCAGTGTTAATGGTTGTGAAGAAATGGTCCCCTTATCTGACAGGAAGACATTTTAAAATAAAAATAGATCACCAGAGTTTGAGGTTCCTCAATGAAAATCAAGCTATAACCCTTTCTCAACAGAAATGGGTAGCTAAAATGATGGATTTTGATTTTGAAGTTAGCTAAAAAAAAGGGGTTAGTAATATTGTAGCAGACTGTTTATCCAAAAGACCAAATTTGTATAATTGTTTTACTTTGAAGGCTAGTAGCATAAGTACTTATACCTTAAGTAGGGTGGCTGCAACTTGGAAGAAAGATCAAAGGCTATCAAAGATTATTAAGGAGCTGGAAGAGGAAACCAGAAGTGGTGGAAAGTACACTTGGGAGGGAAGACAATTAAAAAGAAAGGGGAAGTTGGTGGTAGGGGAGAATAAAGAGCTGAGGAAAGAAATTATGAGTTACTTCCACAACAGTTCTGTGGGGGGCATTCGGGAGCTTAAGTTACTAGAAAAAAATTGTCACTGTTTTTTATTGGAAAGGGTTAAAAAAAGAAGTAAGGAATTGGGTCCGAGAATGTATGGTGTGTCAAAGGAATAAAGATGAAGCTCAGCACCCAAAAGGACTTTTGCAACCTCTTCCCATTCCAGAATGTGCTTGGTATAGTGTGGGAATGGATTTTATAGAGGGGTTACCAAACTCAAGAAAGAAGAATTGTATATTGGTGGTGGTAGATAGGTTGCCTAAATATGGACATTTTGTTGCAATTAGTCACCCTTTTTCAGCTAGAGAAATAGCTCAAATATACATGGAAAATGTGTACAGGCTACATGGATTATCGGGATCGATTGTTTGCGACAGAGATAGGGTCTTCATGAGCACTTTTTGGAAGGAATTGTTTTGTAAGCTTGGAGTGGCAGTGACTCCTTCTACAACTTATCACCCTGAAACGGATGGGCAAACCGAGAGGCTTAACAAATGTTTGGAGAGTTATTTGAGGTGCATGACTGAGGAAAAACCAAAGGAATGGAGTGATTGGATTCACCTAGCAGAATGGTGGTATAATCCATCATATCATTCTACTATTCAAACCACCCCGTACCAGGCTTTATATGGGCAAAAAACCCATGTACACCTTCCCTATGTTGCTGGGGATTCCATGGTAGAATCTATGGATAGATCATTGGAGAATAGAGAAGCAGCTATCCGTATGATCAAATTCTATCTTAAAAGAGCTCAGAATAGGATGAAGCAATATGCTGATCGAAGGAGGACTGATTGTGAGTTCCAAATCGGTGAATGGGTGTTCTTGAAATTGCAGCCTTATAGGCAGCAGTCAATTAAGGTGAGAACTTGTCAAAAGTTGGCTGCGAAATGGTTTGGACCATTTGAAATAGTGGGAAGAGTTGGTAAGGTGGCATACAAGTTGAATTTACCTGTTCAATCAAGAGTACATCCAGTTTTTCATGTATCTCAGTTGAAAATACATATTGGCAGTGATGTTTCTCAACCAGATTTGCCAATTATTGGTCCTGATGGGAGTGTGAGCAAGGAACCTATAAAAATTCTGGAGCGGAGGATTGTGAAAAGAGGAGGAAGAGCTGTTACTGAAGTGTTGATCGAGTGGACAAATTCATTCCCGGAGGATGCTACTTGGAAGGTGTTACAGCAGATACAAGCTCAATTTCCTAACTTCAATCCTTGAGGTCAAGGATTTGTTTAAAGAGGGAAGCTTTGTCAATGCATCAAATAATTTGACTGTTGGCTCTTAAAAAATGATTTGTTTGAATTTATGTTTAGCCGTTAAGCATTGTTTATTTTATACGGTGCGTTTCATATTTTTCTTTTTTTTGTCTGCAGACTAAAACGCTGCGTTGGAGTTTAGGGTATTTGTAACCCAGTTGTTGGCTGTTGGAAGTTATCGAATGAAATATACAATGTTCTTCTTGATTTTCTTGAACCCTTTCTGCCTTTCTCCTCTTGAATCTTTAAGTTTTTCTTGAAGATTTTCTTGTTACTTGTTTGGTTTAGTTACATAATGTCATTCCTCTGTCAGTAGCATACTGTATCTTTTCCTATTGAGCTGAAAGATATCCTTGCCGACCTATCAGATCCGAAGTTGAACATAATATCCGAAGCATCAACATGGTTAGGGACATCGCCTGCTGAAGGGAAGAAAAAACAAGGGCAGAGGACAATCTGCTTGAGCCGACAAAGCTATACGAAGGTCCTGATTTGAATGCTCCTTTTGGGGATGATGCTGACTGCTACCTGGTAGTGAAAGCATGATGATAGTGTTGGAGGCTCAGTAGACGCATCGAAGATGCAGAAACAGGGAAAGTAAACCAGATAGAAATAGAAGCCTATTGGGGTGCACCAGTGACCTTTGAGTGATCCTGTCCAATACATTGATTAGTATGGCATTCTGTGATGTACACATATGAATCTTTAACGGGGAAAAAGAAACAAACATTATAAAGCACATATGTAACCAAAGTTGAAGTACTTGATAAACCTAGGATAAGTTAACAAATAAGACACAAAATGAGTAATAATCCTACTGCAATGTATTATGCTCATCAGATTCGTGACCCGACCAATTTTAAATTGCATCATAGAAGGAGCTAAACTGATAGTATATCTTGTAACCAATATAACTTAGAGGAAACAAAGATGGGACAATGGGACAACAAAACAATTGAAATAAGGTTGATATATTTGCTACAGAGCACCTGTTTTATTATCTTCTAAAATGTCAGAAATTAGAGGAAAACAGATTAAATTTCCTTAGAGATATTGGCAACTCATTTAAATGCTTCTAGTCATAGCTTAAACTTGCTAGAAATTAAGTCATAGAACAGTAATTTAAGAATGAACGGAATACCTTCTGTGCAGCCTTCATCTGAGAATCCTGAGCTTTTCCAAAATCTATTGAAGACACTCCATTATTGCCAAACCCTGTAACAGTATTATCGAATTCTAAATTTGAAGCAGATGTTCTGTTCACATTCCTAGCCTCGATGGTACTCACTGGAGAAGCCACAGAAAATGAATTCCCTCTATGTTCATTCCCCTGAGCACAACTTCTGTTGTTGATTTGATCCTTACTTTTAGAAGAATCAAGTCCTAAATATTGCAAACTGTTAGCATTAACATCTGAAGATTGAGATATTTGCTTGAAGTGGCTATCTTTAACTCCTCAAACTTCTCCTTAGGTGTGACTAGGTTTCGCTCAAGGTGCTCAGATAATGTCCTGGGCATCTGACTGGACTGTGGACAAACATTGTTAGAAACATTGGAATTTCTATCCGGTAAGGACCCTTCAATGATGAATGAGAATATCCTCTGGGTTGGATTTCTGCGGTGCCATTATGTTGAATCCTGTGAATGGGAGCCAGAGATCCACTATGCTGCTCCTCAACTTCAAATGTGTTCAAACAACATCAAAGGACTCAAGTCAAAAAGATGTAGCAAATTAGCAATAAAAATTCAATTCATAAAAAAGAAAGGGGTGGGGTTAGGCTCCATAACCACCTTCTTATTTCCTAGTCCTACCTAGCAAGGACTACAATTTTAGATAGTAATTATGCCACAACACTCCAGTTATAAAAATGACATAACACAGATACACTGCCTTAGAAAACATGTAGCAAGGGAGAACAATGTATGAAGAACAGATACTGAATAAGTGAATTCATACCAAAGGATTTCGTGAAGAAAACCCCTTACAGTTAAAGAAGTTCGATGTTCGCCGTTAGGATGTTCTATATTCTCATTCAAGTTCATTGTTTTCAACAGAAAAACTAAACAGAAAAATGTGGGCGGGCATAGGGAGTAGTCGGTGGTCGACGCTGCGGTTGTCTCCTCAGCCTGCGATCGACGCCGTGGTCTGTTGCTTGAGGATCCAGCATTGAGTAAGACGGCGTCGTTTTCTAGTTCTCTCCATTTGATTTCTCTCTCCAGCTGACGCACTTTCTTTAAATTTTAACTATTTTTCTTAAATTTTAAAAACCCCACGAACCAAGCCCTTCAGATATCATTCCTCATGTTTATTCTAATAAACAACACAGAAAGTACGCCGACTAATTCGTTACATAAAAAAAAACAATTTTACTGTCATGGTTTGATTTTGAAATTTTTGAAAGATTCATTGGATTGGAACTGTCGGGATTATAGCCCCTTCGATGTTTCAAGTGTTAAGGAGTCTCTATATATGATCTTTTAATCATCACTCTATATGCAAACACCATGAGAGAGGAAGAAGAGAGATTCCGATGAAAAATCCATTTCCATATCTTTTTTTCCCCATTTACATGAAATGGACAGGCTACAACGATGGGAGAAGTAGAAAAAACTTCTCAATAACTACAAATCTTATAATTTATACAAAGCTAAATTCAAAAGCTATGTCACCGCTTGAGTCTTAAGAAGAAGCCAAAGGTGAAGGAGCTCCATGGTGAAAGCTCTGCTCTAATCTTTCACTCAAATCTTCTTCTTCTTCAGCATCCCAGAGAAATCGTGCATATGATGCTAGCACAAAACTGCAAGTTCATCACAAAGAATATATAAGCTTTCCGTCAATGATATGCGGTTAATTATAAATGACAAAAACCCAGTGTTTAAATTTAGTTTTGGGGAATTTACCTGTCGTCGGGGGCGGATTTAACGGCTTGATCAAAGTAAATTTCAGCTCTCCGACTATCCTTTTGGGTTTCCCAGATTAAATCGGCGTACATAGACAGAACATTCCCGTCATTTGGATTTCCCAAGATTGCCCTTGCACAGTATTCCTCGGCTTTCACGTAATCCCCTCGTACCTGTCCGGAATGAAGACGTTAGATTGGATTGAACTAGAAATTCAAAACTTGGTTTTTAAATTGATAAATAAATTTACCTCCTTTAAAAATTTCGCGTAATTACTAAGGAGAAGTGGATTTTCAGGATTAGCTTCGATCATTTTCAGATAATACAAATCAGTACCATCATTTCCGTTATTCGAATCCCCAAAACCCCCTTCGTTATCGTCACCGTCGGATCCACCACAGCCGCCGCCTATGCCACACTCTTCCTCCAATCCATTCGAATCAATTATCCACTGTTGAAATTGAGCTTCTGTTCGCTCCACCTCTTCTTCCTCAACGTATATCCCATACAAGAACCCGCTATTACTCTTAGCGCTTCTCATCTTTTGGACTACTGGATCCCTCAAATCAGTCTCTGACACCGTTCTCATCGTCCTACGACTCGAACCGTCGCTCGACCCTGCAGAAATGGAGCTCGAACACGAAACTGGGAATGAAATAGCTCGGGGTAGGGAAATCGGGTGCAATAAGTCGGGCTCCGGAGAGAAATTCTTCGATTGTGAGACCCATGAATTATATACCGGTACAGAAGAACCCCTTAAGATCATTTTTGCACTAAAATGAAATGTTGATAAAATTAGAGGAAAATTTGATACTTAGCTAGAGACCTGGATGAGAGTAACTTCTTTTTTTCGGCCGTCGCTTCTCTTACAACGGCAGTGCTAATCGGAGAGGTTAAGCTGCATGGTCTGAGGCGGTGGAGGGAATTTATATACAGATTAAGCGTATGTACATAAATGATCTGGTCCGTCGAATTTAGTGATTGGATCTGAAACATTGATGTGAAGATGTGAACGTACTTTTTTGTCTGTGTCCAGTAAAGAGCTGTTTGGTGTGCTAGGAATTAAAAGGTTGTTTCAACGTCACAACATTCCAAAAACTCTAACACAATATTAAGTGAAATGTATTTATCATGTTATTTATAATTTAAATAATTAAAATTATTTATTATTTAAATAATAATTTAATAATAATTTATTTATTAATTATATATATAAATAATTTATTTTAAAAATTAAAAAAATTTAATTAATTGAAATTAAGACTATAAACAAGATTTATATAATATTTTTTAAGAAACATATATATAATATTTTTTTTCAAAAACATATACCAAACGGACCGCAGATTTGAAAAGATTATTAGGTGATCCATGTTCACCACGTCATTCATGGTTCAAGTAATCAGGATCGTTGATCTTTAAAAAATCATCTAATAACTATCACTCATTAAATATATGTAGGAAAGAGGTGATGATTAACTTAGGAAAAAATTAAGATCAATAGTCCTGATTAATTAGAACTATTGATGACGTGGTAAACATGGTTCACTTAATAATTTTTCGCAGATTTGGCACAACCAAACCAGTGTTCTTTTCCCAAATTCGCGCTCGACGGGACAAGTACACCGTTCTGTATTCAACCGCATTATCGACGGTTCTGATTCAATCTCTCCACGTGACCCTAAAAAAACCAGCAGCGTTTCACTTTCCACAGGAAAAGTGTTGTTCCCCCAGTATTCATGCCAATGAAGACGACCCAGTCCCAGTTGAGGTTACATGAGCGGTTGGTCTTGACCGAGGTGGGACCGAAGGTGCCAATTGAAGCAAGCGAATTTGAGAAAGTGATCGAGCCATCAAATCGCGCATGGGGTTGGGTTTGCGCTAGTATTTTGTTTTACTCTTAAGTGGACGGATGCAGCTCCTCTGGCTCGGTTTTATGGGTCCCAGAAGTTGTTTCTTTTTAACTCTTTTGATGCAAATAGCCAAATACCAGGCAAATTTTGTCTTTTGCCATCGAACTTAGTTCTGTTTCTGTGGGTTTCTGTGGGCTTCCAACCCTATGGGCTACGCTCATGGACCTTATGTTTGAGCTTGTTTCGGATACATTGTGAGTTACGTGACTCCAAAGTCCAAACACAGAATTCTTCCTATGAAGATTGGATGTGTCGTGTACGTATCGTTTTCCAGGTCCATGGACAGATGAAATCCTTACTAGATGCAGGAATAGAATAGGATGAAAAGAATTTATTACATGTTGATATGTAGTAGGTGCATATAAATGTCTCTTGTTTTTCTTCTTCAACCTTTCCTTTTTCCCTTCACACACAAAACTACGAATTACAGTCCCCAGGCAGTACCCTACCATTCTAGATTTGTGGCAAAGGATCATGTTTTAATGTATGCACTGTCACTGTATCCAATGATATGATTTGATACATAACAACAATAATACAAAGGATTCAAACTAAAGCTTCCAATCTCCATGCTTGCAAATGGAGCCCTCACTTTCTCTCTTCTTCTCTCCTTGGATTTCAGTTGTTCTTTTACTTCACTAGATTAGCAGCAATCTTCACCACTGTTTTGCTACTGCTGGTGGATGCTGTTCCTACTCTTGTCTGCAACGAAACTCATCTCATTCCCACCAAATCAAACATCATAATTGTGGCATACAAATTGTTTCCATCATTGAATAAAGAAAACAGCAACAGTGGGAGGAGGAGTTGGAGGACAAAGGGCTACTATTAGCCAACAGGGCAGGGCTACTTATAGACCACCCTTTAATCAGGGAATCAGCCACATGTGGTCTGCAGTTTTTCTTTTAGCATTTAGGGGGGGAGAGAGCTGTGCCCACTTCTCATGCCATTACGGTATGACATCAATCGAAAATATTATAAAAATAAAATTTGATTTTAAATTGGTGTGACCCTCTTTTCTAACTTTTTTTTATTCTGCCATTCTTGCTTTTCCTTTTAACCTGCTGCTATAAATCGTAATACACTCTACTGAGGCATCAACCAATAATAACGAAAGTAAGATGGAAAGTTTTCCTTGCTTGTTTCTTCCTTAATTTAACTACAATAAGAAACTATAATCATGTTTTCTTCCAACAAATAGACGCAGAGATGAAACATTCATATTTGTTCAAACGTCACTCTGTTACTGAAATGTTTTAGAATTTTATTTACTTTTTAAATAAATTATAAAGTGGAATGACACAATTATGACAATAAATTAGATTTTATTTCAGTCACTTCCTGTCTAGAAGAGATGTCAAGTATGGTGTCTACTGTCTACTTCATTGGTGTTTTGTTCCCTAAAAAGACTTGTAAATATGGCGTTTGGCAGTGCCAACACTCACTTTTTGCTGTGATTTTCCTGAAAATCACTGTAATTTCCCTGAATAATCCAATAATCAACAACCCTCCAGTTCCACTCGCTGCATACACTTTGTCAACCTACTGCTTCCGTCTAGTAAAAGCTAACCCTTTTTATAATCTCGATATTCTATTCATAATTAAGTGTGTTTAATAGGATAAAACATATTAGCAGGGGATCATATGGTCCTCCATCATATAGCTCAGGCCATTGCTATTTGCTTCACCTTTTATTTTTCCCTGTTGAGTGAGTGACACTGACTTTTCTGAAGGAGCATTCCAGTTTCCATGGGAATTAATTTCGAGCACTTTGTACTACAACTACCAACCCTTCATCCCTTCATCTTACAAGTTATTTAAGGCCAATAATTTTGGAGAACGTAAACATGATTTTCTTGTTAAAATATGTTATTATTTTTTAATCTGCAGTTGTATTTATTATGTAACTGACAGATAAAAACATGATAATTTCATCTTCTTGTACTTGGATATCTTTAAATACAGTTTTAGAGGAAGTGGTGAAAGGGTGAGTCAAGTCAGCTTACAGAAAATGAAAGAAGATGTAACTTCAGTCAATTCACCCTGGAACATGATGACAGAGGGTAACTATTTCTTGATTGTGAAACTTCACCATTTTTTTAAAAGTTATATTCAATGGGACCCCCTCACCTCACATCCCATTCCCAACATTTTCTGATCACAAAGATGCATTGTATTTCTCTTCCTTCATTTATTACTTGCTGTTTCTTAATTCTTATAGTGAAATTGATGAGAGAGATGCTTCTGTTGCTCTTCTCTTTGCCATCAAATTATTAACACTTTCCTTGAGAAACAAACAAGCTCCATCCTCCCAGACAAGACCTGATGGCTTCATTTAAACACCACCCGCTGGAGCTAAAGGTGATGCTCATCTTATACCTCACGTTTTCCCCTTCCAAATCAGGTAAACACACACACACATATACACACTGTTAAGAATCTATGTTGTTTTATTGTTAATTGGTGTTGGTTTGTTTTGGCACAGTTGGGTCAGTTTCTGTAGCAGGTAATAATGATAACAGCAGTTTGAATCGGGAGAAAATGGTTTTGGGTTCAAGGCCTCCCAAGTGTTTCAACAAGTGCCTCAGTTGCAGACCATGCATGGCTGCTTTAGTTCCTTCTCGGAATCATAGATATACCCGAAGCTCTTCGTATCAAGGTGATGAAAGCTATTATCTACTGGCCTGGAAATGCAAATGCGGAAACAAACTCTTTCAACCTTGAGCATAAATATTGACGTACATATATATAAAAAGCTTGAAACCCTGTACCTGTAGAACTTTGCAGTTTTAGTGGTGAGGTTGGTGTCTGAGATTTATCGTTCCACTTCTTCCAGTGTCATAAAAACATGAATTAGCTCTGTAGTATCTCTTTATGAATGGTTTTAGATAAGCTGGAAAGGCCTGAATATTGTTTTACTGTATTTCTTCTGGCTTAAATTTACTAAACCTTGGCCTTTAAGTGTAACGAGAAATCAATTTTCAGGATAAAAGAGATGAGCATCATATCGTCCAACTGTTTTCTACTTCAGTTTCTTAATTAACATGATGTATAGCTTGTTCTTGACTTTCTTTCTTCTTCCATTTTCTATGGTTGGGTTTCAAGGCCAGGAAAAAAACTCAGCACTACTGAACTGCAGGAGTCCACAAGCTTTTCATTAAGATTCACAATCGCCGCCCGTAGTTTTCTATTGCTTTTCTTTTCTTTACACCAGCTGCTAGAAGGTGGATATACAGTGACAGTGATACATAATCACATATGTATATATAATAGGTTTAATCTTGACTTTAGCCCCTCTATTTTAGGTAAAATTTTACTTTGACTCTTTTATTTCTTTTTATCATTTTAATTAGTCTTTCTGCTTTTAATCCATCACCACCGTTAGTCCATCACCCGTTTCCATTAAAATTCTAACAAATAAAAATACTGAACGAAAGCAGGAGGGTTAAACTGATCGAAAAGGATTAAAATGAGAGTTTCTTTAAAGTAGAGGAGTTAAAGTACATTTAGGCAATATAATATAAGAAATTTCAAAACTGTCTCTTGTTCTTTCTTTTAATTATTTTATGAGATTGCAGAGAAGACTGGGGATATTTCTTTTGCAGTTCCAAGATCTTTGTCAACGGTGTCGTTAGCAAATTATGAGGGTAGTTCAGATTTCTTGGCTAAAGAAAATTCCGATCTTTAACGGCATGTTGAAGCTCTAAATTTTACCAAAATAAATATTAAAAAAAAAACAGGGTAAAACATAATGTTTCATTGATAATAACTAACAGCAGCAGCAGCTGTACAATTCATATGCAAGGATAACACTACAAGACATAGTACACTTGGAAATCATAACCAAAATGAAGGTTTTATGGCAGATTAGAGAGTCACCGCCATGACAGAAAGAAAGAAAAAGCTAATTCACCAAAGTATCGAGATGGGAACTCAAATCATGACTTGATGATGGTTTCCAGGAACCATGGCTATGATACACAACAGACTCTCCAGTGTCATGAAAGCCTGCAAAAATTGAGATGGATCGTCCATCTTCCAAACCGACATGGTTACTTTGTCGAACCGAAAAAACTGTGCTGGTACAAGGGGCTTGGACCCTCTATTAGAAAAGGATGTCACATCTCCACAAGCTCTCCATAAGCAGATCAATAGTTTGTGTACTGATTGAATTGCAGTGCTGGAGGTTCAACCCCACCAGGGTCTTGCCCAGTTTTTCCAGGAAGGTCAAACTTTTGTTTGATACTCCGATACAACCTGAAAACGAAAGGACTTGCAGATTGAGTTGCTCTGCCTGAGACAAAGCAGCAACTCCGTCATCTGTGATTGCACACCTCGACACATCCAGGTCGCTGAGGAAAATACAATTGTCTGCAACTGCGACCAAACTTGCATCAGTAATCATCCTGCAACCATCAAGATTAAGCAATTCGAGGGTTGCACCATGCAGCCTTGTCAAGGACTCAAGGATCCCATCAGTCAAGTTTAAGCAGCCACTCAGATTCACCTTCACAAGTCCCGCCTCACAATTCTGTAGAAGAGGCAGAAGACCTGCATCGGTGATGCCGCATAGCCCACTCAGATCTATATGTTGAAGCTGAGGGAAGAATTTGCCTACCATAGCCAGGTTGACAGTTCCAAATCCGGGGCAGTTCCTTATGGACAAGGATTTAAGGGAATTGCATGGGGAGGACAAAGGAACTCCCAAGGATATATCCTTTATTCCGATGCACTTTACTAAGGTAAGAGATTTTAATCCACAGTTTGAGAGGACACCAATAATCCCGGATTGTGTGACCCTGTTGCACTCTTCCAATTGAAGGCACTCTAGAGAACCTGCAGACTTGGCAAAAGCCGCCAATCCATCACTAGAAACAAAGCAACACCTGCGGAGGCACATCTGATTCAGGCTTGTGCACCCCTTTCCAATGGCTTCAAGACTAACATCAGTTACCCCACAGCAAGAAGTAATCATCAAAGAAACCAATTTTTGGAGACCCTGAGCATTACCCATCACCCAAAATCCCTTCTCGCTTACATTTTGCAGACCACTGAGCATTAGATTTGTCACAGACTTGCCATAGTGTCCGATCACAGCAAGAGAAAAATCTGTGATGCTCAAACCCTGAAGCTTAACCTTTGAAAGGACGGAAGATGCTGATGACAACAGGCTTGAAACACCATGATCACCAACAAGTGGGCAGTCCTTGATAGAGATGGACTGCAACTTGGGGCAGAGTTTTCCAATAGCTTCAAGTCCCTCATTACCAATCTCCGGGCAAGATTCTATGCTCAGAGAAGTCAAATTCGGACAGTTCTCTGCGATGGCAGTTAGTCCCTTATTTGAAACCAAAGGGCACTGGCAAAGGTCAAGCTTCTCCAACAAATGGCATTCTTTAGCTATTTCAGACAGACCTTCATCTCCAACACGTGGAACATTCCACAAAGAAAGTACCTTGAGAGAAGGGCAACCACGAGATATAGCAGATAGCCCAAAATTAGTTACTCCACGTGAAGAACTGCTTCCCCTAATAGAAAGTTTTCCCAAACCACCATGACCGTTTGTTCCAACAGCAATTGCAGCGAGTCTCGTGTCAGTTGCTTTCTTCCCTTCTAAGCACCTTGTAAGATAACCATCCTCCTCAGACGAGATCATCTCAACATCATCAGAACTTGACTCAATAGTCTCCTTGACCACCTTTGATGCTTTGTATTCGCCCTTACGAATACTGGTCAGAAGCATAAGCCAGTGCTTTGAGACACAAGCACAGGAGCTCCTTTCCCTGCCCCCAGAAATGCGTGTAAAGATCTCGAAGAGGCATTCATCAGGAAGAACGTGGATTGATTGTTGCTTATTCTGTTCAACCTCTGTTTCTCCAAAGATAAACGGGGCACTAATACGTGCTCTTTTACGAGGTGGGGAATACACATCCACTTGGGAACTGATTGAGCACAATCTACCCAAGTCTGTACAATTTGTATAAAAAGATCCCCCAGAATAGAAGTCATCATCACCTGTAATTCCAGTAAAAATATCATCAGCACCTACTCAAAATGATACTTCCAAAAGAAAAAGCTAGGAGAAAATCAGACATATTCCTACAACAATATTTCTTTCCCCTTTCCAAGAACAATTAAACAACATACAACCAAGGAGACCTTAAAACCAGGTAAGGCACCATTCTTTCGCAAAGTTTACAGATTATTTGGCAAAAGCTTCCAACTTTTGAAGCAAATCATCAATGAACCAAACCTTGCAATGCATATTCATATAACTAATGAATCCTAATTATTTGCCTTCCTTTTCTTGTTCAAAACTAACACAAGCTAAAACCAATATCAGGCCTCTATAGTCTATAGTGCTCAATAAGATCAAGCATATAAAAAACCCAAATAAAGGTTTTCTATATAAAGATAGAATATTATTACAATTTATAACCAATCTAAGAACTGAAAAAATGTCTTTAAGATCAAACCCAATCATTAAACACAAAAAGGAAAAAAGCTTACCACCATAATTAACAAGAGCAGGCATGGTTGAATCCCAAAGAAGGAACCTTTCTGAAAATCCTCAAACCCGAAAATGCAACACCCCAAAAAAGAAAACACTAGGAAAACGCAGACTAAGTGTAACTCTTGAAAGTTTGTATGCATTAAAACTTGTTAGGAAGTAAGAATACTGAAACCCAACTAAGTAGGGAAAAAATAATATATGTAAGAAGGAAGAAGATGGATTTGTGTTAGCTGATGCAAAACACACACGTTCTATTTATTTGGTTGGGAAGAGAAAGAAATGTATGTTGAGATTTTTCCATTAGATTACTAATTTAAAATTCATGTTTTTATTTCCTGCAGATACAATATCTGACTACTTGTGCACTGCACATGCAATGTATCTTTCCTTGGAACCTGTTTTCTCTTCTATTTTCTCTCCTATCTTCCCACCAAACACCCAGGAACGAGTACCTTTGCCTGTAAAATTTAAATATTGATTATGTAACTATTTTGGGACTTTAAATGCTAAAATATTTTCTAATTTGTGTGGTTCATGTCCGATCTAGTTGATCTTTAACATGTTTTATTAGTTAATGTAAATGAAATGTTTAGTTTGTTTACGGTGCAAAAGAATGATTTTTTTTTGAACAAACTGGACAAGTAACTGTCTGCTTCCATTATCCTTTTCAATGGTTTTTGTTCATCAACCACTTTAGGTTAAGCTACCTCATTAAGATTGGGCAAAGGGTAACTTTCAAGAAACTAAAGAAATGATTAAAACATGAAAACAAAAATAATAAAAATGATATTGAGATGTTTGCAAAAAATATAATATTATCGAGATTCATTCTTTATGTAATTTTTTCGATTCAATTCAATTTCTTTCGTTCACAATTTTATCGCCTAAATCTTAGTAACAAAAAATTTAAACTTTAAACCTTAAACCTTAAATTTTACATGGCCCTTACACACTATATTCTTAAATTCTAATCTAAAATTCTAAACCCTAAAATAAAAGAACTTGTAGGAACTAAAGTTTATATAAACTTGTGTATCAAAATATTTTTTAGTTTTATATATTAATCCTTTCTCTCAATTTTAATTCATTTCTTATATATGAAAAATAATCCATGTGTCTGAAATTTGACAAATCAACTTTGAAATTGATGTATACAGATGTATGCATTGGATTTTTTATGCATTGAATACAAGTTGTTGGCATGCGGAATGGGATTATATCTTGTTTGTGGTCTGAGAAATAGAACGGAAAAAATAAATTGAAAAATATGATCAAGAATCAAGATAGAATGGTGAGAATCTTATACTATAAAAACAGCAGGAAAAAAATATTTTATTTATAAACTGTTGAACCATTTGTGTTTCATTTGAATGCGTGATAGGAAATGTCTGCAATATCTGCAACTAGTCTTCTCTCTGCGTACCCCACTTGTTATTTTTATATAGTACATGCTCATCGACATCTTCACGTATTGATTAAGTGATAGATCTGTAATGAAAGAATATACTGGTAGAGATTGCAGCGTATAAGAAGACAACGACAATGATTCGAGAAAGAAAGATGTTTCATGTGAAAGAGATCGTCAGTTGATTCAGTTCATGATTTCATTACATGCCTTGGGGATATCCGAAAATGGTCAGAATCATATCAAAATGAAAAATCATATTATATTGGTCTTTGTATCTGATCAAGATTCATTAGGTGGAGCTGTAGCCTGTATGTGTCACAAGAAATAGTTTATTATAAGAAGATGGGTTAGCCGGCGTCAACATATGAGGTGTTTTTGACAGAAGCTGACACGAGGGATGTGCGAAAAATACAATGTGAACAGTAAAACTATTTTTTTTATGTTTTTTTTTTATATCTTCGTTTCAAATTAAAGGATTTAGAGAATAGGGTTTAAGGTTTGAGGTTAGAAGTTATGGTTAGGTTTTAGGGAATTAGTGGTAGAGTATATTTTTTAGTGTGTAGGATAAAAACAAGGGTTAAGGTTTAAAATTCAATTTTTTTTGAAATTTATAATATAAGACATAGATGGAGGCATGATAAAGAAATAAAAGATTTTTACTCGAATTTAAGTCATTGTTCAAAGAGTGAAATTGTTTACATTTTTTTATACCTTCATTCGTGCTTTCGTTTCAAATTAAATGGTTTAGGGTTTAAGGTTAGGATGTATTTTTTAGAGTGTAGAGTTTAGGATATAAAAAATAAATGTTATGGATTAAAATTTAATTTTTTAAAAAATTATCAATAGAAAACCTAAATAGAGTAATAAAAGCCTGAAAAAGAGAGAAAAAAATTTTAAGCCTTATTCGAAGGCAGCAAAATGAGTAAAGGGCGAATAAAAAGTAGTAAAAGTAGACTATTAATGGGAGTATTATTGGGTTTTTGTTTTAGGTACATATTATCTTGTACATTTTTTACTAAGAAAGCCCAATATCTGTCTCAGGGTAAGCCCAAATCCGCTGATTCTATTCATTCAATGTTTCATGACAGCTCGTATAACTTATAAATGATCAATCCTAATAAATATAATAATTAAAATGATTTTTTAATCAATATGAAACTTTTAGGCTCCTATGCATGCAATGATTCAACATTGCACCCACTTAATAAAGAATGTTTACTATGAAGTTGGTCCAACTCACAAAATATTTGGAATTCATGTCCTGTGTACTGCCTAAAAGTACAGATTCAAACATTTGACCAATTGATGGGCAACATCAACATAACGTCATTACCACTAACTCCAGTAGCCAAAACCTCATCATCATAATATTATTTACTAATTTATGGCGGTGACTCTTCTCTTGAACCCGCCAGCCTCGCCATTTTTATTATGGTATAACAAAGACCACTCATCGGCTGACCTCACCCACCTGAATTCCTTTAAGTAGTCGCTGCCCATTTTTAAGAGAAGAGTGAGAACACATGTAAAACAACATGAAAGCCAATGGTTGTTTTGTTTCTATGTCTAAAGAACAAAGCAAGAGAAATGGGTTGCCCACCATATTGTATTTTATTTATTTTTATTTTAATTTTTAAAAATAAAAAATGTAATGTGCCTAATATGACACCTCTCTCTTTGCAGAAATGGGATTGGTTGATGCAGAAAATGTTCACATGGAATTGTCTAATCAGCGGTCAAACATGTTGGGGTTGGGGACAAGACAAGATCCGCTCAAAGGATAAAATAATAATATACTTTTTGGTGCGTAATGTGTGCACATTAAAAAATTATCGACAAATATATACAATATTCCATTAATTATAGAAAAAATAAGGGAATTCTAACTTATAATTAGGGAAGCCATAATTACCAGGTCTAGACCTGACCAAAACAAAAGGGTAACATTTAAGATTATTTTTTTTAAATATTTTATTTTTACCTAGTAAAAAGAGAAATTATAGAAGAAATAAAAGTATGTAAACAATTATCATCAATCCGTCATTAATATTGTGTTGAAAAAAAACTTTATTATTCACAGAATTACAAACTACAGACTCAAACTGCAGTGAAAAATTAACACTACTTTGATTGTACAAGGATAAAAATCAAAATCTGTGTTCCTTTTCCACCTAAATTTGTTCAGTAAGAGTAAGCGACTCGTTGAACAACACGATCCCTGAGAAGTCCATTGTACAGAGCAACTCTATTAGCAGGCATTCCTCTATCTTTACCTGAACGAAATTTCCTAAACTTTGGTGTCGATTTCAAAGCCGACGCAGCTGAATTGCTGATTCTAACACGATTCTTCAGCTGTTTCCTGAACTCTGCACCATCACTCCTTGGATCCACCACATCCTCAGCAAAGTGCACTTTCTTCTTCCTCTTCTTCTCTTCTTCAAAACAAACCACAAAAAAAGTTTAAAAAATAACTATGTTCAAAAACATAATCATGCAATCATTTTGTATAGATATGTACCAGAAGATATGCAGGAACGGAGGACTTGATGGGAAGGGTGGGAGATCTGATCCAAAGTTTTCTGAAGACGAAAAGCAAGTAGAATTACAGTGCCAGAGACTGCCATGGCTGTTGCCAACACCATTCCTTGTGAGCTCAACATGGAAGTCATAATATTCAACCAAAATCTGAAGAAAAAAACTATTTTTTGGAGGTTAAAATGGGTGGAAAGAGATGATGGGAGAAGAGAGGGATAAATAGAATGATTGTTTAGAACATAAACCAGTCTGAATGCTTGAATAAAATAACGGGAATCAAATGGCCAATAATTTATCTCTCTTGAAACGAAAGGAAGGCCTGATTGGTGGGTTTTTTAATATATATTTGTTGTGTAAATATCGATGTAATGAAAAGCTGAAAGGCAAAGGAATGGGTGATGAGCGGTGTTGTTGGCTTTTAGAGGGGAAAGCTGCAGGATTGGGATCTTTTAACTGCGGCTCGTGCAATACACGGCAATGCCCCGTCGAGAAAACAGACCCCCTTGCTGCTGACATTAATTATATGGCCAACCGATATCTTTTTTCCTACTAAATTTGGCAGCGCTTCATCTGGACGCTTCATTTTTAGGTTTTGTATTTTTTAGTATATTTCCAATTGGGATTTGGGAATTTATGTCTGTGTTAAAACAGGATTCTATCCGTTTGCTTGTTTGTTTGGGTTGTTGGTAATAATTTTAATGCTTTGTTCATCTGTAGAAACAGATAAAGATAGATGATGCATGCATGTGAGGTTAGGTTGTTGAATTTTCATTTAAAGAAAAAAAAAAACAGGAAAAAATTCAAACATTTTTCAACCGTGTCAGAATCTCACAGGAAAGACTGAGGTCAATTAAGGAAATAACAAAACAAGAAGATAAGAACTTTGTAATGAACGGACAATGACCGACAACATATGCTTTTGTCTGCAAATCTCTTACAAACTCCATACAAATGGTTCTCTTAGTTTTCCATTCGGAGAGTGACTTTCACCTGGTGAATACTTGGTGTTAATGAACCTTTTAAGATTCTTTTGCATTGTGTCAGAGTCTGCCACGACAAAGTATTGGACACTGGAGTTTTAAAATGCTTCGATCTCTCTGGGGAACTCAAGAGAGGAAAGCGACTGAGCTACCAATAGGCAATAGGGTAAGAGCTTTGATGATGTAGGAAAATTGTGGACGGACAACATTGAAGAATATAAGACCATTCTTTTTCCAAAGTAAATACTAATATTTTAGGGTGAATGAAAAGCCTAAGCCTGTAGACCACATAAGGGCGTGACTTACAAGTTACAGCTCAAGGAAGAGACTCATCTGTTCACTGCTTATAGGAAATTTCAGGGGATTCTTGTCCAGATGAGATCACAGGTGATAGGTTTAACGACTGCATCATTGATCAATACCGTTTCAATTCATTCACCACACAACAAAAAAATTTGGTTGTACCGATTCAATATTGCAAACCATGTCGAGATAAGCTGTGTTTGCAAGAGTGGATAAGGTGTAAATTTACAAAGACAGCCTGTACGAAGAGGTGTCTGGACTAAGATCCTGTGCTACTTTTAGAATGTGCTCTATATTGTTATCGGGGTAGTGCTGTAATAACCTTAAGTTAGCTGCAAAATCACCACTCAAAAGCCTGCTTTTTACACACAGCAGCATGGAACAGCATACGCGTTGAAGCATTTCCTGCATAAGCAAAAAGTGTTTATTTAAATGTACCCCCTCGTAAACTTCCAGTAACAGGATTATATTATTAGGAAAGCATTCTGGATAAAGAAAAAGAGACACCGACCTGGACACCAAAAGGATTACTCAGAAGAGAATCCCAGATTCTTAAGATAGATTGGAGATTGAATTCTTGAGTAAGTAGCAATGTTATCCACCGGAATGCATAGTACTGAGGTTTAACCTGCTCATTAATATTCATGGTATAAGCAACAGGCGTATGCAAAATGGGTACCTTAGCAGAAATCAAAGGGTTTAACAAGGATGAAGAAACAAAGAAACATGCTGTTTCTCAACAAAAGTTGATATGACATGTATCAAATATTTGAACATCACATACTTCCATTAAACTTACCTTAGTTGTGAATTCAAGATGTCGCCACAGTTCCTCATCATTGGCTTTCAGTAACTCAGCCAAGCGGGAAAGAGTAGAAAGGATGCCCACTGAACTGTTATCTAATTGTTCACAGAAGTGATCCACCGAGTCACTCAAGAGTCGGACAAAACAAGCAAAACTGTCTGCTTCTGCATTAGACTGCATAATTGAATTAAATGAATATATAATTCCATTGACAACCAACCAAGATCTTAAGTCTCAATTATTTGCTTGAATTTTCAGACACTGCTGTGGCTAAGATTCCTTAGACATTAAGTGATCTTAAGTCAAGGAAAGCAAGAATAAAGTATGATTCTTACTGCGTTCTGCATGTCTGTATCTGTGCTAAATACATAGTATATTGGTGCCAAGACCTCATTCATGCCCTGGACATATCGAATGGCTGGATTGAGTTTTGAAAATAAGAGGAGAATATTCCTCATCGATTCCTGTAAACATAAACACAATGCAGCACAGAATGAGACCTCAAACCCCAAGTGGTGTTAATGTAGATTGTTGATCGTCTATTTGTTAGTCCATAAATACTCTATTTTTGTTCTCCTAATCGATTGAAAATACTGTGGCAAGTATATATACAAATGGAGGCAGGAAGCATAAGGCCATACCCTGTGTCTCCTGCCAAATGATGTCTCTGCTGAGAAGAATTTCATTTCAGGATGTGTGCGTTGCAGATCACGGTCAATCTGTTCTGCGATTTCCATATGCTGGAAACCAACGCGTCCACTAGGGTAAACATTTGCAAACTTATAAAAGAAAAGAAAAGTAATATTCAATCAAAGGTTGATGCCTTATGAACAGAGATTTACCTCAAAGTATTGATGCCAAACACTAGCCTTACCAAGGCTCAAAGGGTGATCTTCCTGAGAAATCTTGTGCCGTATAAGTGGTCCATCGGTACCACTATCATCATTGTTATGCTCATTTGAGCGAAACGCTTCTTCTTTAATCCTTGCAAGTTCTGACTAGATTTGATATTAGGATTAGTTCAATCAATAATACTACTAACATACTACCTAAAGGCTAAAGCCTAAAGGGCACTTCCATTCAACATGTAAAATATTATCTGGTAAACTATACTAAAAAGAACCTCTCGACTAAGCGAATGCAAGGCATCATAATTAGTATCTTACAGGAGTTAAAAGAAGCTCCTCTTTCAGCTTAGCATATTTTTGTCGATTTTCGATGAGTTCCTTTTCCCATAAGTCCCGAGATGGAGGCAAGTAACCTAGGAGCAGCTGCAAGAATTTAACATTGAAAAACACATGATCCTTGAACATTGACTACTGGTTTCTGTTAACTTCAACAGTAGCAAACAAATGAAGAAATTTATCAAGAATATATATATTTTTTGAGAAATTTACCTTCCAAACCGTTGGACGCAAATTTCCTCCGTCAGGAAGCCCAGTGCTAACAATTCTTTGCAGCTTCTCCAAATTTATCACCTTTTGAGTGATCTAAATTATACAAAAAAGAAAGAAGGACGAAGATTATTAAAAGGACGACCCATAATTTCATGTTAATATCCGGTTAAATTTCTCACCTCATACTCAATATCAGACCTTTTCTCATCATCTTCAATAGTTTTCAAAGCCGAAATATGAGTCGACCCGTCTTTTTGGTGCCTCGGCTGACGCCCGTGATGTTCCAATTCTTCATCCACTTCTTTCCTCTTCACCGTTGCCTCTTCTTGAACTTCACCATCTTCATCAATATCCGTTTCACTTTCACGATCAGACCTGAATCCGTTTGGGTGAATAATCTCAAGCTCTTCACCCAAATCTAAATCTGAACGGGGTCCTCCGCTATCATCATCCTTGTCGTCGAGACCGGCCACTAAACTGCCAAGTCGATCGGGAAGCTTGATCCTTTTGCCTTTGAGCATGATGGGGTCGGGGTGGGCGAGTTGGGGCCGAGTCAGGGGGAGTTGGGGTGTGGTTAAGTTCCATGGAAAATCATCTTTCCGGAGCAGGTTTCATGACTCGGACAAGAAGCGGGTAGTCATCGAGGGACTTCCCTTCTCTTCGTGAAGAAGACTAGTAGTTATAAACGGTTAGAATGTTAGTTGGGGTCCAGACATGCTTTACAGCAGTTACTAGTTGACAAATCTCGTGTATATATATTTTAGATAATATACATGTTGGTTTGGTCATATGATTTATATTCAAAGTTTAAAATTATTATTTTTATTGAAAAGTATAATTAAACTACCAACGTAAACTTGAAGAAGGCTTAGGTACGAGCTTACCTCAAAGCTTAGCGCCACGACGAGACTTAAAATCAAGAGACTAAACCGATGGCTCATGGGCATAATGTCTCAAAGCTTTGTAGTTTCATTACATGAGAGGTAATGTTCTTTAGCTAAGGTCTAAGATTCTGGGAACACGAAAAATCATAAGAAACATAAAGGGTTCAGAAGGGTTCAAGATTCGTGATACTCTCATGATTACCCGTCAACTCCGTTATATCATCAACCAACGATCACGATCATTGGCATTAAAAAGCTTGCACTCATCTAAACATGCGCACCAATTGCTCGACGAAAGTCCGTATTCAAACCCAACCTCTACTTCCCCTGTTAAACACTCTCTGCCCAAATTTTCGCGTTTAAATCTCTCTTTTGACGACTTTACAAGGTTTAAAGAATTTCTTAAATCAGGCCAGTGTTATGAAATCGATGAAGTTACGTTGGCTATGGCTCTAAAGGCGTCTTGCAATAATTCAAGACAGGGGACCCAGGTTCACAAATTTGCTGTCACCTCGGGGATCATATCCTTTACTACGGTTTCAAATTCATTAATGAATATGTACTCTAAATCTGGGCACTTTGATAAGGCTTTGTGCATCTTTGAGGATTTAAATGATCCCAATACAGTTTCGTGGAATACTCTGCTTTCGGGGTTTCAAAAAAGTGAAGAAGCGTTTAATTTTGTTTCGAGGATGAATCTTAATGGGGTTGCTTTCGATGCAGTAACTTGTATCACAGCGCTTTCTTTCTGTTTAGACATTGAAGACTTTCTTTTCGGGTTGCAGTTGCATGCTCTTGTAATGAAGTCTGCATTTTACCGTGCTGTCAATGTGGGAAATGCACTCATAACTATGTATTCAAGGTGTAAGCGTTTAGAGGAAGCTCAAAGGATGCTGGAGGAGATGCCAAATAGAGATTTGATTTCATGGACTGCAATCCTTTCGGGGTACAGCCAGGAGGGTAGTTATGGGTTAGAAGCTATTTGGACATTTATTGAAATGGTAAGACAAAGAATGTACCTTGATAATGTACCATTTACTGCTGCAGTTTCAGCCTGTGGTCTTCAGAGGAACTTGGAGGTTGGAAGACAGATTCATGGTCTATGTATAAAAGAAGGGTACGGTACGCATGTTTCTGTTTGTAATGTTTTGATGTCAATGTATGCAAAGTGTGAGGTTGTTGAAGATGCAAAATTGGTATTTACAGGAATGAATGAGCGTAATGTGATCTCGTGGACTACAATGATTTCTATTGATGAGAAGCATGTTGTACAGCACTTCAATAAGATGCGATCAGATTATGTTTATCCAAATGATGTTACATTTGTTGGATTGATTCATGGCATAACTATTGGGAAATTAGAGAAAGAAGGGCGAATGGTTCATGCATGTTGTGTAAAGGGTAATTTTTTGTCAAAATCAAATGTTTGCAGTAGCCTTATCACCATGTATGCTAACTTCGAGTTGATACAAGACTCTATTAAGGTTTTTGAGGAACTTGAATCGAGAGAGATTGTGTTGTGGAATGCTTTAATTTCTGGCTATACTCAAAACGGAATGTTCTTGGATGCTCTGAGGGCGTTTTTATCAGCGGTTGAGGAATGTAAGCCAGACCAATACACATTTGGTAGTATCTTGAATACGATTGGTTACTGTGGACATATCTCTCTAAAATGTGGTCAATGGAGCCACTTACATTTGATAAAGGCTGGATTCGCTACCGATCCAATAGTGTCCAATGCTCTTATTGATATGTATGCAAAGCGTGGGAGCATTTCCGAGGCTCAAAAAGTTTTCAACGAGATTCCTCAAAAAATCAAATCTACTTGGACATCAATTATATCTGCCTATGCAAGGCATGGAGACTATGATTCCGTGATATCTTCATTCCAAGAGATGAAAAAACAAGGAGTGGTACCTGACTCAATCACCTTTCTTTCTGTACTAACAGCCTGTGGCAGAAACAGAACAATCAATATGGGTCAAAGACTGTTTAACTCAATGCTGACAGAATATCAGATTAAACCCTCTTCAAAGCATTATTCCTGTATGGTAGATATGTTGGCTCGTGCAGGTAGGTTGAAGGAGGCAGAGACACTAATTGGTTGCAGTCCAGGAGGGACAGAGTTGTCGATGCTAAAATCCTTGCTGTGGGGTTGCAGGACATATGGAGATGTAGAGATGGGTGAGAGAGTAGCTGATACTCTGATGGAAATGGAACCCTATGAGGCGGGTCCTTATGTGTTGATGTCAAACTTGTATGCTGAGAAGGGAAAGTGGGAAGAGGTGGTAAAAGTAAGGAAAATCATGAGCCAGAAAGGAGTGATGAAGGAAGTGGGTTTTAGTTGGGTGGATGTTGGTGGCATCAACAGTTCATTGTTTTTGCATGGATTCTCCTCAGGAGACAGATCTCACCTTCAGTCTGAAGAGATTTGCAAAATGGCAGAATGCTTGGGGTTACACATGAAGCTTTTGTGATAGAATATCAAAATAATTTCAAACAGAGATCCAAATATAAAGAGTAATCAAAGCAAAGAGAAGCACATTCAAGAAGATGATAAAAGCTTCCATTAAAATCCCGTTGATTTTACATCATTTGCCCAAAGAGCAAATCCGACAGAAGGTTGAAAAGCTTAGATCTCCGATTTTCCAAGATGAATCGACTAAAAAAAACTAGCAACCTAAGCTCTCTCTCCTCTAATCCTCCTAGCAAGCTGGATATCCTTGGGCATAATCGTAACTCTCTTAGCGTGAATAGCACAGAGATTTGTATCCTCAAAAAGCCCGACAAGATAAGCCTCGGCGGCTTCTTGAAGTGCGGCGACAGCGCTGCTTTGAAACCTCAAATCAGTCTTGAAATCTTGAGCGATTTCTCTCACCAACCTCTGGAATGGAAGCTTCCTGATTAAAAGTTCGGTGCTCTTCTGGTACTTCCTGATTTCTCTCAAAGCCACAGTTCCAGGCCTGAAACGGTGAGGCTTCTTCACCCCTCCGGTCGCCGGGGCTGACTTGCGAGCGGCCTTTGTGGCTAGCTGCTTACGTGGAGCTTTCCCACCTGTTGACTTCCTGGCTGTTTGCTTAGTACGGGCCATTAGATTAATCGACGGCTCACAAAGATCAAAGAAATGTCGAAAGAAATTGTTTTGATGAGCATGATTAATAAAATATGGAAGGGGATAATATATAGACGGAAATTTGAGAGAAGCGGGAAAAAGTGTTGGGAAATATGAACCGTAGATTAAATAGGTTATCGACGACTGTTAATGTATTAAATTTGTGATCTGTGAGATATACAAGCAGCCAATGAAATTCATTATTTATGGCATTTCACATAACTTTGGCATGACAAGGGCTTCAATTATATATATAAAAAATATATAATATATTTTTTAATTAAAATAAATGTTTAAAATTTTATTTTATTGGTATTTTAGGATAATATTATTAAAAAAATTATTTAAATCATAAATAAATGTTCAAATTATATATAATTTTTTTTAAATAGATGTTTAATTCATAAGAAAAAAGGCATAGGAGAAGTGACCGTTGGGCGTGGGCTTTATATTGGGCTAAGGCCGATAAAGTGTCTGGTTTCTAGATGATGCTTAAATCGAAATAATTTGATAGCCGCTTTCCTCCCCTTTTGGCGTTAGGTTTTGAAAAGCCAAACCATAGCTTTGTAGTTCGCAGGCCGCAGCATACAGCAAAACAAAGCGGAGATGGCGATGGCGATGGCGATGGCGATGGAGACCGAGAGCCAGAAACCTTTTCATGTAGACGTGGGAAATCTTTTGGCTTTCAACCCTTATCATAATTTCCCTTCGTTCCCCACTTCCAGGTTTACCTTCTTCTTTCCTTTATAAATTATACATGTTTATCTTCTCTGTTTGAGATGATTTTTATTAGAAGGATGATACATTCATGGGGGCAATGGGGATCTGAGTCTGATGCTATAAATACAATTAACTGTTCATACTTTGTTTTGTAAAGAAGTTGTTTTTATTGTTCGTTGTGTTCCTTTTCTTGATCTCATATGTGTGAGGGCCAATATGTTTAGGGATGAGCTAGTGAAGGAATGTTTACAGGAGGGTACCAAGTTAGTTCAAGCAGTTGCAGATAGTCTTTTTAACTTGCCTTCAACCGAAGATGTTGATGGGCCTCTTGTTAAGCTGCCTCCCCAAACAACAAAAATTCCCCGGGAGAAGCATGTAAGCTTAGCCTTATACTTAATTCATTTTTAAATGTATTTTTTGGACTGATATAAGCAAAAACAAGTTTATCCTAGCAAAAGAATTTGATTTTTATTTAGTTCGCGTTTTATTTGCATTGAAAAATCTAGCATGCAAGGTGCCTTGAAACCTGAAATTCTTTATCGTGCTTGTGTTTTCAGCTTCCGAAGCCAAAACCTCCCACAAAATGGGAGGAGTTTGCTAAAAAGAAAGGTAAAACATTTCACCTAACATCTGAAGTTTATGCCCATGTTAAATTTTAAGTTGATCTCATCTTCCATTGGTCTGAAGATTTTTTTTTTTTTTTTTACCTTTTCTTCTTTTGAAATATCTTGTAGGTATACAGAAACGTAAAAAGGACAAAGTTGTATGGGATGAACAGACTGGTACATGGAAACGTCGTTTTGGTTATGATCGTGTTAATGATGATAAAGATATACCAATCATCGAGGCCAAAATGACTGATGGTGAGTACTTTTTTAATGGGTTGTACCCTTGGAAGAAATAGTTGTTGATCATGGTTGACAAGTACCAATAGGACATACTGTACTCTTTTGATTTTGTTGATCATGGTTGCTTTTTGCAGAGCCAGGAGTGGATCCTTTTGCTAAAAGACAGGATGATAAGAAGAAACGGGTTGAAAAACAAGAGAAGAATCGCCTCCAGAACTTGAAACAAGCTGCAAAAATTGGTGCTTTGCCAAGGTTTTGTCTACCCATTGTAGTTCTCTATATGTAGAATTGCAATTGTTATCTTCAATAAGAAATTGATATCTTAATCATATTTGAGATAGTATTGGTATAAATCAATAACTCTACTCTTGTCTTATTATCTTATTCTCTTTTTTTTTCGAATTAGCTTATTCTTTATCCAACATTATTATGCTGCTTTAACCTCAAGTGTCATTTTTTTATACTATTTGTCTACATCCCAACGTTTGTCATTTTAGCAGTCAAGGAGTCAGACTATGATAGCTGATTATGCTCATAGTATTTTTTTTTATAAACATCAATAAGTTTGAAGTCAACTTTGATTCTTTTCCATAGGCAACATTTTCATTCAAACTGCTCTAGTTCTTGATGAGAAAACTTTGGCAGTTACCTTAGCTTGCATTGTACAAAGTAGATCTTTTGTTGAGTTTCATTTAATTGCTCCTCATCTGATTCTTGTAATGTTTTTGTTAAGTTGATTTTAACTTAAAATGGTATGCTGCAGCCATGTTCAGCTTGCTGCTACAGCTCTGCCTATAACAGGAACACAAGCTCCACCTAAGAAAGTTACAAAAGATGAATTAGGGAATGTAGCTGGGATGGCTGCTACTTCTACAGCTAGTGGTGGGAAATTTGATAGGAAGTTGCCGGGAGAAAAACCTGCTAAAAAGCAAGGAAAGAATCGCAAGGTTTGTATTTCTGGCCTTCGCTTTGGTGTAAATATTCTCATGAATTATATAATCGCATGCTCTAATATGTTCTTTTGTACTTGTGTTAGTTCTTACCTGTTGTCGAAGGGTCAGGGATAGGGTCACGAGAGAAAGAGCAAACTGAGAATGTCCTAAATAAGCTAATCTCTAAGCATTCCCATGAGATACTCAATGTTAACAAGGTAAGTTTGAGACACACGGTGGAGTTCATCCGATGCTAAAGTTGATATTCCTAGTTGAAATTTGTTGTTCATCTGATACGATTCTTTTCTTTTTGAAATCAGGCTGTTACGATGTACAATGTGAAGAAAGAGAAGAAAGGTAGGAATAAAAGGAATCAAGAAGGGAAGTCGTCATCAACCGCGAACAAGTTGAAACCAAAAAAGCAACTTCATAAGAAGACTGGAAAGAATGGATCAGGATCTTCAAAGAAAGGAAAGGCAAAATGAAATTATTGTTCCTAATTTTATGTATTGTTTTATTAGAAAAAAACAAAAAAGCAACTTGTAGAGATTTTGGTTTTATAAATCACAGGTTGGTTTACCAGGAAACAAGGGGCTTTTATATATTGTTTAAAGACAGGTTTAAATTTTACAGTATTGGTTTTGCTGAGCCCCTGATTCCTTTCTCTACGCTTCCTCATGAAAAATGACTGCAAGATACGAAGGATATGAAAAAAAGGCAGCTCGCTGCTATTTAAGTTTGATCTTGTAGTGATACTACAAGAAATGGAGCATCACTTGTTCCGAGTTTCTTTGAAAAAATATATACAGAATGGTATTATTTCAAAACTACTCGTCCAAATGAGTTGAAGAGTGAAGGGAAACAAAGAGTTCAAGCCTATTATCCTATTTGTTATACTATAGTACTTCCTATTAAACTAGCATGTCCATCTGCGGAGCTACTTCCACTCAACAGACGCTTCTCCACCTCCTCAATTCTTTGCAACCATTTTAGTCCAAGGTCAGAACCAGCTGTTGCTGCTATTTGAAATTGCTCTTTCGCCTTTTCAACAGGGTTCTTTGCTGGGTTTTCTACATTTTCCCTTCCTCTTCCGGCAGCAGAGACCCTCTCTGAACTAAATTTTGTTAGGCGTTCTGGGACTTGAACACCTAAGAAGTTACCGATAAGAATAGTACTTCATAAGAATTCAGGTCATCATATATCAACCAGAAGTAAAACATAAATCAAGTTAAAGTACATTTATGATGTAAATGGTCTCCTAATTCAAATAACTACAGGTTGAAGTCATGCATAGTATTAGCTACTAAAATTAGTTCAGTGCAATATAGTTCTCTTTTACCTTTACCCGGATAACAAAAACTATATGTTCTATTTGCCTCTAATTAGCAGAGATCCATATGCTATGGCTGCTCCAGCATGTCCCTGCATATATTTTAAAAGATTGAAGGTAAAATCTGTACTCAACAAAAATAGAGTGGGAAAAATGATGCAAATAGTGTACCTTTTCACTTTTATACCACACCGATTGCTTAAAATAATGAGGGATAACCAGATTTATACTTCATATATAGATCATTGATTTTAAGTACATCTATCTGATTTTGCTTGGTTCAGATTATTTTAGTCTTTAATTGGTAGCTACTGAGGGTCAATTAACAAAATTCATAATTCCCGGTTCCCACAGCATCAGAGATATAATGTTCAAACTTCAATTTGATGTTCTTCCAAAAGTTCATAAATATTACTGATTTCCAATTTTGATAATCATGGAATAACCATAGAAGATGCATGTGCGATAAACAAGACCACGAAGTATAAGAACAAAGAAAAAACTCACCTTCTCTGATGCCCTGTGGAAACACCATAGTGCTGAAGCAACGTCTTTCTTTACACAGTCCCCTGTCAAGTACACAGCGCCAAGAAGGTAAAGAGCACCTGGATGCAACTATAAGAACAAGGAATTCTAGTAAGGTTTAAGGAGATATAACAAAAGCATCATATACAACTGGCATGGCTTCCAAAGAATCATACCTGGTCAACTGCTTTCTCTAAATAATAGAAAGCTTGCTGATCTGATTGAACAAAGTCATTCTATCCAATAGGACAGCAAATGTTAGAAAGGAAAAGATGTCACTTGCAGGAAAATTTAATACATCACAGAGGCAAATCCCTTAAAAGAGTTCCTTGACAAACTTCAATAAAGATGCAGCTTAAAATGCTGTTGGTGGCAATATTTAAAGAAAAAGGATCCTAACCTCAACTCTTAGGCGACAACCCAACTCATATTGTGCATCTTTATCGCCCATATCTGCAGCTTCTACTAACAAAGCAGCACCTCTATCATGACAAGGCAATTAGTTTTCTTAGTAATGTCCATTAGATAATCTAATCTAACATGTAAATACAAAAAAGATGAGATTACAAAAAAAAAATAACATGGAAAATAAAACATTAGAAATCATAAACATATTAAAAATTTCAACTCATGACACTATCATAATTTCAACCACTGCAGCTAAGAATTGTTAGAAAGAAGCAAAATCTGAATTCTGCGCTCATAATTTGGACAGGAACCAGGATTGTGAATTTTAAGTAAACAACCCTCCACTTACATGGCTTTACATGCCCCGGGAGCATGGTACTTCAAATGCAATTTGGATAGCCAATACCTGGCGTGTGTATTGGAGTTATCAGCTTCCAATGCCAACTCAAAATTCTCCTTTGCTGCCTATAATTAAACGTTAAAATTAAAGAACAAAAACCAATCAGAAAAAATGCAGTTACCGTGAAGTACCCTTAGGAGAGGGATGAGGCGTTTATCATTGAGCTCGCAGTAATCAATAACTCTATCTACTTCTTTCAAAGCACTCCACCCTTTTGCTATCAACTCCATTGCTTTCTGATTCCTGCTATGCATCTCCCTCTGCAACAGAAACAAACCCAAATTGAAAAATTAACCAATCGAATGAAAATAGATTGGAAAAATGAGAAATTTGGAGAAGCAAAAACGTAGGTAACAACATGTGGATTGAACTGAATAAATCTGAAAGTTCCATGTCTCGCTCTCGATTTTGCGAGGAGCATTCTCAGCATCATCTCCCTTAGTGACCGAGTTTGGGAAGAAACGGCTTCTCTGTACCCGGAAATCAGTTTTTTTCGGTACCACCCGACCCGAATATGTGTTCTCTGTTGAAGCTCATTTGCGGCATTCCCGTTTTAGGCTTGATTTTGACTGGGCCGGGCTACATGTAAACGAGGCCTTTTCTTTTTAATTCAGCTAATGGTAAAATTCACCCATAGTCCATCACTCAACTCTTTTTACGTTAGTTCACCATTTCAATTTGGGATAAATACTATTTAATCCCTAAACTTTAAATGTTTTCTAATTTAATCATTAGTATTTATAATTCATAAGATAAATATGAATTTTAAATGTAGTGAAAGAATATAAAACCTTAATAAAATATAATAAATGATGTTGAAATTTTCCATATGCTTCATTTTCTACTAATTAAAGACACCAACTAGTTCTTGCATGTCATTTTTTCTATTGTGTGAGAATAAATTTGTCTTTTGAATGATCAAAATATATCATTCCTTATTTTCATTGATTAAAACATCCAAACAGTTTATGTGTCATTTTTAGTCAATATTTTATGAAAAATATGATTTCAGAAACGATGTCATTTTAGACAAGCCTTAATATTATTATTTTTAATTATTTTGAAATATTCAAACGTTTACTGCATTAATTCTTGCTTTAGTATTTTAAAGCCGTCAGCTAGGAGTGTTTCAAATGGTAGACGATGTCATAAACTAAATTTTTAGTATTTAAATGGTATAAAGATAATTTTAACCCTTAACGTTTACAGTTTTTATCGTTTTGGCCCTTATTTTTTTTTAGATAAATTTAACCCTTAACCTATATCTTTTTGACAAATATCTTATTTTTTAACTAGCTTGATGACTGAACCGTTAAAATTTAACGATGATATATATATGGAATATAATTTTATTCTAATATAAAATATAAAATAATTTAAATTCAAATAAAATATTAAAAAATAATTAATTCTAAAATATAAGATTATTAAACATTCTTAACCCTAAGTACGATAAAATCAAAATCTTATTCAAATTGTGTTTATATTTTTAAGATGGGATTTTGATTCTAACGTAGTTAGGGTTAAGAATGTTTAATAATTTTTTTATTTTAGAATTAATTAATTTTTAATATTTTATTTGAATTTTAATTGTTTTATATTTTATATTGGAATAAAATTATATTTCATATATATATATATGTATTTTATAGGTTACATTATATGTCATTTAAAATTATATTTCATATATATATCATCATTAAATTTATTCCAAAAAAGAATAAGGACCAAAACGACAAAAATTATAAACGTTAAGAGTTAAAATTATCTTTATCCCTATTTAATCGAAACTGTTTTTATAATTCTATGAATAAAATATTTTCCTTAAGAATTACCCTAACCCTATTTTAATTTCTATATCAATTTCCTCCTTAAATTTCCGTACTTCTCGTTTCTTCACTCATACACTTACAACACCACATTGAAAAAGTCGTACTTCACCACGGATCTTGGGACTCAACGTCCTCTGAACAACTGCTCCCCAAAAATTCCAGAACATAAACTAAAAGGAAAGTTTTGAAGAAGAAGAGGAGATGGAGGGTTTGCAGAGGTCTACGACGTCGTTCAGGAGGCAAGGATCGTCGGGTTTGATATGGGACGACAAGGTTTTATCGGGGGATTCAAACCAAATGAGGGTTAACAACAAAGAAAACAAAGAGAGCCGAGGGTCATCGGACGGTATGATGAGACGAAGCCGTTCAGACGGAGGTAGCAGTGGACATACGTACCGCACGATGAGGACGACGTCGCCTAGCGTTGACCCTCCTTCTCCGAAAGTGTCTGGTTGTGGTTTTTGCGGGGTGTTTGGCAAACCAGATGCCGTGAAGAAAGGAAGACCAAACAAACGTAAGTCATGATCATATGTATATATATCTTAAATTCTGTATATGTTTTTGAATGTGATATACGGCTTTCGGCATTTCCATTTCAAATTTCGTGTGTTTTTCATATGAACATGAAGACTTCCATTTGAAAATCAAACAAAATTTGGAAACACAAACCTGAAACATTAGTGTTTTAGTTTTGTTTTTTCAACAGCTGTCTTAGGTTGATTTCTTCAATTCCTTTGTCTAAATTTGTTCTTCAAGTTGTAATGTATACAACAAGAGAAGAAAGAGAGATCAAATAGATTAATCTCTTCATCACTAAACCCTCTCCAATAAATTAAATTATTATTATTTTATATATTGTTGTGGAGTTGGTTCAGTAAAGTTGATAAGGTAGCCGACTTGTAATTGGTTTCTTAGCCAATAATTTATAGTTTGATTGATGATGGGCCGACCACCGATCCTATCATATATGACCTAAATTGGTTAAAAAAATCGGTTACTAAGGAGGGAGGGAGTTGGCGGAGGAGAAGGGTGATCATAATTTGTTTATCAAAACTAAACTAATACAAATATGTATTTTTTTTTTTATTTTGGATATAACATGATTTTTTAAAATTTATTTCGATGGTTAATTAGGAGTGTTTAAAATCGACCTAATGGGTATCTAACTGTCCAAAAAATTCAATATCAATACTATATTATTACTGTGTTTTAACATCATTTTCATTTTTTAAGTTGTATTATGAATTTATTGGACCGATAAATACCTATTATTTTGAAGTTGTATTACTCGGGACTCAGAAGCCACATATTAGAGATTGGATATATTATTAATTTCTTCTAGTCTAAAGCTTGGCTTTTCTCCGATCTTCGAGATTAAATTAAAAAAAATAAATGGATCGAATCTATGAAATCGAATAAAATCAAACACATTATTTAGCACTAAATTGTAATTCGGTATGCAAAATTTTCATGGTCTCGTATTATGAGTCATCCTTAGACTAAAATAATGCAGGTAGGAATTCATAATAACACTATTATTTTACTATATTTTGTCATTTACAAACATACTAGTTAAAAACTAGGAAAAAAATAGATGGGAAAACAGGTATCTATGTTTGATTAATATCCTCCAATCCAATCTTGTAATTACGTCTAGTTTGCAATCCTTCGAACTTTTGTTTTAAATATTAAAATGTATAGTTTCTCCATTGAGAAATAAAGAAAGCAACCTGTCGAGTGTGTAACGAAGGAGCCGAAATTTGAGCCCACAATGCAATGCCATGTCGAGCCATAAACTTTATCAAACTCCTGCATGTGAAACCACAAAGTGTTAACAATGAGACATATATATAGGACGAAGAACAAGGTAATTAAGTGTCTAAAATGATTAAAAATAACTCACGGGACAGATTGGACTTAATTTGACATGTGCAAATGATTTGATTATTACAATATGATGATGTTTTGTAATGATAATTGATCTGAGCTTGCTGTTTCTACACATGGCATGTTGGATCATAGACTGGTCTCACTATGGATTCCCATACTTGAGGTTTCAGAGTTGAAACACTTTGATTCTGCATATATATATATATATATATATATATATATTTGTTTATATGATATACTTTTTTCCATGTTTAATGATTTGGGTAATAGCCAAAAATACTAGTCAATGGTTCCATGTGCCCCTTGGCACTTAGTTTCTGCTGAAATAAACAGATCGGAAAGAAAGTCGTAATTTCTATCTGTCTTGCAGAGTATTGTCTCCTTCCTTGTGACTCGTGAGTTTCCATGAATATTAAGCCTCAATCATTCAAACTCAGGCAATTCCAAAAAGAAACACTTTTGAATATAATTTTGCCATTGCCATTACATTCTGTGAAACTGTGTTCATATCATATATGTGTAGCAATGAGCTTTTGGAACATACCTTTTTGATGTTATAAGCCATGTGCCTGGAGCTAAACTTGTCCAAGCTATCATACGTTCCTCTGGCACAGCGGAAGGCATGCACTTGCATGAACCCTGGCATGTCAGAAACCAAAACTTTCACCTGTAGGAACGAAATCACCGAAGCCAAATTCGTTTCGATGTGGGACACTGACTTTCTTCCTTCAACAATCACCTTTGAGATTGCTCCTGCACCGACTGTTTCGATACCTTCCTTTTCGATTCCCTTCCCGTCATCTCTGTCTCCAGTTGGGCCATTTTCGAGTTTCTTCAACAACAAGCTCTGTGAAACAGGCTTGTCATTTGCTGCGACTACAGCCTCGGATTTTGGCTTCTGACTTTTAGTACTGGACCTGTAAAAAGTGCTGAGGAAACTACTTAGTTTCTTGTGCTTGTTCTCTTTGGAAGCCATTAATCTTTCTCGGATTCTCTCTCTCTCACACTCACTGTGTCTTGTTCTAAATGATGTTGCATTAGCCTACGGAGTCAAGCCATGGAGGTGGCTAAATATATATAAAGTGGGCTGGGGTGGTATTTGTGAATCACTAGGCAAAAGAAATAGCCATGGAGTATAAAATAATTGTAAATGATTAGAAAAAGTTTATGGAATAATATATATAAGCAAACCATGTGTCATTGCCTGTGATAAAGGGTGATGATCGCTTTCAAGAGATTAGATGGGGTTTTCTTTTACAGTCCTCTGTCTGGTTTACTGTTTACACTTGATGTAGAGTTAGGGGGACATTTTTGTTTCCAATGTGTTGTTTAGTGAAAAGGCACTATATGATTTCACATAGGAGTGGTCACCTTGTGCCATTTAGTTTTAGCAAAACATAAATTGAGCGATTAGTATCAAATGATAGAGATTATATTTTAAAACAGATACAGTTGCAATCACTATTAACTAATTTAAAAAAAATTATATTAAAAGATAAAGAAATGGGGGAAAAGCTTACAAGTACTTCAGCTTCATGACTTTCATCCTACCATACTAGCACGATTCAAGTTGCAATGTTGTCTCGATTTTAGTGAGATTGACTCCGAAGTATGTGCATGTGCATATGCATCAGGATTTGCTTTCTTCTCGACTTACAAAGTTAATGAGGGAGTCCATGTTATTGTTTTTAATATTCTTAGTTGACATTTTCACTTGATCAAATTCTCAGAGATTATTATTTATTATAGTAATAATACAATTCTTTACATGTTTCTATGTGGCAAGTTGGGTTGTTGAAGACGATAATGGAGCCTGGGAATAGGGAATAATAGTTAGTGGTCAAGGCTAAAATGAAGTTAACATTTTGATTTGAAGATGTCTCTTTAGTGTTCATATCCAAAAACTGATCCATCATTGATTTGCCTGGCATTTCTTATTCATTAAGATACAAGTTTATTTCATTACAGAGGTTAAATCTAATCTAATCATCTCTTATGATTTTGAGGCAATGATTAAATCTACGTTATGGCCCCCCATGATATTGGTTTTGGAGACAAGCTAAGTCATGGACCTTCAAATTATGTAATCATGTATTTATATGTTTTCAGTTTAAAAACTCTGTTTTTTCTATTACTGATTGACACAGTTTCAACATATCAGCCTGACAGGCTCAAACGAATCTTGGATTCATGTAGCAAAAAATGAAAATGTTCTGACATTGTTTGATTAACCGATCTTAATTAACCACTGTTGACCAGATTCTCCTTATTTTTCGCCAGACTCCAAGATATCCACTAGATTTGTACCGGATGCTCAATCTTTTGCGCCTGTAATTGTTGTTGTCGTCGAACATTACGGTTTGTCAGGGAACATGAATGGATAGCATCGACCGGCAATGGAATTACAGGCAGGTTGTCGCAGTTGCATAGTTCAATCATGTTACCGTCGGGATCGTGGAAGAAGAGTTGATCGACGCGAATTCCACCTTCTTCTACACTACCTTTCACGTATTCTATATTCAGCTCCTTCAATTTCTTCTCCAACGTCGCCATGCTATCGCACTGGCACTGCAATCAATAAATTACTATAAGAACATATACACTAACCGAGCAGACAAGACAAGCTGCTATAATTTGAAAAGAGGGTTTCCAAACAGACCAATAATACAGAAATCTTCTTACAGTATATACTTTTTTATTACAATTTTTCTAGTACGTATTATAAGTAGCATGCAATATTATATATGAAACATACCTGAAAAGAAATATGATTGTCCTTGGGATTAATACGTCGAATCTGAGGCATACTTTCAGGATTTTCTGATTGGAGAAGATGGATTCCAATGCCATAACTGAACAGCCTATACAGGTTAAAAGACCAGAACACAAAGAATCAATATTTAACCTAAAAATAATTTGACAAGAATGAAAAAAATGATTTCAAGAATTTTCTCAGTAGAATTAAATTTAAATTACCATGCACCAGAAAAATCAAAGGAACCAGGTCTTTTGATGGGGAAGAAGCCTAGAATATTCTGATAGAAATCTACAGATTTTTCAATTGATCTGCACAAAAGTGAGACGTGATTCAAGCACTTTAGCTGTAGGGGATTCTCCATATATATCTGTTCTTCTGTCCTGCGCCCTGGATTTCGTCTGCTCAAGCAAAACAATCACGTACAACGTAAAAAACCGCTGTGTTGTTTTCTGTATGCAACAGATGTGGTTTAGAAAAGGAAGTTTAAGAAAGAATTGTAGGAAAATGAATGAAAAGAAAATAAGCTTTGATGAAGATGATGAGATTGCTCGACCTATTTATAAAGAACATAATCTGATTGTTTAGGCACCGCAGGATATTTTTGTCTGAAAATTTTTAGCAATCTTTCTTCCGAATTTGGTTCAGACCGTATTTATCCCTATCTTGTCATTACACGCTCACACGTAGATTCCACGTTTATAATTAGAGAATCAGCTCCGTGAAAAATTTGACAAATAAAATAAAAGAAGAATAAAAGAGATGCGAGAAAAAATATATTATATTCTGTAATATTTTTTCAATTCTATATTTATAGACACAGAAATTAAATATTTTATAAAACTCTAATTGTAATAAATATTAAAGTCTTAATAATAAAATATATTAAATTCATATTTAATATATATAATTTTAATTGTCATAGATATTTATATAAATAAATATTTGTAACAAAAATATTTAAGTTCATAAAAATATTCCTTAAACGATACTTTAGTATATTTTATAATTTTAAGTTTTTACTTATATGATTCTTGTATGATAATAGATATTATTAATAAAATAGTAACTTCTATTAGAAGAAAAAATAATATATTTTAAAGATTTTTTATGATTCTTGCATGATCCTCGTATGATATTGATTCTAATTCTAGTTTGTATAAATATCTCCACCGGCTCCTGATTTGCTTGGACCCTTTGTTTGTTTGACCAAGGAAATACCTGTAATAGAAAACGATAAACTTGAAACCCTAACCCTCTCTGACCAATTGCTTGTCTTTTACGGGAAACCAAATGTTTTTTCCTTCCCTCTGACAACTTGGTTTTGGTTGTTTCTTCCAGACTGGTATTGCAATCCAAGTTTGTTCAGGCTTTCGTAAATAATGATTGCTTTTTATAATACTATGAACATGTGAGAGAGATGAGTACGCCATTGCACTGCTGATGTACACAGAGTTTTCTTGATGACTGCCGATTGGTTTCAACACTGAAGCTGTTCAAAGTCTGGAAATTTTTGCGGACTTTATCAGTGTGGTCCTTAGTCCTTACCAAATACCAAGAATATGAAACATGTGGAGAAGAAGAGTGTCAGTGCAGTGCATCTGGACGAAGAGTTTTATTGATAATTGGTCTCCTCTCAGTCTAAACTGGAGGCCAGAACGAACCAACTTGGCGTGTTCATTCGTATCGGCCTTCTCATCACTCAATTTCAGTGAACACAAGGCTCTAAAAGCCGAAGCAAGCCGATGATTCACGATGACAGTGTCGTAAATGTATAACTTGCCCGGCTCTTTTTACAGTCAAAATGTTCATCTTCTCTGTAATTTTCCTTTAAACAAATAAAGTAAAATTGGATTGATTAATAAATTATTTAATTGGGTGTTCAAAATAAGATCACCTCCAAAATTTGGTGGTTACCTGAATAATTTACAATTTTTATATAATATAAGCCCAATGAACTAGTGTCTGGACAGCACATTTGATGATAGCCCAACATAGGCCACTCTGATATCAGGATGACTCGCTAACTCGGCCGAGATTCTGGAAAGTGCTTAGACTGCGGAAAATATTATAATAAAGGTAAATATTTGATACATTGTTAGCTTAAAAAATTATATAAACACACTTATATTTAAGTTAAAATTTAAATTTGATGTTAAATTTTTAAATTCTAATTTTAAACTCTAAATTCTAATCCTTGACCCTATCACATAAACTAATAACTTTTAAATCTCAAACTAAACCCCATTTTTTATCTGTTGTCGCAGCACATTACTTAGTTCAACAATTCATATCATACACGTGGACTATGTATATTCAGTACTGTTTTCAATGGGGTTGTTGAGATTGTCATGTCTAATGGCAGTTGGGCGTTTTCATTCATTGTTATCTTAAATTCATGTTCGAATGGTTATCAGATAACATGATACCTAACAGTTGAATCCCATAAAAACCATGTTTTTGGCAAGGATGTGACTTGGATTGTACCACCAAGCAAATGGAAACAACTGGCATTGTCTGAGAAACAACCTGCAATACTCGGTGTGAACTTGATGAAGAAAAAAGACAAGTTCTTTGACTTCTTTATCTGCAGGAGATGGACTTTGTGACATCCAATTTACACTGTCATAATTGAAACCACTACTCTGTTTCCTTGATATTTCAAAATTCAAATCCTGCTTTGTAATGGGGTTCAAAAATATGTCGAATTAGGGACTAAATTTGAAGAATTGAAAATAATTAGTATTTAAATTTACAGAAATTTAAATTATCATTAAATCAAAAATTTTAAGACAAGACCCTTCTGAGCTACATGTAGTTAGGTCCTATGTACAAGACATATGTCAACTTTTCTACAGTCATCCATTTGAAGACAACCATTTTATTATTCCTATTTTCTACATGCATGTAGATAATGAGAAGTTTTAAAAGGTAAGTGACCTACCGGATCAACTTTTTGAATGATTTGATTATACGATATTCCCATTATTCTACTTAATTTATGATACGAGAAAAAGAATTAAAGATTCATTTTATAAAATAAAAATAAAAATTTATTTTAAAAAAATAAAGTATAAATATCATAAATAATGTTATAAATTGGGTCCGTCTAATTATTGTTTCCAATATTTGATATATTTTCAAACATCATGTTTCATCCCTCATCTCATTTCATAATTTATTAATGAAACAATGTATTATATTTTCCTATATATTAGTCAACCCTTAAAAATATGAAATGGGTTGGTGAAAGTGGACAAGCAACGGGACAAGGTAATTATTCTTTAACTAAACACAAAATCCCCCCTGGCTGGGTCTGGGCTTCTTAGCCTCCTTTTATCGACCGGCAGTTTCAAAGGACCAAGTTGTTTCTGGTTAGTTGCCACTGCCTTTTTTTCGTAGCTTTAAGACCCTGTTTCTAAATTCTAACATCAACTTGTCCTCGTTATCCAATATTAAAATCATGTTTATTCAAAGCTTTAAGACCAAACCACAAGGCATAGTCCATGCTTGGAATCCTAGGTCTATATATACTATGTATGCAAATCTTCTAGCTGCATACATAGTATAGGAGACTAGGAGGAGGGATTACAAATATATATAGAAAAATGGGTGACGTTAGTGAAGTAGGTTTCGACCCTCTAACGTCTCCAACGGCAGTGACGCCACCGATATCTGCCCCTCCTTCACAGTTCCACTCTCCTTCTCTTTCTCGGTCACCACTTCTTTCCTCGGCTGATCATATAAAGCCTGCGGATAAAACACCTAAGAATTCAACTCCCAAGATTAGAACACCACGCTTTATCACTCCTTTGGGAAGTCCAATTAGAAGGGCTCTTCAGCTTACAAGGCTTGACCCTCATGATGCTTGGCTTCCGATCACTGAGTCGAGAAACGGGAATGCGTATTACGCTGCGTTTCATACTCTTTGCTCAGGGATTGGTATTCAAGCACTTGTTCTCCCTGTTGCCTTCACAATTCTTGGGTGGTAAGTAACCAATGGCACCCCCACCCATTTTCATGGTGCAATAGGTTGAGTTTCATTGTTAGCAGCTAAATAACTATGTTTTTTTCAGGACTTGGGGAATCATAACCTTGACTTTAGCCTTCATATGGCAACTTTACACCCTATACTTACTGGTGCAACTCCATGAATCTACCGAAACTGGAATGCGTTACAGCAGATACATGCAGCTTTGCAGTGTAACTTTAGGTAATGTCTCTCGATCATAAAACTTAAACCAAACGAAAACCGAACCGTATGAAACAAGTTAAATGTGAAATTATGATCCATGGATGTTGTAGGTGAGAAGTTAGCAAAATGGCTGGCTCTGTTTCCCATCATGTACCTATCAGGAGGAACATGCGTCGCCTTGATCATCATTGGGGGCCAAACTTGTAAGATGTTCTTTGATGTTGTATGCGGCGGAACATGCACCGCTCAGCCACCAACCACCGTGGAATGGTTCTTAATCTTCACTTCTGCCGCGGTCCTTCTGTCTCAGCTGCCTAACTTGAACTCGATAGCTGGTGTGTCACTAGTTGGAGCCATCACGGCTTTCGGTTACTGCACCCTGATTTGGGTTGTCTCGGTTGTCGAGGGAAGAACCGCAGGTGTATCATACAATCCGGTGCGAGGAAGTACTGAAGTTACTAGGATATTTGATGTTTTCAATGCTCTTGGGATCATTGCTTTTGCTTTCAGAGGTCACAATCTCATACTTGAGATCCAGGTAACTTCACATAGGGAAAAACCGATTAAATCGACAATTAAAAATGGCCAAATTGTAAAGCAAATTTTGTTTGTTTTTTGCAGGCAACGATGCCTTCCGACGAGAAACATCCCTCGCGCGTCCCCATGTGGAAAGGAGTCAAGATTGCATACACACTAGTTGCAATGTGCTTATTCCCTCTTGCAATTGGAGGCTATTGGGCTTATGGTCAGAGGGTACTACTATATCTTTCTCTTAAATGCTCGTTAAATCCGAATAAAACTCGAGTTAATTTTATGCAATCATCATTAAAATGTTTATTCATCATCGACAGATTCCGAAAAATGGGGGCATGCTGACGGCCTTGTTTGTATTCCATGGCCAAGACACCTCCCAATTCATCTTAGGATTAACGAGTTTATTCGTCATAATCAACGCGCTAAGCTCGTTCCAAATCTATGCCATGCCGGCATTCGACGATATGGAATCCGTATATGTTAAGAAAAAGAAGAAGGCATTGCCGTGGTGGTCTCGAGCAATTTTCCGGGCAATGTTCGGATATGGATGCTTCTTCATTGCAGTAGCAATCCCATTCTTAGCAAGTTTTACTGGCCTAGTTGGAGGGGTAGCATTGCCTGTGACCTTAGCTTATCCATGTTTCATGTGGCTTAAGGTTAAAAAACCAAAGGCTTTAAGCCCAATTTGGTGCATAAATTGGGCGTTAGGTCTACTAGGGATGGCCCTAAGTGGGGTTTTGGTAGCTGCTGGACTTTATGTTGTTATTGATACGGGTGTTGAAGTTAGTTTCTTCAATCCTCATAATTAATAATTAACAAAGTAATTAAAAAAAAATCATACTGCTATGACTACAATTCAACCTCTTGTCTTCTGTAAGAAAAATACAAGTAAAAGAAACGTGAGAAATGGCAAAAGAAAACAAAAGTAAAAGTAGGATTTCACTTGCTTTAAACTTGCCAATGGGGATTGCATCAATACTTTTAAAGTAAGAGTATCTAGTTCTTATCTTCATACATACATACATACATACATACATACATACATACATACATACATACATACGTACATACATACATACATACATAGTTCCAAAAGATTTTATGCTGAAAGGAATCGTAAATTATTGCACTGAGAGAAAGCCTGGCTTTTGAGATGAACTGATCACTGAGATTCCTGAATCTTTATTTCTAAATTTCTACTATCTTAACGTTGAATTAAGTTTACTGCATTGGTGGAATGCTAAGACTAGTGGTCCTTTGATTATGACCTGAAATTATCTGTTCGGTATTAGCCACCCACCATTGCCAGTATTCAATAATGGATGTTTCCTCACATTCATACTTACACCCAGAGTGAAAGAAGGATAGCATTTCCATTAAAATATTGCAAAATAAAAATTACAGGAAGAGATCTCAAAGCTTCATGTTCTTAAACCCAGAAAACTCTTCTGCTGATTGGTGCAGTTTGCATATGGCTATTCTTAAGGAGAAAGGCCTTCATAAGGTGATAGAAGGACCAGAAATGAATCTTCCTAAATTCCTAAGCACCCCCTGAAATGTAGAAGAGTATAATGTCAGAAACTTGCGCTGAATAGATGATGTTGAAACTTAATCATTTTTTTTTGCTGTGATAAGTTCAATTCTGCAATGGCTGGCAAGATTTCTTACCGAAATCCCTTGGTGTCTTGCATTTGAAGCATTCGATCCTGCTAGCATAATTGTGAACTCCACACCCATATCTATCGAAAGTTCAAAACAAAATTGCAGTCACTTTCACTTGATAAAGTATTGTGAATTCCACATCCATTGCTGGGAAGATGGACAAGAATGCAATGTCATTCAAATAAAATGTCAATGCAAACTCACCTGGTGCACATCCAGTCACCAGTTTTCCATCCAGGAGGGACACTGCTTTCAGACCCCATCAAACCATAACCACCATAGTCATTTTTCATGGTACCACATCGGTAGCAGTTTATTCGGCTAGCATAGTTGTGAGCTCCACAGTTCATGGAAGCACAATACCAGTCGCCGGCCAAAACGTCATTCCTGTTGTACAACAAGTAGGTCGATACATCGGGACCCCCATACTTGGGATAAGCGCAACGTTGGCAGGCCTCTCTTTTTTTGAAATTCTGGTGCTGGCAAGCCGCACACATCCAATCTCCTCCTGTCCAGCTCATTTTGATCCCTGGTAATCTATATTACAAACCACAAAATCAGAAAAAGAAATCAAACCCAGGATTTCATTTAGAATGAAGAAGCTCACCTCCTTGGAAATAAAGGGCCTGTAGTGGGAGAAAACTGGTAGCTGAATAAATAAGTTGTTAGCGCAATTGGTGATTTAGGTGTTTGGGGTGGAAGGGCTATATATACTTGTTAAGAGGGGGATTGGTTTGACATTTCTTCAAGGGATTCTTAAAGCTGACATTTTCTCTTTTTCTTTCTTTTAGACAAGTGTTTAGATACAACCTGGCTAAGCTCTTCATAGTTCTGATACTTTTGACTGTTCTTAGGAAGATGGCTCAGTAGCAGATAGCAGTACACTGCATGTTATATGACTGCATGCATTCATGCATGTATACTTTCAAAAATTGAAATTCCAAAACCAAAGCATGCCAGCCTCCTCTTTATGTGATTCCCTTTCATTATTGCTGGAAATCAATGAGAAAATATATTCTCTTCTCATCTATATTTCCCTCCAGCTAGGTGTTATGAGGGGAAGCTGTTATTTGGATATGGAGGCTGCTGTTTCCTTTTTTCCCCTCCAGCTTGGTCCGCCCTGGTGGAGCTGATGTGGGGTGTCCATGTGTATATGTATATAAGCACGTCATGCTCCTTCCATATCCAAAGCCGACATGGATGGACACGTCAAGAGCCGAATGGGAAGGGTCTTCCAGCTGGTCAGATAAACCTTCCATGAGTAGGCATATGCAGTGCCGGTTGCAGTTGGGACAGTAAAAAGAGAAAGGGCTAAGAAATATATGGGAAAACACACATACATAAATATATATGTGATGAATTTGGAATTTATTCCTTACACTGCACATCCATTGCGAAATTCCATTTTTTTGTAATTAAAATAAGTCATAAGCTATATGAAGATTCATATCAATTAGAGCCTTCTACTTCCAGTCTTCTTCCAGGTTACTCTTTCTATGTATATTCTAACTGTGAGTTGTTCTTGGCCCTCTTTCTTGCGCGTTAAGCTTTCACATCTGCACATACAACAGGGAATCCCATGGTTTTTTATTCACATCTGCACTATGAAATTAATTGTAAATTTCGAATATTTAAAAACTTTATATATCTCACGTGGGAATCAAAAGCGAAACTAAAAAAAGGGGAATGTTATGGTTCATTATGGATGAATATAGTTCGCGGCGGACCGACGCTGGTAGGCTACAAGTATCCATCAGATCAAATTAAAAAAATTGAGCACATCACATTATTGGACTTGCACCTGAAAAAATCTTTTTAATATAAGACGTGGGAGCTGGTTTTGACAATATTCTTAGGTGTGTTAAATGTTAAGAGTACCCGTCAACAACTAGAATTGAATAAATAAATAATATGTTTATTTGAAAAATGCATGTATTTGCAGTTTTTTTGTGGGGCACCTCTGTGTCTGTATTGCTTGCATGGCAAACATGTTCAACTCCAAATTAGTGAGCATAAATGCTTGTTTGTTTGGCCATTCCACCTTTGATAAGGAGGAATTTAAACTGCAGACATAGTGAATAATCCCTCATATAAAAATACCTTAGAACTGCAGGTTGCAGCCATGGAGATGGAGTCCAGCTTTATTCTCATGTGAAAGAGGGTCCATTTTCCTTCAATAATACTTGAGAGAATCCACATCCAGGAACGGATTACACATGAAGAATAGCCGTTGCTTCTCAATTTTGTATATTCTCTTCCTCTTTCCCTTGCCACGTGAATTAAAAGTTCCAATCCTTTCTTCAATCTTGAGGTTAACCACACAGAGCAGATGAACATAAACCACTTCAATCTTGAGGTTAACCATATAGATTCCTCTTAATATAAAATTGAGTCTGTCCCTCTTAACCACACAGTGCATGGATGCCAACTCTCTCGGTCTGAGCTGTAAGATCTTCATTTTGGATTTCAAGATCATCTTTCTCTTGTTATTTTCAATGCATCGCTAGTTATGTTAATCGTGGATAAAGTAACATGATATTTCAAGGATCTCAAGTCCAAGACAGGATCTGGACATGGAATCAGAAAATAAACTGGCTGACACTTAAAGCTGAGTGCCATTATTTAGGCCAATTTAAGCTCAAAACCTTGTGCTATATGGAAGATAAATACCCTGCAAACCAGCCAACTCCAGACAAAACTCATCAACTTGCAGTGAAACTGGTATCAAAATCAAATGGTCTAAATTTTGTCAGTCACTCATAAATACATTCTCTCCGTATGTAGTCCATATTTACTCGGATTCTTGTCAAGGAAAACCATCTTATTTATATTACAAATACGATGGATTACATAGAGCAAATAGCAGCTTCTTAGAACACAATTCAACTCACCCCCAACCCCTTTTTATAGCCAACTGAATGGTAATAATTATGGCTTAAAATTTTAACCAAATTCAGATTCATGCCGCCATGTTTGGGGCATGCTTGAAGGAGTTCTTCCGTGCCGTGGCCAAAACAGTCTTGTCTGCAACTATAAAATAAGCAGCTCCTGCCGCTGCAATAACACAACCCAAACTTTTATTAACAAAAACAAATCATTACTAAAACAAGACCCTGAGAGAAACTGGTAAAAGGAAAACGATGAAAACCTGTGGAGATTATTAGAGCTTGTGCGGTGTGATTGAGATTGGCTCTGGCCCATGGCAGCATCCTTACACTAGCTAGCTGCGGTATGCAAACCAAGCGCAAGGGTTGAAGTTTTACAATTTAATCACCCCCAAGAACAAGAAAGGATAAACTATTATGAGAATGTCCTGTCCTCAATATACATACCGTTGGAATTGCCGTGGCAATGGTAGCAACAACGGCTGCCTTTGCTCCGGCAAGCACGCCCTCTGATGGTGCAAAACAAGACATTAGAAACCGATCATCAGTATTCAAGTTGAAGAAAGTTAAAAGGAAAGAGGAAATTACCATGAGAGCATCGCTTGGCCATGGCCAGCTTTTGGTCAAGTGAAGCCAAGGAAGCAGATGGGGCAACATTTTTAGCCATTGTGAAAGATAAACAAAATGGTGATTATAATGAGAGAAGTATATGCTACGAATGTGTGAAGCTTTGTTGAAGAGATTGTGAGAATTTGATGGATATTTATACTGGAAAATTTTTAAGAAAGTGGGGAGTTGTTGAGATTTGTGGAGTGTGCCTCAGGTGTAGGGGTGGTTGATGGTTTTAGCTTGAAATCCAGCGACAGAGACACTTGTTTTCACTTGGATTGCTGCCATTGTCGGTCTCTTGCACTCTTCCCCATGTTATATTAAAAGAATAAAACTATATCTACTTTTATAAGGTTTGAGATATAAGATTTTTAACTTATATTTTATATTTAGAAATTAAGTTATATTTTAATCTAGTTTCAAAGTTTAACTTTTACACATATACAAAATATACTGCTCGAATTTATATTTATTTAAAAAAACTAATATTATTTTTATTATTCTGAACATTTAATAAATTTGAACTAATAAACTTTATTATGTTACTGGATAAAACCATCCAAATCTAACATCAGATATACTAATATAATGGAGCATTAATTAATATAACACTACTTTTTTTAATAATGCTGGTAATTTAACACTACTTTTCAAATGTGCTATTAGAAAATAATTTTAAAAAGCTTTTGAAAAGGGTCTTAGTATAAGTTATGGAAGGGGGGTTTGGTTATTAGCAGAAGAAAGTTGCGACATAAGGTACTTTAGCTATGATTAAAATAAGGTGATTTATCATGAATTTTATTTAATTATAAAAATTTATGTATCTAAATATTTATAATCTATGTTAATTTATATTTAAACAATATGAATTTAAGTAATAATATAAAAATTTATATAATTATATATATTTTATCTAATTAATAATAAATTTAATTTTACTTAAATAATTATTTAATTTTATAAAAATTTATGTAGAGTCGTATTTTAATTAACTTAAAGTATTGTGTTTTATCCTATGTCCCATGAGTAGTTAGATCGGTTGATCTGGGTTATCATAAAACGGTGGGAATAGAATTTGGTGATTTGCGCACATTCTCAAGGAGTGGGTGCCGGTTGGTTCAGGCACCTTTCCCCCTTTTTTCTCATAATGCACGCACGTTTCGGAAGCCGCTGGTTTAGCTGAAACAAAGCTTTCACAAATCACAAAACCAGGGGTAAACGAAACAGTCATACACACATTTTGTATGCAAAGTAAACTAACCTACGACCCACAGCCCAACCAGTCAGTCCACTAAGCAATAAGCATTAGGAATAGCCCAATTATCAAAGCCTAATACTTTTGCTCAGGCCCATATTTCATTTGGGTGACTTGGGGAATTCTCTAAGAGATAATTGCACAGGCACATGTTTTGATATTGTTATAGGTTTTTTTCTTATTTTTTTTAATAAATAAATTATATAATTTATCCAAAATATATATATATATATATCTTACATTAAAAAACATAAAAGTTCAATTCTAAACCTCAATAAAGTGAAATCCATCAAAGGGAGTCGCGCATGGTTAAGACTTGAGACCAAGAAAAGAAAAGGTTTAAAAGTCGAATGTTTTCCATTTTTTAAGTCTAAAGAAAACCAATGTTCTTGGCTTTGTGATAAAAGGGTTGGGAATTTGGAACTTTTTGCCACTCCCGTCTTGCATGCCATGTCCGAAAAAATAAATAGGAGAAATTAAACGATATTATATTTTTTAAGTATATTTGTAAAGCAAAGTTTTGTTTTTTGCACAAATTTCTAAAGCAAAGTTCAATAACAGGAAATGGTGAGGTTCTGTACATGGGAAGATTCGTTTTGGTATTACTTTGTATTAGGGATGGGCACGGGTCGGATCTGATTTTCGGCCCACCCGTATCCGACTCGAAAAAATACACCCTCCATCCATCACCCGATCCAAGGTTGGGGTAAAAAATTCAACCCGATTTTTAAGTTTTAAAATCTAACCCGAATAGTTAAAAAATTTAAATTTTAGAGATTTAATTGTAAAAAATAAAATTTAGGGATCTAATTATAAATAAAATATTAGTGACCTAATTGTAAAAAAATAATTTTAGTAATTTAATTATATAAAATATATATAAACAGGGATCATTATTGCAAATATTCCTAAAATATATATGAAAAAATTACACTATTAGTCTCGGGTCGAATCAGATTTTTTCCACTCTAAACCCGAACCTGACCCGATCCGAAATCAATCGTAAAAAAAACTTAACCCAAACCTGAGTTTTCTTAAAAAAATCTGATCCGTTCGGACCGGGTCGGATCGGAATCCGTCGGATTCGGGTTCCGTGCCCACCCTACTTTGTATCCGTTTTTTATGTCATTTTATTACCATATGGATGGAAGGTAAGAACTATGGATTACTAGATTATAGATGACGCTCGCTGTCACTTTCTCCATGCAACCAACACGACCAAGTGGGGTTGAAGTTGATAAACCTCGCGTGCTTCTGCAACCTGACCACCCACCGGTCCAAATATTCCATATCAAACGGGTCATTCCAATTTGGCTTTGCCAATCTCTGTTAAAAGTTGACCTGCCATTTTTATATATATTCCTCTTCAATGTTCTGACCCATTTCATGAAGATTTGACTTATCCTTAATAAACCCACATACAATTTATATAATAAGGTCTCAACCCCATGCTTAGTTTTGCCAGATATGGAGAAAAACAGTGAAGAATCAATATCAACTTAATCACTAGTTCAAGCATCTCGAAATCATAACAGAGAAACTTACTGTGAGTTTCATGAATTCAGAGAATCTTATGTTCTCGATGCAGTTAAAGTTTGATAAATAAATATATGAACGAGTTTTATTAAAGAAATGATTAGTTTCTTTTATATTTATTAATTACGATATTTTTATTCGACCACATTCGTATAATCATGCAAGTGGTCCACACATGATATTTGATGTTCCTCAATGAAAATTTCATTTTACTTTTTTTGTTATGATTGCTTTTGGTTGGGGCAGGAAAACATGATTGATATTTTGTCTTTTTTATTACATGATTTCTTACCTTTGATCCGTGAAAGGACATGTGAATGCATGACTATGGAAGTGCTCATTTTGTGATAAGAAAAAGTTTCAAAGGAAAAACCTGTTTTTATTTTTCCTTTTTATAAGAATATTTTTACCATCATTGATAAGAGTCATAATTGCCACCTCATGAAGTTCATAGATTTCTCATGGTATCACATTAGTACAATTATGGGATCTTTCCTTTTACACGTAAGCGAAGGACATTATAAATTCAGAATACACAAAAATAAATTAAATGTTAATTCATACAAATAAAAGGCTTACAATAACTTAAACCAGGAAAAACAGCTCTTTGTTTTGGTGTAATACATGATTTCTTTTTTCAGTTGCTTTGGCGTTTTTAATTTACATTTCTAGAGTTATGCTTCGTACGAGATAATTATCGAATAATTATTTGACCGTTAAACACAGAAACAATGTTAAACGAAGCCTTAAAAATATTCAAAATGGTGAGGTATTTGATATGGGGCATCTCTTTCTTCTTTGCTTAGCTTTGGAATATGAACTTTACTGCTCTTCAGCTTGTATGCATCACTGGGGACTTCAGGTGGTCGTACTGATCTGATAAGAGCCCAATTCACTCCTTTGAAGAACTCGTGCCTTTTGATTTCGACGGATCCCTTCAAGCTTCCTATTCTCTTCTTTGGATTCTTCGCAAGTAGCTTGCTGATGAGATCTTGAGCTTTGATCATCTCTTCAAACTCTTTGCCGTTTCTAATACTGATTCTAGGGAATGTTAATGGCTGTTTAAGGATGTTGATCAGTGTTTTCTCGTTGTTTTCGCCTTTGAAAGGTGTTCTACCGTACAACATTTCGTACAGAAACACCCCCAGCGTCCACCAGTCTACTGCACTGCCATGGCCTTGCCCTGAGATCACTTCAGGAGCTAAGTATTCGTGGGTTCCGACGAACGACTTGGACTTAGCATTGATCGGTTCGGCCACCAGTTCCGGACCGACTTCATGCCTAATATTATTAGCTTGTTCTGTGATTGTTGTGACTCTGGAACCTTTCTTTTTCCTGCTGGAAGATGAAAAACAAGACAGCACCGGTCGCATGGGGGTGGCGCATGAAGGGGTAAAGCAATAGTTGTCGTAATTTTCAGTGTCTTCCGAGTTGGGTTTCTGTCTAAGTAGCTTCGGAACGACGTCGCATTTGAAGGAAAGGTCGAAATCGGAAAGCATGATATGCCCATCTTCTCTAACCAAAACATTCTCTGGTTTCAGGTCTCTGTAAACAATGCCCATCATGTGCAGATACTCCAGAGCTAAAAGTATCTCAGCAGCGTAAAACCTGCATTATCACAATAGTTTATAATTAATCCTTAAGTCAATGAACCATTAATTGAATAAAAAATACTACTAAAAAGCACATAATTAATAAGATAAACTTACTTAGAAGATGAAATGCTGAAACGCTTTCCCGGTTGGCGTTGCCTTGCAACATACAAGTCTCCGCCAGGGCAATACTCCATTACCAAACACGAGTAATGAGAAGCCTCAAACTCTGCATACAAAGTGGGAACAAATGGATGATCCAGCATACCCAGAATCTCTTTCTCCATCTCAGCTCTCTGCAACTTCTTCCTTATAGCAAGAGCTTCTCTATCCACCACTTTCATGGCGTAAAAGCACTGAGGCAAACCTACCATAGGGTTCCTTATCTGGCAAAGATAAACATTCCCTAAGTCGCCGCTTCCCAGCCTTCGAAGGAGACGGAAATGGTCGAGCCCCACTTTACCTTTGGCTCTCTTGAGTCGCTTCATGGCTTCCCATGCCGCCTGGTTCGACTTGTGTGGCTTATGGGAGCTGTAGAGAGAAGTTTCGACGGAACACAGGGAAACCGAGCTCCGGCGGCTGCCGAAGCTTAGGTTGGTCATCCAGCTTCGGCTGGAGCCGGGTACAGTTAACGATGAGGAGCTGCTGTCGTAGTCGGATTCATCTCTGGTTATGGATGCTGCCATTGTTGGGTTTGGAGCATGAAAAGTACAGTGACGATATTACTGGCTGCTTTCTCACTTCTCAGCCTTTTTATATACGAAATACTTTGCCATGAAATTTGTAATGCCTGATCTAAGAAAAGTTACAAAGTGTTGCTTTTTCCTCTAATTGAGGCTTGTAATTTGATTATTAATAATAAAGTGGTATATTTTTATGTGGTCATCTAAACGACACTACCTTTGCCATTTATTACAATAGTGTCCTTTCACAATTTATTACCCATAAAATTAAATAACCAAAATTATTACAATATTTTTTTTAGAAAAAACACTCAAAATTAGATATTCTATAGCCTACACGACTCTATTAAAAAAAAATATATTCTATACAACTAATTTTAATTTTTTTTAAAAAATATAAATTCAAATATACATATAAGAATTCAGATATTATATAAAAATTATAAACAAAAGATTATTTTCATTCCTAACTTTATTTATGTATTGATTGTAATATATATACACATTATGAACAAAGAAATCCTTTAACAATTCATAGGCTAATTCACCTTTCTCTTAACGAATTTAATCAAAAAGCCCGAATACAATAAATATCATATTAGATTTTTAACATAAATATTAATTAAATATTCACATTTTTAATTTTAATTTATATATTTTTATTTTTTAATATTTAATTTTAATTCCATTTCAAACTATTGTAAACAAAAATTGAGCTTTGGAATGTGCGGTTAGGGAATATTGGACCAAGTGACATTCATATGCCTACATATATTAAAATTAAAATGAATCTAATATGCTTTTCCTTTAGAAAACCAGGCCAATTTATGACTTAAAATGAAGCAGAGTAGATAAAAGGAGCTTTCTAATTGTAGTGTGATGAGCATGCCAACTGACACAACCACTAGCCTTTGTTTTCACAAAAAGTTCTGGCAAATTCAAATATCAGGAAAATATAATGTTTTTATTACACTATTTACTTCCCTAAAAAATAAAACCGACCGTTTTAATTATTTTATTTTAAAAAACAAATTAAACTTTGTTATTCCATAATTTCACAAAATAAACATAAAATAAGTAAAATGTAGAAGAAAAATATCTGCATAATTTATGATTATCGCTGTAAAAATTATTTAATTAAACCATTAGAATTGGTAAGAGTCGGTCAAAAGCGGTTCTTCTTTTCTTGCTATAAAGCTTATATGCACCGATTTTCAAGCTACTTTTCCCCAGCAACCAAACATCTTAAGACCCAATTAAATTAAATCATGTGGTCATGTCTAACTAATAATGGTACCGGATTATCTAATATTTTTACAAATGTATAATTGATATATTAATTTATTAAAAAAATAAAATATTTACTATAGAAAACAAATTTTAAAGTAATGATGAAAGAATTCTTAATTGGTACATATAAAATATTTACTATAAAGAACTATACTATATATATTATGGTCCATGTCTATGACTTTACAAGTGTTGAATTTTATTAATTTTAAGAAAAAAAGTGTAATTTTATTTGGATTCGATTTATCTTTGACATGTAAAAATATTAATAAAATATATTTATATTTAATTTAGAATTTATAATACTAATATATTTATAAAATTGTTATTATGATTTTTTAAATATTATTTGACCAAAATTTGTTTCTTGGAACATAGTTTGCATTCAAAGTATGACATGTTGGCATTGACTTTTTGTTCAAAGAACTTTGACTTCATTTTAATAATTTTAGTTTAAGACAAATCTTGAAGAACTTAGTATCAAATATTGTATATGTCAAGAAATTAAATATACTAATGTAAATATTAATCCTTCGAGAGCTTCCCTTTTTGTCTGCAAAATCTTATCATTTCAACTTTTTGTTGCGATTTCTGGCAGCAGACCCAGCAAAACTTGCAGCATTTCAGAGTGGCAAATGTATAGGAAGATGCAAAGCTCCATCACTTACCCCATACATTCTTCTCCCCCAACCAACCTTTGTAACAATCAAAACTGAAAAATTAACTGAAAACGACAATGGAATAAGAAAAGAACAGATAAACATTCAGACAGCAAACTTTTTTAATTTCTACCCTTCCAAGTTCAATAAACTGAGCAAAAGATGGCTAGCCTGACAGCTCCACAACACACTGTTGTCAAATGTCGTGGTTATTTAAGCAAAACGTTCACAGCATCAGTTTCAGTGAAAAGAAATCAGACCATATGGATGCTGACACTGGGGGCAGTGTTTTTTTCTTACTGAAATGGAGATTTTGTTGAGACATATCATAATGGGCAGCTCCAACCCTTGGGGTCCAAGACATTTGTTTTGTTCTTTGATGCTATGTTGATTTGAGTTTGCAAAGATATGCCGTATCTCAATTGGTCCCATGTTTAAAGATCATGTCTTTAAGATAATTAGGGTCTGAATCTATGATAACTTGAAGACACTCACCTAAATTATGAATAAAGACTATATATCAATTTTATATAAGTTGAGTGATTTATGAAAATTTAATTAATAAAATTAGATACAAGTCAAACACTGAAATAGAAGTATTCATGGCAATCCTTGGTTCCTACATATGGATGGTTCGGTTTCTGACGCCCAACAATCTTTAAGGTCATCCCAAGAGTTGTTAGATGAGAGAAGCAAATGCAATAGCCCAAAAGGCTATGGGTCTGGTTTTTGTTGGGTTTGCCTAACAAAAGCAGCGGTCGCCTTCCGAACCTGTCAAAGAAAAGAGCAGAAATTAAAACACGGAATGTCTTGCCAACTCCCATGGCATGATTGCTGTCATACCGAAGAGGTGTTTCTTGCAGCTTTGAACACCGGGGATATTTAGGCCGGTGAAAATCGTCTCTCTTTTATGCCTTCATTTATACTTTCACTTTGAATTAGAGTTTTATGATTTAAGGTTTAAGATTTTAATTTAGAGAGTTTAGTTAGAGTTTAAGAAATTAAGGATATGACGTATTTTTTTGAGTATAGGATTTAGAGTTTAGAAAATAATAATTAAGATTCAAAATTTAAATTTTAATAAATTTTAAAAGGAGACACAGAAAAGACGCATAAGATTTTTGCTCGACTTGAACATAATACAAAATATATTTTTATAATTATTAGTTATAATATAAATGGATGATATTAACCGTGGCAGAATGTAGTGGGACTAGGGAAATGGTCTCTAAAATTTTATGAAAATAGAATTCGGTTCTATCGGTTAATGTTAATCAAAAAATCAATTTATTATGATTGGCGAACTGAAAAGTTTAATTAATTATATTTATTTTCGCATGAGAAGTGATATTAGATCAAGAGCGCGGGCGCGTAATTTGTCACCCGTATTTCTCGTCCAATCCCAAACGGCGCCGATTTAGAAACTAATAATTCAAAAAATAAAAAAATAAAAATCATCCAACCGAGCATAACCACGTCAGATTTCACCTTATATATATAATATATAACCTTTTTTTTAACACTATTTTTATTTATTATCTTTTTTGTTTGGATTTCGGAGCTCAAACAAAGAAAGAAGCTCGCAAGAGACCTAAGAAGTAAGAAAGTCTTCCTCTCGATCTCTTTCCTCATTTCTTTTGTTTATCTCTCTCTTCAAATCCTAATTTCCAGATTTAAATTCTGTTAGTATTTGAAAGAAATTGAATCTAGTTTAAAGGATATTAGCCTCCAAACCGAATGATCGGAAGTCATTTCGTTGATGTTGCTGGTAATTACCTGATTCGAAAAACCTCTTGATTTTTCTGTTCTATTCGCTTTTCGAAGGGCTCGATTTTGCCTTGATCTTATGGATTTCGATAATTTTCTTTGACCTTTTCCAAGTTCTTGATTCGATTTCTTTTTGCTTGCACATATTTATCTAATTTTGAAAAATTTTATGTTTGCTTGTGAGTATTTTCAACTTAATATGCTTCTTTTATTCGAAATCATATATATTTTTTTAACTTTTGGAACTCAAAGAAACTATATTCCTTAGTTTACTACTGCCTCCGATATTGTTGTATCCTTGTTTTTGTATTTCGATATCACTCCGCACATGAATTTAACTAGTGTGTGTGTGTTTGCACTTTTGGAATTGATCTGATGCCGGATAGTGGATTTAATTGAAATGCTCATACTGTAAAATGTGAAATTAAGCGATTCAATGTTCAGTGTTATTTTTGTTAGGATACATGTCATTTTACTCACTTTGGCGGAGAACAGCATCTAATTTTCAAAGGAGTTACAATTGCTTAAGAGAACATTTTGCGGGTAGAGAATAATACTTGTATTCAGCTTAATTCTGCATTTTAAAAATACATGTTACGATGAGATGTATTGCTGTAGCTTGACATTTTATCAACGCCACAGCCTTGAACATTGGTAGATTCATTCTGTTGTTTGTGCCACTGGTAGTTGGTAGTGATGCTTATCTCTGTTATAATTCCAGTTCTTGAAGTGTCAGCTTTGTAAGGATAATAAAATTGGATTGATTACTGTTAAAAAAAAATACTGATTGTGAACTAATTGCTAATCTGCCTAGAATGTTGATGCCGTCCTAGAATCATCTCTGCTACAACCATAACTGACTACAACATTTCTCATTATATTGCTGTTCAATGCTAACCACTTGGTCTACAGAATCATTGTTTGGTGATGTCTGTCACTCTGTCTGCTATTTCTAAAGTTTATCTAATGTTGTGAATAATCTCATTTTTTCTTGGGATTTTCTATTTCTTTTCTTTTACTCGTTAGCCATCATTTCATTTTTCTGCTGATTTGTATTCTCTATGTATTATTAATCAGTGATGACGTTATGTTTTGTACTTTTAATCATTCAGTTTCTGCCTTCTCAAAGGTGCAGTGACTTGGCATTAGTTTCGGACATTCGAGATTTAAATATGCCAAAGGAGAGAAGAGATCGGTCCCTTTCTTCTGATAGGTGTAGGAGATCCCCCTTCTCCTATCACCAATCATCACCCAAATTCCCTTCAGAAACTGAGGAAAATCTAAAGGAATGGGAAGATGCCAGGTGCCCTGTCTGCATGGAGCATCCTCACAATGCAATTCTCCTCGTATGTTCTTCCCATGAAAAGGGCTGCCATCCATACATGTGTGATACAAGTTATCGCCACTCTAACTGTTTTGATCAGTTCCGCAAGTCATTTTCAGATACCGCTTCTACAACACAAGATCCTCAACAAGAAGGATCTCAGCTCGTAACAATAGATGCAACTGCAACTTCAGAATCAACTATCTCTGAGTTGCAGGAAGAAAGGACTGAGGAAGGGCTCTCCACCCCATCATCTACTGTCTCATGTGAGAAACAAGGGCTCTCAAAACTAGTGTGCCCTCTATGTCGTGGTGAAATAAAAGATTGGGTTGTTGTAGAGCCTGCTCGGCATTTCATGAATGCCAAATCTAGAAGCTGTTCCTCTGAAACATGTACTTTTACTGGTTCCTATAAAGACTTAAGAAAGCATGCAAGATTTGAGCACCTTCTGTGTGACCGTCAGAGGCTGATCCTGAGCGACAGCAAAATTGGAGGAGGTTGGAGCAACAAAGAGACCTTGGAGACTTGCTCAGCACACTGCAATCTTCATTTGGGGAGGAGAGGGCTGATGACAGCATATTACCGATAGATGATGGAAGTTGGCTCACATTCTTTTTCCTTATTCGAGTGTTCCAGCCAGGGTCTAGTCCTAGGAGCAGCAGTTGGTCTGGCACCTCAAGGGCGAGAGCTCAACTGAGTATTAGGAGGAGATCCACCAGACTTTGGGGAGAAAGCTATGATGGGGAAACTGGATCTACCAGAGATGAGGACAATGAGTCTTCAGATGGTGGATCTTTTCCTTGGAGGCGTCGTGTAAGGCGACGTACATCTCCCGATAATCATCCATGACTGTGATCGTATCTTACTGTGCTCGGTTTCTTGTTTGCGTGTGGAAGTTTTATTGTAAGTGCCATGCCAATATTAATCTATGTTATTTACTTGTTTGCTGTAATTTCTTTCTTGGTATAGTTAAGAGATATATGGACTGACTCCGTTTCTGGTGTTTTAGGTTGGACTAGGAGAGGAATATTCATAAAGTCCATAGCTCGAGTGTCTCTGTATCTGTTGCGCTCAGGGTGCAACAACGATGGTCCCAAGTTGTTTGCTGTTTTATCAACCGAGTTAAAAGAAATTTAAGGTATCTGGGAACTTAAGATCATGCAGTGCACCCTTTTCGATTCGCAGCAATTTAATATTCTTGGTTATATGGCTGCAATAATTTGAAAGGTTTACTTTTCTCAACTGGTGAGGGATATTTGTTTCTGGTTCGTTCTTTGGAGATCTGCGATGATGTTCAGAGCTATTTATTCCCCTATTATTGCTAGGTTGCCATTTGATTAAGAATGCTACTACAAGTAAAAGATGAAGACCCCAATTCAATACTTAAAAACTCATTAAAATACTTAAAGGGGAGTCGGTGGACAACCCAAAATTCTTGAAAAACAAATATATAATAATTTTTATGTAACAAAATACTTAAAAATAAAATTAACATTCTTCAAATGAAATTGACACGTTTGTCACAGCCACAGGAACACACACAAAAAAGGAAAAAGAATCTTTTAGCATTGAGTGGAATGGCGGCGAAGAAGCAAGTGCTGAGTTGGATCGATTTGTTGAGAGGATGGATGTACGTGATTCATGAGATGCTTTTCCAGAGGATAATGACGAATCACCTGCATAACCCATTAGAACTGCCGCCCTTGAACGACCTCACCTACGTCATAACTGGCTTCACCAGCGCCATCGGAAGGGAAATCGCCCGGCAATTGGCTGAAGCCGGGGCACACGTTGTGATGGCTGTGAAGAATCCTAAGGCAGCTCATGAGTTGATTAATCAGTGGTCTACCTCTTGGCATAGGCTCCCTTCGAACATTGAGGTCATGGAACTTGATCTTCTATCCTTGAATTCTGTAGTAAGTTTTGCTAATCTATGGAATACTCGTCTTGGACCATTACACGCTCTTATTAACAATGCCGGAATTTTTTCAATTGGAGGTTCGCCATTTCATTTATTTATATTAATTATTAATATATAATCCCTTTATTTTGAACAACTCCTTCTGGAAGTCAGCTAGCCAGCCAAAAGAAGAAGAAGAAAGTCGAGTAAATGGAAGATTCAATTCAGAGATGAAACATCGGTAGTTAAAAACTAGGGCAGCTCTTTGGCACACGGGACGTAGTTAGCAATAAGCTGTTCTATTACAAGTTCTTCAAGATTCGTTGCTTTTCAATCCTATCAAGCATCAACTAGCAACCAACAATTACCTAATCTGAATCACATATACTAGAAGTAGAAACAGAGAGAATTGTAAGACCAAATGTAAAATGTAATAACTTCATGAACATAAGAAAACTTGATTCAAACACTTCCAAAGCAACATCATGCTAAAATAGAAGTATATTGCCTTAAATATATTGGAATGCATAGTCATGCATCTAGTTTTAGAGTGTAGTATGCATGTCTGCAATGCTGGAATGCAGCAGATATGTGCTGGATTAATACCCGAAATTCCTTTTAGATAAAATTTTCTTACAGGGTATGGAAACTGCATCCCTTCTTGTTTTGTTCATGACTAAGATTTCTGTTTCTTCCCCGAAACTAATCCCATGCTCGGACTTCAAAACTATGATCTTATTATAATATGGTGGTAGTAGATGAGTTGTCAAATTCTCATATACATCTCTCTATTTGTATATTGGACTGGACGTACTTGTATTCTTTTATGGCATTCTGATATTTTTGGCAGTAAACATGTCTGAGAGTCTGCACGGTGCAGTGCAAATGATGCTAAAATCAACCAGAAAAAATCTGTGGATAAATTTTTGTCCCCAACCAATTTTATCATTCTGTCAGAACCTTTTACTCTTGGAAGGTAACGAATAAGAGAGCCTTGGCCGATCCCAGTCCTTGATTTATGTGCTCGATCCTGTTCTTGTAAGAACAAACGTGGGGTCCCGAAACAGGTTTCTTGTAATACTTCCAAAACATTATACAAGTTAGTTCAGCCGTCAATCATGCTACTGAGTAATGACATAAATATATATACGGATTCGGACCATTCAGTATCCTTGTTTTTATGCTATCCAGTGAGCTCGTCATTTTAACAGGTAGAAGTGAAGTTGCTTTCATTCAGAGTTTTTAGCCATGTGAGTCGAATTTTTCATTTTTCTTCATCCATTGGTATATATATATACTTGTATCAGACATATATTCATTAGAACTCGGTTCGGTTTCAAGTTTCAACGATGCCCCTACAAAGACAGTGGCAAGGCAGAACCAGTTAACAGTCTCTCCCCCACCTGGGAATTGTCCAAATGTTGATGTTACAGTGTGTGTCTTTTAGTAAAATATGAGCTCTGGAAAGAGAAATTTGAACAGCCTAGCGACAAACAATCTACTCATTGGTCTATCCCAAGAAACATAAACCACTGTAGCCTGTAGGTGTAGCATTGACACTCCAGTCCAAACAAAACCAACGCTGGCATTCTCGATTGGAAACGAAAGTTATAAGTATACATATAATATATAGTAGTTTGGTTTTATATAACCGAAGAGTATTAATGGGGCTCCACCAAATCCTCTGCCATTGTCTCATTTGAAACTCTTAACAACTGTGCTCCCATGTGCTTATGTCCCCTCCCCAACGGGGAGACACCGATTTCTCTATCTTTTCCGTCGGCCCTTGGCCACCCACTTTTTTCTCCTGCTGCTTCAAACTTCCAATGCTATGAAAGCTTTCATTTTCTTCTATATGGACATTGGTGGTATTCGATTTAGATTTGTCGATCAATAGGTTGCACATAGCTCAAACATAAATCATATAACGAATATGATATATATATATATATAACAACAAAAAAGGTGGCATGGTGATCGGAGAAAGAGGATTATATATATAATTTGGTCAATTATTTCAAGATGGTTGGAAGGATGGAAAATCATGCCATTGCTCATTAATTTGCAGTTATGCTATGGAGTCCTAGACAAAGTTTGCATGAATCAATGGCAGACAGAAGCCTGCTTAAGAAAATAGCATTAGTATAAAAGAAACAGATTAATTGGAGACATCTGGGATTAAAATAAGGCAGGTTTTCATCATGGATATAATTCTTTTTTCCTTACATATTTAATGAATTCATACTAGCACGCTACCTAGGTATCTAAATATATATAAAAACTATATCTCCATGCAATTATTAATTAACTAGTAGGATTGCAGCTAATCCAGCTTATATATTAATATTAAGATTATTGGAACTTTGAAACATGAATACACAATTTGTATATATGGAGACAAATGAAAAATATAATGTATAAACGCCATGTAAATATTGGGTCCACTCGTAAGGTAGGGGGGAGACATCTGCCTAGATGTCAATGTTGAGAGGCATGCTTAAGACAAAGCACAAAACAACAAGAGAAACCTTCCACTTTAAATTAAGCCTAGGATAACTGTTAATCAGCATAATTTCAATTAACATCTTATATCCTTGTTTTATGTGTTTTAATCATCAACTAAGTTTGAAACACACATTATCAAAGATTAAGGTACGTCCAAATCACTCAATTATACTGATTGGTAGTGTTATATAATAGTAGTGATAATGAAATCTCGATAATCAACTCATTAACATCGTGATAAGAATGACGAATGATTAACCGAGATGTAATTCGCCATGAATGCACTAGAGTGTGTTCTTAGATTAAAGAAATGGAAATTAATGTTAGCATGTAATCATATATGGTATCCCATGCTTGATAGCATGCTTTGATTCCTTTAACAAAAGCTTTTTGTTTTCTCTCAAATGTAAGAAGGAAATGTACCTCAAACCACATGCTTCTTGGGAACCAGCAAATCCTTAAACAGAGCAGGCCTTCTTTTTCTTTTACTTTTGTCTTTTGTTAGTTGTTTTATAAATGACAAGTATTCTTAATTAATTGCAGAGCTTAGAGCCTGAGGAGATCCCAAAAAGTAATGCAAATTTAAACAATCTCTTACATCTCTCTACACAGTAACTCACAGCCCCATAAAGTAGTATAGAGGAAATCAATGAATGTATTATCTTGTTTATAATATAGAATAAAAAAGTACATTTGCCTGCTGGATTAAAGCAATCTTTGCTTAAAGGAACAGTTGATGTGTTCGGGCACTGCAACTGTTCTTACATTTTTAATATTTGTAGTAACACAAAGATTACCGATTTGGGTGCCACTTTCTTCCTCTTTTGTTTTTGTTTGTTGTCTTTCAAGGTTTGGAATATGACAAGGAAACTTCTTCGTTGGTCTCTGCACCATAAATTAGCCTGGGGAAACACAAACCTTACCATTTCCCACGAAATCTCTCTTAAAAAGAATGTTTGGGTTACAACATATGAACTGTCAGTGTTCATATTAACTAATATAATATATACTTTACGTTTAAAAAACTGAAATTCAATCCAAGTAAATGATTTGTTTTCTGTAGGAAGAAGATTCTTCAAAGGTGCTGCAGTGGAACAGGGCAGCAGCTAATTTCATGAATTGCATAATATTACAAAACTGTATATTACATACATACATACATATTGGGATGATGAACGCCTATCTACTTTGTTAGCCATTTCCCCAAAATCCTAAAGGAACTGACAAAAGAACAGCCAGCAGCCATGACCATGGAATTTGGCGGGAGGGAGGGTCAGTTGTAACAAAAGCCAAAAGGAATTGGCAAGAGTTTTTAGTGACATTTTTTGGTTTTCGTCGCAATATCTCTCTAATTTTCTATGTTTTAATGGCAACAATGGAGATGCGGTGTTTTTTTGGGGGGGATCGCTCAAGTTTATATTTCATACGCGCGTGCGCACATGAGAGAGGTACATAAAGGAGATGGGATCCAATCAGGACCCTTCATTCTGATGTATATTGGACTCCGGCAGAGGTTGAAAGATGATCGGTGCTCCATATTGTGGGTAAAGTAGCATCAGAACCGTCGGTGCATGTTGATAAGTCGGGGCCAACCTAAAAGAGAAGCGTTGAAGTATGATACAAAGAGCCAACTTGGCTTGTAAAATGGCTAAGTTTTGGCCGATGCAGGTGCGGACCCCTAGCCCAAACGGGATGAACCCAACCGGATGTTTTGCAGCACGTGCCACACCCTCGGAGAATCGAGCCGGGTTGAACTCATTAGCATCATTCCCCCATATGGCTTGATCATGATGAACGGCCAAGATTGGTATCAAAAGCTCGGTCCCTCGAGGGATCATGTAGCCCCCTAGTTCTGCATCAACTTTGGCCCGTCTGATCGTGGCTATTGTTGGTGGGTACAACCGCAGGGATTCATTTAAGATCAAGGTAAGCTGCACACCACAACATGCCCGAATTAAAACCATTGCTTAAACAAGAGCATAGAGACAAAACATATGACTTTTGTCTTTAATGTAAGGGGAAGGAAGGGCTTAGTCTTAGGCTTTTTTTACCGTCTTAAGCTTTACAACATCATCTTTGGAAGGTATGTCACGTGATCCACACACCCTCAGCACCTCCTCACGTGCTTGCACCTGCCACTGGGGATGCATTGCTAGAAGAACAGTGGTCCACGTCAGTAAATTGGATGTGGTCTGTTTTCCGGCAAAGAAAAAGCTCTTGCACTCTTCGATTATGTCATGCACTGTGATATTTGGACTCGAATTTGAGGCCTGCATCATTAACCCCAGCAAATCCTTTGGTCCGTTCTCTTGCACTATGTTCCCCAAGTTCTCTTTCCGCCGTTCAATCAGCTTCATCAACGACATTTTAATCTCCCTGTCCAGTTTCCAAAAGCTTATGTTCCTCTTGGTCGGCAAAAATCTGAAAATTTTCAAACCCCCAAATTTAGGCATTTCGTAGAGTGGAGTGGACGAGTAGTACAGAGACAGATGACCATACGACAGGAACTGAAACCTTTTGATACGTGAAAAACTAGGACAAGAGCTGATGGATGTAATGATTGATGATACATAAATTCGAAGCATTACCTATAACCAAGGATGAAAACCTTTTGAAATGCCTCGGCTGCTAACACCATTTGTTGAGCTTGTAGACGAAAAATGGCCTTCCCATCTTCATAACTTGTCCCGAACGCGGTACGGGTAATGACATCTTCAGTGAGTGTTTGAAACCATTCGCAAACTTCAATTTCAATCTCGCCGGAGCTGGTCGGCATTGCCGACCATTTGTCAAGCATATCGGTTACTCTTTGTGCCATTAATGGCACCAGTAACTACAATAAAAAAAAAGGAAAAAAGTTTTATTTTAATTGAAAGTTGATATGAGAAACGAATGAAGTAATGTAAAAAATGGTTAAATAAGTACTTTAAGATTCTCCATATGGAAAGTGGGGGTGATGATTTTTCTATGATGAGCCCATTTTTCTCCTTTGAGACTAAGGAGGCCTTCACCTTCGAGCTGTTTCATAAGAGGGTGTGCTTCATTCTTTTCATAGGAATCAGACTTTGAAGTGAAGATTTCCCTGATGAGATCCGGGTCAGCCACGGTGAGGCGAGCCGTTGGACCAGACCAGAAACGTTGCACCTGGGAATCAATGGTGTAAAAATTACCTCACCATATGAAACAAACAGCACTTATTTTGTTGTAAACGAAGAAACAAAAGGATTTTACACCAAGGAGTGAGTGGCAGGGAACCTCAAGTAGTAAGTATCAAGTTCGCAAAAGAGGAAATATGAGCAGGAAAGAAATGACAACCCATTAATTATTTCAAAGGGAAATGATGGATATATATACATATAGTACTGTATCAGTATCAACACACACATATATATGTGTATATAATAATAGAAAATGAGGGAGTGCAGAGAGAAGAAGACAACTCAGAAACAGTGGTGCCTACTAGCAAACATAATACAACTTCATTATCAGTTCCTATAGAAACAAAAGCCAAAAGGAAGTGACATACAAAAAACAGAGAAAGATGGTAAAAGTATTTTGAAAATGATAGAAACATAAAGAGAGAGAGAAAAGGGATTATGAAAATCAAGGGGTTAAGGAGAAAGGGTGCAAGAAAATAAGGAAAAAAAGAAGTGGAACCGTCCAAAAATTCCTCAACTTTCAACTACAAGCATCAAAGGCTCTGAAAAGAGGTTGTAAAGGGTAAGTACCCGAACTCAAAAAAACAAAACAAAAGCCTTTCGAAAGTCACAAAATTTTCCAGAACCGATCATAGACATGAACTACTTTAATAATGGTGTTGAAGAATGCTTAGAAGAAAATGAAGATACCATAGATTTTCCTCCAATGGTGGTAGAAAGAGAGAACTCTGGGGAGAATATTGTGGGAGTAAGGCATGGGTTGAGAAGAAGCCTTTAACATCATTCCGACCAGCTCCTTAACATTTCCGACGAAGAAACGGTAAGGGGGTCCTCGTATCCCTTGCCTTGAGAAATGATCTTCGATCCTCTTTGGTCTCCACCAAAGCAACACTGTCACTTTTAACACCAAAACGAACACAGTGAAAGATATAGCTACCAGCGTCAACCACATCAAAACGCCCTCCATTTTTCTTCAACAAAGTAGAAGAAGAAAGACACAGAGACAAATAGCTTTGGTTTCTCTCTTTTCTCACAGTTTTCCTCCTTAGTGTGGAGCAGCCTTTTTTTCTTGCTGATTATCTGCTTTAGCTTATGTTGGTTTACATGCCTCCCTTTGTTCGCCTTTTATTACTACAACGAAAATGAGAGAGAAAAATATATTTTAAAAAATAAATAAAGGGTGAGATTAAGCAAACCCATAACACGGCGTAGGGTCCGAACCGAAATAAGGGTCGACCCGAACAAAAAATTATATTATGAATTCTTTTTATTATATTATTTGTAATTTTAATCGATCAAATTTATTTATTTTATATTTTTTATTTATAATAGGTGAGAGGATAATTATTAAATAATTACTTAAAAATAAACGGACCTGATTATATGAATCACAAATGACGTGATAAAAAGGGTCCATGATATAATCTCTTAACGTGAAGAGTGTTATTTTCTTTCTTACGAAATACAGGGGAAATGATTTATTAATTTGATTTATATAATTTTAGCTAATTTTTGTTTTGATTTTTTCCTGGTTTCAACGAATTCAAGAAAATCATTGTGTTTTGAAATTTGACATGTTACCCATGAGCCTAATCTGGACATTGTAAAATCACCATGTTCCATGTTATCTCATTTTACACATTATCATTAAAAGTCCAATATAATCATTAGTCCAACGTGACATTCATATGTGTATTTGGAATGAGATGTCGTTTTCCCTTTTCTTTCTTAGTCTAAAATTGGAAAAGGGTGTATTTTTAGATTTTATTTTTCAAAAAACGTTTTTCCTAATCAGATTATGGTTTTATTACCCTCACGAAAGTGTGTATGTTTTGGGAATTCTGTGACAACTCTCCAACAGCTAATATACTAACTTCGTACTGATTGATTGATTGATTTATAAAAACATTTATTGTTTCAAAAGTATTTCGAATGTAGGTATTTTTATAAAATTAGAGTGTATTAAATTGTTACATCACGTCAATATATGTGCTTCTATTTTAAGAACGAAATTAATCTGAATTAGTAAATTAAAATATAAATATTTAAAAAGAAAAAAATTAATAATTAATTTATAAAAATTTATGTCGAGTGACAAGAGCTACTTTCGTATATAATATTTCACTGTTACTCAAAATTTAAAGATTATTCAAATTAAATCTTTAATCCTTATGAATTTTTAAATTATTATGTTAACTAATTCGACTCACCTAAGATTATATCATACAATTGACAGGCACATCATATTTATTTGAATGATTAACTTTTTATACAAATATAATTACGAAACATGATTTAAAAATAAATAAATAAATGTTGGCGTTACATATTATATCTATATAAAAAATCACATCAAACAATATACGAGAATAATTGATAACGTATAAAAAAGTCAAAAGTATTATCTTTTAAGATTGGGTCGTTCGTTTGTTTGATTCTATGTTCTCTTTTAAAACATTTTTATTTTATCTTATCTTTATTTATTTATTGGTAATAAAAGACAGACTTATCTGTTATAAAAAGTCAAAGTAATAAAGCGGTAACATACCATTAAAATCAAAAACTTTGTATTGATGTTGAATTTTTTTTGATGGGTAAAGAAGCGTACACGCTTATGCCTTGTTAAAAAACCTCCCTAAACCTAAATGGAGGAAAAAGAGTGCACAAACGAGTACTTACAAGATCAGCGCAACAAACGGCTACAAGAAAACAAGACATTAATCAGGGACCAAATCAGCCTGGACTAGCTGAATAACCTCACTAGGTGGTGTATTATAAATACACAATCTAATCGGTTTACCTCTCATCATCCTAGCAAGACAATCCGCAACCATGTTTAGTTGTCGACTCACCCGCCTCACTTGCACCTCCCATCGCCTATCAAGCAAATCATACACCAAATCCACAATCACTGCACCTTGTAAGGCCTTGGTATTTCGATGACAAATATCCACCACTTGACTATTATCGGATTCAACAATTACTCTACGAAAATCACACTTTCATGCATGGACCAACCCATCATATATTATCCATAATTCAGATAACAGAACCGAATAAATCTCAATACTACGCAATAAAACATTGAATGCGGAGAAAATAAGGAACATACACGCAACAAGATTTTTTATATCGACCTATTTTAATCACTTAATTCTATTTTATTAATATTAAATATATAAAAATACTTTAAAATAAACAATGAAAAATAACCTTTGTTGGACAAGTGAACGGCTGTAGCCCAATCGCAGTATGTATCTCCGCCGATAACCATGACCCATGGAGGGTCGTAAAATCACTCGGATATCCATCCGAACCAGACCTGGGACTAGCTGTTCAGATTTGGAATCATAACCTTCAATGAAGGTTGGGTATAATTTGGGATTTTATTTTTTAATTTTAAATTAATTTTGTATTAAATAAAGAATAAAAAATTTAACTATAAATTATTTTTATATTTAATAATAATAATAATATTTTAATAAAAATTTAATAACTAAAATATAAAAAAGAAAAGTTTATTGATGATTTTTATAATTTACTTTCTAAAATAAAAAATATTGTATGGTAAAGGAAGGATAGGAATTGATGTAGAGATGTGGCACAAAGGGGGTTGTCATTTTGGAATGTTACTCTTAAGATTGGTTCACATGAAAACCAAGGCTTGTCTATTTGTAGTGTTCCCCAACTTTGGTTAAGGGTTAGGTCAGGTGGGATAGTTGTGCTTCTGAGTCACTCAACACTTGGGTGCCCGATTCAACTCTCGGACGAAATTAGGATTAAATATTAAGAAGAATAAACTTTTATTAAATTTCTAAATCCAAAATTTAAATAGGATAAAAAATTTATTTTATTGTTATTTAAATTAAGAAAAAACTTAAATATAATTATATCAAAATAAATTGAGAGAGGCAAAAGCCCCTCCCACAGTGAACATGATTCCGTCTCTACTCTTTTTTTAATCCACTCACATGATGTCGAACCACATATAAAGACAATCTTAAATTTATCTAAAAATGATATTTTTAAATGATAAATAGAAAAATAATTATTTTTATTTTCTATATAAATATAATATAATTTTAAAAAATATTAGGCGTGAACAGACACCGAGTTTCCATGCGGCTTCCCATGTACATATCCTCCTCCCTATGAATTATGAACACATCTAATTCAACCCTTCCCCTGTTTGTTCAAAAAGTTCCTTTTTTCTTACAAAGGGTGTGTTGTCTTAAAAAACACAAAGAAACAAATGTTTATGAGGTTTTAATCTCATGTTTATTACGACGAGATTAGACACAAACTAAGCAGTCAATAATTTCTTTTCAATAAAATATTTACTTTCAAACATAAAATATTTGTGTTTTTAACCTTAAATTATAGTCGAGATTTTAATCCTTACCCATTCGAGCAATTTTAAAAGTTACGTTGATCAACAAAACATGAAAATATTATTTATTGAATTTGCTTTAATGGACACCTTAAAAATAAAAAATATTAATTTATATATTTTAATTATATTCAACAAATCAGATAATGAATGTAACACACCTCTAATTATATTACATTGATAAATTAAAAAGTATGTACTTATATTTTCTATTTTTAACTATTTAATGTGATTATAAATAATAGATATATTTGTTAATTCTAATCATTTAATAACACACAATAATTTCCCTATTTGTAATTACTGGTGACAGAAACTCACATCCATGCTAAAATTGAGCCCCTTTGTTAATTTTAGATAAGGTTTGTAAAGTAAGCTGCTAACGATACAGCATCACGTGTTCCTATTGGCTAATAAGCTGAATAATATATGTCGCGATAATCTTATAAATGGTTTATTATTTTTAAATCGTTATTAAAATTACGTCAAATTTATTTCACGAAGCATATATTTAAATAATTTATGCTGTATTATCTTAAAAAAAATTGACCTTTCAAGGAAGAGGAAACCAAAGAAACACATACAATAATAAATACTATGAATTAAAAATTAAACAACATTTTATTGAATTAAAAAAAATGATGATATGAGTTGAGAAAATTAAAATAATAATAATAATATTTAAAAAATTATAAATTTCGAATATAAATTATAATATCATTATGAATTTTATCGAAAGAAAAAGTCACTAAAGAAAGTATAAAAACAAATATAGAAGAGTCATGCCTTTTCCAAACTTTTTTATGGTGGGGTCTAATCGGATTGATTTGATTGAGGCGCAAAGTTGATGAGTAGTCAAATTTTTAACTAAAATGTGAAAAAATATATTTAAAATTGAATTTGAAATTTAATATCAGTGAAGAATTAATAAAAACTTATATTTAATTTTTTTTAATAATATGCAATGAATTTTGTGAAACATAATCGACTTTAGAATAAAAAGACGAGGGAATCACAAAAATCTAAATATAAATAACGATAATAAATAGGATGAGTTTATTAAATTAATTTAATTAAATTTTTAAACAAAAAATTACTTGATAATTGAATTATTTTCATATAACCTAATTGGTAATAAAGTGAATTAAGTTATTGTTTATAAACAATCTTAACAAAAAAAAAAAAACTAAAGTAAAAATACAAAGTCGTACATTTCATGCCCCGTGTTTTGTCCCTTTACAACTATCCTTGTCTATTTCTGTCTCTCTCCAACGGCAATGTCTTTGTCCGCTTGTATTTTCTCATAAAGAAGTCTTTTCCCTTCGATCCATGGAATGACAGGGTTAATTTCTGTTAAGGAATATCAGCAAACAAAACAAAGCAACAGGGGAATAGACACTAGACAAGGACAGTTTCTTCCTAATCCTATCCTATATATTCATGTCTCTAAGTCTGCCCCCATTTACGTCGAACCTACATTGTCCCATTGCATTTGCACATGTCATGTTCCTGTTCAAAGTTCACATTAATTCATGCACCATACTGTCTCTTCTGCTTTCATCATTTCTTACCCTCCTTTATACATTCATGTTTTCCTCATGTATGCCAACTGAATTTCGTTCGAGATGAAGGGTCACAACCTGTAATAATTCCTTATGTCGAATTCGTTTCAGTATCATTGGTATCCGTCGATGCATTCCGTTTTGGTTATGGACCGGAATGACAAAGCTTTTGTTTTGTTTAGACTTAATTTCGATGCGTTCATCACCATTCTAACAATGATGAGTTATGGTGAAAGAAAAGGAAAGAATAGCCAATTCACCAAAATAAACAGAGAAAGCCGGCAGTTTGATTAGCAGGATGAGCCCATCCCCCCCCCCCCCCCCCCAGAATAATAGCAATGGAAATAGACTTATGGAAAGAGCAGGGCCTAGCAGTCACTCGGTAAATTGTGTCCCAACCCGACCATCCACTCGACAGTAATTTGCACAGCTCCTGTTGCCCCCAGTAGGTAGAATATAACCCCATTTGGAGGGGTAATGAGCCCCTGGAAATTAGGACAGTGTCGTATTGAGCCCACCCCACCATGCTGTCCCTGGCTAAGACCAGCTTTTAGTTTCCCCACTCTCGGTTGGAATGATGTGGATCGCTCGGTGTGCAAGAATATTAACTAGTGTTTTGTTACATTCCACTGGGACGACAGTTTAACGAACCCACACCGATTAGGATCACTTCCTTTTATATAACCGAGTGACTAGTGCCCCAGCCACAGGAGCCTTTGTCGTACAAGGGAAAAGGGAGATCGGACCCTGATTCATTTAGGTTCAAGAAAGTTTGGGCTTAAGCTTAGATGGATTTGGGTTTGGCCGAAGGTTTTTGATTATTGAATTTAAAGGCTTAGGTTTATAATGAAGCCGATTATTTAATATAATGTTGACATGGATTTAGTACAAAATTAATTAGGCATAAAGATAATTTCAACCCTTAACGTTTATAATTTTTATCATTTGGATCTTTATTTTTTAGATAAATTTAGTTCTTTAACCTATATATTTTTGACAAATAGCTTATTTTTTAACTATCATGATAACTGGATCGTTAAAAATTTAACGATGATGACATGTATATGCATATAATAATATATTTTAAATGACATAGCATCTAACCTATCAAATATATATATATATATAATATAATTTTATTCTAATATAAATATAAAACAATTAAAATTCAAATAAAATATTAAAAATTAATTAATTCTAAAATAAAAGACTACTAAACATTGTCAACTCTAATTAATTAATTAATTTTTTAAGATAGGATTTTGATTCTATCGTAGTTAGTGTTGAGAATATTTAGTAACATTTTATTTTAGAATTAATTAATTTTTTTAATATTTTATTTGAATTTTAATTGTTTTATATTTTATATTAAAATAAAATTATATTATATACATGTATTTGATAGGTTAGATGTCATGCTATTTAAAATATATTATTATATACATATAACATGTCATTATTGTTAGATTTTTAACGGTACAGTTATTATGGTAATTAAAAAATAAATTATTCGTCAAAAAGATATAGGTTAAGAGCTAAATTTATCCAAAAAAATAAAAACCAAAACGATAAAAATTATAAACATTAACGGTTAAAATTATCTTCATACCAATTAATTATTATTATGATTCTTTGTTACTCAGAATTCAGAAAGACCTCTAGTGGCAGCTGGTCTTGTTATTGTGTTCTGCTTTGTACGGACTGTGTCAGCTGGTGTTCTTTTTTTTTTACATTGCTAAAGTCGTTGGGTTGGGCCCAAGGCATCTTAGTCTTCTTTTTCCTAGTCCTTCAGCATATAACATATTTGATGAAAAATTAATTAAATGTGTTCATAAATTTTGAATTTTATGCAAAAACTCTATTTTTATTATATTGTTAAGATTACATGATTTATTTATGCTTTTGATAAGAAATACACCTTAAATATATTTAGTATTAAAATAAAAGTATGAACCATCTAGCCTCAGTAGTTTAGGGGACAATTGTTGTTTTTAGAGCTCATGAGTTCGAGCATCAATAATGCTATCACAGTGTTTGAGCTATCAATCTCGAATGATTGAAAGTATACCTTAGAATAGATACTACTTTAACACTGTAACTGATTAAAAAAGTATTAGAATAGATACCTTAAATTTTAATCACAACTACTAATTTTAAATTTATTAACACAAACCTCTAAACATTAAATTTTGATCCTAACCCTTAAAATTAAGATATTTATAATTTTTTATTTTTACTGTATATGTATTAAATATTTAGAGTTTAAGGTTAATATTTAATATTTAGAGATTAGGTTTTAGGGTAATATGTTAAAGATTAAATTTAAGGTTTTATGTATAGCTCTTAAATTCTAACTATAAACTTCAAATTCAAACCATAATCCCTAAATTCTAAGAATATGAATCTAAATACTTAAACTATAAACCCTAAATTGTATACCTAATCTTTAAGATTATGATATTTGTGAAAATAAAATATTTATATTTTATACCACCCGTGCATAGTATAACCCATCAATAAATTATAATAAAAAATAATTAAAATCTCGAGATTAGTCATACACAAAACATTCCAGCAATGAAAATATAGTGTCCATTTGCAGATTGTACGTACACAGACACACGTACGGATGTATAGCCATAGGTTTATTTTCTTCCTTCAACTACCTTGAACGCAGGGAGCCATGTTCCATATCCTCAAACCCTGCAAACGGAGAAGCAAAGAAATTAAACCTTGGAATTTCGAATGATGGGGAAATAGGAGTAATTAATTAATGAGTAAATCATGTTAAGAAGATGATGATATTACTGTTGGAACTCTATATTAATGGAGTCAACAACTATGTTGGTAATCCCACCAAAAGCTGTCTCGGACAGGACAATGGTGGTGGATTGAGTCGAAGGCGAAGACTGTGCTGTAGGAGCATAATCGACAATCTTCACTTGGATCGTCTGGTCAGGAACACAAGTCCCCGGCTGCGAAGCGCTGATGCAGCGTACCAGGTATTGTCTCCCGCAGGATGCTCCATTGTCCCATATCCCATCTCCTGCTGCTGCAAACAAATTGCTTGACGGAAACTGCGTCTGATCATCTCCGTAACATGCCGTTGCTGCACATAGATAATTATAACATAATAAGTAGAGTTTTCAAAGCTTAAAGATGCAGCTGTGATCTGTGGATGTAAAGAAAACTGCTACTCACGTAGATAGGGTGGGTTGTATTGGGCAGCAGTGCCAACATCGGCATAGGAGAAACAGAAAAACTGGGAAAGAATAAGCAGGTACGATACAAGTTGCCAGTGGTGGGTCTGCATCCTTGCAAACAAAAGATGGATATGGAAAATAGCAAGTTATTTCCTGCTGATATAGTGCCAACGAAGGTTGTATCTTGCGTATAATATAATATTTTTCTAGCTAAAAGAGAAGAAAAAGAATCCCTCCCCATTCAAGTCAACTTGATAAACTACGAATATTCAATAGAGAAATGGAATACAAGTAACGACGGGTTGAGGGCTTCTGGATGGCTAAAAGTTATCTTGTCTTTCATGGTACATCCTTTTACGTTTTTTTTTTAACACTATCCTTTATTTTTTATATCCTAAACCTTATATCGTAAAAAATACATTTACCCCTAATTCTCTAAATCCTAACCAAAATCCCTAACCTTAAACTCTAAACTTTTAATTTAGGACGAAATCAAAAAAAGATAGATGATTTCCACCTCGCGGATGGCTTATATGATGGGCTAAAATTCTCGAACCATAGCTTATTCCTCACGCGGAATGGCATAATAAAGGCCGGCTATTTCGCTTTGAGGCAGGGCCCTTGCGTGGAAGTAAAGTTTCGGTCCCCATTAATAGCTGAAAACACCACAATAAATCTTGGAATAGACGGAAGATGACTAAGGATTAAGGATAAGCAGCATGCAAGGGATGAGGGGAGTCTGATGTGCTAATGACAGAGAAAGCTAACCGGCAACCACTGGTTCAGAGTTTAAATATTACTTTTATTATACACGCATCTAATCTGTAACTAATAGTTTTGATTCTTTTACTGGTATACGTTTAACCATGGAGTATGTTATTATCATAGCAATAACTGCAGATGCCTTAAGAATTTAATAATTTTGGTTGACTGGGTTTTGACTATTGACACGATCATTGTTACCTGCTTCTAAAGGAATACAAACTATCCTCTTGAATGCAATAATATCAAGAAACAATTATTAGTCAGAATTTAATATCCTTCTCGATTAAATCTGCCACTTCATGCCTTGTGGAACCTGGCAATATTGTTCATAAATAAAACATATAATCACTTCCATAGCTTCCGTAAGGACATGTTTTTCTCGCTCTCCTTCTTCATCACTTTTGCCACTGCCATCTCGAAATCTTCTTGTGTTACATGGACTCTCCTTTCCCTCAAAGCAAACATCCCGGATTCTGTACATACCGCCTGCAAAATATGGAAGAGAGTGTTGTCAAACTACCACAAACTCCAACAGATAGTTGTTATTTGCTAAGTTGTGTTCTATAATTAGAAGCCTATGTTCATGTTAAAGTAGCAATTTGATGATCCAATCTATGTACTAATGCGCTGAAAACATTTTCAAAATGCTTGTAAGTTGTAACATAGCAATCATCAGAAACCTATATTCTTGCTTCTAGCATAAATTATGAAATGTTAGATGAACTATATTTCCTAGAACGCACAAAGCAGGAAGCATTTCAAATAAATCGTCTCCCCCTCTTATTATGGGGTCGAGGGAAGGGAAGTTACGGATCTAGAAGAAAAGATGTTATTTATAGCTAACCAAGCACATTCCCATTGAAAGAAAGAAATTTCTTATCCAAAGACCACATACAATTTAATGAACCGAGCATCTGCAAACATACCTTAAGCTCTGCACCAGAAGCACCATTCATCTTCTCTGCAATCTTCTTTAGATCAATCCCTCTCATCAAGTTCATTCTTCTAGAATGTATTTTTAAGATGTCGAAGCGAGACTGTATATAATTGAACAGACAACATAAGTACCTAGAGAGGCATTGCATGCTCCTCTAGAAATTAGAGAAATTTGATACAAATTGCCAAGTTCTTCATAGTACCCAAAAAGGGTTGATAAAAAAAATAAGAACCTCAAAAGTGTTTGCTTTTAATTGTACTCCAAATTGACAGAAGTTTCTGATATTCTATTATATATGGCAGTGCATTAAAACAGCAGTTAGCATGATGAAACATTACATAAGAACAAAGTGGCAATTGGGGAGTGGCATTGTATAGCCCTAACATGAAAATGATAGACAACAGTACTAAAATGCTAGCAGAAACAGAACAATGACGCTATTATATTGCATGTACCTCCTCATTAGGATTTGGAAATTCAATCTTCCTGTCAATTCGCCCTGGCCTAAGAAGAGCTTGATCCAAGATATCTATCCTATTTGTGGCCATAAGAACCTATTATACAATGCATCCAAGCAGGTAAGGAAACAAAATAATAAATGTAAGCAATCTATAAGCTCGTTTTTATAATTCAATAATTCTTTATTTATGTCAAGTAATTAATACCTTGATCTTGTTGGATGCTTCAAATCCATCAAGCTGGTTGAGAAGCTCCAACATTGTCCTTTGCACCTCACTGTCACCATTGCCACTTCCAGATTCCATTCGAGCAGACCCAATACTGTCTATCTCATCCATAAATATGATCGATGGAGCATGCTCCCTGGAGAAGGGATAAGAAGAAAAACAAGGAGTAACTATTTTAAAGTAAAAGATAACAGTGTGGCATATATAATCAGATAGAGGCAGTTCTACATTGTCTTCCAGGCTACATGAGAACTGACTATTGGCTAAAGAGTAATTCCAGATGACAAGAAACTAACCACATTCACAAAAAGTAGTCTTTCACAAACTCAAATTAAAAGTGATTAGAAACCAGAATTTATATACGGTGATGTTTAAAAATGGTTTTACCCAGCTAGCATAAAATGTATTATTCTCTTTTTATTTGTTTAAGGACACGCAAGGAAGAAGAGAGTAAACCTGGCCATAACAAAAAGTTCTCTAACCATTCGAGAGCCCTCTCCAATGTATTTCTGAACTAATTCGGAACCAGAAACCCTGATAAAAGTACAATCAGTATGATGGGCCACAGCTCTAGCCAGTAGAGTTTTTCCTGTACCAGGTGGTCCATACAGCAGGACGCCCTACAATTTATGAAAGAGAAAGTTTTAGTCTCACAATGAAACCACATGAGAAACAAATTGACAAAGTTTTATAATTTGGAAGTATGATAGTACCTTTGGCTGAGCTATTCCAAGACTTTCAAACAGTTCTGGATGCTTAATTGGAAGTTCTATAACCTGCAAATTTTACCACAAAGCAGGTGACAAGAATTGAATCATTGCAGAACCCATCATGGGATTAACAATGGAGCCATAAGAGATGAAGGGGAAACTAAAAAAGAAGGTAAGTTTGTCTGAAGGTGGTCAGGGTAGGCTGGCGCCAAATCTGTTATCCCAGCTCAGAAGATGGTCAGGGTTTAAAAAGCATCCTCTCATGGAACAAAGCTGTCTGTTGTCTATCATGAAGGACATTCTTGCCAGTGAAGACTCTCATTGGGTCGCCTGGATTAGAAATTATGTCCTAAAAGGTGGTGATTTTTGGCAGATTGAAGGTAAATCTTATCATAGTTGGATCATCAGGAAATTGCTGAAGATTAGAGGAGATACTCCTCTAGTGTGGATCTCTGAATCAGATGTTGTCAAGACTAGGTACATTTGGGAAGATATAAGGGAGAAAAAAGAGAGTTCCTTGGCATCGTCTAGTGTGGTTTCCCTTCCATGTCCCTAATTTTTCCTTGATCCTTTGGATGGCCTTGCTTGATCGTCATCCAACTAGCTTGACAAAGATGGGTATTGAAAATGATGAATTGTGTGCTTTGCGGATGTGATAAGGAAACCAGGAACCATATTTTTGTGGACTTCCCTTATTCAACTATGATTTGTGTTTGGCAGGGGGTGATAGCTCTCTGCAATGTGCAGCACGATTTGATTGGGTGGGAAATACGAGATCTAATGGACCAGTGCAAAATGGAAGGGTAAGTCTCTTCTTGTTAAAGTCCTGAAATTAGCCTAGTGCTCCTTCGTTGATCACTTGTGGGACGAGAGGAATAGGAGATTATTTCGGGTCCTTTTAGGGACTCCCATACTATACTGAATACTCTGCAGGTTGCTGTTATATACACACACTACATAACAAATGTATAGATTATAGGGATGATGTAAATTTGCTGATTTGCAGACAGTGGGGAATCTGCTACATTCCACAGTTGTTTGTTGCTTGTAGCAGTTAATTTGCTTCTGGATAAATAAAACCCAAACCATTTAACCAAACATAAATGAACAAATTAAGGAAGTACAAACCTCTTTTATCTCTTTAATCTGTTGGTCAAGACCACCAATCATGTCATATGTAGAATCTGGTACTTTTTCAACTTTCATAAGATTAACCAAGGGATCTACTTTGCTTGGCAAGATCAGATGGAGAACATAGCTGTCATTACGAAGAGCAACTCTAGTGGATGGTGTGATTTTTGTGATATCAATATTCTTATCAATATCAACAACGTATTTTCCTTCTGGATGAACCTAGACAAGAAATCATAAGAGTTAACAGAGTAAGATTGAAACATAAAATCCAGAATGACATGATAGATTACAGAGAGGAAATAATTATAGTTATAAATATCTTACGTTGATACAAAGTAGTTAGTCAACAACAAGATAGTATTACCATTTTAATGACAATGATAGAATTATGAAGGATCACATTGTCAGTAAATAGCAATAATTAGGATTGTTAATTACCTCTGTAAAATAATTGTAATTGATACACTAATATAGGTTGTACATAAATAGGAGATTTAGGTTACCATATATAGTTTCCTAGGATTACTCCATGTAATTAGCATGTACAACTTTATTTTCCTTGTATAGTTGGTAGTCTGGCCTATATAATGAAAGATCTTCTCAATATGAGAGGACAATTCGAACCATTTTGTTATGGTATCAGAGCCTACATCTAAAAAATTATGTTGCCTGGGAGTTTCAGTTCGAGACATTTCTCAAAGGTAAGGAGCTGTGGGGTCATATAGATGACAACACCAAAGAAGGAGCTACTGCTGTAGACAAGGCAGATTGGTTTGCTAAAGACAATCAAATCATGACCTGGATTCTTGTTTTTATGGAGCCATATCTAATTCTTACTCTACGTCCTCATAAGTCTGCAAAAGCCATGTGGGATTATCTCAAGCAAATTTATAATCAAGATAACAACGCAAGGAAAGATTTGGGTTCTCTCACATATTTTCTTGGTATAGAGATTAATATTGGTTCCCATGGTATTTTTCTATCACAACACAAGTATGCTCAGGACTTGGTGGCAACTGCTGGTCTTCAAGATTCTTCTTTTGATACTTCGATGGAGCTTAATCTCAAGCTACGAAAAGAAGAAGGTGACTTGTTATCGGACCCTGCTGCTTATCGAACTCTTGTTGGCAGTCTAGTCTATCTTACTATCACTAGACCTAATATTTCTTACACAGTCCAACAAGTTAGTCAGTTCATGGCTTCTCCTAGACATCTACACATGGCTGTCGTTCGTAGAATCATTCGCTATGTCCATGGGACAGTTTCATGTGGACTTTTTTATCCTGCATCTACTACACTTGATCTTGTAGAATATTCTGATGTTGATTATGCAAGGTGTAGTGATACAAGACGTTCTACTTCAGGATGGTGTATGTTTCTTGGACCAGCACTTATTTCCTGGAAAAGTAAGAAACAAGACCGTGTTTCTAAGTCCTCAACTGAGTCTGAATATAGAGCTATGTCTCAAGCTTGTGCTGAGATACATTGGCTCCGTGGGCTACTAGCTGAGCTTTGTTTTCCTCTATGCAGTCCTACTCCTCTTCATGCAGATAATACTAGTGCCATTCACATTTCTGCTAATCCCATTTTTCATGAACGCACTAAACATGTCGAGGTTGATTGTCACTTCATTCGTGAGGCTTACGAAGCTAGGATCATCTCTCTTCCTCATGTCTCTACCAATCTTCAAGTGGCTGATATCTTTATTAAGGCTCTCACACGTCCTAGACATAAATTTCTTTCAAACAAATTGATGCTTGTAGATCTCCCGCATCAATTTGAGGGGGGATGTCAGTAAATAGCAATAATTAGGATTGTTAATTACCTCTGTAAAATAATTGTAATTGATACACTAATATAGGTTGTACATAAATAGGAGATTTAGGTTACCATATATAGTTTCCTAGGATTACTCCATGTAATTAGCATGTATAACTTTATTTTCCTTGTATAGTTGGTAGTCTGGCCTATATAATGAAAGATCTTCTCAATATGAGAGGACAATTCGAACCATTTTGTTACACATACCTTGACTAAGACCTTGTTTTTACCCATAACTTTCACAACCTCACCAACATAGGATCCAGGCTCCTGAAGCAGCTGCAGTTCCTCTCTAAGCATTCTCACTGATCAATATGAAAATATAGTAAGTAATTATGCAAGAAAACATGTTGATGACATAAATGCTCTTCAGCTATTCCCGGGTAAAACACAAAAACATGTTTCCTAACCATTGGCATAGTATTGTCGGAGGTAGCAAATGCTCTATAAAACTAAGAATGCAACAATGTTTTAAAAAATCCATCCTCTTCCAATCAGAACAATTCTAAACAGGTAAAGATGACATAAATGGGAAATAAGAAAGATAAGGTTATTTGGCGGAGCATCCCATTCCAACCATGCCTAGTTTCCAATCATACAGATAAAGGAACATGGCTTTATGAATGCACATTATAGACCTTTAAATGACGAGTTCCAGTTACATTTTTATCCTAAACATTGTGGCCTTTGAAAGTCAACAAAAAAATTGCATAATCTTCTATTCATTTCAGTTAAGATTTTTCAAATGGTGTTGAATTAGAAAATATAAAAAGTTCACAATTTGTTTCCACTGCAGCAACTAAAAAATTGCCAGATCTAGAGCAAAGTTAAATAAACTTGAGAGATCAATATAATCATTTGTTTCACTGCTTTTTTTTTATCAACTAACAGAAACCAATTCTTTAAGCAACTAGCAGATGTATGCACCGTCCTAACCTCTAGGAATTATTACAAAAAAATCTTCATCATATCTCACTATCCTTTATTCAAATGTCACTATTTTCTCACAGATCAAAATATCATGGAAACAATTTATCCTAAAAGTGCTAATCCCAAATCGACAATCGCAATTAACCCATAATTAAACAAAATTAAGACAATAAACGGAAATAAACAAAATAGATTATGATTAGAGCACCTCGAGAATTGAGCTCGTTACGTTGGGCTTCAAGTCGGTTGAGATTGTGTTTGTTTTGACGGAGATTGAGCTGGAGCTCGTGGATGTGTTGAATATAATATTGCCGGAGGCCTTCCCCTTTGCTTGGCGCCGCTCTGGCGGTGCACATCTCTTCCGCCGACACCGTTTGCTTCCTCTCGACATTCACAGTCGCCATGGAGTATTCTTAATTCTAGCCTTTGTACTCTACCATAATCCCGAGGGGTAGTTCTAGGGAGAGCCCAACTAAAAAAGCCTAAAAGAAGCCTTAACCGGTTTACCGGTCACATTATATACACAATTTCTTACAAAAATTGTAAGAAAAACGGTACATACATAAATTAGTACAAAAATAGTAAGAATTTGTGTATATACATAATTTCCTACAAGAATACACAATATAGCACAAAAAGGGTAAGAATTTGTGTTTATACACAAATCCTTACAAAGTATACACAACGACTTACGAAAACCGTAAGAAAAAAAGTATGTACACAAATTCTTACCACTTCAAAACCATGAGCTCAAGGAGGCTTCCAAGGGTAAGGATTTGTGTATATACACAATTTCCTACAAGAATACACAATATAGCACGAAAACGGTAAGGATTTGTGTACAAACAAAAATCCTTACAAAGTATACACAACGGCTTACGAAAATCGTAAGAAAAAAGGTATGTACACAAATCCTTACCACTTCAAAACCATGAGCTCAAGGAGGCTTCCAAGGGTAAGGATTTGTGTATATACACAATTTCTTACAAGAATACACAATATGGCACGAAAACGGTAAGGATTTGTGTTTGTACACAAATCCTTACAAAGTATACACAACGGCTTACGAAAACCGTAAGAAAAAAGGTATGTACACAAATTCTTACCACTTCAAAACCATGAGCTCAAGGAGGCTTCCAAGGATAAGGTTTTGTGTATATACATAATTTCTTACAAGAATACACAATATGCCACCCAAATGGTAAGGATTTGTGTTTGTACACAAATCCTTACAAAGTATATACAACGGCTTACGAAAACCGTAAGAAAAAAGGTATGTACACAAATCCTTACCACTTCAAAACCATGAGCTCAAAGAGGCTTCCAAGGGTAAGGATTTGTGTATATACACAATTTCCTACAAGAATACACAATATGACACGAAAACGGTAAGGATTTGTGTTTGTACACAAATCCTTACAAAGTATACACAACGGCTTACGGAAATTGTAGTAAATTGTGTATGTACACAAAACCTTACCTTTGGATGGCTCCTTTAGCTCATAGTGAGAAGTTGTAAGGAATTGTGTACATACCTTTTTCCTTACGATTTTTGTAAGCCATTTGTGTATACTTTGTAAGGAATTGTGTACAATATTTATTCGTATATTTTTTATTCGAATATTTTTTTTCCGAATATTTTTATTCGAATTTTTTTATTCGAATATTTTTATTTATTATACGAATATTTTTATTCGAATATTTTTATTCAAATATTTTTATTCGAGTATTTTTATTCGAGTATTTATTATACGAATATTTTTATTCGAATATTTTTTATTCGAATATTTTTATTCGAATATTTTTTATTCGAATATTTTTATTTATTATACGAATATTTTTATTTATTATACGAATATTTTTATTCAAATATTTTTATTCGATTATTTTTATTCGAACATTTTTGTTCGAATATTTATTATACGAATATTTTTATTCGAATATTTATTATACGAATATTTTTATTCGAATATTTATTATATAAATATTTTTATTCGTATATTTTTTATTCGAATATATAAAAATAAATTGGATAACTATTATTTAAAAAAAAGAAAGGGGGTTTACTTTGGAACCGGCTAACAGCCAGTTCCCATTGCCATTATCACATGGCTTTTTTTAGGCTCCCTTTAAGGAGCTTTTTGTAGAATTGCCCCAATCCCGAGGATTTTGAAGAAAGAAAGGGATTGTCTTTGACAAAATGTTTAATTTCAAAATTACGAACAAGAAAGGATTTTTTTTTTTTGTCTTTCTCAGTGTTGGTTTTAAATTCACGGCCTTTATGACGGTGATGGATAGATGAGCTGGGCCTTTCAATTATCATAGATAAAAGCCCAAAATCTAAAAGCATTTTTTTATTGTATTGGTAAATGTAACACATTTTATTGGGCTAGCTCAATTCCCCATACTTTAGCTTATTATACAAATTGGTACCTGATTTTTCTCAAACTAATATAATTGGTATATGAATTTAAGTACCAATATGAGAAAAATTAACAAGTTCATATACCAATTTGTACAATAAGCCAATTACTTTTGTTGAGAAATGAACCAGTCTAAGGAGCCTTTCCCTATAAATGATGGAGATCAATTGCAAGATTTTCTTTGCGCCAAGCCCCCACTTTGGTTCTCGTTGCTCTGTGCCTGACTTTATATTTCTATAGACTTAGCTTCTTTTTTGTTTGTTTGTTTGTTTTTCCTTATATTTTTCATCATCATCCATCATCGTCTTGCTCAGAGCTCAGAGTTAGGAGGTGCGGACTAACGCGATCGATTCCCAAATCCCACTAATCATAGCGTCTTTCCAACCGTATTAAACTACCGCCATACCCTTTTCTTCTTCTTTCTGTATACTCTGATTCAGAAAAGTACCCAGGAAAAGTTAAGTTCAAGTTGTGTTTTTAATTCTTTGGGTTTGTGTAGATTCGTTAGAGATTAAGCAAGAATTGTTTTTTTTTTCTTATTTGTGTTTGATTTTTGAGTAACGAGAAGGAAATGGATAAGAAAAAGGTTGCTTTCCCACTTGTATGCCATGGCCATTCACGTCCGGTCGTGGATCTCTTTTACAGTCCTGTCACTCCAGATGGTTTTTTTCTCATCAGTGCAAGCAAGGGTAATCACTATTTATTTGGTCGAAGTTGTGATTTTATACTATAATCTGTTATCTTAAAATTGCTTGTTCTCATCTATTTTTAGGCTTACATATTGTCCATATTTCTTTGGTAAGATTTCATTTTATAAATCTTTATATACGTATGTAAATGGTGGGTGTATATTATCATTATCAATGCTGATACTGTATTTTCCCCTAGAACTCGTATTGAAATGATATGCAGGGGTATTTTTTTATCGAACTCTGGAGGGATAATTTGATGTTGATCTTAGGCTTTATATAAATGGGGTTTTAATTGCCTGGTTTAGATTCCACTCCCATGCTGAGGAATGGAGAAACTGGAGATTGGATAGGAACCTTTGAAGGACACAAGGGTGCAGTGTGGAGTGTTTGCTTGGATACCAACGCTTTGCGTGCTGCTTCTGCTTCTGCTGACTTCTCTGCGTATGTTATTTCATTCTTGATCGTCTTTTCTCACAATATTGTTGTTGTTATAATTTGAAAGCTGTTTAATTGTTTCTAGTCGGTTTGGTTGTTACATATACAGATTTTGTGTTTAATACTAGATGTCTTCGACACCTTAAGAGGATTGTGTAAAATTCTTCGTATATTTGCACTTATGGAGTTATTTATTGTTAAAAGGTTGGCATGTCCTATGATATTTCCTTTATATGCAGGAAAGTGTGGGACGCACTCACCGGTGATGTTTTGCACTCATTTGAGCATAAACATATAGTTCGAGCCTGTGCCTTTTCAGAGGTAAAATCGATTCCTACTATGTTTAAGCTTTTAACTTGGTGGAATTATCGAAGCATATGTATGGTGGGATATGATTGGGAATAAAGGAAATATATGGTGTTTGAAATGTGTAACAGCTTGGTTTTGGAATCATCAATTTTTGATAAAGGGTTTGTTTGATAAAATAGCTAGGTTGTTGAACAGCTTTCTACGTTACTTTGGTTCTCATTATTAGTGTGCGAGAAGTATTTTCCATTTCTTCTAGCAAACCCTATTTAATTATTCGGAATATAATTTCTATTTCTAAATCAAAACCAACGTTGCAATATTTTAGTTCTTAGTGCTGCCCTTGATCTTTATTTGCATTGTTTGTCTTGAGAAAGATGTTAACAATCATTAATTATTAGAAAATGGAAATAAAAACTATTCCAAATAATTTCAATGTTGTTTAAATGTTATTTGTAAAATATTAATATAATTTGTTTTCTTAATAATGAGGCATAACAAACTAACTTTTATAATATAAATATGTACAAGAATTAGAAAAATTGATTGAATCTACTAAAATTATAGTAAAAAGAAAAAAAAAATACTTGTACACCTTAAAAAGGCAGTGTTTACTGTTTAATTAACTTTACATATCACCTCTTCTCGGGAATAATTTTTTTCCCTTTTTGGTGGGAATCAGATAATCTTTAGGGCAATGATCTAATCACTCTTGTTGATCTAAAATCATGAGCTCATAGGATGGCTGAGGTCGTACCAGACATGGTGGTCCAACCACCATGGATTTTGATGTAACCACTGCTTACCAGAAACCATGAAATGGAATTGTTGGCCGTTTTTGTAGTCTATGTTCAATTTTGGTTATCTGTTTATTTTACATTTTGTTTCTTACTTTTAAATCTCATTCAAGGTTTTCTGATCTGGTTGCAGGATACACACCTTCTGTTGACTGGGGGAGTAGAGAAAGTCCTTCGTATATACGATTTGAATCGTCCAGATGCGCCTCCAAGAGAAGTTGACAAATCTCCTGGTTCAGTCAGAACTGTTACTTGGATGCATAGTGATCAGACAATATTAAGTTCTTGCACTGATATGGGGGGTGTCAGGTATCCATTTCCCTCCATGTTTGGAGGTTCTTTTGTGTAATTTCATGGTTCATTGTTTATGCGTACATTTCGATTATTTACCATCTATTACTATTATGTCTGGATAGCTGTTGTCTTGTTATGGGAACTGTATAGTATCACCTCACATTTCCCCCCTTTCTGATATCATGACACTTATATGGAGGTTTTGAGATCAAAATCCAGGATGCATTAATATCAGTGGGGCAAGGGTTTTAAGCTTTGTAATGTTTGCTTTGTTGTTGATTTGATAACTTTATTTTTTATTTAAAATTTTTTGTTAAATTGTTTATAATATCTATTTTAAGTTTACCTGTAATGCTTGTTATCTACAGCACTTGTATGTATCTCTGTTTTCCTATTACTGATTTTCTTAGCGACTGTGCAGATTATGGGATGTAAGGAGTGGTAAAATAGTTCAAACGCTAGAGACCAAGTCATCTGTGACCAGTGCGGAAGTGAGTCAAGATGGTCGATATATCACAACTGCTGATGGATCTACTGTTAAGTTCTGGGATGCAAACCAGTAAGTTATGATATTTGAGCCAGAGTGGTTTTTTGTGCTGCTATTTCTTGTTTTATTGCTTAGTGCTATGTGTTTACTCAGCTATGGATTGGTTAAGAGCTACGATATGCCATGCACGGTTGAATCAGCTTCATTGGAACCAAAATATGGAAATAAGTTTGTCGCCGGAGGAGAAGATATGTGGGTTCGTGCTTTTGATTTCCACACTGGAGATGAAATAGGTATTGTTCTCGAAAACATAAGTGGGGACCATACTTTATGATTTTAGTAGATTCGGTGCTTGAATTCAGATTCCACATGTGATCTTGTGTTTATGATTTCTGTCATTTTCCCATAACTATTAATTTACATCTGACGTGCAGCATGCAATAAGGGTCACCATGGTCCTGTACACTGTGTACGATTCTCACCTGGAGGGGAATCATATGCCTCAGGATCCGAGGATGGAACCATTAGAATATGGTTGACGGGCCCATTGACTCAAGATGACAATGAGCTATTTGCAGCAAATGGATCCCTTGGAAAGGGGAAGGTAAATGTGGAAGACGTTTCGCCCAAGATTGAGGGCTTCCATATTGCAGAAGAGGGCAAGACCAACTAGAAAGAAACAGGGAAGACGTTCCTGCTTTGTCTTTGCAGTCGATGCATAACTGCATTTATCCAAGATCTTGAAGATGGTTTCTCTTATCTCCAAACTGTAGTTTGTATTATTTAGTCTTTTTGCATATAACTTATGTAGGACTAAGACCAGTGGTTCTATAAAAGATATAATAATGGCATCTATGATTTCATGGTGCGCTTTAATTAATTTGGTCGATGCTATTCATGTTCTTCTGCTTGAGCTTTAAGTAATCTGCTCGGCCTTTAATTATTCTGGTTAATGATATTCATACAAGCAAGGATCTTATGGTAAAACTTATTACCCCTAGAGAAAGGTGTCTTATGGTGATTGACGAGGCACTTGATACCCTTGTAAGTAGTAAGGAACAATTGCCTAGTATCCACATCACTCATACACAAGTCATCCAACGACTACACTGCATGTATTATTGAATTTGAGAATTAAAAACCATGAATTATTGGGAGGAAGAACTACAAATCTTAAACATGGACGGGTATGTATTATATAAAAAAAACATGGAATTTAGATGGACTAGCCCCTTGGAACATCAAATTATGGATCTCATCCATCTATGGGTTCTTCTCCATGCCGGATTTATCGTCCTCAAAGCCTTCCACGCCGCATTGTTACACTTGAAACCTAAACCAAATGTTCTTAGCCATGTCTTGTCACCCCTCCTAATCCTACCCTTGGCTTCAGAATAAGCCAATTCGTACCAAAGAGAGCTACTTGAGGTGTTCCCAAATCGGTAAAGAGTCATCCTTGATGGTTCCATGTGCCACTCAGACAGCTGCAAATTCTTCTCCATTTCATCCAAGACAGCTCTTCCTCCAGCATGAATGCAGAATTGCTCAAAAGCAAACTTGAAATTTGGTAATGTTGACATTGGAAGAACCAAAGGCCCCAATGAGGTAATGTTTGTCTTTAAAGCATCACCAGCAACTGCTATGAGATCCTTTGACAATGTAACGCCAATGTTGCCTACAGAATCTTCCTCGTGGATAGCACAGGAAAAGCACTTATCATCTGCACCCTTGTGCGTGCGAACAGTATGAACCAATTGGTATTTGGACCTTTTGTCAGATCATTTGTTAGAGAGAATTATCTCATTCCCCTCCCATCCTGAATAAAAAGTTCGATACAAGTTTCAAGCGGAAGTTTCCAAACTACCAGTTCAAGGTGATGTTCTCCATGCTGATAACCAGTGCATAGGAGTTGAGATGGACTTAAAGAAGATGTTTCGCAAGGTCTATTGAGATCAAACCTGCACTACATCCCAAATGATACGTTGCCGAAGATAAATCTCGAGTTTCTTGTTGGGATGGGCTATATGAAGATAAATCTCGAGTTTCTTGTTGGGATGGGCTATATGAACGTTGGTTCATTGATCTGTGTTTAATTTATCCCTTGAAACCTAGTCTGATCCTCCTTTAGCTGTTGGTCCGTGTTGGTTTTGGATTAGTTCCTTTACAATTTTCCGATATTTTGAGATTCAGCAAATAATAATAATATTATCAGGAAATCCTCAAGTATTCTTCAGCATTAAATCAACTGTGCAACGTTCCCCACCTCGTTAAATCATCCGGTAGTTTCTAGTGAGTAGATTGTAGCCCTTGCAAGGACTCGTTTGTTCTATAAGCCGCCTCTAAGCTATTTTCGGTTCATTTCAACTGATTAAAACGAATAGCTAGCTACATCATAACTACTACCACATTTATGAGATCAGAAGCTTCACTCAACAATGCCATCCATAAGTTCAATTAAGCTACAATTGCAATTCCCAGTCCAAATCTCTAGTCAAATCATGAGATCTTGGAAGATAGCCAAGCCTCATGAAATAATCACAGTAAAAGAATGCTCTAATGTTCCCATAACACCCTTGAATCAATGCTTTGTTACAACAATGACAGTTATCCCATTCGAGCTACTCCCATTAAATAAAGAAACTAGATAGTTAAATGCAAACTTGCCCTGCACCCAATGTTGAAACTACCACTTATCCTGTTATGCAAAAGCAATCGAGAAATTATGGGTCAAAAGTGAGATAGAAAAACATGAAAATATCACCACAATTGCAGCAAGTCCTTCTGGAATTAGATGGACGAGACCCTTGGAACGTCAACTGGGAAATTATGGATCTCATCCATCCATGGGTTCTTCTCCTTTGCTGGATTTATCGACCTCAAAGCCTTCCACACTGCACTGTTACACTTGAATCCTGAACCAAATGCTATTTGCCATGTTCTGTCACCCCTCCTAATCCTACCCTTGGCTTCAGAATAAGCCAATTCATACCAGAGAGAACTACTTGAGGTATTCCCAAATCGGTAAAGAGTCATCCTTGATGGTTCCATGTGCCACTCAGATAGCTGCAAATTCTTCTCCAGTTCATCCAAAACAGCTCTTCCTCCAGCATGAATGCAGAAATGCTCAAAAGCTAGCTTGAAATCCGGAATGTATGGTTTGACCTTCATCTTTAAAAGCTTCTTGCCAACCAACGTAGCAAAGAAAAGCAGCTGCTCAGACATTGGAAGAACCAGAGGACCCAATGTGGTAATGTTGGTCTTTAAAGCATCACCAGCAACTGCCATGAGATCCTTTGACAATGTAACGCCAATGTTGCCTACAGAATCTTCTTCTTGGGTAACACAGGAAAAACACTTATCATCTGCACCTTTGTGAGTGCGAACAGTGTGAACCAATTGGTATTTTGACCTTCTTTTGTCAGACCATTTGTTAGAGAGAAGTATCGCAGCCCCTCCCATCCTGAATAAGCAGTTTGATACAAGTTTCGAGCGGTCGTTTCCAAAGTACCAGTTCAAGGTGATGTTCTCCATGCTGATAACCAGTGCATAGGAGTTGGGATGGACTTGAAGAAGTTGTTTCGCAAGGTCTATTGAGATCAAACCTGCACTACATCCCATTCCTCCCAAATTGTAGCTTTGAATATTCCCTCGAAGCTTGTAATGGTTTATAACCATTGCAGACAATGATGGTGTTGGATTAAACAAACTGCAGTTAACAATCAAAATCCCAATGTCTTTGGGATTTACGGAGGTCTTGGCCAAAAGCTCATCAATAGCACCAAACATAACAGCCTCTGCTTCCCTTCTTGCTTCATGCATTGATGGGTTAGGGGGAACATTGAGGACAGCCTCCGGAAGATATGTTGAATCCCCAAGCCCTGACCTTTCAAGGATCTTACGCTGAAACTGCAGATTATCATCTGTGAATGTACCAGTCATTTGTGACTGATCCATGAACATTTTTTTTGTGCATTTCCGAGATTCCTCCGGTTTATAGCAGGCAAAGTTGACAAGATAAACAGGGCAAGGGCGGGTAAGAAAGTACACGGTTGACAAGAAAACAAGAAGTGCTGAGCAGATGACGACAGAAATGAGGTTATATTGAAGATGCTCCCAAATATCATAAAGATCCCGGACAGAAAATGTTGAGAGCTGTGCGGCGACTACAGCTACAAGAGGGGTAAGGCATAGGTACATTCCATGAGTAATTAGGTAATGGTATCCAAGCTTCACATACTTTAGCTTAATTGATTTCTTAAAATCAGGTAGGTTCCTTGATGATGGCGGGGTCAAAGTCTGGTCTGGTTTTGAGTCAGCCATGTTTTCCCTGCAAACGATGGAACTCTATCTATTAGATCAAGTGCAGAAAAAGGAATAAGAAATAAAGGACAACTTAAAACCAAGAGGTGCAAATCCAGAAAAGGGAAAGAAACAAATAAGAAGGCTTCCTACTTCCTAGGGTATACTGTAAAGTTAACCAGAATTCATCACATTGTCTTCCTTCATATTTGTGTCCGTAGTACTTAGTCTAGCTATTGATTTTTTACCTTTCAAGATATGAACTTTAATGCTATACAGTCCTTAAAAAGCTAAATCCTAAAATTCAAATTGATAAAGCACGCATCTTTTTCATAAAAGAACAAGATAATTGAGATCTATCGGCAAGGGAAAAGAACACTAAAAGAAAACTCTGATCAAAATTCATAAGCAATTATTAATGGAATTAAAAAAAATGCAGATTTATGAACTGACCTAGATCTCCGAAAGCCGCCGAAGGTGAATTGAATCTATTGAAGGGCGGTCACGGATACAAAGAGAAAAAGATTAAGCATACGAGAGAGTATCAACGACGAGAAGAAATATCAAGATGAAATATACAAGGGAGTAAACAATCAATTATATAGTTAAGAACGAAAACCAGAATTTGCTGAAACAAGAAGGAAAGGAACGTGACAAGAAACGGGGAAATGATGAACAAATAGAGAGTGGCGTAACGGAAACGCGTTTGTTTTCGAGAGGCAGCGCCGTCTCTGGAATCTCTATCCCCGAGGAGAATAAAACGTTGTCGTTTAAAGAATCAGGGCGGCTGGAAGTTCCACCCAACTTTTCTAGTACCATTTTAATTATTAAAAAAATTATTCCAATTTATGTAACAAAGACTAAGTTAAAGGAGAAATTATTCTATAGACCGGTTTTATCATATTATTATGGTCTTTAAGAACAAAAAACAAATCCACGTCATCATTTTTTACACATCTGCACACTCATAATTTTAATTTCTAAATCATCTCTTTAAATAAAATATATTAAAATTAAAAAAATGATGATGTGGATTTGTTTTATATTCTAAACCCTAAACCCTAAACTCTAACCCTAACCATAAACCCTAATTAAAAAACAAATACACGTCATCATTTCTTTTAATTAGGGTTAAGGTTAGGGTTAGGGTTTAGAGTTAGGGTTGGGTTAGGGTTTACGGTTTAAAGTTTAGAATAAAAAACAAATCCACGTCATATTTTTTAATTTTAATATATTTTATTTAGAGAGATGATTTAAAAATTAAAATTATGAGTGTACAGATGATGTGTAAAAAATGATGACGTGGATTTGTTTTTTGTTCTTAAGGACTATAGATGACGTGGTGAAACCGGTCCATAGAATAATTTCTCCAAGTCAAGAGATTAAAATTCAATTTTCTCTAATTTACTCCTTTCTTTCCAAAAATGTCATTTTGCAGAATCAAAATAGGCAAATAGCCATTATTAGGGTGTTTAAAAATACCTGATTCGATTGATTTGATCTGATTATTCGATTATTCGAACATAAATAATCGGGTATTTATCCGAAAGATTTTTAGGTTCGAATCGGATATCCGGCCCGTCATTTCCCGGGTCGGGCCCGGTTCATAATATTAAAAATTTTCGGGTCCGATTTATTTTTGGTACCCGATTCTTATTTTTATATATTTTTTACTATTTTAAATATAATTATTATTTAAATAAATACCTTTATATCCATTATGTTCTTAAATCAAATAACTTAATTCTTAAATTTCAATCCCTCAAATTTTATTTTCAAAACAAGAATTAGGGAATCATCGTAGAAAAATTAAGATTTATTGTAAAATAATAAATTTATTTGTTCGAGTTGATAAAATTCGAACTTTACTCGTTTATATATACGTTAATTTTGTATGTGCATTGACCAAGATGAAAATCAACTAAATATTCTTTACTATTTAAATCATTAATTTTTATACATTAAAATAAGTTAAACTAATTAAAAATATTTATAAAAAAAAAATCTTACACCTTATATTTTAATTGAATTAGAGTATGTAATTTATGTCTTAAATTTTATGTTTAAATTATGTAACTAAAGTTTTAAAATTTTATATTTGAATGTTGGATTATGTAATTCAAACTTTTACATTTGTATATATTTCTTTAGGATTAAATTTAAAATTTATAAAAAAAATTAAAATACGGGTACCCAATTACCCGAAATACCGAGTACCCGGATATTCGGGTACCCGAAGTACCGGGTACCCGAAAAATCCGAGTCGAGATATGGGTCATTTTTTTAACTACCCGAACTTCTGGGTACCCGAATTTAAACACCTCTAGCCATACCTAGGACGAAACTATATAGGGTGAAGAGAGGTAATCGTCCTCCACCCTAAAAAATTTTTTTTATCTTTTTATTTAATTTTTTTAAAAATTAATTTTTTATAAATTCATCCTTATTTTAAATATTTATATTTTTTCACCCTAAATCCTATATCTTCACTTCGTCCCTACATATCCGCCTAAATACTTCCCATAAACCTTCTAGTGAAAAATACTCATTGTTCTCTATAGAATCCCAAAAGTCCTACACTACATTACATATAGCAAATTTCACGAAGACTTGACAGCAAAACTACCCCATGATTTTTTTTTATTTTTTTTTTGAGAAAGTAAAAAACTCACCACATGGCTACAGAACTTTCCGTTGTTTGGGTTAATTCTCGTGACAGAAGTTCGAGTAAAGACCTGCTCAGGCTTCCAAGGCAAAAGCATGAATTTCATCACCATACTCCACCTGTTGTTATCTCATAAGGTCTTTCCTATACCAACTCAACCAGTCAAATAAGCAGACCCAGGCTGAAATGAGTTCTAAAACTATTGAAAAAAGGCTATAATAAATCGAACCTGCTTGACCAAATGCAGTTGAAGCAGAGGCCTAAAGAGATTCTTCAACAAAGAAATGTTAAACAAAGAACCACTAATGGTATCGTGCTTTGTTATGGGGTCCCTTTGCTCCACCAGGCTTAATTTACGTACCCACTTTAACTGTTGGTTCCTTGGATTGAGTTCTTTTCTTGTCTAGCAGATTATTGTAGGAGGCGAAGGAGAAGTATAAGGGAAACCGTGAGGTAACACGTTGAAAACTGTCGCAGACAGGGAGAATTGGCCGGAGAAATTTGAGTTGAAAGGTGAGCGGTAGCCATTTCGAGTTGCTGTATTTGTTTACGTGGAGGCAAAGGGCTAATGTCAGCCAGGGAAATGATTGGTTGCCTCAGGGTAACATCATCCTTGGGCTAAATCGGGCCATACAACATGACTCGTGGCCCGTGTTTAAGCTAAGCCCGAAGTTGGCTTGCGACCGTGGGAGAGCCATTCGCCCAATGCACCCCGTCCAGTCTGGTGATCACTACTGTTTAGACATGACATTCTTGCATTCTTATTAATTATTATTATTCAAATATTAAACTATTTTATATTTTCATAGGTTTTTATATTTAAAAATTCATATTATATATGGAGCAATTTTTCTAAAAAATATTTCAATCTAGGAAAAGGACAGCTTAATTGGAATTTGGAAAGCAACAGACAACTTTTCATACATATAAATCTTTATGATTCTTTCTTCTTTATAAACGAAGCTGAAATTAAGAAAAAGACATTTATTATTAATATATTATAAAAACCAACTAAAACAGACTTGGGGTTAAATATCAGACTAAAAATCGTTTATCTCTTTATCATGCCTTTATATCCATGCTTCATGCTAAAAAAATTTAAAAAATTCAATTTTAAACCCTAACCCTTATTTTTTATATCCTAAACCCTACATCCTACACCCTAAAAAATATATCTTACTCTTAATTCGTTAAACCTAATCACAACCCTTAACTTTGAACCTTAAACCCTTAATTTAAAACGAAAACACAAGTGAAGACATAAATATACGTGGTTCCACCGCATACACCAAGAATAAAGACCCCACAGGAACCTTTCACGAATGTATGGCAACCGGAGGATTAGGATGGGTATTAGATCGAATCCAGTAAAAAAAGTCCTCTGAGTTGAGTTTATGAGTCTTCATATTAATGGAAAGTTATGCTTTTTTTTTTGTCTTTTCAATGAAACCAGCTAGGATATGACGTGGCACATTATCTCACAGCTTCACACACTCCAAATTCCTTATACCACGAACCCTCCACGGAATCGCCTCGTGCTTCTCTCTATATAATCTTCTGCTTCTCTCCCACCAGTTTCAACCATAAATCTCCTGATTCCTTTGTTTTTCCCAGTCTTACATACTGCTCTTTTAAACTCAAAGTCAAAACCTAAAACTTCTTTCTCGTGGATTCTTTCGTTATTATCATGAGTAGCTCAAAGTCATGTGTCGTCATGCATAATGCTGATGATAGTATGATTAAAAGGTTCAGAAGCAGCTCAAACTTGAGCATGGTCATGTATGTTGATGGTGGTCATGTTGTTTTAAACTCAAACTTATCAGCTAACCATGATGGTGGCTATTACTGTGCTCCGTCTGCACTCGAAGATGGGGATGGGGATGACGACGATGATGACGGCGGTTATGATTATGCTCCGGCAGCTTAAAAAAAGCCTAGCTATAGTTTTACAATGCTCCAAAGCCGTAGTTAGTATGCTGTAGTGTTTGTTTTCCCTTTTTAGGCTAATTAGCATATAATAAGGTTACTTTAATTAACTAGATTGCTTATACATGTAGTACACACGCATGCATGCATGCATGATGTAATCGTAATCTTATTATAATTGAAATGAGATATTATTATATACACGCGGTAATGATCTATAATTGATTTTCTTTTCTCAATTTCTTAATTTAATTTATTTCATTTATAATATTAAAATTATTTGTATTTAACATTATTTAAAGAATATAAAATCTTATCTCATTTAATCGACATTTATTAAGAAATGTAAAAAAAATCATTTTTTAATCAGAACATCGATGGATGACTCCACCAACACAGCTTATGTGATGCTAATTATTTAATTGATTATTAATCATTAATCATTATAGATGTCATAATGGGTTTATTCAAAGTGAATATGATGACTCAAACTCCATGCATTTCTACGTTCATGCATGTGAAGTGTCGTATGATACGTACGATACATGAACTTCATCGAACTCCCCGATATGGCTTTCTATTAACCTATATAATTTGCATCAAATACTAATAATTATAATGTTAATAAGCATATATGTGAGATTTACATTTTAAAAAAATAGTAAGAAGGCTAAAATGATGATGGTAACTCATATATGTTCTATTCATCGTTTGGTTTTGGATTTTGAAATTTCCTTATATTTAAAAAAAAAGCTTGCAAAAGAACCTCACATTATCGATGGAAAAAAGCTGATGTTCATCTTAAGTAATTTTATTTTCATGGTGTATATTATCAAATAATTAAGAAAAAATATGAATATATAATGTCTCTTAAATACCGAGACTATTAAAAAAGTTAGCTTGAAAATTAATCACCAATTTTATTATCAAAGGGTATAAACCTTTAAAGTGTTTCAATTTGTTAAATGTAAAATGTTAAGACTAATTAATAAGACAAGATGAAGATGGTTTTACCTTTATCAGATTTATTCCCTAGTTGATGATATTAAGATATGGTGAGGATTTAATAATACCAAACAAGTGTGTTTATCTCCATCAAGATTCCCCTAATTATCAGAAAAGCATCCAACATTATTATTGTTATATTGTTCGAAAAACTTTGTTTTGTTTGTTAAATTTGAAATTTAATTCGATTGGTTTATCCAAAAATACTTTTAAAAAATACGACAAAAGTATTGACATGATGAAATCACCGTTATTTAGAAGAAAATAAGCATCAATTTTTCATATTCTGAAAAAACAGGAAATGATTTTTTTTCTTCCTTATATCAGATTGTAGGTGTAACTTTGAATTGCCAGTTGCCACAGTCTAACCCACCACCCTGCCCGAAAAGGAACCTATACTTGACCCTAAACAAACACCCAAAGATGACTTTACTAAACATCAAAGGCCAACGATAAGATGCGGAGGAGAATTTTGCTGAATTGTCAGCTTAGGTGGCTGGACCGCATACCCCGACATATGCTCGGCATTTGGTCCTGCACAAGGCAGCACAACCTTTGGTCTTTACTCCACACTCCTCACGTGGTAGCCTTGTGGTAGAAATAAGCTTCCACCGCCTCTGTCAACACCACCATCTATATAATCACTTATGGCAATTCAACCCCAAACACAAGCCAGTGCCACCATTAGAGCAGCTGTCCTTGGACACAAATCAAAGCACCAATCAGTCTTAAACACCCCTTATTCCTTCAGTGCCAAGAAAATGTCACCTTTATCCAAGGTTGTTGCTTCATGGTGCAAGAAGCATGTCAATGGAGACGACGATGACAACGATGGATTCGACTATGCGCCAGCAGCGTGCATCGAAGGAAATGGCGATGACGACGATGGAGACTATGACTATGCACCTGCTGCTTCTCTTGAGGGTGACGATGATGATGATGCCAGCTATGACTATGCTCCTGCTGCATGAGTAGTAGATAAATACTAACCATGGGGTTTTAAGTTTTAACCCAATTTTTTTGCAGTTCTATTATGGAGTAATGTCTGTCGGTGTATGCATGACCTGAGTGGGTGCCCCAAGTGCAGATTTGAAGCACTTTATGATGATACATTTATAAGTATCATTTTAAAATATAATTAAGGAAAACGTGCATGGGATGTATTCAATATCATTAGAATTCTGTGACAAGTGCTCAGGAAGCAGTGGAAGAAGTTAAATAATATTATTGCTGTTTTGAACTCAAATATAATCCAACTCTTGACAAGAAACTCTTATTGTCTATTGGTATTTTGATGGGGCCCCAAAGTTCCATCCCATGCATAATATTGTTGCCAGTTGCCATTGCCATTGTCATTGTCATAGGTTCTGCAAGCACTAAGCAAGAAATCAAAACTATTCAGAGCATCTTTAAACTTCCCTGCCTTAACCAACCCAAAGATCAACACATTCGGGCAACCCTACCTCTATGAGGCATTTCATCAAACAACTTTCTTGAACACTGAATCCGACCACTTGAACATACATATGTATAAGTGAATTAATGACATAAGCATCAAATTCAACCCCAGATTTTGCCACCAACCCATGAACCTTTTGACCTTGGAAAACATCTCACAAGCTTCCAATAGCCTTAAAAACAAAAGCATAGGTAAAAATTATACGGCCATAACCCTTGATCCCTAAGCTTATAAATTTAATTTTTAAATTTTATATATTAAATTATCTCATTTCTGATTTTAAAAAATAAATTTAATCTCTATATGTTAAATTTTTTAAAATCAAATTAACATAAAAACTCAATGTTGAGGGAAATTATATATATTTTTATTTATCTAGAGACAGGAAGGACAGGTCACAAAGTATACATCATGATCTATATTCTTTACTATATCAACTAAAACTATGTGAAATTGATAAGAGCATTAAGCTATTGATTATATTGTCCTTAATTGATAATTTTCAAAATTGGAGGGAGTAAATTACTCATTTTTTATACAGACCAATTTGCCCAATTGTAAAATTGAGAAGACCTAATTGATCATTTTGCCTAAAATTTTCATAAAAATCTACCTGCGTAAAAGAAAGCGAAAATCATGAAAGTCAAGTCATAGCTATCGCCTATCTGTAAAAATCCATATATGTTAAATTAATCAAAGCACGTTCAGTCTGGAATCTGAAATCGTCCTCCCCTTCGATTTTAATCCATGGGAAAAGAACCGGTGTTTCTCTCACGATATTAGCCAACCAAACAATCGGATTCTGCTTTCTAGTACATCGCTTCGCCTCTGCCCACCTCTCAGCTCTTCATCAGCAATTTGTTTTCGATCTCAGAACTTGTCGGTGAATTTCTTTATTCTAATTTTGAATCTGTTATTCCTTTTAATTTAGTCTGTGTAGATCAATATCCTAAATACCCATATCCCCATTTGGTCCCATGAAGTCATCTTCTTGTTCACATCTGTTATAATCCCCCACTAATTCATCCTCCATAATCAAGTTTCTTTAGATCTATTGATTTTGTGTTCTCCATATTTGTTGCTTTCAATATAAAATCAGATCCTTTTTGGAAAAGAAAAATGTCGGCTATTCGCTCTGATTCAACTAAACAATACTATGCTACAAGCAGTTTGGTAGTTGGTTATGCACTTTGTTCAAGCTTACTTGCTGTTATTAACAAATTTGCAATCACCAAATTCAACTACCCGGGTTTGTTAACTGCATTACAGTACTTAACTTCTGCTTTAGGAGTCTGGGTTTTAGGAAAGTTTGGGTTTTTACATCATGATACATTCACATGGGATACTGCCAAGAAGTTTTTGCCTGCTGCCATTGTCTTCTACCTTGCAATATTCACAAACACCAATCTTTTGCGTCATGCGAATGTTGATACTTTCATAGTGTTTAGATCTTTGACACCTCTTTTGGTTGCCTTAGCTGATACAACCTTTAGGAGGCAACCGTGCCCTTCCAAGCTAACTTTTGTTTCTCTATTGGTCATTCTGGGTGGTGCTGTTGGGTATGTGGCCACTGATTCGGCATTTACTTTGACTGCATATTCATGGGCGTTTGCATATTTAGTGACGATTACTACTGAGATGGTTTACATTAAGCATATGGTGATGAATCTTGGGTTGAACACTTGGGGTTTTGTGTTGTACAACAACTTGTTGTCCTTGATGATGGCACCCATATTTTGGGTTTTGACTGGAGAATACAGTGAGGTCTTTGCTGCTTTGGGAGCCAATGGTGGGGATTGGTTTGAACCTGTGGCGTTTACCGCGGTATCTTTGTCATGCTTGTTCGGTTTGCTCATTAGTTTCTTCGGATTTGCAGCTAGAAAGGCAATCTCTGCCACAGCATTCACTGTGACTGGTGTAGTGAATAAATTCCTTACAGTTGTGATCAATGTGCTGATTTGGGATAAGCATGCTACTCCCTTTGGATTGATCTGCCTCCTCTTCACACTAGCAGGAGGTGTTCTGTATCAGCAGTCAGTTACTGGACCACCACGAGAATCAACTGTTCAAGCCGATGAGAAGGATGCTGGAGAGAACCAATCTAAGAGTGTCTCTGGTAAACATGCTTCGGTATGAGTAGTATTTTTTCCCTATTTTTAATGGCTCTAGCCACTAAGAATAGTATTGGAATGTATTAGCTCTAGTCCTCTAATTTTGGAAGGGTCTTTTCTCTATAAGATCCCACAATCTCTATCTAGAATTTAAACATGGTTAGCACTTAGCCCTTTAGTATTTTGAATATTTATAAATCATCATGCTTCCTATTTCTTAGTTGACAGTAATATTGTGGTATTCTTTGTTGTTTCATGTACTGGTTGCAATTCCCATATATGATATTTGGCTCATGGATATTTACAAATATTTATTTTGTTGTTTGCTCTTTACGTTTTCCTTGTTCATAGGTATTCTGATGACCTTGGTTTAGAAGTTAATTTTGTTGTCAATTATAGGGTCCCATGGCCGGATTAATTTCAAGGAATCTTATTTAATCGAATTCTGGTTCTTGAAATCATAATACCAACCAACATATTATCTCTTGGATGAAAAGGGGAAAAGAATGTAGATTATAAAACCTTGTGCCATAGCTTGAACTCTGAATCAATCATGTGTCTAATAACTTGAATCGGTGTAAGCATTATTGGTGTTGCAAAAGAGAAGGCGCCATCAACCATATTGCAATAATGTCAATTATTCACTAGAGATGTCAAAGGTCGAGTTGGATTTTTGGTCCACCCGCACCTGACCCGAAAAATCATATCCTCCACCCTCCACCGATTTGTTTTTAGGGTGAAAAAAATCAAACCCGACCCAACCCAATTTTTAAGCTCTAAAATTCGATCCGACCAGACCTGAGTTATTAAAAAATTAAAATTTTAAGGACTAAATTGTAAAAAAAATAAAAAATTTAAGATATAATTATAAAAATATTTAATTTTAGTGATCTAATTATAAAAAAATTAATTTTAGTGATCTAATTGTATAAAATATATATAAAAGGGGTCATTATTGCAAATATTCCTAAAATGTATATAGGAAAATTATACTATTAGTCTCGGGTCGGGTCGAATTTTTTCCACCCTAAACCTGAACCCGATCCGAGATCACCCTTAAAAAACCCTGAATCGAACCGACCTAACCCAAATTTTTCACCAAAAAATCCGACCCAATTAAATCGGGTCAAGCCGAAATCCGTCGGATTCGGTTCCGTCCCATCCCTATTATTCACCATTGATCTTTGGCTCTTACTGCTAGTTCACTTAGTACTGCAATAATGTCAACCATACATGGTGTTCATAGTACACAGCTAGAGTGCCGGTTTCATTCTTGCTTTTACTTATGTTTTGGCATAAGTGGGTTCTAATCAGGACGTAGTCAGAATTTAGGATTTGAAGATAAAATATAAATATTTAAAAATAAAAAAAAATTCATAAGTAAATCAATTTTGAAAAAGTTATATAGGGGACAAAATGAGAAAAAATTCGAGTGAAGAGGTGCTTCGTCATTGACTAAACTTTTTATTTATTAGTAATTAGGTATTGTATCAATGATATTACCATAAATAATAATACTTTATAATCTTACAAGAATATTTTTGTTGTTGATATTTAAGATTAGTTGGCTGAGTCCAACTTATGAAGATAACATTTTTATATAGCTTGTTTTGAGCAAAGGTTGCATTTCATTTTAAATTAGGTAACCTGCGAAGTTGAACGCTGTAATATTTTATATATGAATTAAAATAACGTAAGTTGTATTATTTTAAGATTTACTAATTGATTAAGTAGTCAAAACTGAGATTTTTATTGTTATATTTTACATGAATTCAAATTTTAACATTTGTTTAACAAATAAAATATCTCTATTAAATAAAAAATTTACAATTTAAAATTGACATTTTCAATAAATCAGTTGTAAGATTGTTATTTAAATGTTGTCAATTTTGAATAATTATTAAAATATAAAAGAATATGTTGTTGATATTTAATTATTTTTTTTCAAAAACGAGATTACAAATTATCGAACTTTATTTCTTTACAAAAATATGGTACCTAATTTTTTTAGATTTATACAAGTAAACATATTATTTTTAAAAATATTATATTTTATGCGGCATATTTAAAATAAAATTGAGAGTGTTCTAGCATGAATCATCTAGCCTCAGTGGTTAAGAGAATAATTGTTGTTTTTAAAGGTCACGAGTTTGAGCATCAGTAATGTCTGCACAATGTTTAAACGATCAACGTCTAATGGTTGAGAGTATACTCTAGAACAGATACTACTGTAATACTGTAGCTGATTCAAAAAAATCAAAAGTGTTCTAACTTTGAACAATGTTAATATTCAAAGTCAAATTATTTTTAAAAATATACTATAATGTTTATATTTTTTATTAAAAAATTTAAAATCAAATTTAAAGAATTTTAACTTTGAATAGTATTTTACACTAAAACCAAATTTATATTATCACTATTTTAAATATTTTTAATTATAAAAATAAAATAAACAATAAAGTAAAATTATATTTTCACCGACTTTATTTTTTACTATAATAAATACTTTAAAATAAAAATAAAAATATCATATTTTTTAAAAATATATTTCTAAGTGTAATATTCATGACATTTCTCATAATTTAAATTTCTTTTGGTGAGAAAGAAAACCTTGGGGGTGTTCTTTCTCTTTCGTGACTCATGTGGGCAAAGAAGCGAATCCTCCCTTGCCTGTGTCAGCCAAAAGAACAGAGTTGGACCCACAACTTAGGTGTCTGAACCAAACACAGCATGTTATCTCCATGAAAATGTGATTCTTATTGGCTGTTCTCCCCACACCATAATTGTATAAAGTATCCATGAGTCTTGTTTACCAGTTCTCCTTCTCCCAATTCAAAATTTGATATGATTTAGGGTTTACCATCTGGTCCCAAAGTCCATGGTATCTACTGGACCACATCACAGCTTTGCCATCTCCCTTTAATGCCTGGGATCCGAGAGATTATTAGGTGAATCTTGTTTACCACGTCATTCATAGTCCAAGCAATCATGACCGTTGATCTTTAAATAATCACCTAATAACTACCCATCCATTAAGTCCATGTAAAAAAGAGGTAATGATTCACTTGAAAAAAAAAATAAGATCAACGGTCCTAATTAATTGGGACCATGAATGACGTGGTAAACAGGATTCACTTAATAATTTTTCTTCGGATCCACAAACGTACCAAGATCATGGGTTTCCCTCCTATAATAAAATTAAGAACCAAATTTAAACAATAAACTACTTTTGTAGGTGGAAACAATGACTTGATGAGGCCCGAGAGGGTGCACATAATTCTACGGGAAAGACAAAAGTGGCTCCGACCTAAGGAATTAATATTGAAAAAAAATGGATTGATTAATCATCTGCCTTAAAGTACTAATTTTATTTGATCACTTGCAATAGGGTTAAAAGGTCATTTTCGATATAAATATTATTATATATCTTATTGTAAATTTTTTAATATTATTTAGTCGTCATGGTTTCATTCTTTTAAAAAAATCTTGATTAACATCTAGATCATTTTTCATTCTTATTTCTATAATCTCAGTTTTAAATTAATGGTTTACTAAGAAACAATAATAAGAGAGATTATATCATGAACCTTGTTTATCACGTCATCCGTGGTCCATATAATTAGGTTCGTTCATCTTTAAGTAACTGTCTAATAACTACTCACTCATTAATAATGTGTGATGATTTATTTTAAAAAATATAAATTTAATGGTTTTAGTTAATTGATACCACAAATGACGTAATAAACATGATTCGTCGTATAATTTCTTAAAACATAGAGTTCCAGCGAGCTGAGTGTAGTTTTTATTTTAGGGTTATTTGAGTAGTTTACCCTCTATTTTAGTACCTCTTTCTAATTCATTTCTCTGCTCACTTTTAGTCTATCACTCGCTTTCTTTCTCGCTAAAATCGGGGTGTACTTATAGATCTCTCTTATTCATTTATTTTCAAATTTCAATTTCTTTTAGTGAAAAAAAAGGAGAAGATTGAACCATGGGGTTGTACGACTCTACCACGTTAGCTGGTAATAGCAGCGGCAGCTCATTCTCCTCCTCTTCGAAGCCGCCGCCGCAGCAGCAGCAAGAGGTCGATGGTCTTCTAGCCGGAGCTGGATATAAAGTTAGGTCATCCGAGCTACGGAAAGTAGCTCAGCGACTTGAAAGGCTCGAAACAGCAATGGTTAATTCCCCCGCAGATTTCTCTCAACTTGCTTCTGATACAATACACTATAACCCTTCCGATCTCGCCTCCTGGGTTGACTCGCTCCTATCCGAGTTTGCTCAGCCTCCTGCTTTCTCCTCCGAGTTCGCCATGGATCCTGTGATAAATCAGACGGTGGCGAACGATGCCTGGGCCACCACCGAGCCTAATAATCAGCAAAGTTTGAATAATCAGTTAACGGTTGTCACGGCCATGGAAGAAGATTCCGGCATACGGTTGGTCCATATGTTGATGACTTGTGCAGAGTGTGTCCAACGTGGTGACTTTTCATTGGCTACATCGTTTCTCGAAGACATGCAAGGGTTACTGACACGTGTTAACACCGTTTGCGGTATCGGTAAAGTTGCTGGACATTTTATCGATGCTTTGAGCCGTCGTATTTTCCAAGGTATTGGCGGCAGTTCTATCAACGGTGGCTCCGCTTATGAGAACGAGATTTTGTATCACCATTTCTATGAGGCGTGTCCGTATTTAAAATTCGCTCACTTCACTGCTAATCAGGCGATCCTGGAAGCTTTTGACGGTCATGATTGCGTCCACGTAGTGGATTTCGATTTGATGCACGGCTTACAGTGGCCAGCTTTGATACAAGCCCTCGCTTTACGTCCCGGTGGACCGCCTTTACTTCGTCTCACCGGCATTGGACCGCCATCACCAGATGGCCGTGACTCACTTCGAGAAATCGGGTTACGACTCGCAGAGTTGGCTCGGTCCGTCAACGTTCGTTTCTCCTTCCGCGGAGTCGCGGCTTCCAGGCTCGAAGACGTTAAGCCGTGGATGCTTGAGGTGAATCCAAAAGAATCGGTGGCAGTGAACTCAATCATGCAGCTTCACCGCTTACTCGGATCTGATCCAAATCGCAATTCCCCTGTCGAAACGGTTCTGAGTTGGATCCGGAGCTTAAACCCGAAAATCATGACCGTCGTTGAACAAGAAGCAAACCACAACCAAGCAGGTTTTCTAGACCGTTTTACTGAAGCTCTTCATTATTATTCAACGATGTTCGATTCTTTAGAAGCTTGCACGGTTCAACCGGACAAGGCATTAGCCGAGATATACATTCAGAGGGAAATAACCAACGTGGTGAGCTGTGAAGGGTCGGCTCGAGTCGAAAGGCACGAACCGTTGGCTAAGTGGAGGACACGGCTGAGTGGCGCCGGATTCAGGCCTTTGCATTTAGGGTCCAACGCGCATAAGCAAGCTAGCATGTTGTTAACACTGTTCTCGGCGGAAGGGTATTCAGTCGAAGAAAATGACGGGTGCTTGACTCTGGGTTGGCATAGTCGCCCCCTCATTGCTGCTTCGGCCTGGAAAGCCGTATCTGATGCGCCGGCTGTGTTCCCTGCACCGGATACTCATCGGCCATCCTAATCAAAGGCACCTAATAGTAAATAAATAGTTACAACTAAGACCTTGCTGTCAATTTGGGATGATTCGGTTTCTCTCGTTTTTCCTTAGCATCCACCCATGTTATTCTCAATGAGATTTTACTTCAGGAGAATTTTTTACCTATTTTCTCGCATATCCTTGAATCAGGCATTAGTCTTAAAAAATGTTTAAATCATGTCGTGTCCTTGAGTTCCATATCCTCCAAGACTGGTAGCGGTACCTCATACTTTCCAAACTGGGGAATTTGTTCAGTTACCTTTTTCAGTGCTGCCTTCAGACACTGCGTCTGCTTTCCTGTTTTTCTTCTCAGAAATTATGACGAATATTGTGAGCATTTGCGGCATCATATAATCATTTGAAAAAAAATCTGTTTTAGCGATGCACAATGCAGGTGAAAGGCTGTGCTTGATGATTAATAGCTCATGGGAGAAGATGCAACTGATGCATGTGATTTTTCTGATATTTTATTTTTTTTAAAATAAAACTAAAATTACGAGAAAATGGGACCCATACCCAAATAATGAGAGGGAGCAGCAGCAACAGCAGAGATGGCAAATACAGGAACAAGACTTGCTCACATGTGTTTCCCTGCAAACTGTAATGTCCCGTTGCATTCACACATCAGTATCACCCACTTCCTTAATTGCGATAATAATGTTACTTTAATTTAATAAAATCAACACTTTAAATAATTCAGTTAATTAATCCAAGTTTTTATTTGACAAGGAAATTAAAATCCTATATGTTATTACTACAAATTACTTTAGACCTGTCAAAAGTTGATTTTTTTTTATTAATTAAAAATACCTAATTATATATTTATATTCTTAATCAGTAAGGCTGAAAAATTCAACTGAAAATTTGTAATTCCAAAAGGATTTGTCATTCACGTCCTGATAACTCGGATCTTTCCGTATCAGAGTGGGCCAATTGGGCCCCACAGGTGCTGGTTCCTAACATGTTCACGTGTCAACATCGATGTCACCATTAATACGATATATATTTATTTTCTCCTCACTTTCATCTATATTTTTATTAATTTAGATTTCACTTACTAAATATCATGCAAAAAATAAAAAATAATTTCATCTTATTGAACAATAAAAGATGTACGGATGTTTCTTTAAGATTATTTATTAAAAATATTCAATTTAAAGTGAAATGGACGCATCTTAAAGTAAAGATTTCACCATCAATTGTGGAGGTCCCACCTAAAACGCTTCCTAATACTATCATTTTTTTAACTGTACCTAAATATATTATACCTCCATTTTTATCCCTTTTCAAAAACTAATATCTTATAAATAAGGGACGAGTTTTTTAATACAAACGGTTAAAAGAACGGTTATTATTTTTAAAAATCACGGGTTCGAGTATTAGTAAAGTGATTGAGCGATTAATGTCAAACGATAAAAATTGTATTCTAGAATAAATACTACTATAGTCACTATTAATTAATTCAAAAACAATATCTCATAATTAAAATTATCATTTCAAATATATTAAAAAATATCATTTCTAAAAGGGAAATAGGAATCAATCAATTTTCAATATTTATAATAATAGAATGTAGTGAAAATGAAAATATCTTGTAAATATTTTAATTTTAAGGTTTAATAATTCAGTTTAAAATTTATGGATTTGAGTACGATAGTTTATAATTTAGGGTTTATTGTTAGAATTAAGGATTACAGGTTAGAGTTTAGTTTTAGATCAATATGATTAGAGATTTAGATTTTAACTTATAAACCCTAAATTCTAACGTATACCAGTCAAATGCTCAAGTTTCCATTACCACATTGAAAATACCTGCCTGTGTTTAGAGCAGCAATGTAATTTGTCCATTCATTAGATTACAAGTCTTAGACAGAATTCTGATAAATGCTCTAAAAGTCTTTGTTAATCTGCTGGTAGCTGTTACAGTCAAGTTAGAAAAGGAAAGCTGTTGGTTCTGCTTTTCCCAAAATCTAGAATGTCTACACTATGAACACAACAAGCATGTACAGATCTTTCTTTACTCTTCCCTTCCTGTTCTAACAATAAAACATCACGTTCTTAACCTTATCTTTCAATGCTGGTAAAGGCCGAACTGAAGATCCATTGGTTGTGCGTGTGCATCGTGCTTTACCATTTTCGGATGCCTCGGGTTCGATGTAGAATCGAGCTCGGTAAGCTGCTAGATGAGCATAGTATGCCGGGGGAACTGCATAATGTAAACGAAAACAGATTTTTTCACTAAGCCAAAGAATGTAATTCGAATGGTTTCTTGTTATATATGAAGTTTCCCATCAATTTGTCACAGAGCTGCTAGGAAAGCAATAAGAAAAGTGACAGAAAGCCATGAAAATGTGTTCAAACATGCTATGAGGTTATGCAAGCTGCAGATTAGAAGTTACCAACTGAAACAGATCGTGTGCACCGAGCATACCTGCAATAAAGTGGATCCATTGATGTGAATATAGCAACAAAGATGACTGATATAGCACCGAAACGAGTTGAAATTCTTACGTGTAACAGAGGTTGTTTGTTAGAGACTGGATTTCATCCGCTGTGAAGTTATTCTCATCCCAGAGAACATGATAATGAGCAGGTCGACTTGTCCCCTGTCAGTTTCAAGTTCCGATGATAAAACATATTAAGACATGAAGTGCTACTAGACTTGCAGGATCATGCCAACCAAAAATCCACAAATCTTATGCCAAAGTACCAGTTTCTAATTCGAAACCATTAAGGCATAGAATCAAAGACTGGATTCCATACCTGGATTCCGGCATGGCTACACAAATAGAAGTCGAACTCTGTCGGATGACAGATCTTGGAGTCCACCACAGTACCTACATTTGGAAACTTTCAAGTAGATACTCATCTTAACATTTTAATTAAGCAAACCGTGAACCCGGGAAAGAACAAGAAGCATAATAATTTACCAGGTAATATATTTCCGCTCTTGTCAGTGCTGCTTCTGTCATTGTGATTGTTGGCGAACAATCTAGTATGATGCCTCTTCTGAACCACTATGAATGTAACTGGAGGTTGGTAAGTGGGCTCCAGTGATGCACAGGCCTGGACATTAACACAGTATTAGCCTAGGATAAATATGGTAAACTGGAACAACGGTATCAGTCCAAGTGGTAAGTAGCTTGGTATCGTTTAAGCAGGTCTTAAGTTTGAGGCGTTGTGTATACAGAAAATCCTCGTGAGAGATTCACCCACCAAAGTCGGGTGTGTGATGCAAGTCGGTCTGGATTAGTTAGGGCAAAGCTCTAGAAACTGGAAGGGCAATCAAAAAATACGGTAAACTGGCACCAAATGTGTTTATGTATAACCAACCTTTCTTATGGCATCGAGTTCATATAGGAGAATCTGGTAGAATTGGCCTTCACTCACACCATCTCTACACAAGTTTTTAACAACATTAGAAAAACCTTGAACTAATAGAGTACCTTGAAGCTTAGCTATTACTTAAGTCTAAACAGCAACCTAATAGCATTTTTTTGGAATCCAATCAAATGTAAATAAACTTATCGAGATGAAACTGTAAATTTTCTAATCAATTTAGAGTGTACCTGTAAAAGATAATTCTCAGCGGCTTTTGTCCGGTGGCCTTTTTAAATGCAAGTAAGAGCTCCCTGCATTTCCAATGAAGTTGATAAATTTACTTCGGTATATTTGCAGTAGCTATCTCTCTTGGAATAGAGTAAGTGCTGCAGATTATGGTGCTTTGACTCTTCATTTCTCAAGACATCCGTGCCCGGCATATATTTAACATGGATATGATATGACCCTCTAAATATATAATATGCATATACACAACTGAAATGAGTTAATGCAGCAAAATAGATCAGAACTCGAACACTTGTCTGAAAAATTAGCATGCGGTTCGTTCATACAAAGCCGCTGTTGAAGAGGACCAGCTGACTAGAACTTTGAGTTATGGACTTCATTTATATGACTTGACAAAAAATGAATGAATGATGAGCTACCTTGATCATGATGATAAAATCTTAAATGAACAAACCTGATCATGCCTCCAGCAACTGTTCCTCGTTGTGGATCCTGCCAAGTCTTGAATAGATCTTGAATAAGTTCCTGCCTATGAGGCTGAGCAGATACCAGACCAGCATACTTTGTCACTTCTGGCCAGTCTTGTGAGGCCACAACCTGTATTTCAAAGATCATTAAGGCTAAGGTGTAGACATTATCAGTTTTTAAAATACAGGATTTCACTTACTTACAGCGGCTATCGACGGACTACAGTCCTCTCCAGACTCTGGATGAGTTACATCAGCTCCAAATATTATGGTTGGAATGTCACTAACCAAAGGAATTCTCCAGCTTAATGCATCTAAGAGCACGGTATTTCTTCCTCCCATCTTAAAAATCATGAAAAAAGTAAATATCATGTTTAATCAAGACAAAAGATCATAATTTATAACAGACCTTGACGTTTATTTTAAGTGACAGATTTGCCAAATACTGTCTGCTAATCTTGAAGACGTGCTTTGTGAGGCAGCATTGAGAAATCAAACCCAGATCAGTTTCACAAATTCGTTTAAGATCACCTGTATGCAGAACAAATTGTTCTTAGTGTAGACAAAAGCAGCATGTCTCATCTCAACAGCAAGAGCCGAGAGGGCTTCGGTTTAAACCGAGTGAATGAGTTAAAGCTTGAGAACGGTGTGCAAAACTTTGTTAATTCTCTACTTTCATATGCAGGAAAAATGATATTTTTTCTTTATGGTTATATTTATTCAAACAGATTAATAGTTGCAAGAAGGGGCATACCATATAAGGAACCATTGTTGTCCGGAAGAATGGCAATGAGTAATTCCAGTTCTTTTCCTTCAAGTTTGTTTGCAGCAGCATGATATACATATTTCAATGCCTTTTTAACTTGATCTGGTCTCGCTGAATATATAGGAATTGCAGGGTCCCGATTGAATTCCTGTATTTATGACCAAATTGATTAAAGAATCAAGCATTGAAGGGTGTCCATTACATGTAATTTGAGAGATAAATTGTAGAACTGAGTTGAAAACAAAGGTTCAGAAAATTCACCATGCCAGATATTTGACACATCTGAACTAACTCCTGACAAAAACCATGTGCAGTGCTCTCTTGAACACTTCGAGAGAAGTTGATACAAGCCCAGTATCTTACAGTGCTTCCATTTATCACTTTCTGCAGCAAGCCGGCAAAGAATTGCCTTTCTTTAGATATAAGTAACATGAAGTTGATAAAAATGATGCCGTTTCAGGTGAAAGTCTTTGTAACTTTCACCCCTTTATATAGACTAACCTTGTTCATCATATTCCACTGACCAACTTGGGGCAAATATTCTTTTTCTTTTCCAGTGTCACTATACTTCAGCTTTAAAAGAAAAGAAGATAAAGGGAACAAGATTTTAAATAGTTAGAAGCAGAATTGAATAGATCATGTAAAGAATTTACAGTGATTGTACAGAGGGAGAAAAATGACTAAACAGTGATATCAACATTACCCATGGAGCAGGAAGAACCCGAGCCTCAATTGATGCAAGCTTGTTGCTTATATTGATGCCAAACTCTTTTGCATAAGGATCATGATCATAATCATTCTGTTGAACTGTCTGTAAAGACACCAAATAACAGTTATACCAATTCTGTCCCCCCAGGTAACGAAAACATGCACTTTCCAAGTTAGTTTAAATGATTATCATCCAATTTGTCCTATTGATTGTAGAAAAACAACAAAGGGAGGAAAGATGGATGTTATATTGACATAGACCAATGATTTCCCAATAAAACTAATGGCAGCCTTTACATCGTATCAGTTTCATATGAACAAGAAAGAAAATACTGCAAGGAGCTGTGTTTAGAACCTGTAAGATGTCCATTTCTTGTTCGTGTGGTCTTTGACATGAAACTTTCAGCAGAGAAGTAATCTGTTTCTCATTCAGCCCTTTAGTGTATCTCTGTCCTTCAACTATCTTGCAAGCCTGCGAGAAGATATATATTGCATTGGATGGAACTCTAAATGCTTCATGCAAAACTTAAAGAGAATTGGGCTATACGTACCTCCATAGGCAAATAATTCACTTTCTTCTCATTTCCTACTTGAAGGCAAGGTAAGTGTGCATACCGAATGGTATATCCATACATCTCTTGAAAGTACTCAACAACTGATTTCATGTTCATATGCTCATCAAGTGGGAAACTGATGCATGGAAAACATACAAGTTAATGTTCAGGAAAAAGTCTGGAAGAAGCAAAGACAAACTTTCAAATCTAAAACATAGGAGGTCAAGTTCAAGAAATATATATATATATATATATATAGGCACACATTAGCTCCCTTGTTGGCTGAGTTGTTAACCCCGAAACTCGGTATTTTCTGCGTACATTTCCTCTGTGAGTCACTTCCACTTTTACACCTCTAAGTGCTTTCTTAACCTATAGAACATAGCCAAAAACTAGGAAATGTTAATGCAGTTTCAAACTAAAAAACTGTTTTCTCGAAAGTTAGAAGAAACTAGGAAATGTTGTTGCAGCAGTCATCAATATTGACATTATGTTTTTTCTTGTTGTAAGCCATAACAGAATCCAGAATAGCAAAACCAGACTTTTCTCAAGTCATTAAGTTTTGCAATCTATGTTATAACTTATAAATACTACAGTGTTAGAACATGAAATATACGGAACCTATGTATGATTTTCCAAAAATGCCAACTGTGATAATATATATGCATTTCGAAGAGTGGGGCCACCAAGAGCCACAGAGTATGATATACCTTAACACGGTCTGCATCTGACATTGGCCTTGAATAAACATCTTTACCCAAAATTTGAGCAACAAAATCAATTACCGGTAGGGGTTCGATGAAGGCAATAGTTGACATATCTAACACAAGATCAGATGTTAGTGTAAAAATCGGCAGATAAATCTATGACTCAACAAAATGAAAATATCTAGAAGGGTGTTTTTACCAATATTCAGTGACAATCCCATCTGTGTAGGCCTTATACTCTGGTAGAAGCCACGCCATGATTCTACTCCACCACCCAATGCTTGTGGTTTCTTGATATTAGGAGAATAAAGGAACCTTCCAACTGATAAGTACCTGCACTCATCCAATTAATTAAAGAATACTGAAAAGTTAGAATCTGCTGCCAATGGCGTGAGTGAAACTGAACAAGTTAAAACAAATAAGATGGTTACCTTTGAGCCGCGAGTTCCCTTAACACAGTATCAATGATGTTAAGGGCTTCTTGAGGGGTGTCAACTTGTTTCCCAGATAGAAGGTTGCGCAATTGTGCCATACAAGCCATAGCTACAAACTTTATAGTCACTTTAAATTCTCTTTTCCTGATTAAATAGCCATATTTGCATCAAATTTCTCAGTAGTTTGAAAACTGGTGATTGGATTAAGGACACTAGTAGTATGAATTAGATTTCATGAATGAATTACCTAACATTGCCTGTTTCTTCATCTTCTTCAGTCAGTATGACAGTGAAAACCTTAGAAGTAAAAGGCAGTGATCCAGCAGTATATAGGTTTTTCCTTCCATCATAAACAGGAAGCTTCATCCCCAAGTCACTGTTTCTATAAAGTTTAACCAGCTCTGTCATGATAGCCTTGTCCAGTTTACGAGAAGCAACTTCTGGGTTTATTTCTACCTGTTCCAAAGAAACATGACACAACAACCGTAATTATCAAACTTCAGTCACAGCATTTCATATTCAACCCGGTTATTATCATATATTTTACTTACTCTATAATGACTCAAGTCAGATCCTGGAATCTCAGCAAGAAAATGGTTGGCTTTAACGATACACTTGGTTCCCAACTGGCCATAGCCAGGTCTCCTAAGGAACATAAGGCTCTTGCATGGAGTGGAACCCGTGCTTGGCTCAAGCTTCCCATCTTGTAACCTATCTACTTTATATCCTCGGCCTCTTCTCCTTCCATTTCTCCTTCCAGAACTCTTCTTATTGCCATCTTCAAATCTTTCCCCACTTTTGATGATCATTTGGTGTGATTTCTTCTGATTCATTGAACCCTTTAGAGGTTCCCTTGATACCACATAGTTCTCCTTGAGGTCTTTCATTTGCATGTGAGGCATTTCTGTAGAACAAACAAACATTCACCAATTTCTTGATTTTAAAGTAAAATGTTATATCTCAATGAGAGCACTAGAAAGTGAGGAAAAAAGAAAGGAAAAAAAGAGAGGGGTTGCTGCACCAAAAGACGAGAGAGAGATTACAAAGTGATAGCTAAAAAGACTAAATTTGAAAGGTAATGACATAACATTGTACACGTTTTCTGCAAGAATCTTACTACAAGGGATTTGTTTTTAGAAACCAGTGCAAACAACTGGGAAAAACACACACGAAGCAGTGCAACGGTTGCAGCAAATTAAAAAGAAAAGGAAAGAGAGGATAAATATACTGGGTTTATTAGTCTATCTAGCTCTCTCTATCTCTATCTCTCTGCATATTCTCTTGAAAACAATGACCGAAAAAAGACATGGAAACATACATAAAAGTAAGATTTCACGGCCCAAAGATTCAGAAATCATCGACAAAAGAAACAAAAGTGAAGAAAGAAACTCTAAAACACCCCATTTGTCTATCCATAAAGTCCATGCAAAAACATTTAATCATATAGGTACCATGCATCTATGAACCCAAAGTTCATTTCTTGCATATGATTTCTCATCTCTTCCTTCCCAAGTAGTCAACTCTTGATGGAAAGAAAAAGAGAGAAGAATTTTGAGTGAGGAAGAAGGACCACCACAGTTTTAACACATATTCATAGATAGACACATTGAAAGCCTGTAGCTGTGGTCCATTATCAGCAGTGGCATTGAAGGCTGCATTTTTCTCCAACTTCTTTGCAGGACAGCTTGTAATCTAGCATGTTATACGCTACTTTTTATTCCAAAAGGGGGAGGCATAAAGGACCTTTAACTCATCCCGAAGCCCACCCAACGGTGACTAAACATTAAAGCACTCGACAAAGCCACACAGTCGTTTCAACAGCGGCAACAGCAGAGTCGCAAACACAGCACAAGACAACACAACAGATAGGAAAATCAGCGCCTAAAATGGGATAAACATCAAACATTTAGTACCATCAATCGAGTTAAGGCTTAAAAATAACTGGGAGACATTGATAAAAACTCTTGTAAAGGATTTTACTTTACACTTGTGTAGTTTTCGTTGTTGTTTAATAACCGGACACATTGTATTGTTCTGAAATCTGTCTTTTTCTTTTTCTCTTCCACTTATGCATTGGGATACGTTTAGCTGCAATCTGTCAGCTGGTACCATTTTAATGGCAGAGCGGGGGTGGGGGGGCCATTGCAGGAAAAGGGTCCGTTTTTAAGCTTAGAAAAAGAGGATGGAGATGGTAAATTTTAATAGTTATCAACCATGGGATTATTACAGGACATGAAGAACAATCAAATGATATGTCCCTTTCAAATTTAGTGGGTGATGGAACTGATCCGACCTCCCCACTTTGGTATTTGATTAGACTTGGGCTTCAAATCGAATGGCCCATTCTGGCAAAATCAAATTATACACAAATTATGATTTCAAACATTAAATTAAAATTTTTATAATATAATTTTTCAAAAATATAATCCCTCAAAAATGAAAATTTTATGGGTTTCTTTTTTTCTTATGAAAAATTACAAAATATTTAAGTTTTAATAATAAATAACTATAATATGGAAGTTTTAACTTTTGTATAACAATTTTAAAAGAATAACTAATTATTATTAAAGTAAATATTTGTCTAAAATTTTTTTAAAAAAACGAGTTTGAACTCCTCTCACAGCTAAAAAAGTAAAATCTTTTAAAAAATACTTTTAAATTTGTTTTATTAACTTATTACGTGATATCAGAAAATAGCCTCTATATTATTTTTATGAATTCAAAATGGTTTAGTAATATTTTTATAAGAAATGTAAATAAAATAATTATTTTTATAAAAATTTAAAAAAATAATTAAATTTCATTTTGAACCTGGAAAAAATCTAGTTCAGTAGTAAAATCCAAGTGAAAAAAATGACAGTCTCGCAGACAATCCAAAATGTCTGCATTTCCCAGTACAGTAATGTCGTGGTGCTTCCTTTCAGACAACCACATTCATTGACCTAATAAACTTGGCTTCGATCCCCATCTAAAATTACAACACACTTATGGGGTTAAACACAGAAGTTGTTCGAAGTGGAGTAAAAAATGAATCTTCAATTTGGGGTTGAAGTAAAATTTTTATTATATAAATTAAAATGTTTAGGGGTAAGTTTTTCAGACATATATTTTTTGAATCAGTTACGGTGAGTACAGATAGTATTTTATTCTAGAATATAGTCTCAACTATTAAACATTGATCCTTTATTCACTGTGTTGTAAATATTGATATTCGAACTCGTAACTTTTAAAAATAATAATTATTTTCTTAACCACTGAAATAAGATAATTTGTGTCGAAAAACGGACACTTCATTCCTAACACGATACATGGCCAATATGGTCGATCTCTAAACATACGGAAATCCCCACAAAATGATAACTAGACTTCATCGGCAACTTCACCAAAATATGGGAGCTGGGTCCCCCCCCCGTAATATGATACCTAATCGATTAATTTAAAATATATAACATTTGTTACGGTAAAAGTAAATTCGATAGAAAACATTGTTCATCTTATTCTTGAATTAAATATGTATAACTGGCAGATTAGTGAAATCAGACATAGAAGTGTCAGATTAGTCTTAAATGGCATGTATAATGGATAATAGTATGATCTATGTTTATGTAGTTAATGAAGGAAGAGAGAGGGTGGTGAATCTGGGAACGAACCTTTTGCTTTTACGTTTCTCCTATAGAAACATCACGTTAACAATAAATGCGGTTATTTCTTCATCAGCTTTCTCAACAACCAGGATTTCCAGCTTCCATATTCTGCAATTTAAGAATACATACACGGCTTTAAGTGCTGGTTCATTTAATGGATTGGGGACATAAATAAAGCAAAGATCACAACAGTAGCTGCATTGGCCTTGGCCCCCCTGCAGCTTAGAGATATGTGTGCCAAACTGCAGCTGCTGCGCCTAGATAGCTACCCTATATGCAAAAAAAGAGACAGAACCCCAGGTTTTGGTTTGGTTTGGTTGGTTAGTACTTAGTACTAGTCTAGACCAAATCTTTGGTCAGGTATCAAAATTCAGAAAGATAGAGATTTTGGGTAAGCCGATGAAATGGTGACAATAGGAATCAGAACTGATGGGCGTTGGTTGGTGGTGGGTAAGTTCTTGTAGGAGTATCGTGAGCATTTTAGGTAAGTAAACAGCTACAAAAATACTAAAATAAATGAGAAAAAGAAAGACTTTCTGCATGATATTAAACCAAAACTGCAGATAACATATGGACATTATCTGAACAACACAAGCTGTCAAAAATAAGAGAGAAATGATCATTAATGTGCATGGTTAATGAACCAAAAAGATTAAAAATAATAATAATAACAGTAACAAAAAGCTTGAAACACATTTCAGAGAACAAACCTTATCTTAAACTCACAGACAAGAAAATCCTAACCTAGTTGAAACCTCGAAGGATATAAGCTCCAGGAAAGGGAAGAGTGTTGTTTTTTATTCCATCTGCAAAAGATGAAATTTAAAACTGTTGCTGAAAAAGAAAGAATGTCTTTGTTGGAAAACGAATATACCAGGAAACCCAAAGGAAGGTGTATGAATAAAGATCATGGGGAGTCGAGTACTTTCAGGAATCCAGAAATGGTTCTTCTCTTAAGGAATAAATTATTATTATTATTATTGTTATTATTATTATTATATAATGATTATCAGCTTTATATCCATCAACGAACACTCACCAGCTTTAAGAAAAGGAACTTTAAACGAGAAAGAGTGTAGGAAATAGCTTTGTGAGATGGATTCAATGAGCTTTTTAAGCTTTATTTTATTTTCATTTTATAGTTTACAACTTATAGAACATGAAAGCGTGCAGCTGGTAAAAACTGATGAACTTTTTTTACACTTAAATTCCAGGAAAAGAGAAATGAGGTTTGAATATTAAAATTAATGCGTGAAAAAGCTAACGTTTGAACTTTACTCATTAAAAATGAACAAAAACATAAAAGAAATCAATTAAAGGTGTGAGATTCCATACTCTGATTCTGATAAAGCAAAGATAAGTGAGAGGCAAAGGCATTGGCTTTCAGTGCTTTTCCTAGCTGCAGGTTACATTATATATATGACTGATTACTGAAGAAATATGGTTTGAATAATTGATTGAAAGAAGGATACCAGGTGTCAGGTTCCGGCGACGGGGTGGTGGTGGCCGGAAATTAAGATTCCGGTGAAGACAAGGGAGCTGATGTATGGGAGGGAGAAAGGATTGTAAATTGTAAAAGCAAAAGCTAAGAGTTGGGGCTTTTAAAAAGGAGGGGAGGCAGCCAGGCCGGTTCTGGGTTCTCCTTTCGAGGTCCTTATATTCTAGATTACTGCTACTTCTAAATTATATATTCCTTCTTTTTATATAATAAATATATTTTATTTTTATAACTGAAAAGCATTATGAAAAAAGAAATTTTAAAATTAAAAAAATATTATTATCAAACAATATAGTTATATTTAATGTCTGTTGAAAAAAACCATAATTAGTCATATTCAACGTTTTGCCTAACTAAATTCAAAAAATCTTGAGGTGTAAAATAAAATTCAACAACGTATAACATAGTATCTCGATCCTTATCAGCAAGGTTGTCTACCATTATATTTCTCTCCTGATCAATATGACTAACCTAAATTGACTAAGACCGAGATAAAAGTTCATGAAGCAAACTACTGCAAAAGAAAGTATGATACATGTCGTATGAAAAGGTTCAAAAGCATGTTGATTCCCCTGAAACCAAAGAATCAGACAGGCTCGTCTGTAAAACGTTTTGCGACATCCAAAAACTTTGTAACTCGTTGGACACAACATAACATGTCAAAAATCTGATGAAATGAATAGATTTCCCAGATCTAAACATAGCAAAGACAGCTAAAAGAGAGGAAATGGAATATAAATAATATGATCAATTGGGTATATATATAACTGTTCCATCATCTGTAAAAGTATGATAATGCCATTTGCTTTATGCAGCAGATCAGGATTGGATTGCTACCAAAGGAGTACTTTGCTACATACATACGTACACTAATAACACCTTTTGACTAAAACAGGACATCAGATTCCATGAAACAAAAACTAGAAAACATTGGTCGATACCAATAGATATGTCCAAAATTTCAAACTCTTTCTCTTTGGATAATGTTCCTTACAGTTGCATGTTTGGTCTTAAAATGCGAGCCTATTTCGAACAGATTAAGTTTAGGTTATTGGGTCTTCAGATTTGTTCCGGTTCATGCTAGCTAGATGACTTAAACTGCCATAAGTTTCATTCTTTTCATTGAAATTAGAATGTAGTATAGTTACGTCATTTTGTTTCGTCTTTTAGTAAATAATAGAAGGGGAGTGATAAAGTGAACGATCAGAAAGGAACCGATTGAGGGGTGAGGGGGAAATTGCGTGGGGGCGGGGAGCAGCTGGTCAAACTGGGAATCCGGAGGCGCTGGATTTAGGGTAATGGCATTGGCACGTGATTCTAAATAGTTAAGAGAATAATTATTGTTTTTAGAGGTTATGAATTCGAGTACCAGTAATATATATTAAATCAAAATATCCATAGAAATCTTGAATAAAGTATAAACCCCACTTGACCTGAGACAAGTGAAAATGTTAAAAAGTAAAAAAGAAAAGTATGGTGAAATATCAATTGCACCAAATGCTGTGATAGTGGTACAGTTAAAGTAACACTTGGAAAGACTCAAATTATTGTCCTTAATTCATCAACGAGTCCCACCATAAAGTCTCTTGGCTTAACCCTACGGGGAAGAACATGATCCATAGACTCCGAATCATATAATCAAAGACATTCATCGTGATTCAAGGATAAGACCTACATAAATGAAACCCCAAAAGTTGTCTGTTTCTAGTAGAAAGGGAAGACTGATACAAAACCATGATGGGTAAAAAAAACACATTTCACATCGGTTGGATTAACCCTACCTTTTCTTGACCTTTTTTTTTTAAAAAATTACTTAAATTTTCGCCCACTCTTTTCACCGACATTCCTTTTGCTATGAACGATAAGATTAGGAAAATGCCAAACCCTGTTGGGACTGATGACGAGTACCTGGTTTGATAGATTTTGTAATCATTTGTTTACGGTGGAGAGACAAGACAGATGAGCCACTGTTCCAGCTTATGTTTTGTTGTTTTGTGGGAACATTGAGAACGCAAACTAAGGGATTGAAAATTTTATAACTTTGTTTTGCGTCATTCTTTCCATTGTCGACCCTCCTCCGGTAACTTTATTTACCAATATAAACCAGGTCGTAATTGTAAATCGTAATCGTCTTCGGATACGTAAAGCAAAGTATTAAGAACGCCTAGTCCATCGTGCGGGCGGGCGGGCCATTCGACTCTGTTGGTGGTGCAATTCGATTCATATCTCGTGTGTCCCTACGTACGATATATTTTTGTCGTCACTTTTGCAGTCCATGCAATCCCCTGTTTAGCGTTAGCTTTTTTGCTTCTTTCTGGGGTTGATTTACAGCCAATCGTCGCTCCTTCGTTTATAAGACCTTCACCTTTCCACAGAGGTAAAGCTAATCAAACCATAAAAAGGAGGCCTAGGATCCTAATGACTAGCTAGGAGGGGTGTTTATCACCAGTATTACAATTCAAGATGAACTATTAAATGTATGTGTTCCAATGGAAGAATAATTCTTTAGAGTATTAGTCGTAGATGTCAAGATTTTAATTTTATATCTATTAATATCCCGTTTTAAAAATATTTGTATGAATTAATTTTATCTATATCATATATTTAATTATGACGTGTAAGTCTTAAAAGATTTTATATACACGAAATCTCGAATTATTCGTATTAATGCTTAAATTACAAACTCCTTTTTTACTAAAAGAATTGCGTGCATGAGGTGACTCTTCACCGAACTCTGTGATTTGTTGGAAGCTTGTTAGAGTGGGGGTGCCTCCTCACCCTATATGTAATAAAAAAAGGGAAGACAAATTCAGTTACAGACTTACGGTGGTGAGGCAAAAATCTGTAACAACTATACCTTTACTCCTTAAAACCAGAACGGTTGAGTAATATGAGCGAAAAATTATTATTTTTTTCTAATACAGACAAATTTAAGAGCGAAGTTAATGATTAATATCAGCTTCTATGTTCGTCAAGTTTATTATCATATCCGGTACAGTAGTAAACTCTAAAGTATCAATGGGTGCATCATGACACAAGGCAGCGAGTCTATCGGCCACTCCATTATCTTCTCTAAATATATGACGGACACAAATATTTCATTTACGATTAAGAAGTTCCTGAATAGCCGTAACTAAAGCATTATTTATAAGTGCCTCAAATTCACCACCTATAACCATGATAGCCTCACGACTATCCATCTCTAACTCAATTTGTCTGAATCCAAGCCTCCACGCACTAACAAGAGCATCATGTGCCCCCAAAGTTCAGCCAATAATACCGAGCAACAACCAAAACTACGAGAAAAACCAATAACCCAAGAACTATGTTCATCATGCAACACACCCCCTGCAGCAACTTTACCATTAGACAAATTCACAGCACCATCACTATTAATTTTTATCCAACCTTCAGGTGGACATTGCCAATTGAATTCCCTAGCTTGTCGAATAGTATAATTCCCACTATGAGTGAAAAATTATTAGGTTAACCTTATTTACTATTTTATTTGTGAGTAATTTTTTTTATCTCTTTATCATGTTTTCATCTATGTCTCTTATTAAAATTTTTTAAAAATTTGAATTTTTAACTTTAACCCTTATTGCTAAACCTTAAACCCTTATCCGTGATCTTAATTAATCATGATCATTTATCTTATTTTTTTTTTAAAATTAATCATTACTTCTTTTCTAACATATAATCAGTGGGTGAACAGTTATTAGATAATTACTTAAAAATAAACGATTTTAATTGTTTAAATAATGAATGACGTGGTGAATATAGTTCACCTAATGATTTTTCGGTATAAGGGGATCTGTGAGCTAAAAAAACACTTCCAAATCACATGGCATTTTGGGCCATAGATAATATAATCTTATCAGTCCTATGGAAGTTTGTGTGAAGGGAGGCATATGGCAATCCATTGCTGAACTATTAAGCGTATGGGCATGGATTCATGTGTTTTATGTAGGAGTGCATAAATTATTCTATGGATCGGTTCCATCACGTTATTTATGGTCCTTAAGAATAAAAAACAAATCTACGTTATTATTTTTTACACATCATCTGCACACTCATAATTTTAATTTTCAAATCATCTCTCTAAATAAAATATATTAAAATAAAAAAAATATGACGTGGATTTGTTTTTTATTCTAAACCCTAATCCTAAACCCTAACCCTAACACTAAACCCTAACCCTAAACTCTAAACCCTAACCCTAAACCCTAAACCCTAAATAAAAAACAAATCCACGTCATCAATTTTTTTATTTTAATATATTTTATTTAAAGAGATGATTTAAAAATTAAAATTATGAGTATGCAGATAATGTGTAAAAAATGATGACGTGAATGACCATGAATGACGTGATGGAACCGGTGTATAGAATAATTTCTGGTAGGAGTGGGTTTGGATTAAAGGTATCGGCAAACTATTGGTCATTGGAACGAGGTAAAGAAATAGGATATGTAAATGAGTATAGAGTAAGGAGTAAGTTTAAGATTATTTGCTATAAAAAAAATTAAGTTAATCAAAATTTATTTTATAATTTAAAGTTTATTTAAAATTTTATATTGACTTTAACTAAGTCAAGTAAAAGTTTTAAATTAAATTGAAAAAACGATTTATTAACTATTAAAAGTTTTGAATTATTGGATTCTCTTTTATAATCTTAATTTTGTTTATTTATTTATTTTTATTTGAGACTCAAATAAACTTACTATTATAAATGTATTGTTTTCAATGTTTTAATTATTTTATTAGATAAGCAAATACATATTTTTTTTTTTTATAAAATCATGGGTTTAAACTTAATGAAAACATTTACTTTATTTTCTCTACAAATTACATTTTTCCTCATTTAAATTAGATTTGCTTGTATCTATTTTTACTTGAGTCTTTTATTTATTTATTTTTTAATTTTTTTCTATATGATCATTGTACAATCTAAGTGAATAATTTCGTGTGTTAATATTATAAAAATATTTAAATTGTATATTTATTCTATAATAATAGTTATAAATATTTATTATAGTTTTAAATATTTTTAATTATATTAACGATTTTTATTTATAAAAATAATCGAACTTCAAGAAATAAAACAAATGAAATATCGCGAGGGTTTGATTTTAAAAATAGATGATTTTGTTTCTTGTTGTTTTTAATAAATAAATATTTAAAGAAAACATTTTTAATTATTACTTTTCATCATAATCCTATTTATTTATTTATTTATTTATCCAGAGAGGAATAAAATAAACTCGGATGTTTTGAAACTTGATTGTACATAACGTAGACAACATAAATTTTAAGTATTTAAAAATTATATATAATATATATTTTCTAGTAAATTTTAGTGAGATTTTTTATTAATAAATATAATTCCAACGGAAGCAAACATAAATGAAAATATCTTTCGAGGGTATACAGAGGTAACTCTCGCTTTAGCTTCTAAATAACCAATTAATTAATTAAAAATTGAAAATATTTTCCTTTATTTTTAGTCTCTTCAAAATTGAAAATCGAAGCTTTAGTCTGAGTGAAAGTGCGGAAATGACGATCAACGACGAAAGTTCGGTGTACGTGGGAGGACTTCCCTACGATGCCACCGAAAGCTCCATCCGCCACGTCTTCAGCGTCTACGGTGCTGTCGTCGCCGTTAAGGTCTTCCTCTGTCCCTTGACTTTCATCTACGTGCGTTTACTCTCCATCCTCACTGTTGATTTAGGTTCTCTTATGCATTTAGGGTTTCTAATTTTTAGTCTCAGTTCTTCGATTTATGTTTTCAAAGATTTAGCGGCAGTATGGTTCTTGAAAAGCTTTAGTAATTTTACAGTTATTTAAAAAAATCAGTTATTGTTTTGTTGAATTGATTTTGGAATAGCGGATAAACTTACCGGCGATGGAATTGGTATCTGTTGATTTACTTGTTGTTTCTAGAATTTTAGTAATGTCTGGCGTTACCCGTTTGGGTTTTATGAAAACTCTAAGCTTGACAATGTGAGTGGTTCGCAGATTGTTAATGATCACACAACTAGAGGAAAATGCTATGGCTTTGTTACTTTTACAAATCCTCGTTCAGCTTATGATGCCATCAATGATATGAACGGCAGGGTATGTATTGTTTGTTGGTTCATGGAACATTGAATGATACCGTTCTTGTTTTGAAATTTTTAGAGATTTGACATTGTTGAAACTTGAAATTGTAACTAGACTATTGATGGTCGAGTTGTGAGAGTTAATGAAGTGACCACCAGAGGGGGCAGATCAAATTTTAGCCGGGACCATCCTAGACAGAGTGAGTGGGATAAGGGACATGACAGAGAAAGAGATCATGATCGTGATAGAGAACGGTATCGTGATCGATACAGTGATAGGTCCAGAGAGCGGGATCGGTCTCGGGACCATGATTCTGGAAGAGAAAGAGGATATGAGCATCATGGACATGATAAAGCTGGAGAATACTCAATGGATAGAGATCACGGTAGAGATGTGGAGGATCCTATGCAAGGAGAGAGCAGGAACCATATTCAGGATTGGGACAGGGATCATGACCTGAATTTGGATCAAGATAGGGAGCCTTCTGGAACCAATGGTTATCGTAGAAGTGTTGATGAGGAGAAGGAGCAACGACCAAAGAGACGGAATGGGTAACACTCCCCAGTTGGTTGCTTAATGTTTTCTGTTTTTTCTCACTATATATTCAGTAATGGAGTTCACTTTGTTGATATTGATTCTATTGTACTTCGTTTGTATGAACTGTTTCTTATGTCAATGGCTTTCAGTTTAAGGCCATCCTGTTCCTCGTGATATGTTGATTCTATTAAATCTTCTTTATGAGCTAACTGCTGAGCTTCAATGTATTTCCCTCAGATTAACCACTTCTGTTTTAGCAATGTTTCTAGTTTTATGTGTGTATTAGCATGAGAAATTTTTAAACTAATTTTCAATTTTGCAGCTCTACGAGCAATGATTATGGCAGAGGACTTTCATCTGATTTGACTGATGATTACAATCAGGTAACATCAACTCTGTTTTGATGCATGTTTGTGTAATCACTTTTTCCTTTTCCTAATTATGTTTTATTTTCAGATGAAAAAGGAACTGGAAAGATCAATTCAAAGCCGAGGAGATCTTAAAACAGAGGTCTGCTACATCTTTGAATTTTTGTATTGATTTTTCAAGAATCAAAGAAAGACATGCACATGTCTGTGTGTGTGTGTGTTTTGGTATTTCATTTCCACTGTTTTGAAGTGATAGGAAAAGACGAGTAACATTTTCTTACTCATCAGATTTCGCTAATGGAAGGAAGGTTAGAAGAGAAACAGCAGCTTGTTTTGGATTTACAGAAAAAATCCAAGGTATCTTAATGAAATCTGTTTTATTTTATTTGGTCTGATATATTTTGTCTCAAAAAAGTTTATTCACACATACAGACCCTGGAAGATGCGTTGGTTGCTGCAAAGAAGATTTCTTCTCGCCGCAAAATGCATTTAACCAAGGTAATCTTCTGAGATACACTACTGCAATATGGTTGGAGTAAATTTTAACCTTTTGTTGTTGGCATGCAACTTAACTTAAAATGAATAACTTGCAGCTGCATAAGTGTTTCGTGCAAGTAAAGGAGTGCAGGGAAAAACTTAAAAGCTGTGAACAGGAACTTGAGGTGAGCATCTTCAGTCTGTTCATGATTTACATGCATTTGTCATTTCTTATTTTTTCTGTTGTCCAGTTGAAAACATGCTATGGAGCAAAAGATACGTGTCTTTGAATTTATGGCTGTGTTGTTAAGCACACAATCCATATCATTGTCGTTCATATGTATCAATTTTGTGGTTTGTCAAGTTTCGTTTCATTTCTAAGGTACAAGTATTTGATACTATACTGTAAATGAAATTTGCATTGTGTACACTTGATGCTTCTAGACTTTTACCATGCGGTGCTTTCATGGCGGAAATAGATCATAGGTATATATTTGGGTATTGAACCAAGGGTCGCTCAATAGTTATTTATGGTGAGTTTCCACATGATGATGAGCCGAACTAAGGTCTCAGCCTTGAGTACCGAAGATCAAAGCATATTTAAAAATCAATGCTAAAGTGTGAAGATGGCGTGGGTGTACGGGGTGGCAGTCTGGCGAATGGGATTGCATGATTGGTATCACTCATTATATTATATTAACTCTAAACTGTACCTTGCAGTCCCTTGTTGATTCAGCAATGCTAGAGTGTGAAGATGATGTAGGTGTACAGGGTGGCAATCTGGCAAACGGGATTGCATGATCGGTGTTGGCAGTTCACTGATCCTCTGATGTATCACCTTTTGATTGGAGTACTTAATCCTTTATGTAGAGACATAGCATGAGTAGATTTGAAGGACATTTAAAGCATATCCTTCTTTTGATGTATATAGTTATATATTTCAGAATGTTGTTATGCTTTATTGTTCTTTTCCAATGTAATGCCATATCATTGGATGATGCAAATTCTAAACTGTCATTGTTTGTTATTTGCTTTAAGAGTCAAACCAGGTTGTTGTTTGTATTGACTTTGAAGCTGAGCCTGTTGTGCAACCCTCATCACCCCCACCCCCCAAGATTAGTGCCTCCTTATGTTGAATCTTTACACTTGTATTTGTTTAATAACATTTCTTTCAAATGTGTTGCAGATTCTCATCAAAGGTAAAAGCTGTTTTCCAGAGCAAATGTTTGCTTCTGAACCTGTGCCTCTCAAATTCTCCACAAAATAGAAAAGCAGGTGCCTTTAATTAACTCAACTCCAAATTCTTTATTCAATTGTGCCTTATTGGAGTTGGGAGAGCCTTTTAAAACTTCCATTTATTTTGATCAACACAATTACAAGTTCATATATCCATCGAGTTAAAAAATATTTTTACCAATAATATTATCTTTGAAGTTTAAATATAATTTCTTTTAGACATTGATCGCTCAATTACTGTGTTGACAACACTAGTGTTTGAACCGATGACCTTTAGGAATGACAACCATTCTTTTTACTGACGATGCTAGATGGTTCCAGCTGAGGCAGATCTGTCGACAAAAGCAAAAGATGAAATATAAAATATAAATAATAGAAAACGACAAAAACAAATAATCCAACGTTCAATCTTTTCCCGAATTCTCGATTTGACATTTTAAGCACAGAGGAAAACAAACCTTCAGTTTCCCTTTATGTCCTTTTTCTCTTGCTCTTCATATTTTCGCATGTTTTCTTTTCAAAATAATAGCATATGCTTATGCAACATGGATACATGAGACCTAAACCCTAAAACTGTTAGAACTTGAGAGTGATATCACTTCCATTGCTTTCTTCACCTTCCTCTCTCAATGCGGCTAACCCTTTTCTTTGATCTTCACAACCGCCACCGTTGTCTCCGCTCTCACCTTTACAGCTGCTGCTCTCAGATTTCCCATCTTCAATGCTCTCCGACCGGTCTCCCCCTCCCCTCAAGTCGGGATCCGGCAGGCTATGGGCCTGTGAGGTGGTCTTGTACATTTGGAGTTGATGCTGGAGGGTGGGGTGGTGCAGATGGGGTGGATTGAAGGCAGGCCTTACAGCGGCCGCATTAGTGTAGAATTCTTGGGGAGCAGGTGATGCACAGAAGTGAGGAGGTGCATGGGAAGCAACCGGGTGGTGAGCACCATAAAGAGCGGGACCCCCACCATGAGCGGCTGCTGTTGCGGTGGCATAGTCTGATGGAACCCAGATGCCACCTAGAACTACAAGCTGCGGTGTCGGGGCTCCTGGTGCTGGCGGACTTGGGCTTGGTCTCCTCGTATGCAACCTATATTTCTGTATTAAAATATATAAATGAACTTATCAGTTAATTTGTGCAAATTGTACTGTGTCAGGTTTAGTGTAAGAGCTCTTTCTTGCATATCTCAGTTACCTGTAGATGGCTTTTCACTTCATCATTGGTCAAACCTTCAACCTTCATCAGCTCCCTTATTTGTTTTGGAGTGGCAACTGCATGTAATCATCACCACGATATTGTCAGATCAGAATCAATAATTTTGATAATGATAGTTTGACTTTAATGTAGTTGCATTAATTTCACAAACGATCAAATCAAACAAAAAAAAAAAGGAGAAAACTTTGCTGATACCTTGAGAACCACCAAGCATCTGTAGAGCATTGACAAATCTTCTATGCAAATCAGGTGACCAACACCGCCTAGCCTTCCTGTGAGGTTGACTTGTACTAGCGTTATTATTGGTTGTCTGTCCCTCGGTTTCATTAGAGCTGCCTCCTTTGCCTTGCTCAACAAAAGTTCCCCCGTTGCCAACTTTACCGGGCTTCTCTCTCCGTTGACAATCATTTTCAGTGTCCAAGCATTTCTTATCTTCTATATCTTTATTGCCAGAGGCAAGAGCTAGCTCCGGAAGAGGTTGTAAAGTAGAACCAGGGCTCGAGTTTCGGTCTTTTGAGAACGGAAAGAAGGCTCTTCCATTTCTCTGCTTGGTATCTAAGGCCAACTTGGGACTGACATCGAAACTAATATCAGTTTCTTTAGGGGACGTGGTTGTGGACAGTGGTTTCGTTTCGTTTCCGGCTTGGCTCCATAGCTGCGCACTCGTCATCCAGTTTGCTTTATCGGATATGTTTTGTGATTTTTCTGAGTTCTCGGAGCCTGAGTTTTTGAGGGGAATGAATTCTTCAAGAACCGGCCTTGATCCTTGATTCGCTTGGCATGCATGTAGTTGCTGCCTTGAAGCCTCCACAGCTGAACCAACAAAAAGAAAAGTATTAACAAATGCTTTTAGTTCTTTAGAAAATTGTATGCAAGTGTCGGGACCCTTTAAATTCAAATAGAAAACGAGCTCTAACTTCTATAAAACAAAAAGGTAGGAACTTGGAAACTAGAAGTAGTAACACCTCAGCCGAAAGAACATGAATATCCTCCAGTAGGTAGGAAAATACATTAGTATCAATTTCTTTATTGTCATTTGGATCTTAAACATATATTAATCCCTTTTTCTCTGTTTATTGAAGATGAATCCTGAAAAGACAAATGAAATGCTTTGATACGTACCATTGGTGAGAAGTTGCATGCAAAGAGGAAGCTCACGCTTGAAAGCATCGATCTTAAGGCGTTCTTCCTCAAGACGGGAAAGGAAATCTTCAAGCTTCTGGGTTTGATCAATCTGCTGATCCCCAAATGATTTCAACAGCACGGAATAGCTATGGGGTTTGCAATCAAAGGTTAGTCCAGAAGGTGCTACCATATTTTCTCTTTGCTTTTTCCTTAGGGTTTTACAAAACAACAAGAAACTTGTAGTTGTCTTTTCCTCAGGAAAAGTTGCTGTTTGGAAGGATACCACTCAATACTATAATAGCAACAAACGAAATGATTTGTTTGTATGCAAAAACAAACAAAACAAAACAAAGACTGGACCGAGAGAGCAGTGGTGGGTTCAGGGTTGGCTTTGCTTTGAGGCTTTCAAGGTTTGAGAGAAGGAGAGAAAGGGAAGTTATGTTGTGTTGTGAACACAATGAGGATTCGGAGGGGAGGATCGTCTCTTTTAGAGGTGAGTTCATGGGGAATAAAGTAAAGCAGATTGGCATGGCAATTTCTTTCAAAAAAAGTTTAAAGAAAAGAAAATTATGAGAATCAAGGTGGTCTGACAGCAAAAGGATCATGTGCTGAGCCTGTGTACGATATTCAAAATCACCAATACAAAAGAGGATTCTTCTTATTACTGTTTTTGTACTTTAAAATTTTTGTCACCTTTTATTGTTAGTAATCCTAATAACCTTTGATTCGTCTCTTACTTTATAAAAGAAAGGAAACACAAAATTATAGGAGTATTTACATGAGAATATAAATATTATAAATGGTATTTTGTTTTAAAGAATTAAAAGTTATAAATATTTTTATTCGAACTCGGATCAGATTTAGTTTGGATATAGGTTTGGATCGGATTTAAATTATAACAATATCCATATTTGATTTATCTTTTATTAGGACTTGGACCCTTTTTTGGATTTAAACTTTTTTAATCGAATTTAAATCAGATATTTTTCTTTGAATTATATTTTAATCGAATTCGAATTAAATTGTCTTTCTTAAGAATCTATAGACTTTTAAATGGATGTTGAACACATGTACGGTAAGAGATAAGCCAGCGGCATCTTAGTTACCTAAGCTAAGATTTCTATCTTGCTTTTACGGGTAACCTAACCATGAGAAAAGATATATGTAGTAAACATATACCAGCAACAATTTATTTATAAAAACATTGTAGTAAATTTTATTTTTTAACCAACCATTTTGGAGAGAGGGAATATGAAACCAGTCATGTCTCTTTATGGTTTCAAAAGTTTCATAATTGGCCTAAAATTGAGTGCAAATCAACAGAGGTGGGAATATCTGATCTAAAAACCAGACATTCTTGGCAGAATAATATAATATATTGGGGGATAAGGAAGGAATATCTTAGTTCCCATTCTACGACTCTAAATTAAGGGAAGGGGGAGGAGCTTAAACCTCACTATCCCATCCCTAAAAGAATGATAAAGGAGCTTAACACCAGGGAATCTCCTTCTGCTACTGACTTTAATGAAGTGGCTCCCAAGGTAACAAGATTCTCTACACAATTAGTTTACTACGTTTCTTTTCTCAACCTACTTTTACTCTTCTGTCCGGATCCGGATCCGGGTCCTGGTCGGAATATTAGACTGTCCGATGTAGCCTATCAAACCAAATGATGTATGATATGATATGATATATATAATCTAAACATGTTCCTTAATTTGCATATGACCAATGAACAGACTGAAAATAGAAGTGGAGAAATCCAAGTCATTTGGTATGAAGTTGGAATGGAGACCAGTCCTTTCACTTTTCTTGGCAACACTTGTTTTGTAATGTAAATACATTTCACCCTATAACTTTAACAATTATATATCTGTCATGTTGTATGATTTCTTCAACTAGAAGCTATTCTTATTAATTAATTACATAGTGTATAAATAATACGTGAACATTCATGCTGCATCTGCATGGGGAAGAAAGATGGTGATTCCTGCATGCATGCATGTGAGACCGATGGGGAGGGTATCATATGGATGGAAATGGGTAAAGACAAGAAAAGGGGTCCAATCCGATAAGATCCGGAATAAGAAAGAAGAAGCAGATATAAGATGAATGAAGCAAAGAATGCCTTTTTTATATTAGGTTAAATGAAAGTAAAAGCCAAAAGGGAAAGCTGATAGAGTTATAAGGACTGCTGTTGCCGGCCGCTGCTGCATGCATCAAATTCCCTTAACACTCGGTTCTCAGCAGCAAAAAAAAGGTAAGAAAGAAAGAAGTGGTAATAATAATGATGGGGTTAGAAATTAGGATCGTCAGTCTCTTTCTAGAAATCCAAAAGCACCAGGAAAAAAAACCCAGTCTCTTGTGTTGCAAGACTCCAGTCCAACCCATGCATTTTCTCTCCTCCACATCCTCTTTTCTTCTTTCTATCTTTAATGTTTCCATGAGAAAAAGAAAGCAAAGCAAAGGAGATTCTCCTCGTGACAAGTGTCACTGATATTCCCTCACATCGTCCTTCTGAAGATCCCTTTTGTCTGCTGTTTTATATATATCAACGCATATATTGCCAGATTATAAGTACTATATATTCATATATAACCCCAAAATCCCTTTTTCTTATTACCAGAGAATGTAAAAACAATCAATAATAAGTGACAGTAAAAAGCAAGAAAAAACATATAATATATATTAGACACATAGACCTGGTATCTTATTTATTTTTGTAGATAATTGATTTGTATATATATAAATTCATTTAGATAAAGAATTCAAAGTTCCATTCAACTCGGTGAACTCCATTGTTTTTGTCTATCAAAGATTCTTAAGCTTTTCGGAAAGCCATTGATGTTTACATTTACGGGTGCTGTATTCATTGAAAGATGGAATCATGGAGATGGGATTGTTCTTAAAAATTCTCTAATTCACTGGGGATAGATTCGTCGTCGTTTGCTTTAGCATCAGAAACGTGTTTAGTGTTTAGATGTATATATTGCTATCTAGCTGTAGGGATTTGCATTATTTGGATTCTTCAGGAAAAACTTATCTTATATTGTATTAAATGTTTATGCTTTTCTTAATTTTGTTTTGATTTAATAATCAATTTTAGATGATGTGAGCTATAAATATATAATGCTTAGTTAAAAAATTATATAATATAAGTCAATCAAGTTCATAGTGAAATAATAAAAAAATTGTACCATATTATTAATATTTATTACGATTGAAGCACGAGTCATCTAACCCTAATGGTTAAAGGAATGATTGTTATTTTAAGAGATGACGAGTTTGAATACCAGTAATGTTAGCATGATGATTGAACGATCAATATCCAATGGTTGAGAGCATACACGAACAGATACTATTGTAATCACTGTATAACTGAAAAAAATTATGATCGAATCTCTCATCATCCATCACTCTTTTTCAATAAATATTTGAATAGTCTATATGGTTTGACCATAAATTAAAAACAGAGAGAATAAAATTAGCCTGCTTTAGCATCCGAAGCACGAGAGTGGAGGATGGAATTAGAATATCTTCGGTCGGCATCTGACTTAAAAGATGAGTTACAAAGGGAAGGAAGCAGAGTGAAGAGGAAGACAGGAATTTGAAGTGGATTAATGTTATTTTAATATTTAATATTTTTTTATATTTATGTAAACAGCTTAAAAAATAGCTGTTTTAGTGGTTTTATTTATGAATAAAAGTAGAAAATAGGCGGTAAACTTTTATTATTTTATTTGGGTGATTTATAATAGACTTTTCAATTAAATTAGCATTTAATTAATTCTAAATTTGATGTCTCGATATTATTGTAGATAAAATAAATAATTTTTAAATAAATTATTTTACAATAATATCATAATTTGTTATCGAAATTAATTAAAAAATGAGAATGGGCTAATGGGCCCCATTTGGTATTCCAACTGAAGGCCCGTATCGAATAGTAAAACCAATCAAATCTCTCAATTCAAATGAACCAATTCATCTCACCCAACTCAAAGGAACCGCCAGAAACCATCAAGCTTTGTATAAATCTTACTTCCACAGCATATCTTTTCTTTGCAAAGATGGCAAATTCAACGAGCTTTGGACAATTGGACTTACTCATTGAAATGGACTCTAGAAATGTACCAGCTGGCCTGAAATATACAGTGAAATCCTTCAGGGTTGCGTTTAAGAACGAGATCTTTCCCAGGTCAGCAAATTCATGCTCAAGTTCTCAAAAATGGTGCCTTCTTTGCTAGAAATGAGTATATTGAGACGAAGTTTTTATCTTTTATGCAAAGTGTGGTGCTTTTGATATTGCTAATGAATTATTTAGCAGATTGAGGGTAAATAATGTCTTCTCCTTGGCTGCCATTATAGGACTGAAAAGTAGAATTGGGTTAATGAAGAGGCTTTGATGGGGTTTTCTGAGATGCAAGAAAGTGGGGTTTTGCCAGATAACTTTGTAGTTCCTAATGCATTGCAAGAAAACGGGTATGCAGTGAAGGTGGGTTTTGATGGGTGTGTCTTTGTTGCAAGTAGTTTGATTGATATGTATGGCAAGTGTGGGGCTTTGGAGGATGCAAGGAAAGTTTTTGATGCAATGATCGAGAGGAATGTACTAACTTGGAATTCGATGATCGTTGGGTATATGCAAAATGGGATGAATGAGCAAGCAATTGATGTGTTCCATGATATGAGAGTGAGAGGTGTTGAACCTAGTCAGGTATCCATATCGAGTTTTTTATCAGCTTCGTCTAATTTAGTGCAATAGGTGAGGGAAAGCAGGGACATGCCATTGCTTTCGTTTGCGGGTTTGAATTGGATAGCATTTTGGTTAGTTCTGTTTTAAATTTTTATTCCAAAGGTGGTCTGATTGAGGACGCGGAACTAGTTTTCAATAGGATGCTTGAAAAGGATGTGGTAACTTGGAATTTGATCATTTCTAGTTACTTACAATGTGGTTTGATTGATAAGGCACTTGATACGTGTTACCTGATGAGATCGAAAACTTGAGATTCGATTCTGTGACTCTGTCATCTATATTGACTGCAGCTGCCAATTCCAGTAATATAAAGCTTGGAAAAGAGGGTCACTGTTATTGTATTAGGAACAGTCTTCAATCTGATGTTGTTGTTGCTAGTAGCAGTGTAGATATGTATGCCAAATGTGGCAGAATTGATTGTGACGGACAAGTATTCAGTTCCACAAGTAACAAAGATATCATATTATGGAATACATTATTGTCTGCTTATGCAAAAATGTTGGCCATAGTGGTGAGACCTTGAAGTTCTTTTATCAGATGTAGTTAGATAGTGTGCCACCAAACGTAACATCGTGGAATTCTGTGATTTTAGGATTCGTTAGAAATTGCTAGTTAAATGAGGCTAAAATTTCTTCTCGAAGATGCAATCCCTTGGCGTCCACTCTAACCTTATAACTTGGACTACGCTAATCACTTGTCTGGTTCATAATGGGTTTCACGATGAGGCGTTACAGATCTAACCCAATTCTATGAGCATCAGTATGGCACGTTCAGCTTGCACGAATGTGACATCATTACAGCATGGAAGAGCAATTCATGGATACACACACTATAAGGAATGACATTGTCTCACGGATCAATGCTTCAACAGCTTTAGTTGACATGTATGATAAATGTGGATGTTTAGGTCAAGCAAAGATGGTGTTTGATATTATTGTAAGCAAGGAATTGCCAATTTATAAAGAAATGATTTCTGCTTATGCATTACATGGTCAAGCTGGAGAAGCTCTTGCAGTGTTTAAAAAATCTAGAGGAAACTGGTCTAGAACCTGATGGTATGACATTTACAAGTGTCTTATCTGTAAGCACCCACACCGAACTGGTAAATGAAGGTTTGCAGATTTTTGTTGACATGATTTCTAAACACCATTTCTTGTGAAGCATGGAGCATTACGGATGTGTATTTAGTCTTCTTTCTTGATCAGGTCGTTTAGATGAAGCTTTTAGGCTTATTCTCGCAATGCCGTTTGAGCCAAATGCACATATAGTCGGATCACTTCTTGCTAAATGCAGAGAGCATGAAGAGATTGAATTGGTGAAACAGTTATCAAAGTATTTACTAGAATTGGAATCAAATAATTCAGGTAATTATGTGTCAAATTCAAATGCATATGCTGCTTCAGGAAGGTGGGACGAAGTTTCCGAATAAGTGATTTAATGAAAGAAAAAGGTTTAAAGAAGAGCCCTGGGTGCAGTTGGATTCAAATGGGTGAAAAACTTCATTCCTTTTTTGCTGGTGATGGATCACATCCCAGTACTGAGGAAATACAAGCTACACTGGCTTTATTGGGAACTGATATAAATTTCAGTGCTTAAAGTCTGTTCCAGATATCAATCATCATAGGTAACAATCAAGTGCTCCAAGGAGACTCAACAATGGTTACTTTTGCTTCACAGCAATAATTGACCGGAATGTTCAACCTAGAATGTGTCACCGATGTGTTGTTGCTGTCCTTGCGGATTCATCTGAATTGCCTGGCTGGATAAGTTGTTAGCGTCTGTGAGGTATTCAACGTGTTGGTAGGATGGAGAATACACATTGAATCAGATCAATATGCACAAAAACTTGCAAGAAAACTCGAGATGTTTTCTGTTCAAATTCAGGACAGAAAACACATAGCTGAGCAGCAGTCATGCTTCTTCAGTTTCTGGCCTTTCCGTTAAAGGAGGGCAATGGTTTGTAATTCTTATTACATTTTTTTTCATGACTACAGAATTGATTATATGACTATTTTAGGACAATTCCTCCCCAAACTCTACATCTCCCCCTTTGATCTCCTCAACAAGCATAAGGTTTTTATTTATTTTGTAAAAGTTTTTAATGTACTTGGAGCGTCATATTCTGTAAGGCAATATCTCGATATGCAAGACACAAAAATGAAGAGTCATGTAAGGTTGCAGTCTTAATCAGTTACACCATGTAAGTAGACATGGAAGGTATCTAGGAAGATAGCCAAATCCCCAACTTTAAGCATCATCTTTATCAAAGCGAAAAAGAATAACTATCGTTTCTTGACTTTTCCAAGGTATCCAAAGAAGGGTATTTTCTCCTTTTCTTTTCCATCACTTGCTTCGTTTGGTCTTACTTTTCTACTCACATGACATGTCCGCAAGTATAATATCCAATGCAATCCATGGGGACCAATCATCCTGCTGCTTGCCATAGTTCTTCATGAACAACGCTATCATCTTAAACCAGATGTATATTAATGGCTTCCCAGGCATACACTCTCCCATGAAAACGAAGGAAAACAAGGTTTTTGCATCAGTAATCTTTGCTAGCTACCAGCACTGCAAGCCAAATCCACAATGGAAGTTGTTTTCACACGGCATCACATATCAAACTAGAGCTAAAGCATGTCCTATAAAGAAATTAACAATCATTAAGCTTATGGACTTGGAGATATATTTATTTGATATTATATTAACCCTTGCTTTATGATCAATTTCATTGTTCTGCAACTACCTTCTTTTCATCTTATTATCATTCAATGAATCCATTACTTTCGATATGATCTAAATGAATTGGCATTCAGTTACTTACAGAGGCCGCTGGCTGAGGTTGCTGAGATTTCAATGCGTGCTTGTTTGTATAATGTATGATCCAACTAACAACAAAAATAGAGTTTTAGGGACTCGAATTCCATGTTAAAGATGAGTATGGATTAAAAAAGGACAAAAAACTTTGAAGGTAAGGAACCACTTGGCTTGAGCTTTAAGATAAATCATAAAATATCAGTACATTATATCAGCCAAGCTCCAAAAAAATGAATGTAAATGTGCATAAAATTAGGACCGAGATCTGCCAACTAAGACCAGTTAAAGGGGACCTTGAAAGACCATAAAGTTAACCATGACCTGTAAACCTGCATTGAAGAATGAAGACTCCAATGCCCCAAAAGAATATTCCTCTCTGAAACTGAACATATATTTTTTACAATACTAACATAAACAACCCAAGTGAGACTGAATTTGGTTTTCTGGTCTTTGATTTTGATATTGCCTTCCAGGTGTCTATATCCATGCAGGTTCAGGGACCACTAAATAATTGCTTTAAGCTGCCAGTGCTCAAAGGGGGCTGGGGCTGGGGTTGGGGCTAACCAATGTGTTTTTCCCTTTTCTTATATGTTTTTTTATTAATTATTTATCTGAAAAGTGATAACATAATAAAAATATTCTCATTGAAAAAGAAATCGAAGTGATCAGGAGCAAAAAGCAATGGGGTCTTAAACATGACACGACCCAAAAGCAAAAGGAATTGAAATAATTAATTAAGACTAATCATAGATTAGGTCAAACGTTAAAACTTAAAAACCAGACAATAGGTGACAGGGTGTTTTGTTTTATTTTATGTTGTCTTTTGCTTTGGCATTTGGCAGTAGTAAGAAAAGAGGAGAAAAAAGGCAAAGGCATATTAGAATTTCGAAGACGACTGAAGAAATAGAAGAGTCCGAATCGGACCAAAAGTATTGCCAGCCTACAAATCCATGACCATCCACTTTCGGTGCACCAAACTCCCACAACTTGCTTTCTCAAACGTCGAAGGACAAGCAAAAGAAGCCGGTTATTACGTGCACGGCACCAGCTACGCGAAGCATTGCATTGCATTTGCAGGCTGCAGCACCATACTTACCAGTTACCACCAACCCTTTTGCATGCCAGAGGGAGAAATTGCATGCGGGAAACAGGGTGGAGATAGAGTCAGTGGCCAGTGGGTCTCAGTCAAACAAATCAACGTTACCAGCCTGGCCACGTCAAAGATAACGTTCCACCATTCAATCCCTTTATTTGTATTTCCTTTTCTTTTTGTCTTGAAAGATTAAAAAAGGGTTGAGCCGGCCAGGCTGTCTCAGACTCTTGGTTGTTTCTGTTTGTTTGTTTTTTCCATGGCTCCCATTGACAGACAAAAGTTCTCCCCCTGTGAAATATAAAAATCTAAAACCTGCCCTCCCCAATCATCGTAACGGTGAGCTTATCCCTTTATTTGGCAGGTTGAAAGGCACGAACCTGTGCATGTTTTCCTTTTGCTTTCGGACATCTTCAGCCCTTTATTACTAAAAAAACAGTATTAAAACTAATCAAGAGTGTTATTCTTAAAATTTAAGACTTTGAAAAGAACTACTTATTTTTTTCCCATCATGTATATCGAAAGTGACAGAGGCACAGATGGAAAGGAAAGAATTATATTAAGAAACAATAAAATAGTGAGAAAACAACTAAATCCAACAAATGGTCAAATTCCAATAAGTTCATGGAACAACCCATCCTTCAGAAACATTTCAAATCTCCTTTTCCAACTCCATGTATAAAAGTAATTGCAAGTTTAATTTAATAAGAAGAAAGAAAGAATCAAGGCAGGAAAACGAAATAAGACAAATTTTGGGGCAGACATTAATGACTTCCCGCACAATCAACTGCGCACTTTATCACTCTTTTTACTTACGCTTTTAGCACTTTATCTTTTACTTTTGCAATTTTCTTTCCCTTTCGTTGTTGACATCATGCACGTTTACGTATTGCCAGATCGAGGTGTGGTCCTAGACTCCGTTGGGGGAGTCTGGCTGTCTGACCCTTTTGAAGGATCATCGGAGGACTGTCGTAATCCATCATCTGTTTCCACCCTATTCATTTCATCGATCATTCGTACCACTTCCGGCATGGAGGGTCTTTGATCAGGCACTGTCGATACACAAGTCATTGCAATTTGCAAAAGCTGCACCATTTCCTCTTCAATGCTGTGATATCTCATTAACTCCACGTCGAAAACTTCAGCTGTCCATTCCTCTCGAACCACGGATTGGACCCAACGAGGAAGATCGATCCCTTCTTCTCCTAGCGATGCTTGATTTGGTGCTTTGCCGGTTAATAACTCTAGCAGCAATACTCCAAAACTGTACACATCGGACTTGAAGCTGACTTTACGGGTTTCGAGTACTTCAGGTGCTCTGTAGCCAGCAACGCGACTAGGTGGGGTAGTGTTGCCGAACAGAGGGTTGAGACCAAAGTCGGAGATGCAGGCTTCCTGGTCTGGCCGGAGAAGGATGTTGGAAGCCTTGATATTACCATGAACCACCTTCCCTGAAACATGGAGGTGGGCTATGCCCCTCGCGGTGCTTAATGCTATTCTCATCCGATTGTCCCAACCTAACGGAGTCCGTCCAGAGCCTCTACTACCTGTGCATTATCACATGACCCTTTACTTCATTACCAGAAACAAAGAGTAATTTTCCTAATTGAGCCGTAAATTTCATGATTAGTCAATATAACAAAAGCCAGAAGTTTTGCAGAAAATCAAAATACATCAAAAACTTTGATTAGTGATTACTTATGCTTTATGATTATACTAACTAAACTTCAAAAAGTTCTCTAACTATGTTCAGATTCCTTGAAGTGAAAGGAAAGCTAAAATAACCTACAATTACAAGGGAGTGATGATTACACTCCAAAAAGAGACATAATTTCAGAGTTGCAGGGCAAATTTGGAGGGGGGAAATATAAGGGGACGATGAAACGATGTCGGTGGATCTGTAGATGAATTATGAGATTGCATGTTACAATGTTGGCAGTGTAAATGAAGACAAAAGAGACAGCCATTAGCTCATAAGCGTAACCCATACTCTTGTAAGAAATAAGAATGTTTGCTGAGGAAGTGGGGAATTGTACAAAGGAATCCATAACCAGGATGCTACTGGTTATTTAATTGAAAACCTTTTAAAAAAATTTCTCAAATGATTAATTTCCCCACTGTAAACCTCAAGAAATTAAATATTATGTTATTCCAGCAACATTCCAGCATGTTCCCACAAATATAATATTATCACAGCGCAGAACAGGGAGGAAAAGAACATAAATACAGCAGCTGGAGTTCTATTATAGACAAATTAACTTTGTCAGGTTATGTTCTAAGTAAAATATGTTTGAATTTTATGAACAAATTTGCATGGATTATTTGTCACTCTAAGAAAAAGAATAAAGATAATGAAATACTGAAATGAAACAGAAAAACTTACCATGGAGCAGGGCGGACAAGCTGCCGTCGCGCATGAAATCGGAAACGAGCAATTTTTCATCTTTGGAGTAATAAAACGCTCTCAAAGGAACCACATTTTCATGTCTGATTTTACCAAGTATTTCCATCTGCATTTCGAACTCCTTTTTACTGACTGCCACGTCTTTTAACCGTTTGACGACCACTGTCGTCCCTTCCTCTAGCACCGCCTTGTACGACGTTCCGACACTACCTTTTCCCAACACTTCAGCCGAAGCTCTCAACAAATCCTCCAGATCGAAGCTATAAACCCCACCTTCGAAGAACACCAGCTTATTCCTTTCCCCTTCTGTTGATGCTCCGGTTATATCATCTTTCGACGAGGAAGTTCCCGTCTCCGCCGGTGGAACCGGCCTTGGACCCGCCGCAACCGTCTTCTGCGGCTTTGACGGTTGTCGTTGCCGTTTACGGAGGCAAAGTATGAGAAATAATAGCAGTAGTAACGCAACGATTGCCGACCCCACAGCAATAGCAATAATAGCACCGGTGGAAAGATTTCTGGACTTTCTACCCGAAGTTGTAGGAGAAATGGGCTCGGAAGGGGACGGTGCCGGCGAAGGGAAGAACGGGTTACACGGACGAAGTGGGCCACCACAGAGTCCAAGGTTTCCGGCAAATGAAGATGCAGGGTATTTAGACAACGTATCCGGAATTGAACCGTTTAGGCTGTTGTTAGCAACATTGAACTCTTCCAAACCCTCGGAGTTGATGCTCGGGAGAGAACCGGAAAACTTGTTGTCTTGCAAGAATAACCGGGTAAGATGAGTCATATTGTTGACCCCAAATGGGATAGGACCGGAGAAATTGTTAGAAGAAAGATCAAGCCGTGTCAAACGAGTTAAGCTAGTCACACTGGTTGGGAAGGGGCCACTGAAGGCGTTATCCTGCAAATAAAGGCTACGGAGGAGAGTCAAATTGGAAAAGTCGGCTGGGATCTCACCGGACAGACCATTTGCTCGGAGACTTAAAACTCGGAGGTTATTTAACCGGCCGATCGTGTTGGGAGGAATCGAGCCTACGAGACCCACACCAGGAAGCCGAAGAGTGTAGACAAAAGAGCGATTCACATCGCATATGACACCGACCCAGTCGCAGGCTGAAGTTGATGAATTCCATTGGATCCGGTTCGAGTGTTTGGTCTCTGAAAGGAATGCAAGGAGAGCTTGCTTATCTTGTACCGGCTCTGCGTCCACTCCCAAACTTAATATCAAAACAGAAGCTAAAACAACACATCCAAAATGTACAACCATCTTGAGATTTTTACTTGAAAACTGGAACATATAAAAAAGGAAGAAGAATGGTTCGGTTTTGCTCTATTTGTTAGCTGTTTTTTGTCGGCTGCCTGTCAGACCCAAATGAGATTTTCCGGTGAGAACCCATGAAGGGAAGCTAAATCTGAGAGAGAAATATGAGTTTTCTAATGCATCACGAGATTACACAAGTGAAACGAAAAGTAAAATAGAGGTGATGATAGAGATGAGTGTGCATATGGCTTTGCTGGCGAGTGGCAGTGGTGGGAAAGCGTTTTATTTCGTAGCTACTACTTTGATTGCTCCATGTGAGTGAGAGTGAATATTTGGCTTTTAGAGTCATGTAAGGAAGGGGTGGGTCCTGGTCGTAAATACTATACAGTTCTGGATTTCATCGCTCGATAACGGTGTTAAGATTTAAAGTTAAGAAATAAAATATAAATATTTAAAAATAAAAGATAATTTTTAGAAAATAATAAATAAAAAACAAAAATTTAAAAAAAAATCGAAAGCAGGGGGCAATGGTCCCCCACTCTATCTAGTTCGGTCCATGTGGATTCAGCGCAATTAAATACAGGTCGGGTTTGTTTTATTGATATTTGACCCTTGTGTTTTTTCTTTATATTTGCTCATTCTATTGCACTTGGGTCGGATCTTGGCCCAAAACTTTCATCTATTTACATTACCCGCTCCGGTTTGGAACGTTACACCCCACCCCACCCCTATTCGTTAATTAAAACTATACAAATTAACAAATAATCGTTCAAAATAATACGAATGATATAAAATAATGACATATCAAATATTACATAATACAGTTATTGGTTTGTTATGTAGTAACGGAACTATAACAAACGATCAACTGAAAAACTTGAAATTCAAGGTTAAGAAAAAGACCTTTCTCCATCGAAGCTTCAACATGAATGTTGATGTTCTAAAAGAACTCAATAACTTCAACAAAAGACCAGGAATCAAGACGAAGAAAGATTCGAGGATTTGTCAAAAGTGGTTCCAACATGATGGATGACAAAACCATAGATTTTTCGCTTCAACTTCTCAACCTTGTCTATCAATGGTTCATCCCCGTTCGATGCTGCCCGATCTAACCAATCATTGACCCGTTTCAACTGTGATAAAACGCCTGCGATGGAGCCACAGTCCAACGGTAATGTCTTACTACCACCAGATGAGAACTCTCCGAGCATCCGGAAACCGGTATCCAAGGATTCCTCAATGAAGTGAAGAAACCATATCTCCATCTCGGACTTAAAGTTCAGAGCAAAACGCGCAGTCTCTTTCATTCCATGACCCTTGGTCCACATTGTAGCTGTAGGTTCCTGATGGGGCAATGAATCAGCTTTGACTTGGTTTTTGGGTGAAGCTTGCACTTTGGACAATCTCCTCTGCAGAGCTGATGGAGATTCATTGGTTTGGGGGCTTAGAAGGGAGACTATCTCAAGATCAGTAGCCACTGCAGCTTCAACCCATAGAGAAGATTTTGAGCGCTCCACCGAGGAATTTTCAGTGACAGAGTTGTGATTAGCTGCAACAGTCTCAGCAATCACAGTATACTTCACAACATCATCATAGATCAATAAAAATTTGTCGATGGTGGGCAAAGGATTGCCAGCCTTCGATTTAGAGGAGAGTTCAGAGAACATGCTGGAAAATACAAGGGGAACAAAATTAGACACATAAGTAGTGTTTACAAAATATGGTGCATGAATTATTTATGCCAAATAAATTAAGGTGACAATTCTGAGTTCTGGCCATAGGAAATATCAAACACTTAATGTTTCATGCATATGCATGTTAGCATGAATCCTAACCTTAAATTCCTGACAACAGACTCGGTAGCAATGGCCTCTTCCAATGCCTCTGCTGCAGCTTTGGAGGCAAGAACTCTCCTTTGCATAGCCTCCTGCATTCAGACGAAGTATTGAAAATACAAATTCAGTTGGCAAGATTTTAGCTTTGCTCTTCTCTAGGATTAATCAGCTACATTACAAATCAATATGTCAGATAACGGAATCTTTTGTTTCCATTTCATCTCTGTAAATCGTTGGATCAACTATTTGTTCTAGGGAACATAGTCCATGTACTTAACTAGTTCAATGATGGAGATATAAATGGTAATGCTAGTTCTTGTACACAACCATAGTAGCTAGTAGTTTGTATACGTTTAAAGTTCAATATCATCAAGATTCGAGACCTTTGAATAACCAAGACTGGGTAGTGAATTGATCTTAAGTAGCCAATATTAAAGATAAATAAATGAAGTTAAAATTATGATAAATGCATCACATAATCTTTGTCAATTTAGAGTAGAAGATATAATATTAAAACACGGCAACATAAATAAGAAAATCAGATCAAACAGGAGCAGTAAAGCACTATACTAAATGGGAAGCAAACAGAGAAACACAACACATAGATTTGCATAATGCATATTTAAAATTAAAAGGAAGGCTTTGATTAGCTTCTTGATAGTTCCTACAGTCTCATACCTTTCCAAGCTTTTCAAGGTCAGCAGAAATGATATCCCATGAAACACTGCCATCAGTCCATTTCTTTTCATGAATGGTGATTCCCGCTGCTCCACCCGCACATGTTGGATTTTCTTGGGGCGAACCATCTTCAGGCTGGCTGGCATTTGTTTTCTCATTGCTGCAAGAATTTTCGTCATTGGATTTCTGACTATGTACATCACTTAAACGTCTTGAAATGGCCGCCTGAAGAAAATCATGTCAAACATCCAGAAATTAACTAGATGTAGAACCGCCCATATAATTCAATTTCTACAGGGCAAATCTATTATATAAAAAATTGATATTCTGATTAGAGCTTCCACAAAGGTTAATATAACTTTCTTAAAGCCAATGTGGGATCAGAATAACAAGATATCCCGAACTGAATTTGCATATCAACTTCAAATTCAAAAAAAAAAATGTTTTCTTTGTGATATTTGGTGTTCAATTAATCAAGCTAGCAGATTAAGAAAGATAAATTAGTTACCTGAGTCCGCAAAATTGCTTGCAGATCCGGTTTAGACTTGACAGAAGCTTTCTCATTGTGCTCCCCTGAACCCTTCTCTGGCTGCTCATCCCGCCCCTTCCTACTACTTCTTGCCGACCCCACCAGAGCTTCAGACACCTTTGAAATCCCAGCAACAATCGTCGCCATCTTCTTCTTCGAATCCCCGACAGCCGGAGAAACCTTAAATGCCCCGGACAACCTCCTTCCTGGAGAAAGCGATGCTCTTCGAGCACTTGGTGATGCTTGTTTCCTTCCATTAGGCGAAGGTTGCCTATACCTCGATGGTACTATAATGGCTGGCTCTCTTGCTACTTTCCTGTTCTCTTCTTTTGCTGCTACCAAGCTTGGTACCACGCATTTTGATGGTACAGGAGACGCAGATCTCTTACCTTTCCCCGCCGGAGATGGATCTCTTTCCACAACCGCAGCATTGATCTTCTTAACTGCTGAACCAGAACGTTTGGCTGTGGCCGGTGACGAAAACCTCTGTGGACGCTTTTCTGAAACCTTGGATTCACACTCTAAATTCTCATTTACTCTAACATTATCTTTAGTCGCGAGAGGCTGCCTTCCTTTGGACTTCTCAGCTTCTGAATCCTTGTTTTCAGTTGAAGTTTGATATTGATCAAATTTCTTATTAGACAAGTAAACCGCGATGGGATCCATGGAGTATTCGGATTCAGAAACGGGTTGTATAACGAAATCCATTTTGGAAGAAGAAATACGGGCGATTAAAGGGTCAGGTGAGCCAACGAAAGAGTGGCGACCTGCAATGGGGCGTATGCCAGAGACACGTGGCACAGGGGAGTCAAAATGGAAGCGGTTTACATATACGAACTGGCCCAGCTGGAGCTGGTTGGAGAGGATTAATTCAATATCGCTCTCGGAGAGGGAAACGTAGGTGGAGTTGAGGGAATCGGATAGTTGAACGTAGAAACCATGGTTTGGCCAGAGGTCGGAGCCTGCGAGAGCTGGGACAATACCAATTACTTGGAGGAGAGCAGATCTATGGTCGCCGGTGACGCGAGTGTGAGAATTCATGGACTGGAGGAGCTTTAGGAGGATCCCTGGATTAAGCGAAGCCATATCGAGAGAAAGTGATGAGGGGCTCTTCAGAGGACGGGGAGACTAAAGAAGAGGAAAGGGGGGGATTCAACCGTTATGAGGAACCATATTCAAATTTAAAAGCCCGCTAATATTATTTATTGTCTTTTCTATTGTTTGAATTCATGTGGAGCCGGGTTGATTAAAGGTTTAAATTAGAAATAAGTAATTATATTATCTTTTAATAAAAAATATAATATATTTTTTAAGTTTTATTTTATTAATATTTTAAAATAATATTATTAGAAAATTTTCCTTAATAATAAATTGATATATGGTTTTTATTTTTAAAAAATAAATTAAATGAAGTATTTTAAATTCTAAAATTGTAAAATATTTTAAAACTTTTTAAAATCTCAAAATTTTAAACTTAAAATTTATATTGTTATCGTCGTATATAGTTTCATAGAACATTATTATTATCGTTGTCGAAGATAATTGTTCATTTTTTTCAATCATCTATCATTGATATTCATCTTAAAAGGTGCTAATCGGTATCGAACAATGAAAAGATTTAATCATTTAACGTTTGAATGACACATTTTTCATTGATTATCGATAATAAATAATAAAAAATAATAATAATCTAAGACAACGACAACAAACAAGGTTCAACAATGATAATACCATTAATTTTAAAATTTTAAAGATTTACTATGGTTTTTTTAATCTTTATATATATTAAAAAAATAATATTTTTTATAAGAAAAAAAATAAAGATAAGTGTTAAATTCTAATTTAATAATATTTTATAATAATATTATATTAAAACACCAATAATATACAATTAAACCTTCAAACACTTATTTTTAAAAAAATAATTTAAATATTATCAAAATATATAGCATTTTTAGTTCGCAAAATCCATGAAATATTGAAGAAAAAAAATTCCAAATATATTGATTGTTGCAGATTATTTCCAGATCTATTGATGTTTCAACAGTGGCATGGAAGTCGGGTTCATTTGGAACCGACTTTGAACAGTGATTTGCCGATTTTTAAAAAAATAAACAAATGAAGTCGGACTCAGGAGAGCCCGACTTTGAACAGTGAACAACACTGTTTGAAGTCGGGTTCATCTGGTACCGACTTTGAACAGTGATGGCAGGGTGCAGGCGTGGTGCAGTGATGGCAGGGTGCAGGCGGGGGATGGGTGGGGTGGCAGGCTGGTTAGTGATAGGGTGGTAGGGAGGTGTAAGCTTTTTTTTGAAATTTTTATAGGGTAGTCTGATTAGTCATAGGGGTGCAGGGGTAGGGGTGTAGTATTTCAGAGAGGTAGTCACGGGTTATTTAGGTGTAAATAGGATTAAAAATATGAATTTATTTGGTATATAAAATACCACTGGTGAGTGTAAAATCTCAAAGGGAGTAAAAGATTGTTGTTGGAAGTGGAGAGTGTGTAGGAAAAAAAATTGAGAGGGAGTAAGAAGAAGAAATTTGAAGCTTTGTTTCATGTAATTGTTAATTTTTTATTGTTAGTTTTTTTTGTAGATATATTTTTTTAATTTATAGTTCATATAGTTCATTATGTTAAAATTTTATGAATAATTTTAAGTTTATATATTTTATGAAACTAGTGAAATTGAAGTTATTTATCTACGAAACTTGATATTTCTTTATAGTTTTATCTTTGCTATGTGATATGTTTTATTTTTTTATATTAATTTATTTTATTAATTCGATTTGAAACAGAAAATGAATCAGAATAAATTTCTGACAATTATCCATTATAATGGAAAAATTGTGAGAACGGATGGCGGGATTGTATTTGAAGCTGAAAACACAACAAAAATGCGATTTGAAAAGGAAATCACGCTTCGACAGTTGAAGGGGAAAATATCTCAAAAGATTGGAAGAGATATTCATGGTTTGCGTTACCGGTGGCTTACATGTGAAAATCCGGTAACATATTGTGCAATCAATCTTGAAGATGATGATGATGTTGCAATGATGATTGGTGAACATGAATCTGTAGGTACTCGATATATCGAGTTATTTGCGGAGATTTCTGATGTTCCGAATCCTTCTAGAACTTTTATTGGAGAATCTTCTCAAATGAATTACGTTACTGAGACTGAACTACCTGGAGGCAGTCTCCTCGCAATGTTGTCTAGTGGTACAGCTAATGAATTTAATCCAGTTGACACTTCAACAGATAATGTGAACAACCTACGCGGTCGATGGGGAGAAGCTCTTGACGATTCTAGCGAGGATGAAGATATTGATGATGATGATTTATTTCCGGATGATGTTGGTAATGCCCCTAATTATGGTGTGGGAGAATTTGTGGCACCCGCAGGAGATATTACATGTTATGAGCCTCCTACTCACATAGTCTCATTGGACTTTGATGCTATGAGAGCTGCTGAATTCCCGGATATTTCTCGATTAACTTATAGTGGCTCGGATGAATTATCGAATGACATTCAATTTGAGGATAAGGATCAAGCTACATTGGTAGTGAAAGAGTATATCATCAAGAATCACGTTGACTACATTGTAGTAGAGTCCAGTCAGAAGACATTATTAGCCAAGTGTGTCAAGTATGGGCAAGAGTGCAATTGGAAGGTTCGAATTACCAAACGTAAATGGTCAAATATGTGGGAGGTCAGTAAGTACAGTGGAGATCATACATGTTTACGAAGTTCCATTGCACAAGATCACCGAAAATTAGATACGAGTGTAATAAGCCACCATGTGAAGAATCTGGTCGAAATAAATCCAAGGGTTCTCGTTTCAACGATTCAGGCAACCATTGCTCAACAATTTCAATATCAAATAAAATACAAGAAAGGTTGGCATGCTAGAGAGAAAGCATTAGACTCTGTTTATGGTGATTATGATAAGTCATACAACGAACTACCAGCTTTATTGCTTGCAATGACGCATTTCATCCCAGGCACCATCGTGAGATATCAAACAAAAGATGCTTACGACCAACAAGGACAAGTTCATCAAGATTATAAATTTTTCCATCGACTATTTTGGGCGTTTAAGCCTTGCATAGATGACTTCCCTTACTGCAAACGTATGATCCAAGTAGATGGTACATGGTTATATGGGAGATACTCTCATATATTGTTGATTGCTGTTGCGCAAGATGGTGATAACAATATCTTTCCGATTGCATTCGCAATTGTGGAGCAAGAGTCGGCGGAAGCTTGGAATTTCTTTTTGACAAATCTACGTGAGCATGTCGTGAGAGAAGATGGTGTATGTATTATATCTGATCGAGGGACAGGTATCAAAGCTGCTATTAATCGAGAAGGAAGTCGTTGGACACCTCCCCACGCGTACCCCGCGTACTGTGTTCGCCATATCGGGAAGAATAGTATGAAACAATTCAAAAATATATACTTTCGTAGTGAAATTGTTAGCATGGGTACGTCTCTGATATTTTATTATATTTTTTTATTCTATTTGTATATAAGTACACTAACAATATTATTGACAAACAAGATATATACTAACACAGCCCGATTTTAAGAGGAAAATGGCAAATCTAACTAGATATAACGACCGGTATTGGAATTGGGCAAACAATCTAGAAAGGGAAAAATGGGCTCAATGTTACGATGAATCTGGAAGACGATACGGCCAAATGACAACCAACCTTGTGGAGTGCATCAATGGAGTACTAAAAGGATCACGACATCTTCCGATTGCAAGCCTTGTAAAAGCGACATACTACAAGTTGGCTAAAGTTTAGACCGTAAAAGGGAAAGAAATTGAGGCATTAATCAATAGGGGCCAAAGTTGGGCTACAGACCTAGTGAGGAAAATGCAAGAGAATATGACGAATGCAACATCAATGAGAGTTCACAGCTTTGATCGAATGAATCAGATGTTTGATGTTGTTGGTCCGAGACGCTTGAATCAAGCTGCACACGCCAATGTATTTAGAGTTGATTTCCGACGGAGGTACTGTGATTGTGGAGCGTTTCAGGCATGGCGATACCCTTGTCCTCATGCAGTTGCGGCATGTATGTCTGTCGGAGTTGATCCATACACCTATGTCGATGAATGCTTCAATCTGCAGAGGATAGTTAATATCTACAGAACTGAGTTCCCACTAATTGCTAATTCAAACTATTGGCCACCAGTAGGGAATGAAAGATGGTTACCCGATCCTACCCTTCGTCGTACTCCAAAAGGAAGACCAAAATCAACTCGAACTCATACTAGTATGGATCTACATTATAGAGAGAAAGGACAACGCAAACGATGCACAATATGTAGAGCGGAAGGTCATTCTAGAACTAATTGTCCAAATGAGCCCCAATTTGTATCTATTCCTCTTTGAGTTTTGAATAAAGTTTGTTTGTGTACCAAAAATCCAAGTACAAAATAAAATTAAAAGCCCTGAATAAAGTGAAATAACAAAATTAAAAGACTGAATAAAAGGGAATAATAACATTACAAGTACGGAATAAGATTACAAGTCTGAATAAAAGGAAATAATAAGATTACAAGTCTGAATAAAAGGAAATAATAAGAATAAGATTACAAGTCTGATTAAAAGGAAATAATAAGATTACAAGTCTGATTAAAAGTCTAAAAGTACATCACTTCTTATGCAGCTTCTGACCATGACGAGGTGTGGTAGAAAGATAACGTCGCGGTGGACGTCTCGCCCGTTGTGGCCTATGTGATGTATCATCTTCATCCCCTTCATCAGCATCCTCTTCAGCATCTTCTTGAGCATCCTCTTCAACATCATCTTCAATCACAGAGGGATACGTAGGTGGTGTCATGAAAATAGAACTAATATTCCCTACCGCAAAATCTGGTGAATTCAGGATATTCTGCATTTCCTGAAATTGACTATTATCGTCATAAACAAAAGTGGGAGACTGATGCTGAGCAAACTCAGGTCTGTATAAAGTTGCATCATCAAACACAGGATCATGATATCCAACACTAGAACACGCAGCTGGAGGGATATATGCAGGAGTCGGTTCTGGTTCCCATATCGCATATGGTGTTACGTTACTCATATGGCTCCCATGTTGTTGGCCAACCCTCCGTGTTTTGACTCGAAAGATTTGAACTTCGAGATGGTCCAGCTGAAGCTTTCCCTTTTCCACCATATTTTTTCCTATACCGTTCGCATTCTTCTCGTCCTTCAACAGTGGTTAAAAATGGTTTTCCATGATGACGATACCACTGAATATACTCCGAACTCTCAAAATCAAAATCAGCTCATTCGATTGGGTATCTTACTGGTAAGGCTAGAGCTCTATTAGCCCACAAAGTAATATACTCAACATGTACGGCTTCCCAATCTGTCTCTGCTTTACCACGCCCATCAATAGCATGAAGAAAGTAATGGTCGCGTGGAATACCCGGAATAGGCTGGAGAAATCCAAATTGTCTCAAGACTCTATCTGGAAAGTGGAACTCGACCGTGAAGAAATGGATCAAAGGTGCCACGCTACACCATAATTGTGAATCGAACATCAGATAATCCGGTACAAAAATGCGGTCGTCATCATACGCCTTCCAAATAAACTGCGGAAATATGAAAAAAAAATTATAATCAATTACAAATACAAAAAATATAGGTAATTATAATCAATTACAAAATATGAAAAAAAATAACATCATTTACCTGGTCTTGACAATATAAATCAATAAGAGATCTGCATACTCTTACATTATTATGTGCTAATCCAGTATCATGATTTTCATCGCACCACCTAAATGAAAAATTATAATTATTTAAACAAAATATAAAATACAAAAATAAACTAAAAAAATTAAATTACCTCGCACAGAGCGGAAACTGTATAGTAGTTCGACTAACTGGAGTGAAGAATGACAGTCGTTGCCAAGCCCAAGCCTGTAGTAACAAAAGACAACCGCCAATACCGCCGACTCTCTTCCCTTTTTCTAGTAAAGCGCCTTTGCATAACTCATGATACAAACACGCTAAAATGGCGGATCCCCAGCTATATTCACCTCTAGACCAAGGTGTACTAAAAAATTTGAGGTATCGAACACTAACTAAATTTCCAGATTTATCAGGAAGTAGTATACCACCAATCAATTGCAGAATATACGCTCGACTAACCTGATAAATCTCTTCTATCGGGCTATAATCATTCAATTCAAACTCACTCTCAAGCCAACTTAATTTAACCCGAGAACCTTTGACGTTATTTTCATATGGGACTTTTCCAAGGTACCTCTCACAAATAGAAGCAGTGGACCCTTCACTACGCTCAATCACAGGTCTCCCATTGACCGGGACTCCTATCAGATAAACTACATCTTCTAAAGTGATTGAGCATTCTCCACAAGGCATGTGAAAAGTATGAGTCTCAGGTCTCCACCGCTCGATTAAAGCAGTTACTAAGCCTGGTACCAACTTATACCCACGAAGAAACGTAGCATAATAAAAACCACTGCTATGTAAGAAATTCAAAATCCTATTATCGAGTGGAGTTTTCACAATACAACGATGATGTCTAAATGTTTCAGTTGTATCCTACAATAAACAAAAATATAACATGATTAATTAACAAATTACAAATTTAAAACATAAATTATATCAAAAAAATATACCGGTTCAGAAACCGTAAGGCTAGAAATGTGTCGATCATTTAAATACAATAGTGGAGTTTGCTCAGCCATCCTGTAAAAATTTTAAATAAAAAACATAAAAATAATTTAACAAACTAAACAAAAACAAACTAAAATATACTTAAAATTTATCAAACCAAACTAAAATAAACTAAACTAATACATACAATAATATAACCAAAACTTACAAATTTTAAACTTCTTCTAACACTTTCAACTCTATAAATCTCAAAACTATCTAACATTCTCATCTATTTATAACCAAAACTTCCCACCAATTTTTTATCCCAAAAATACCCTAAATTAATTTTTCACACTACCCTATAAAAATTTCAAAAAAAAGCTTACACCTCCCTACCACCCTATCACTAACCAGCCTACCACCCCACCCATCCCCCGCCTGCACCCTGCCATCACTGCACCACGCCTGCACCCTGCCCGCCTACACCCTGCCATCACTGTTCAAAGTCGGTACCAGATGAACCCGACTTCAAACAATGTTGTTCACTGTTCAAAGTCGGGCTCTCTTGAGTCTGACTTCATTTGTTTATTTTTTTTTAAAAATCGACAAATCACTGTTCAAAGTCGGTTCCAAATGAACCCGACTTCCATGCCACTGTTGAAACATCAATAGATCTGAAAATAATCTGCAACAATCAATATATTTGAATTTTTTTTTCTTCAATATTTCATGGATTTTGCCTTTTTAGTTGGTTTAAGTAACATTTTAAACTGTAACTTAAGATATTAAAAGCTTACAATCTAAAATATTACTCACATTATCTAAAATATTATATTTTGGTGATATTTTTCGTTTGTAATCTAACATATTATCTTACTAACAATTTAAATAATTATGATTTAATATATTATATTAAAAAATCAAATTATATATTTTTTGTTTAAAAAGATCATAATTTTATTTTATAAATTTTAAGCGTTTAATTTATTAATATTAAAAAACATTAATATCGCATAATTAAAATAATTTATTAATGATTAATTAAGCCTAGTTTTTCTCAACTCTACCAACGTCTACCACTACCATTGTAATCTCCGCCAACATTAATAACAAAGGTTTGTTCTTATTGAATATGTAACAAAAATCAAACATTTGGCGTTCACAATCTGCGCCTTGCTCCTTCAGCTAATTCCCACTCTCTCTTCACAATGTCCGCTGCTTCTATTGCTCTCCCTTCTTCCCTTTCTTCGCTTCGCTCCAATGGAACTCTCCCTTCTCGATTCCTCCGCCTCACCAACCCCTCTCGATCTAGGGTTTTTATGAGCGTCTCCGTTGGATCTCAAACTGTCGTCGATGATACCTTGTTCGCTGATTACAAGCCCACCTCCGCATTCCTCTTTCCCGGTCAGGTTAGTTCTTTACTCCATCAATTATCTACACCTTTGAGCTCTACTAAGCTTTCTTCCCATGTTAAAAGTTTTTTACTTTTTCAGTTTTTGGCTTTTACTTGTATGAATCTGTGTCATGTGAGTTTCCATGTATAAAATTAAAATTTCAGGGCGCTCAATCAGTTGGAATGGGAAAAGAAGCGCAGAATGTGCCTGCTGCTGTAGAATTGTATAAGAAGGCAAATACTATATTAGGGTACGCTGAAATTTGATGGTCAAATTATTGTGGTAGTCAACTTGTGATTTAGTTCTTATACTTTAATTTGTGATAATTTGGTCCTCATGCTATTATCAATGATTTGTTTTAGTCCACATCACTAACAAGGTTAAAAGAATTTATAAATTGTTCAATTCATGATTGAGCTATATTTGATTTTTAATGATAAATTAGTGGAAAATAACTACTTTGGTGACCAAAATTTCAACTTTTAAATGATACAAGTAATTCCAAATTTTGAATTTCCATCATTAATAGTAAGAGTATCAAATTATGTCAAATTGGAATATAATGATTGAAGATAGTACGGTGACGAAACTATAATTTGACTTAAATTGCTATCCCCATATTTTAAATTTGTCTTTGTAGTTTAACTATGTTCCTGGTGCATGCAGTTTTGATCTTCTAGATGTTTGCATCAATGGTCCTAAAGAAAAGTTAGATTCAACTGTCTTAAGCCAGGTACTTTGCATTTCTTATGTACTTCCCCCTTACAAATGATGCTGTAATGTTGTATTACTACAGTTATTCTGTCTAGAGAGCAATAATTTAGTGTCACTCTTCATTTTTGCAGCCTGCTATCTATGTCACAAGCCTAGCTGCTGTGGAGCTGCTTCGTGCCCGCGAAGGAGGCCAGCAGATTATTGATTCTGTTGATGTTACGTGTGGCCTCAGCTTGGGAGAATATACCGCACTAGCATTTGCTGGGGCCTTTAGGTGAGTGTTTTCAGTACCAATTATTGAAAGATTATCTTGAGCTTATACTTGATACTTCATAATTCTTGTTTATCTGTATCATAATGACCAATTAAATCGTCCAAAGATGTTGTATTTCCTTGTTTAAAGCATATAGAAGTTCCATTACCAGTCTACTACTGTTAGAGTTAGTTTGTAAAACTAGAAGAAAAATATTAATATTCTTTCCTCTGTGAATATGATTTCATGTACTAAAGCTTTGAGGATGGACTCAAGCTTGTCAAACTAAGAGGAGAAGCAATGCAGGTAATGATCTGTTTCTGTCTGATAGTGCCTTGCAGTGTGGTTAATTTTATAATTCCTGTTGATAATCGTCATTATTTCTGCCTTTAGGAAGCCGCGGATGCTGCTAAGAGTGCTATGGTCAGTATTATAGGACTTGATTCAGAGAAGGTTCAGCAATTATGTGATGCTGCAAACCAAGAAGTTGATGCAGCTGATAAAGTTCAGATTGCTAATTACTTGTGTCCTGTAAGAATATAAAATTCATTTATCTGTCTTGTTGATTGAATGAATTGTGCTTGGTATTTTATGCTCATTAGAAGACCATATATGCATGTACTTTGACAGGGAAATTATTCCGTATCTGGGGGTCTCAAAGGAATAGAAGCAGTGGAAGCTAAAGCAAAGTCGTTCAAGGCGCGGATGACGGTAATTCTCCTTTTCATTTTCTATCTAGAAATGTGATCCTAGTAAAATTTTAAATTTCTTTGTTTGTGCTAATGTGACCATTTAGCAATAATATGACTGCCAGTGATATCATAGTTTTCCCCTTTCATAGGTGCGTTTAGCCGTTGCTGGTGCTTTTCACACTGGTTTCATGGATCCTGCAGTCTCAAGATTGGAGGCTGCATTGGCGGCAACACAGGTTAGAACCCCAAGAATACCCGTTATATCAAATGTTGATGCTGAACCACATGCTGATCCCGAGACAATAAAGAAGATACTAGCACGTCAGGTAAGCTGCTTCATACTTTTTTTTTTCTCTCTCTCCAAATGATAAGAACAGTGATTAAGCATGTGGATGGAATTGCAGGTGACCTCTCCTGTTCAATGGGAAACAACAGTGAAAACTTTGCTGGCCAAAGGGCTGAAAAAGAGTTACGAGTTGGGACCTGGAAAGGTAAAAATCTTATTGACCACTTTATCACAAGCATCTTCAATCTCTAGGTATTCAATCTCTATCAGTTTCTCATCGTTTCGAGTTTGCTTGGGCCATGTATCAGGTCATAGCTGGCATTGTGAAGAGAATGGATAAAAGTGCCGAGCTTGAGAACATTGGTGCTTGAGGGGTCATTAGATGTGGATACTCTAGTTATCTTATAACCACCATATGGAATGGTCTAGCAGTATTCAAACAAGAAAACGATAACTGAAGTTCCGTGCAGTTATGACTTCGCCATATTGCAAACTAGCTGTTGATGATGGATTGTAGTGTATGTTTTGTCATCAAGTTACAACTTGATCGTTGAATTCGGATTTTTACTATCTGAGATTAATTTATATCATTTTTTTGATAATGTTAGAGCATAGGGTCATAATAAATCGAGAATATTGGCATTTGGTAAACTTGGTAAGGTTATCTGCGTGTCACAACTAAAGCAGTGAAGCAGTCCTGATAATCCCAACTCCGTCATTTGGTAAACCATGGGATTTTATCCGTGTAAAACAAGTCATTACAAGAAATGCTTTTGCCTGAGGAAAATACTTTGGTATACATGATTGTAAACTAAAATGTAAGAATTTTAATTTTAGAGTTTAGAGATTTAGGTGGTAAATTAGGATTAAGTTTTTAGGTTGTAGAGTATAAAATTTAAGGTTTATAATTAAAATTTAGAGTTTAGAATTTTGGGTGTTAAGATTAAGAAATGACATTTTTGATTTTATAGCTTAAATATGAAGAATTGTGTGATTTTTTCACTTAACTTGGGTATCAAAATATAACGTATTACTTACTCATAACGAGTAATAATAAAAATTCTAGCATACGCATTTAATTTAACAACCGAATCTTAGCATAAATTTCTATCCAATTTCAAGCACATTCTTTCAGTGGTGGGGAAAGTCAAGAAACAGCTGAGCTGATAGACGAGACTTATTGATTATTGCAACCTTGTTCAGAAAGGCAGAAACCACGGTTGGTAGTCGTGTAAAGAATTGTTGTCTCCACCTTATCTGTTTTGCAGAGGAACCAACTGCTCTGCTGGTGCGGTGGTGAAGCATATATATAGAGGCACACATATTTGGATTAATAGTCTGATATTTTAATTAATTTTACTTAGTAAAAATATACGATCAGAATATACTGCACAAACTAGATAGAAAAAGAGAGCAAAAAACCGAATTGAAGAAGCAAAACTTGTTATTTACACTGTTAATCCACTGGTTTTGGCATACGAATGAATCCGCTCCTTAACCTAACAAGTCCACAACTCTATGCTCATTTCGGATAGATTGATCCTGTTTTCCAAAATCCAAGGGATGGGGGCTGCCTGTCTCAACTCAATCTGAAATAGAATGATCGTGCCAACACAAAAGCATGGAGACACAACGTCCCAAGATGTAAAACCGTGTCTTCTGTTGCTTTGCCATCAACAAACAACGATTTCCGAAACTGGGTTGCCGGGGTTTCTGAGACCTGAGACAACGATTGGGTTTGGAGGTTGATAAAAAGCAAGAAGCATTCGACATGGCGGAATCGGAATCGGACGAGAAGCGAAGCGAAGCTCTCTTTCTCAGGGGTTTTAGTTTTACTACTTGATTCAACACGAATGCAAAAGAAAAACGCAGGTCTTACAGCTTTTATAAAGGCTTGAGTTTAACGGTTATGGTGGTCCCCCTTTTAGTTTAGATGACGTGTACTCGTCATTTCCTCGAAGCTAACCTTCTTTATTTGTAGCCTTTTTCCCTTTTGTATTAAGAAATTGGCAAATACATCTTTTTTTATATAAAACAAGTAAGCCACCCTTAATAAAAATATTTTAGGGTTTGATTAACAAAAAAAAATATTTTTTATTTGAAAGTAAAAGAATAATGCATGCAGCAGGGAGCAACGAAAATGTTTCTTAAAAAAATCTCAAAAAGAAAATAAAAAATTAAATATTTTATTTTTCCTTTAAATAAGAGGTTAAATTAAAAAATTAAAAGACAAATATTTAATAGAGTCAAAAGATTGGTGAGGCGATACAACCAACATTAGAAGTGCCAAATTTAGTAGAGATTATTAGGTTAACCATGTTCATCACGTTATTCATGGTCCAAACAATCAGGGTCGTTGATTTTTAAATAATTATTTAATAACTACCACCTACTAAGTCCATATAGGAAAGAGGTGATGTTTCATTTGAAAAAAAATTAAGATCAACGGTCCTGATTAATTAGGACCATAATAACGTGGTGAACATGGTTCACCTAATAATTTTTCCAAATTTAGAGATGAACCGCGATTTTTTTCATAAAAAATAATTTTTAACCGTGCCCTCAATTGTATACGATTTTAAAGGAAAAAATTATAAGAGATTTATTATTTAATCAGGCTATTAAAAATATTTATATTATCTTATTTTATATATTTAAATTTTAAAAATATTATTTTCTCTATCTAATAAAAGAATTTGTAGCCAACTAAACTTTTAACCTAACCTTCCACAATATACAATATTTTTTCCTAAGTAAAAAAAAGAGAGATTCTATGGACGAGATGAGGACGAATTTCCATTTAAAAGTGTTGAAAGGAACCAGATGCCATTGCCGCCCTACATATCGTTCCCCACCTTACGTAGCATTCTTCTCGTCATTTTGCACGTGTTTCTCCCGGCGGCCGAAACAGTTTGAGGTAGAAAATTTTGAAATTGAGGGAATAAGATATAAATATTAAAAATTAAAAATAAATTTATATATTAATTAATTTTTTAAAATAAATAAAAAACTTTTAAAGATAAAAAATATTATTTTATTTTTATATAATTTCGTCTCTATCTCAAATAAAAATAATAAAAATATAAAACATTGTATCCCAATGTAACAAAAACTAACGTCTGTAATATAAAAATATAAATTTCTCTTGATCATATAATCAGTTTCAGTCAACAAACTGCTTCTAGATTGTATACAAATTTCTTTTTTATAATATTATTTTGGGCTGTTGTGGTGGAATTAAAAAATATTTGAAGAAACAACATGTGACAGCACAATTAGATAAGATGATCATGTAAGAGAAAACATCACACAATTTGGACCCACCTTATCTTCTAGACGGTGGGCGTAAATTTTCTACGACGGCCACCGGGTCTTGTCATCTCCTTCCAACCAACAAAACAAACTCTTAAGGCCCTTTCCAATGGAAATATACAAGGCCCGGTTTAGTTTGGGCCCAACAATGAAAAGTTAGGGAAATTGAGCTTCCATTCTGTTCTTTTAAGACTTGCAACTAGCAGAGAATTCTTGGTATATTATTTGTTTGTAATTTTTAATATTATTTTCTGCTCACATCTCAAAGCCTAAAACCCGACCCAGCACATGAAGGAACTCAATAGGTGCAGTCAACTGAGGATAATGCTTATCGGCCTTGATAATCTCCACTGTTGTCTCCCCTTTGATCTTCTTCTGCATGTAGTAGGCGACAGAATCAGGAATCACAAGGTCATTTGTCTGAATAATGGTGCAGGGAGTCGTAACCTTCTCCAGAGTTTCCCTTTCGTCGCTGTGAAACACGGTTTTGGCTAATGGGAGCACAAATTCTGGGTTCGTGCTCTTCAAGCATTTTAAGTAGTGTTCGACGGAGAGGGGATCATGGTTGTCAACAAGAAGCTTGGCGAAGCTAGTCGTCCAATTCTCATAGTCTGATTCTATGCTGGTGAGCATGCTGGCGACTGCTTCAGCATCAAATCCACCTTCGTAATCGTCTATGTTGATGTACCTGCGTTAATTAGTTTAGTCGCATTACAAAGCAAACGCACATTGTTAGAACAAAAAACAGGGGAATCGACTGTAGACACTAGACATAGTACAGAAAAGAAGATAGAAATACCTAGGAGAAGCTCCGACAAGTATGAGCCTGCTAAAGAGTTGAGGTTTTTTGATGGAAGCGATGCATCCGATCATACCAGACATGGAATGACCGACAAAGACTGAGGATGCCAAGTGAAGCTCATCCATGAGATCTATTAAGTCGTTAGCAAAGGCATGGAACGAAGAGTATTTCAAAGGATCGTAGAGTTTGGGGTCTTTCACAGCTCCAGAAAAGGGCCAGTCGAAAACGAGAACCTGGTAATGTTTCGTCAAGTAAGGAAGGATTTTGTCCCAGAGAGATTGATCTCCTCCGAACCCGTGAGCAAGAACCATGGTCTTGGTTCCAGACCCAAGTATTCTGGCGTTCATGGTTGCTTGGAGATTCGTCTTTGGAATCGACATGTTCGGAAGAATATAGGTATTTGTAGACAGGAAAGACAGGAAGGTGAAACTGAAGCTGAAGCAGATTTTTGGTTATGTCTGTCTGCTGCTGGTCTGGGTTTGGTTATAGGGAGCTGTGATTCTCATTAAAATTATATAGAGAAAAAATCTATACAAACGAACACATTTTGCAGTTCCGCTGAAAAGTCAAAGAATGGTACAAAGCCCCACAGATACGATTCAGGTGATCTCTGATCCACGAGAGATTATTAGGTGAATCCTGTTCATCATGTTATCCATGGTCTAAACAATCAAGACCCTTGATCTTTAAATAACCACTTAATAACTACCCATCCACTAAATCCATGTAGAAAAGAGGTGATGATTCATTTAAAAAAAAATTAAGATCAACGGTCCTGATTGCTTGGGACCATAGACGACGTGGTGAATAGGGTTCACCCACACTAGGTAAACTCAAAATTCAACATTCTACGCAATACTAATCACAATTCATGAAGAAAACGACCAAGGTTAGGGTTCAAACACCACATGTTTCTTCCCATATGTTGTCAGCATGATCTGCATGATGACAAAGAAAAGGCATAACGATGAATTCCGAAGGTTAAGCCGAAAGCACGGAAGTATTGGGCATTCTATTGGCCGGTTTAAGTCCTAACTTAGCAATGACGTTTGAGTTTATCTTAATTTTGGCATTAGGTTAGTAAGTTGATACTTTCTTGACTGATAATGATGATATCTATCACAGTACCCAAGTGTAACAAAAACCAATCATCCAAGGTAAAGGTAAGGAAACAAGGAATAAGTATCACCTGGCTAAGTCCTTCCGGCCATGTAATGGCCACGGCATAGTTTCCCATAGGCCTGGTTTCTTCGGGTTCAATATCTTATGGAATGTGAATGTAATTCAGCTTTTGCTCCCTTGTCCACTCATCCTGTTCTGAACCAAGAAAAAAGATGAAATAGAACTTGAAAGTTCAAACGTCTGGTGACAGCTGAGTTTCACCAAATGTGCACAGACTTTTCAAGGCTTATATTTTCTTCTTAGAAAGTAACAATTTGTTTGCTCTGATCATTAGTCAAATGATCTATAGAGTAGCATTTAGATTGCTAGAAAGTAACACTTCGTTCGCTGAAAATCTTTGGTCCACTGTTCTAAGAAAAAAATTTGATCGCTTCTACCACCTAGATGCTATACCAGTTGTGCACTTATATTTGTTAGTGGATTTTTCTGGGTGTGTGTTTAATGACATAAGCAGAATAGGAACAAGAAAAGATGCTATACATGCAAATAATTGGTTAGAGTTTAGACAATTCTGAAGCACTATATTTATACAAAGAAAACATAGGTACACTTTGGGTAGAGCGGTCATTCCAGTCTCACTGTTGCAGAGCGGTCATCTTGGTTCACTGTTGCATATAAGGGGCTTAATGCTTAAATGCAAATTTGTCTATCGTAGAGAAGGGTGTTTGGCACATACTTATATTTTGGCAAAGCTCACCAGATATGCATCGGGAAAGTGCAGAGGAAAAGCTGATGCAATGATGTTTTCTAGCCTATTAATAACAGGACTAGTCTCGAGTATGCAACAGAACATCAAACTTTACTAGATAAGCTCGTACAGAAACATAGGACATACAGTTAGTCCTAAAAATTATTTTACTATCTATTTGGCATGAAAAATAAGGGCTGGGAAGTGGGAAATGGTGCCTGCCTGAGAGCCTGAACCTCGGCCAAATGGGTAGTAGCGTTTGCCATCCGCATCAAAGTGACACATTTTTAGAAGAGAGCTTTGTTTTCAGTGTTAGCAAAAGGAAAGCATAAGAAGTTAGCGGTCGGCCGTTGTGAACCTCATGTTTCAGTTGTTCGAGTGATCATAATAAATGGTTCAAAATCTAATCTTTCTAGACAAAACGACAAAGTTTCAAGTTGCTGATTTGTCCCACGTCCCCATACTGGTCTGGTCTGGAATACAAGATTTAGAAAAATACTCCACCTGTTTTGCCTTTTTATATGCATTCTTCAACAACCATCTTCAATTTTGGTTGATTTCAAAACTTTTTTAAACACCATATCTGGTTTACATTCAAGGTCTGTTAACCCCTTAAAAGAGATATTTTCGCAACACAAAGTACCAATTGAGATAACGGATGCTGAAGATAACTTGGATGCAAAGCATACACGACAAAAACATTCAAATCCAAAATGAAAGACAATGAGGTAGACATCATGTAACCTGGTTATTACAAAATCACCATGGAAAGGTTTTAACCAGGTGATCAAGGGTAGAAGCAAGTGAATTAGACAAATGGGAATCTTAATCCATATACCCTTCATTGAATTTCAGAAGGCAATTTTAATCAAGATAATCCATAATACATATATTTTTCTCCATGCCTAAAAAGTACTGCATCAAATCTGACGTCCGAGGGCAAGCCCCGCTGCCAATTAAACTGTGAAGCGTAGCACAGCAATCAGCGAACCAACAAAGACTAGACTTTAGAGTTTAGAGTGATTTAAAGTGCAAAATAAAATGCCTGTACAAGGTTGGAGAAACAATCGGGTAATGTCGGCACTAATTTAGTGCCATAGCTTACTACAAAAACCATTTCGTGGCCTCTTGCTAGATATGATGTCTGAAAATGAGTCAACTAACTGCCCTGCCAAACTACTTGGATCATCGATCAGGGTTTGAATGAATGTATTGACCACCCTGCGTTCCTGCTCTGTCGACCTCAAGCTAAACCATGTTAGTAATTTCAGTCTGAAATCCTGGTTGATATGACCCTCGCATTCTAGTGATCTGATTACCTTCACACAATACTCGAAATTGTCATCCAAGGAACCTGAATCATTGGTGATTCGGAAAGGTGAGCTGTTTATAAGAGTGCTATCACAGTCGTGCGTCTCTTCATTTGAGTTTACTGCTCTTTTCCTGCACAACTCTGTATGGGAGTCAACAGCAGGCACCTCCCCCCTTGTCCCATTAATCCAGGTCTGGGAATCTCCACTACCATGTGATCTTGCTAGCCCATTCTTCTCTATTTCAAGTGAAGCACCATCATCATCCACCTCAACAGCCAGTTCTAAAGTGCAACCATTATCTTCATCCCTGGAGGACTCAAATGGAGGAGTTAGTTCTTCATTTAGATCAGGCACTGAGACAACATTTAAGTCGAGCCCACGTGAAACGGGTGGTATATGATCCTCTTCTCGAGTTTCAGGCTTAATGTTTTTTATGGCTCCACAGCATTTTTCTAAATTGACACTGCAAAACCCTTCAAAGCGGCCTTGCTGTTGAGCCAAAGCAAGACTCAGGATTTTTCCAAGCTCTCGAACCTTAAATCCAGAAGAACCAACTGCTGGGAGCTCCTTTGAACCTAAAGAACTTCCTTCAGTAAGGGTATTCTCATTCTTCTGATTCATTACAACAGCTGAATTAGGATTCTGGTGAATTATCTCTACACTCTTGGTGAAACATTTAGCCTCAGAATGGCCCAAATCACCAACTTCAGTATACGAAACAATTCGAAAGGTGTATTCAGTACAGGGCTGCAGATTAGATATCAAAATCCTTCTCTGAGTTCTTGGAAAGACAGAGAGAGGTTCTTTTGTATGCATCTCATCTCTACTCTTGAAATACCAGAGCTTGTAGCCCTTAATATTATCGGATGTTGCAGTAGACAGTTCAATTAGAATAATCACAACAGACGATGACATCACTTCTTCAAATAGAAATTTGCAAGCAGCAGGGCGTGAATCTGCTCAAAAAAGGGAGAACAAGTTTATCATATTACTAGCTTCAAAAGAGCCAAAAAGAAATAAAAGAAGCCATCGTCGGTTCTAACCTTGGCATTTTGGATTAGTATTAGACATGGTCATCAGCCATTCATCTGCTTTTTCAATTGCAAAAGAACAGAGTTTCTGTATATCACCAGCAACAGAAAGCCTGCTCACTATTCCCCGTGCCATTTTAGCAGAAACTCCATTCACAGGGCCCACTTCAGTTTCTAGTTTGGCCTTTGCTTCTTTCACAAACTCGTGCAGTTCTGTAAAGCAAGACGTCTGATCTAGGAGCCTGTAACTTAAGTATATCCTATAACAGAGTACATCCAGGCGCCGAGCTTCCCTAGCTATCATTAGCTGCTTCTTCCAACATCTGCAAGGAGCAAGTAAATCACATCAATCCTATCAGCCCAAACCCGAAAAACCTAAACCAGATATAGAGAAATAGCATTTTACCGTAGTCTCTGAAACATGATTCATCACATTGTAATCATTTTCCAAATATAAAGAAATAACAGTTTTGGCAGAAATAAAACAGCAGTTTGTAAGGTTTGGAGAGAACATAACAGAAAGCTGAATGGGGCATGAGCTGCAAACCAATTACTTACCCGATTATACCTGACACTTTACCACAAGAAGCACAACAATAACTACCATCCAGCTGCATCAATTGTCCAAGATCAACAACCCCCACCTTCTCACGTTGGAGAGCACATTCAATATGGCAAGACAACCCACAATAATCCCCCTCACCAGATTCAGAGGTGCATACCAACCAAAGACTCGGGTCCTTGTTGTCATCAAATAAGTGACAGATACAACACGAGCATCTCTTACAAAACGTGTCATCTATGGTAAGAACAGCTCTGCAAGCAGAATTTTTACATATCCATGAGTTAGAAAATCTATGGTCCGAAGGTTGCTCAGTAAGTGGGAGCACTCGCATTGGGTTCTCCCCCTTTCTGTTTTGCTTCCTGGCAGAAGATTGACTGTTGGAAGTGGATAAAGCCTTTCTCAAGTCTGACTTTTTTATGGTCTTGTTACCCAACTTTAAAGGTTCAGACATTTTGCTCTTTGAAGAAGCTGAATTTTTCTTGTCTTTATGAAAACAGGTTCGCAGAAGCTCCTTTCTTGGACCAGATTTCAGGAACTCTTGCAGGAGTTCTGGACTTCTCGAAGCATCATCTGAAGGGCCATTTTTCTCAGGAGTACTTTGCACACTGGAAGATAGACTTTGTATGCCAGAAACTGCATTATTGGAAAATGTCGTGATGGAAGTTGTTCATTGTCTAAATTCAATATTGAAAGTTGCCAATAGGTTCTCAAAAGGTAAAATCTTGATGGAAAGGAAATTGAACTGAAATATTTCAATAAGTCTAACCACAAAAATGTTGAAAAACATAAAAAATGAAAGAATACCATATTAACGTCAATACCAGCTGAACTAGACACTTGATGCATGTAAAAAGAACTTTTATTTAAAGCCTGAACAATGTTGGCAATATCGAATATTTGATAACTAAAGTAGCTAGAAAAGAAAGGAACAATGGAATTACCCACATTAGGCTGCTGAATTCACTACAGTTTTCATCATGGATTAGCTTGCAAATATATCAACCCAAAATTGGGAGAAAGGAAGATAATGGTAAAAGAAAAATCCAACCTGGCACATAGTTTCGAAAGATTTATCAAACAAATTACCCAAAGCAAACTACAATTATCTGCAAACTTCTGGAACATATTAGATCTTGAAGATCATAATCACTTTGCAATGCATCAAAAGAAAGAAAACTACAGAAACAGCATGCAACTTCAAATGGAAACATTTGATAGCATCCAAGAAAGAATAAGAAAAAGAAATCAATTATAAGAATTTCACACTGAAATAGCATCCAGGGTGACTGCAGCAGTGTCTCGCGAAGCAGCTCCAGTTAAGTTATTCAACAGAGTTAGGGTTTTTATTGGACTGGATCTGGTGAGGTAAAGATCCGTTCGCAAACAATCAATGGTTTGAACAAGTTTCAACCATCACTTGAGTCAAATTAGTAACCTGACTGATGACAAATACATCCAATTTGCAGTGGTGTGAGAACATTCTACCAAACATAGAACCATAGAGAAATCTCAAGCAGATTACTTGTATAAACAAGTGATATTAAGTTCCCGGTAAACATGCATTCCTTCAACCTTTAAAAGGCAAGTGAGTTCTTTTCAAGGAATTCCAAGAAAGAAAATCCTCCAACTCAATGTGGCAAAAACCTAAATGTAGCTAAATCTATACCCACCCTTTTTACACCTGCAACCACTAAGGTGTCTATGGTTGGTTTGATTCATCCACTCAAGTTCCTAGTGTATCTTGTTTAAAAGGCAACTTAGAATCCTGATTTGGCATTAAAATTAGCATGACACTTTTCCCTCAAAAGTATGGAACTTATTGGAAAGTAGAAGCATTTGCCAACACAATTATATTAAAGTTTATCCAAGTTGTAGAAAGTATTTTTTTTCCCAATGTCTCAAGAGATGTCAGTTCCTGTTACTTCAGACAACAATGCCATCACAACATGAAGCAAGAGTGAGTCATAACTACATGTAATCACTTCTAAGATCAAGGATTCATTAAGTAACAAATACAAAGAAAATAAGGGTTTAATAAAATGAACAAAAAAGTAGATATGAAGATCATACCTTTAGCAAGGTATTTATCCTCTAAATCCATAATATAAATGCCTAAAGCTGCAAATCTTACCTTCCCCCCTGTAAAAAATTATCAGGGTTGAACTCAGCAACACTAGCAAATAATCTATCATCAATACAAGACTAATTCCTTAAACCCCAAAATTTTCAATTTCCGCATTAATGAAACCAAACAAGGAAAAGATAAACAAAACAAAAGCAACAACAGCCTTCCCACAGTCTGCATGTGGAAGAAAATTTTATATTTTATTTCAATCTTATATTTTCTTCTCCTGCCTCTGCAATGTAGTTTACTATCAACCCAAAAGATATATACAAAAAATAGTAAATGAAAAACTTAGCACCAATAACATAAAAAAAGAATACGTGAAAAAAAAATGTCAAACTTAGAACAACCAACCAAAAAAAGAACTTGCAAGCTCCATTCAGCATAAAAATAATACAAACTGATTCCACAAAAAAGGAGAAAAGCAAATAATAATAAACTTCAAGAAGAAAAACTTATTAAAAAACAAAATAACACCAATGTTGAATGTAACATGACTAAGCTAAAGGAGAAAAAATGGACAAAATAAAAACGAAATAATAATTAAAAATAAGGACAATCAAATGTAGGATATAGAAAACAGCGTAATTTTGAAGCTGTTAACGTACAAGAAAAAAGGAGCGAAATTTGACAGAACCAAGCGGAAGTCAAGAAGAGGAGCCAAAACTGAAACAAGGACGGATCTGAGCAATTTTTTAAAAAGAAATACTTTCTTTTTAAAAAAAAGAACAGATTAAAAGAGAAAAATAAATCTAAGAGCAAATTAATACCTTCGTATAATGGGAAGAATCTAGGGTTTTGACGAAGCCAAAAAAAATAGGAAAAAATGTTTTTTTTTCCCTCTTCGAACCCAAACAAAGAGAAAGAGAGCGTATCTTCTTCGTTGTGAGTAGGATTTTGAAGAGGGATAAGAGAATGCTTGTACGAGTTGCTAACGCTTTGGAGGAAAAAAGTTCAGGGGATAATCACGCGCGAAGGGAGCGCGTCATGGTTGTTTGGAATTGATGCAGTGTTGGTTTATGTTGGTTGCGCAGAAAAAGTACGTTATAAAAAACTGTTGCTTTTCTTGATTGATTCGTGATTTAAGAATTACCGACTTAGCGCGTGATTGGTTGTTGTATCAGTAGGGTTTGCTGGCAAAAGATTGATGATCAAATCAAAATCCTTGGACGTGCAGAGCCGTTGGATCAATACTAATTTTGATTATTAAATTATTAAATATTAATGATATTTAATTGAAGGTCTCAGGAAAACGAATCCAGAAAACGTAATATTGGATTTTGTTCGAATTATCGGATCTTAAATATTCCATTTTATTATAATTATAAAAGAATATATTTTTATTAATTTTTCACTGTTTATAAAATAAAGTTATTGTTTTATAGCTAAAGCTATTTTTTAAAAAATATATATTCTAAAAGGAATCTGTACAATACTATGAATTTAATGCAACTTTTGTGGTAGAGAAGGCAAATAAAAATTCAACACGTCGCCATAGGCATAGAATCTTCAAAGCAATTGAGCCGAAAAAATCAGTTGACAAAATTTTGCCACGTCAATAGTCGGAGAGGACTAGATCCTGAATTCAATCATAAGTGGAGACACTAAAACCATAATTTGACCATAAACCTTTCTTTTAATTTATTATTGTTTATTGTTATTGGTCAACATTTAACGGTCTGCATAAGTGGTTGTAGAGTAATTAGTAACAGAGATGATGGTTAAAGCATTAACAACCTATTCATGAACTGTCTCTTTGTCTTGCTTTACTACACAGAGTTGTTGCTTGTGTTGGTTGAATGTTGAATATTGCGTCCTCCAATGTCCAGAAAAGCAATAAGATCTAAGCCGAAAGTGAGCAGGAATCTGAGGTCAAATGGACATAAAGTTTCTGCTTTTATACACCAAAACTAACATTTCTGAGTCTGAGGGTCTTACCAGAGGAAGAAGTAGAGAAAGAGACGAGAAGGAAGCTCCCACATTGTGTTTGGCAGCTTGCCAGTGATCCAAGTATGCAGTAAAACGAGTTAAGAGAATTGCAGATACACAGATGCATGCCTATGGGACGAGTTTAACGTAAGGCATGGTGTGGTACTAACCGAAAATGTTTCAAGACACAAACTGAAAACTGAAAACGTTAATACTTTCCAATAACATTTTAAGTCGGTGGTTAAGTATTGAACTTAAGTATGGCTATTTATTGTGTCTGATAATATTTTAAATATCGAAACTTATCTTTAAATATCGATATTGTCATAAAACGCCAACAGATATAATATTTTTAAATCATGAAACATACGTAAACCACTCTGTCTAGCTCCGCATATATTTATTCTCTGTAGTGTAGGCTGTAGCTATACTAATCAAGAGTTTAATGTTCAAACCTTCGAAGATAACTAGGGATGACAGGGGGGGAAACCTGGATCCCTGTAGGATTTCACCCTATCTGATCCAAAAAGATTGATTTTTTATATATAAAAATATGGTTTTCATTTCTCTCGAAAGAGACTTTATTTTCAAATTTCCACGCATAAAATTCTAACCCACGTTTTCCATACGCCAACCATAAAATCCAGCCGGCTATTCAATCACCTTCCATTCCACACATTCCAATCTTATCTTATATCGATCAGTTATTAGCATACATTTATTGCTCTAGCGTTGACAACACGCACATGGTAGCTCTACAAAGAAAAAAAAATGAACAACAGGAGATAGGGAGAGTTTTTGCATACCTGGTTTTAAAAACATCCACAACACCTTACATGATAGGGGTCTGCACTGGTGCAGAAATCCGTGGTAACATAAATAGGCACGGGAAGATGACATTAATCCTATAGTTTAGTCTTAGATGAGACAAACATATTACAATTACAGAGGATTCATTTAGTCTTGGACGTGATAGACATCTTACGATTACAGAGAACATACGTAATAACCTAATCCGTGCAGCAAACAGAGAAGCCCTGTGAAAGAAAAACAGAAAACCAGTGTGTAATGAAAACTTGACAGGCAAACTAAAACTTATGCCAACATTAATCCTATAGTTCACATGTAATGAACCAATTATTTTATCCTCAATGTTCCAAAAAATCTAACTTTTCAATACCAGCATCTAAAATCTAACTTTTCAATACCAGCATCTTTTAAGACAAAGATAAACCAACCGCAGTCTGAATGACAATTGAATTTTGAACCTGCCTAAGTACTACATCAGAAATAGCTCCTTTTTGTGAGCAGATATAACCTACTTTGGGGGTGTTCCTTAGGAAGGTTTAGATAAACAAGTACTGACAACCCTAAACTTCTGATAAGCTTATTCAACGAGATACACTTGTATTTACATTTATGAAAGTTCGGGATATAACCTATATTGCTCTACTCCAGTTATCTTAAGGTACCAGATACAAAAACCATATACCATGCATATGGAGAGATGGAAATGGATATGGAAATGTGACCCTCTAAATACATTAAAAACTTACAAGAAAATGGACTCTCATACTGACGCTCACATCCAAATCCGAGTAACATAGAGTATACAGCCATGCCATGCTTTTCAGCTTACTTATTTATGCATATTAAGAAAATCAAATCAAATCAAATCAAATCAAAGGAATCCTAATGAGAAAGTGCCATGCAATAAGAGACAAACTCAACATATCAGCAGATATGTAACAACAGAATCCAGACTAAAATAACCAGCACACAACTCTTGATGTCTAATCAATTACTATATTATAACAATATACACTAGCTTCATCGTATGAACAAGAAAGCTTCATAAAACTAAACTCTACACATAATATACTACAAATATTCAACATCAAGCAAGCGAAATTTTATATTAGACAATCAAACCAATGATTCATTTAAAATGGCAGAGAAATTATAACCCAATTCTTAAAAAAATGAAACTTCTATGAAAAGATAGTCAATATATCGTTTCAAAGATATTATTAAAAAAGAAAAGAAGATAGCACTGAAAAAAGGGCCAATTAGCATCTAAATCTTCGTTTCAAAGCTTTTCCAACTAAAAAATTATGAGAAAGGGAATATGGAAAAATTCCAAAATCAAAAAAGTCGAACCTTTATTTTTACTTTGGTTTCAGCTTTTAAGAAGACGAATGACGGCCTTCACAGAAAGGGCTTTCATCAAAGTTCTTAGATGGATATTTAGCCGTAACTATCCCGACTTCAAAGACCAAATTATCCCCACTGGATCGGATGCCGGTAATTGACCACCACTTGAACATAGCTCGGACCCGAATCCCATCCAACTCCGCTATCTTTCCGTTTTCAATTTTCCCCGTTATCCTCTTCGAGTAAGTAGCCAGGTAGTTGTCAGGCGGCAGCGTGATCTTGCACGTGCCACCGAGATCAACGGCAAAATCACCGGATGTTTGGTTAAGAGTGTACTTCTTCACCGAGGCCGGGAGAAGACCGATCGGGAAACCAAACTTTATAAGCTCGGTGTGGGCCTGGTGGAGTGGGGGTTTCGGATTCGGGTTTTTAGGGTCTGGGGTTTGGGAAGAGAAGGGTATAACTAGAAGAAGAAGCGATAGGAGAAAGAAAGACTTCATCTTCATTTTCCCACGCAAATTTCCTTTGATTTTCTCTCAATGGGAAGAAGGGAGTCGTTAATTTGTTGTTCAGAGGAGGAAGGGGTGCCGTGTTAACGTGGTTAAGCTACGGGTTGAACAAAACGGTGCCGTATCGAGCAGGTACCGCCCCGGGATGCTTTTTCAGACTCGTAACTCGCTGTTGTTATCTTTCAATCTTAATTAATATTCTTCCAAATATTATTTTCCCCTTTTTATTGACCAAAAATTATATATTTTTAATATGTGTCGGATTATAAACCCTCTTAATTAGCACTGAACTCTGAAAGGTCAGTCCTTGGGGCTCACTGAGATTTCCCAGATAGCCAAGATCTTTATTTTTAGCCATAATATTTGATTGTTGTAATCTTGTGTTTGATTTTTTATTTTCTGTTTGGTGCATAGGGAACCGGATTCTTCTCTCTCACTGAAACCTCTTTCTGGAAGTACAAGGTACCAACTGAAGTTTCCTGCTTTGGCATTTACATTATTATCATTCTGCTAATTTTCTTTTATAGTAGCAACAAAGGCATACATTGATTTCTACTAGCAAAATACACCTGCATGAGCATACTCAATCTGGATTGAATATAGAACATATATGCACTCATACAGTCATACATAATTACAAGATCATATTTTTATATTTGTATATCCATGTCGAGATAGGCATAGGATATCGAACACGGATACTTGAAGAAAAAGTCCGGATAAGGAATGGCACAGGCATAGGGTTCTTCCTTTTGCTCTCCTCTACACAGGCCAGGCTATATGTTACAGTAATACATTCTGCATTTACAAGTTGTTCAAGAAGGATCAGAAGTCCAAAGCTCTGCATTTTTGACCTTTGAGACACTCTCCAGTACTTCAAAAGGGATTACATCACCAATAACAACGACCCTTTTGTTTTCCAGGTCTACTTTATAGGAGGTCACTCCTGCATCTCATGGGACAGCATGGAATACATTACATTGATAATAATGCTACAAGCAAATCGAAACCGAAAGGAATCGAAATTGGTCTCCCTTTGCTTACCATCCATCTTTGAAATGTGTTTCTCAACTTTTCTTGCACATCCATAGCAATGCATGGAAACCCTCAGTACCACCATCTGCAAGTTCAAATCAATGAAAAAAAGGTTAACTGAAAATCCTTAAGCTTTCATTTTACATTTGGAGATGTAAAAGAATGTTACCTTAGGCTTAAGTTGAAAGGCCAAGGTCTGATTGCCAGAAACAACATCTTTCAATCTCAGCAACTGTGTTGTTTCAGATGTTACCAATGGTTTTTTCTCAAACTCATCATCTAGTGTGCTCATGCAGAAACAAGAACAAGAACCTGAAGACAGATACAAACAATCTAGCATCTTGCCAAAACTGGTTTTCCCCATTGCTCCCAGATGTTCAAACACAAGGAAGACAAATGTAATCTCTTTGATCCTCAGTTAGGAAACTGTAACATGGCTACATAACCAAATGTCCATCTTATAGGTGGAAAAAGTATGTTTACAACCCCCAGCACTATAATGACAGAGAAGGAAAGCTAGAGGTCAAATTTTCTTGTGAAAAGCAAAAGCCAGACAGAACCTAATGAAGAAGAAATGAATCCTCCCAATGCAACTCAAAGCGAGCAGCGTTTTTCATGTGGTGAGGTACTAACAAATTAAGACAGCACGCATACACGTGAAGAATTTACACACACACTATAAAGGTTGAGTGGGATTGAGGGATGAAAGAAGGTAACATTCATTCATGTGAGATTTGCAGTTGGTTTTGAAAGTGAAAGTTGCTTCACTCTTTCATTTGAACTAGTGTTTTTCATCATGAAAGAAACTTTGAAAACAAACTGAGAGAAGCTATATTATCCACATGATATAAAAAATATATAAAACATGGGTCATGCTAACCAGCGCAAGAGATTGCTAAGAACAACCTAAACCAGGCATGACATGTGATGTTAGCTAAGAAAAAAACAATCATTAATTATCTAACTACAGAAGAATATGCTCTATACCTAATCAAGCTTACATGTAAGTAGAGATTAAGAGTGAGATTGATTTGATTAAACCAGTTTAATTTCCTCCCCTTGGAGGGAGATGGATGTAATAATTCAGCAACAGTGAGCGAGATGAAGTTGTTGGCAAACTTGTCTTGATTTCCATTGCTTTCGGTATCAATACAGAGCAAATGGGGACAGGCAGCAACATCGAATTATTGCTGCCCTCCCTGAGCTCAGAAGAGATTAGAAATTATTGAATGATTGAATAAAAAAAGTATGTAGTTTATTTTCTACACTGTTACTGTGACAATTTTCTAACAGGTTGGTCCATGTGATAGTCGACAGTGGCTCTTTTTAGTGGGAAAAAAGGGTTTTAATTATTTAAATGAATAAATAAAATAGATGTAGTGGTGAAGTCGTGTACTCATGTGCGTTAGTCTCACATGGCCATTGGGCAGGCAATAAACCAAATTTTCATTTGGAGGCATTAAGAAACGTGGGTGACAACCAGCTATAAGTCTCTATTATATATAGAACTCAGTTAATTGGGAACAATGCTTTTACAAAATCTTCAACAACTTGTTTTAGAGTTAATGTTAGAATTATACCATATTTTAGAGATAAGCAATATATATGGTAATATTAGTTTTAATATGGGGTGAAAACTGCTTCAAGACACAGTAGTTTTGGGACTCAAACCAAAGAGATTAACACTGAACATGCAGAACTGGGTTTATAATTAATAAAGCTATGTTTAAAAGTTTACCTAGTGCCATGTGGTTAAACCAAAATTCTCGTTTTCCTCTTTATAAACTGAAGGTTGGACAAAAAAGATGGGACAATTCCTAAAACTTGAAAGAAGCAGGCTAAAAATGCAGGCCTTCAAGATTACGTTATAGGCCTATTAAGCAATGGTATCATCCAATGGACCATATACTTCAAATGTTAAACTATACCGATATTGGCATCCAATGTCGATATGTCCGAGTGGTTAAGGAGACAGACTCGAAATCTGTTGGGCACTGCCTGCGAAGGTTCGAATCCTGCTGTCGACGTTACAAACAACCATGTTCCTAACCAGAAAATTTGCTTTCTGGTATGGTCATTCTTTTTATTTCCATACAGGGAGGTGACCTTCGATGTTTGATTGTTCAGGATTTTACTGCCGTTGGCACCAAGTGTTAAAAGATTTTAATTTAATATACGTAATTTACTCCATTACCCTCCTTTGGAGCCAGGAAAAAAGAATTTGACATACTGTAGATTCCAAGTTCTTTCTCCATTTCAACAATGCTTACTGTACAGGCTTCCCTCTATGTATGCAGAGTAAGACTGTAATGGCACTTTCAGCACTTTCCAAGAGCTCTTTTCAAACAGCTTCACTCGTCGTTTGTCTCCACCTCAATATGACAGGAGCCACCAGCATCCACACTGCAACAACAACCATCTTACTGTACCCGAATTCGAGAGAAATGGACACCTCTAGTTCTAGTTTAAGTACTTACAGTAAACACAGACAGCTAGCCATTCATTCACTATTCTGACCCAAGTACTGGTCCAACCAACATCAATTGTCCATCTGCAAAAGTACAATGGAGTAAACAATCAGATTGCATCGGATGTTTTTTTTTATCAACTCTGGCGTAAACTACAAATGCACGAGGGGGCATACTTTTTAATAGTATGATGAGTATTCCAACCGATCAGTAGCATTGCGAAGTACATAGCACCAGTGGCAAAAACGAAGTGGAAGAAACCGTAACCATATGGTACTGCATCTTCAGCACGTACTTCCTTTTTCCTGAACTGCAGCTGTTGTCAGATGCATTCTCATGGGAAATAAGGAGATAGGAAATAAAACAATTGTGATTCAAGAAGAACAAACCTGAAAACATTGAGAATCGATGCCGGTTGAAAATGTTGCAATCACCATTGCCAGTAGCGCAACAACAAAGCTCTGGAAGAATTCAGAGATTTATTATCAGGCTCCAAGTAAACTTTACAAGTTACTGGTATTCGTCTTAGAATCTCTTCAAATCAGGAAAATAAAGTATTTTTCTTTTTGTTATACGTATCATTACTCGTTAAGCAGTCGTCTAGGTCAAAACGCTCAATAGATTTTCAGAGAATAACATATTACTATGATGGTGAGCCAGTCAGTCTTGTTTGAAGCCTCTGCCTTTCTGTTGCAACTTTCCCCTGCCGGTTCACTGCGAACAAGAAATTAGGAGCTTATCTGATTGAATATAACAATATAACAGACTAATCTCGATCCAAAAAGCTTAAAAAATACCTTCGAATAGCACACCAACAGATGAATACCACATAAAGCCCCATGAGCCCTGGAGTTAAGAAGCCACCATTGATCTGTTTTGGTGAAAACAAGGGAATCATGTGTTCGATTCAAAACTGTATTATAGCATTTGAGAAGTGAAGGTGCTAGGATTGACCGGAACATACTTTTGGGTGGATGGAAACACTGGTCATTAATTGTAAGAGTACTAGCGTCCACGTGATGAAGAAAATGTTAAGAAGGCAGGACGCTTCTGGTGCATACCAGATATACATCATGATGATCCCAATTATGCATATAATATATGCAGCAGTAGCAATTAACATCACATGGATGTGGCTGCAAAAAGGAAGTAATATTTTTAGCAGCATTAAAACTGACATACATTCATCAGACCATAAAGGAGATGAGTCTCACCATCTTTCTGCATTTTTATCAGATTGACAACAATCATTCAGCCATGTAATGAAACTGATTATACTTACGAGCTGAACCAGGAGAAAGACCCTGAAAATGATAGGCAGATAAGATTCACTAAAGTGAAACATAGGAAGCATCTTCAACTTCGCAATCGACTATTCCAGTAAGAATGTACATGTTTTACATAGAGGAATTTAAAACAGTAATCTATGATACCCCGTACCCGGCACCAAAATGAGCAATCTCTCCTGTTAGCAATGGAAGGAAAAAGGAGGAAAAGAATGCAACATGTCAGATCATTGATGCTGATCAGAGTAAAATGAAAACTGAAGCTAAATTCCTGGTATTAAACATGGAAAGAGGGTTGAAGAACACAAACCATATATCTGTATGACGAATGTGGGAATCAAAAAGGAGGTAACTGTCAAGGCAATCCAGAGGCCAATCTTTGCAGACCACCATCCGGAATGCCACGAGTCTCTGCAATTGTACATCCTTGGGTTGCCAGCAGTTGAAAGAAACATTATAAAATAGAATGCCTAAACTTAAATTAAGGAATAATGCAATGTTAAAAAGTAAGATTTGAGAAGAGAGCTACTTGGTAAAGCCCTTTCTATTCAGCATTCTGTTATTTGACATGCTACATCTAGCTGTTGAGCTCTAAATGACATTATCATCAACAAGAAAACACATCATAATGATTTGAGGATACAAAACATCCCAAGCTCACACGTAGGACACCTTCGGCGCCCAAACAACCACGGCCACCTTGGCAATTCTTCAGTTCTGCAACCACATTCCCACATACATGCTGATTAACATTATTGACATTACTACCATGGAGCTCTAGCCTAAACAAACTGATGGCAAATACAAAAGCAAGTATTGTGTAATCCATGCAACATTTTGACAAACAATGTAGATGCAGACAAGCAACTTACTTTCCATTTCAGGGAAGGCATTGCGGCCATAATCTCGAACACCCCAAGCCAGCAAATTGGACACCAGAAAGATTACAGCATAGACATATCTAGCCATCCAAGGATTGGAGCCATTCCTGAACTGGCTAAACCACGAGTCATCCTTGAAAACCCATTGCCTCTCATTGCGGTTGTTACTGCCTAAACCACTCTCCATTTTCACTTTCCACTCTTCATCACATTACAGATTCATATGTTTGTTTCCAGGACTGTTGAAAACCAGACGATTCCAGTTCACTGAAAGTCTTGTTATCTACAGTAAGAGATTAGAGCAATAAAATAATAAGTAGCATTAAGATAATCATGGTTTTGTCCCGTAGATTAATGTCAAAATGTGAGAACCCCGAAATTTGTGATCACGAAAAACTAGATTTGGACTTTTGATTATTTGGTTTTACAATAAAGCCTATGAAAATTCAACGTGATCATATTAAATTACATTAGTTTTAGAGGGTGACAGAATCTCTTAAATTTTTGAAAGATTTAATGATTTTTTTAGTCCATTAAAGTAATCTAGCACATGAAAATAATATTCTATATTCATAAAATAGTTAAGACTTAACCTTCAGAATTAGTGAGTAATTAAATTCAATATGTTGAGTAAAGTAAAACTAATCACAAAGAAAAACCATTTCTTATTTCTCATCTAACTTATCGCGCGATTCACTGAGAGCAAGAATTACAACAACAGTAAAGAACCCTTCTTTTTCCCGGAATTGAAAAGAAAGGGTTTTGGTTTCTTTTTGCATGGAAAAGCGTGAAAGGATTAATAGATGAGTAAAGGAATCTTTGGAATCATTTTCTTCCATTGCAAGCAATCCTTTTATCCAACAAAACTCCATTAGGAGACAGAAAGAACCGTCCTTTTGACCCTTTGGGACGATTCAAAACTTCCTAATCCAGTGATTTGATTTCACCACAGGTTCAAAACAGGGTAATGATGTTAACTTACAATTATGGTGAAGAGGTATGAAGAAAAGAAATAATCCAGAAAACAACGAAGCAACACTACCCCTTTTGTTTCTGATTGCTATGAAATGAAGGGGAAATTAAGTTCCTTTCAGAATCCGAAACATTCTTTTATCACCGTTTGCATGAGTTCCAAAATCATTTTATTTCTTATCCAAAAAACAATCTAAGAATCAGAAACTCAAAGAGGGAGAAAATAACTTAGCTGAAGTTACAGATGAATGTAATCTATGAAGAATTGCATGTATACCTCAAAGCAAATAGGCCCAATGCTTTATGATCCAAAACAGAAGCGTCACGGCAAACAAAGCAGAGCTTTCTTCCTCTCTCTTTTCCAGATCCAGGAAACAGAGAATGAAGATGCAAACAGAGATATTGTGCGGCTTCTTATTTTCTTATTTGGTTCTTATAAAATGGTGTTTTTACGAAAATATAAAGAGAGAGAGGTTGCTTTTGGAGAGTTTTCCTTTGCTTTCTTTTTCTTTTTCCCGCCGGAAGCTTTAACCTTTGTGTAAACGAAATTATATATTTTTTATTTTTAAAAATCTTAAGAAACAGATGTATTTTCTTCGTCCCGGTTATATTGTCTTATGTTCACTTCTCATGTAATTTTAAGAGAAAAAAAATAATAAAAGATGTTTTGTAAAAAAAAAGGTAATTTTAGGGATTTAAAAAACATTTTTATTCGTGTCGTATTTATCACGATTGTAGATATAACAGTAGTTATTACGATCGTTGTGGGAGTTGCAGTTGTGAATTTTTTAAAACTCGCATATTTTATTTTTTAAAATAACGGTATAATAATAGAAATAATTGACTGCTATTATCATTATCGACCGTTATCGTGTGAATTTAAATCCCACTGTTTTTTATAAATAACAGTTACAGATAATAGTGTTACCGTTTAATAACGGTAACATTTTTTTAATCCCCGTATAATTTTATGTTTGAGAAGTTAATTTTTTTTTGATAAATAAAAATATAGGATAAAAATAAATATAAATTTTAATAGTTATTTTTTTCAAGGTGATAATTGTATAGTTAACTATATGATCAAAATTTTATTTTATTGTTTAACTTGTTTATAGATCACTAAAATCCAACTTTAATTATATCGATTTTTAAAATGTTACCCATATAATTTAGCATGCTATGTATACACTTGAGGCATTATATTATGTGAATAATTATAATATAAATTTTAAAATATTTGTATAATATTGTTTTTGTGTATAATGGAAATGCTTAAGAAGCACTCCAGAGCCGAGTTGGTCATTGAGATCGTGGGGCAGCTTGAGATATTGATGATGATTAATAAATATGTTTATTTTTAATGTACTAAAATATAATAATTTTAGAAATATATTAATTAGCATATTTTTATATACATATTTGTTAATTAATATGTATTTTCAAAATAAGTGTTTCTTCCGTATTATTAAAGATGATATCGATCAGTTTGAGATATTGTGTACATAAAAAATATCTGTTAAAAAGTTTACCTATTAAAATTAAATATAAATAATTAAATTAATTAAAATATAACTTTAAAAATAAAAAGAATAATAAAAAAATAACGCCAATCAAGGATCCCCTTGGTACCTTAAAATAGAAGCCTTAAATTCTCCCTTTTTCCTTTTAATGAAACTTGTTAATTATTACTCACAACTGGAGTGATGTGGAAAGAAAAATGATGGGCTTGCTATTATAAATTGAGTAAGCCCTTTTTAACTGATGGGCTTGGGCCTATTTGTTCTTTCCTTGGAAAGAAAAATGTTTATTATCGATAAAAAATCTATTCTAAATCTTTTTTATCACGTTTTTTGTGGTTTTAATTAATTAAATTTATTTTTTTATATTTTAAAATAAATTTTCGTTTTTTAATATATAATTATTTAATAGTTAGTTATTAAATAATTATTTAAAAATAAACAAATCTAATTATTTAAACTATAGATGATATAATGATCGAAATTCGTGATATAATTTCTCATTTATGAGAAACATTTCTGCGGATTATCCGGGAATAATGTCCGTCCATATTTATCAATAATACACTTCATTGTAATATAAATCAATCATTTTTTATTTCCCAATACCGACCAGTTTCTGGTAAGGCCATGATAATGTGTAGTTATTGTACTACCAAACACTCATGAAATTATTGAGCCCGGTTCAATAAGCTACCCACCCAAGCAAATATAATTACACCAATTTAATACTAAAATAAAACCTTTGGGTGTGAATATTAAAGAAAGTGATGTCCAAAACAAATTCCCACCCCTACCCTCACAATTATCAACCAACAGTCTAGATTCTAATCCTCTATAATAAATTGCATTATTATGTGTTTACAAGTGGCAGCTACTCATCTCTTTGTAAGGATTCATTTGTTGTTTTAACAATGTCTTGTCATTAGGGGGATTTGGTAGTGAAATCTTTGTTTAGTTTCAATGTTATTTTATTTCTTCATGTGGCTGATTGAAGGGGTCGGTCGAGTTTCATTTGTCATATGATTCGGTCCAAATTTATAATTTCAATCTTTAAAGTTTAAAACATTACATTAATTTTATGTTGTGTCCCATGTGACCATAACAGTTTTAGGACCCTCTTTATTGTTGTTGTTTGGATATATATTGAAGTTATTATGCAACAGCCGGCTCTTGTTTCTTTAATATTCCATTATGGGTTTTAGTTGAAGTATGGCTCCAAGGCTAGAAAACCACAAGAGCAAGTAAGCTCATTACATAATTCCTAATTATTTGTGTGGTCATATTATAATGGAAATTGAGGTAGAAGAGGGAGATAAACAATTAATATCTGAAAAAGCAACAGTTATGGTGTTTCAGACAGTTCATATGCTCTCAGTTCATGTCAGAACCAGACATGAGTTTAGCAGTGTTGTTTTCTGCAAATTCTCGAATGAACCTTGATAAGAATGGAAACAATCGCTTTCTTTTAGGAATAGAATAGTACACCCTGATTATAGGGACGAAACTGGCGTTGCTAATGGGGTCAATTGTGGGGGAAATGTGGTTTGTGGCACTGATTTTGATTGGTAATCATTGAATTTCATGTTGCCAAACATTCAATGGGAGACTGAGCTCAACCACAACACGGTGATGCAATGAAAAGGAATACATGGTGGGGGTGCTTGGAAAAGTTTTTAGTAAAACCAAGAGGAGAAACAGAGAAGAAAGAGTCAAGCAGCACTAGCCATCAATCACGGCACAAAGAGGGAGATGACCATTTCAAATTCTATATTCCAAGAGAAGGGTAGAAAAGCAAAAGTGTGAGCGTAAAGATATCTGGTTCGAAACTCAAAATTTCAAAGGAAACCCACCATTAGAGGGTTACACATGGGACTAAATCCCAACAAAGTAAAAGTTGAATCCAACTATCCAAGTGGTTGTTCGGTGGGGGAGGGGTGGGGGCTTGAATGGCCCGTTTCAAGTTCAGTAAAGATCTCGGTTGCCACCTGCCGAGTCGATCGAAAGTTGAGGACTTTGATGAAAATCATCCTAAACAAATCCCCCTCTTACTATACAGGCAACGGGAACTTTGTTTCAAAAGTATCTAATCCTAAACCCAGAATCAAGGAACAAACTTGCTCAGCAAATCGACATGAAAATGGATCAACCAACACACAAAATAATCACAATGGAGTGAATAGTGAATGACTGAATTCTGTAAAATAAATCAAATACAAGATAGAGAAAAACAGATAAACAAAGTATGTATGATAGTAAAACATTAAAAGGGAAGATGATAATAACAGTGAAAAACACAAACTAGCAGCAGCTGCTGCACTTCGTAGGTCTGGAAAACTATGGTTCTCAAATGCATCTATGTACATACAACATTCTCTGAAATCTAATATATTTTTTTTCTCTTCCATTTTTATTCAACAATTCCAAACATCCATAACAATTTCAACTAAATATAGAATTCCCCTCTTTCTCTCTTCTTTGCACCATCTTCAGTAACATACATTGAAGCGGTCAACTCTATAGTTTTCCAGAATGGTAGACTTTTTTGTACGAGTTTCTTCAATGAGTGATGAGAAATGCTCCCAAGGAGAACGAAGAGTTGTTTTGGCTTTGATGAAGTGCAAAGAAGAAGATGAAAAAGAACTCTTGATGATAACAAAATACAATTTTATGAAGATTCTTTTTTGTGGTTTGTGTTCAAGGTTAGAGAGAAATTCTCAAAAGAATCAATAGAAAGGAGGTGGAGGAGGTGAAGCATATGATACCCCAATTACCGGTGGCAATGGACCCTCATACACAGGAGCTGGAGGTGGCGGGCTTTCATAAATAATTGGCGGTGGTGGTGATGCAGTTGGTGGAGGAGGTGAATAGTAATGAACTGGTGGTGGTGGTGAAGGTGACGGGGGTGGCTTGTAATGAATTGGGGGAGGTGGCGGAGAGTACTCTACACATGGTGGGGGTGGGGGAGGGGGAGGTTCTATACATGGTGGAGGTGAAGTTGGTGGTGGGGAGTGAAGCACAGGGGGTGGAGGTGGGGAATGAACAGGAAGTGGCGGCGGCGGCGGCGGTGATAAATATGGATAAATTGGTGGTGGAGGTGAATGTGGTGGCGGTGGTGGAGAATGTGGCGGAGGCGGTGGTGAATAAAGAGGTGGTGGAGGGGAGTTATAGGAGTAAGGAACTGGTGGCGGCGGGGAAAACAATGGAGGAGGTGGAGGTGGTGAATTTGGCGGAGGAGGCGGGGACCTCACACAATATATAGGTGTAGGTGGTGGGGGTGAAGGTGGTGGAGGTGACGGAGGGGGAGGAGGTGGAGAGTAAACAGGTGGCGGCGGTGAGGGAGGTGGTGGTGTTGGTGGCGGGGGAGGTGGAGGTGGAGAGTAAACAGGTGGCGGCGGTGAGGGAGGTGGTGGTGATGGTGGTGGCGGGGGTGGAGAATAAACAGGTGGAGGCGGTGGCGGTGGTGAAGGAGGAGGAGGTGAAGGCGGTGGTGGGGGAGGTGAATAAACTGGAGGTGGGGGGGATGGTGGGGGAGGAGGTGGAGAGTAAACTGGTGGTGGGGGTGAAGGAGGGGGAGGAGAGTACACAGGCGGAGGCGGTGGTAGTGGCATAACAACTGGGGGAGAAGGCGGAGGAGGGGGAGGCAAGGAAGGAACAAAAGGAGCACATCTAAACGAACTGCAGTCCACTGGCCTAGATAAGAAAGACTTACATTGAGCCGAGCTTCTTTGCAAAGGTCTTGCAGGTAAGCAATTTCTTCTATCGTCAAAAGCTCGCAAGTTCAAGCAAACCGGCGGCTCTCCAGTGAAGAAATTGTACGAGAATGTGAAGTTTTGCAGCTTCGGTAACTGACAAATACTAGCCGGAATTTCCCCCGACAGCATATTATGAGCCACATTGAGCTGCTCCAGGCTCACCAGTTGTCCAACTTTCTCCGGCAAAGGACCCATCAGCTCATTAAAGCTAACATCGAACACAGTCAAGTTTTTAAGCTCACCGATTTCCTCGGGCAAACAAGATCTCAACCCATTGTTCATGAGAATGATTTCTTCAAGACCCGTCATGTTCCCAAGGCTCGACGGCACGCATCCATGGAACCTGTTGTTGGCCAAAACAATAACAGAAACAGGGGAGTTACCGAAGTTGTCTGGGATGTTGAACCTGAACCGATTGTGGTTGATGAAAATGGCATCCAAATCCTTGTCGAACAGTTCTTTAGGTACGGTCCCTTCGAATTCGTTGAACCTCAGATCCAAGAACTTGAGTGAAGGCAGCTGGAGAACCACTTCAGGGAACTTACCAGCAAACCTATTGTTGCTCAGATCCAGCTCGAACAGTAACTTCAGTCTGATAAACTTGTGCGGAACAGTGCCGCAAAAGCGATTGGAGTTGATGTGGAACAATGCAAGATCAGTGAGTAACCCAAGCTCCTCCGGCAAGTACCCGGCAATATCACCATGGTTCAGATCAATGCCGGCGACAGTCCTGATATCCTTATCATCAGGCGCCGGAGCACAGAAAACCCCGGTGTAATCACAAACACCAGATCCAACCCAGTCACCGGTGAGATTATAAGGGTCAGACAGAATAGCTTGCTTCCAAGCTTGTAAAGCTATGTAAGCATTTCTAATCCTTGGGTTTTCAAACACAAGAGACGGGTCGACCGTAACATTTTCCCCTCTGTCACCAAACTCGTCTCTATAATACAGAAGCTGACGCTGTCTGATGTACAAAACCTCTTTGTCACTCAGACCACCATGGTTGGAGATCGGATGCTGCTGCTCACATGAACAAAAACCGACAACGAACAAAAATAGGATGAAAAGTGAGAGATGAGAACAACGGAACTTGTTCTTCTTCATCTCACATGAGACATCTGCTTCACCGAATGCCACTTTGTTTTTTTCTCAGACGCTCCTGCTTCCAGCTAAGCTTGGTTTCAAAGTGAGAAAGAAAGAAGACAGGGATTTGAGGGTTTGAGGAGAGAGACAATAGAGATGAACCTTTTAATAGGGTATTTTGGAGAAACGTGTGCGTGTGAGAGAAGGGGAGAAAGAATATTAAAAAATAGAAAAAATAATAATAATACACCAAAATACAGCTACACAGCTCAAATTTATTAAAAAGAAAAAAAGAAAAAAAAAAGAGGAAATTATAACTCATTTGGAAGGCTGACTTTATTTCTAATGGAGTCGGTGTAGGAGCCATATTCCGGCCAAAGTTGGCCGGAGACAGAAAAGATCCGACTGATGGCCAGTTCATATCACGAGATAAAAGTGAAAATTTCACGAGTTATTTGGTAGGTGGTGGGAAATGAATGGCATGGACATAACATTTATACGGTGGTTTTAAGCTTTGGTGGTGGAGTTGTTTAAAGAACAAAATTTCTGTACCATTTATATATTTTATCAATAATTTACATTTATTATTATTTTATTAATAATACATATACGATTATTAATATATTATATAAAGAAATATATAAAAAAAAATAACTTCCTCGGTTGTGCTTTTCCTATTCACGGTATAGTCTGATGTGTCTAGACCTTGATGGGAACATCCATCATCCATGCATTGCATGTTACCCATACCCTCCCCGTGCCTTTTACCCACATCAAGTGGCTCAACACAACAGAAACCAAGGGAGCGTTTGGCCACCTTATACCGGTCCCACGCGTCACGTTTCTCAGCGCGGCTTCGTAAAGGATAGATACGAAGGGTCCTCAACCCTAGCGACCGCGAATTATGAGATGGAACTCCCTGTCGTTAATCTCAAGGTTTATTGTGCCGTTAACCAGTTGTAAACCCTTGTCATTGCTCTTTGCTAATTTGCTTCCGTCAGTCAAGTGTTTCCATCGCCGTCACCGTTAAACATTATAAAAATAATATCATAATTATTGAATTCAACGACCCATGTATTAAGCAAGAAAAACATATGTCAATGCAATGTATTTGTATTCAATAATAGCATGACGATATTGAACTATATAATTATATGATTCTTATTTAAATAATCACCGGAAACAAAATTGAAAGTTGGTTTTGGATGACTATAAACGAAGCTATCCTTGTGAACAAGAATAATCACTTGGGGCCTGGGGGACGGTAGAAGGTCACCAAAAACCCCATAATCGCAATGGAACCGTTACAATTGCCAGCCTGGAAATGAGAACAACCCCTTCCATAAAACAAGGGTCAAGGGAAGGTTACGTGTTATCATGAAGAGTATATTCGATTCAATTTTTAAAAATAATTAATCTTTTAATTTGACGGATTGGATATCGTAAAGTTATTCTTGAGACTAATAATGTGAGGTAATTACAATATTGAACCGTTCATCAGAGAGTTTAGCAGTGATATCTTTGATGGCTGTAGCACATGAGTTAATGTCACGTTCTTGACTTAGTTAAAGTTTATAAATAGATCATTGTGTTAACGTGATTGTAAATTGGTTAGTTACTTTTTATAGAGAAGGCCTTATTGCAGTTTCAGTTTTTTAGAATTTACTGATTGACATAACTAATCTATTAAAAAAAAGATTAAATCTTAATTTAGATATCTTTATTCTTTATATAAAAAAATAATCTCTTAAAATAATGTAAACAAGAAAGAAGACCTTGACTTGAAAAAGATGCCATTAAGGTGTGAGAGGGAAAATTAGGGGTGTTTAAATCCGGGTATTCGGGTATCCGAAGTATCAGGTACCCAGACCTTTGGGTAGTATAAAATTCGGCTCGTGTTTGACCCGTATTTTTTGGATATCCGGTATTTCAGATACCCGAATATCGGGTACTGGAAATTCGGATAATCAGGTGCCCGGTTTTTATTTATTTTTATATAAATTTTAAATTTAATCTTTAAAAAATATACATAAAATTAAAAGTTTGAATTACATAATCTAACATCGAAATATAAAATTTTAAACACCTAATTACATAATCTAAACATAAATTTTAAAACCCAAATTACATAATCTAATTCGAAATAGAATACAAGTTCTAAATAAAGTTTTTTTTTTTACAAATATTTTTTAAATATTTTTAATTAGTATAACTTACTTTAATATATAAAAATTAATGATTTAAGTATTAAAAAATCTTAAGTTGATTTTCGTATTAGTTAATGTACATACAAAAACAATACATATTTAAATGGGTAAAGTTCGAATTTTACCAACTCAAAAAACTAAATTTATACATTTACAATGAATCTTAATTTTCTTTTTTACAATAAATCCTAATTGTTTTTTAAAAATAATATTTGAGGGATCGGGATTTAGAAATTATGTTATTTGATTTGAGAATATAGTGAATATAAGTTATTTTATTTAAATAATAATTATATTTAAAATAAAAAATAAAAAAATTAGGAACCGAGTATCCGAAAGTAACCGAATACCCGGATTTTATAAATTTTTGACCCGGGCTCGATCCGAAAAATGACGGGCCGGATACCCAACCCCCCAAAAAAATAAGAAAATATCCAATTTTTTATATTCGGATAGTCAAATAGTCGAATCGAGTCATTCAAATCAAATATTTTTGAACACCCCTAACAAAAACTATTTCAAATCAAACAATAATCTAAAAGTCAATAGAGAAAATAAAAAAAGGGCAGGGTATACTCGAAGATTAATTAATTATGATTAAGAATAAGTCTTTAAATTATTCTATTAGGAATACGCGCGCAAATACCGGAGTGAAAATATGCTTTATTGAAGGATTAATGCCGTCGTTTCGTTGGTTTATTTACATTTCGTCGGTAGCCAAATAAATATTTAAAGTAAATAAAAAATGAAAAAAAGTAAAATAAATAAATAAATAAATACCGACTACATATTCCCTTGACGGGTGGGTTCAACTCTCAAATCCATCTGCTTGGTCCTTCTCCTCTCATCGATCACAACTTGGTATTCCATTGGACCTAACATAATCTCCACCGAGCAGCGTTTAAGAAAAATATCAAAGTAAACGAGAGGCTGAGATGGGAAATACAGCCAGTAGTTGGGTTGATTTTGATACCAGAAATCAATGAAAAAACAAATACAGTCCCTACAGAGAAAATATGATTCGATCCGACCGCCATGCACCAAATATTATCTCACCAAACCCTGTTCGGATGGTGGGGAGATATGGGATATGAATGGTACAAGATACTGAGCTAGCTGAAGCAGTGGAGTTAGGTCCCATATCGGATACGAGGCAAGATTTTTTAAGATCAGCTATGCATCTTTGGAAGTTTGAAGTTGTTCGATCAGAAACCGAACCAGCTTCCTAATCCATTGATCAAATTGCAATAAATAAACTTGGTTAAGACAGATGAAATGTACATCCCTCGCCATGTTCTGTGTGTTACTGTTTCGACCACATTGAAAACCTGATAATGATTGATGGGCATTGAACAGCAGCAACATGGCCTTTGCCCTTTTTTTATTTGTTCTGCATAAATGTGTAACCCTGTTGGGAATATCTGTTTCTGGGTAAAAAGAAAACTTTATTATCATCTCTGGCAAGTGGCAACTACCGGCCATATTATGTATAAAAACTTTAGTATCACTTGGGCCTTAAACCACAGGTTTTATGATTAGTGCCAGGGAGACTCGTGGATGGGAGTAATGACGGACTTGATCTGGAGATACTGATTCAGTGCATACAAGCCAAAATCTCTGCCAAATCCGCTCATCTTGTAACCACCATAAGGGCAATCAAGATCAAATCTTCCGTAACAATTTATCCATATAACACCAGCTCGGATCGATCTTGACACCGGGTTTGCCACGTTCAAGTTCTTGGTTATCACCCTGGCATCTAGTCCGTACGTTGTGTCGTTTGCCCTCTTTATTGCTTCCTCCATTGTTCTGCAAAAACAAAAAGGTAAACATGGCCAGGGCAGCAACAAAATACAAGGAAAAGAAGAAGAAATAAGAGAAGAATGTACTTGAATTTCATCAACGACATCACAGGACCAAAGATTTCCTCTTTTGCTATGGTCATGTCTTCCTGTATGCATAGCATTTTGGGGAAATTATTAAAGCAAATGAACATGGAAAAGAATCATAGTTTTTGTTAAGGCCAGGGTTCACCTTAACATCGCTGAATATCGTTGGCTGAATGTAGAATCCCTTTTTGCCGATGTGCTTGCCCCCTGTTAGCAAGGTAGCTCCTTCTCGTTTTCCATGCTCGATGTAGGACAGAATTTTCTCGAACTGATTCTTATCAATCTATTCCACTTGGCCAAACATTGCACCAATTAAAAGGACCTACAGACGCAGATACATATATATATATAGTATTATGACTTGTAATTACTCTTACTTGGGGTCCTTGATTCACTCTTGGGTCAAAAGGGTCCCCAACGATCCATGTATTTGTTTTCTCTACCAGTTTCTTCTCAAATTTTTCATAGATACCTTCTTGAACGTAAACACGAGAGCTCGCCACACAAACTTCTCCCTGCAAATTTACAAGATGGGGGAATAGCTAAAGTTGTTGGATTGTCAAACATAACCCGACAATGACAAATAATGAAAGCGGAAGGCCAGCCTACTTTGTTGAAAAATATGCCGTTGAATGCAATATTTACAGCCTCGTCAAGGTCGGCATCTTCAAATATTATTAGAGGGGACTTGCCTCCCAACTCCAGTGACACTGGTTTAAGATTGCTTGCTGCTGCTGCCGCCATTATCTTACGTCCAACTTCAGTAGACCCTGTAAAACTCACCTGGAAAAAAGAAGAAAACACCAAACATATAATGTGAATTCTTCTCATGATGTTGTACATGAAATTAAATTCAAACCTTGTCAATGTCCATATGAGAGCTAATGGCAGCTCCAGCATTCTCTCCAAATCCATTTACAACATTCAGCACTCCGTCGGGGATGCCAGCCTGAGATCAACCAGACCACGTTAAACGACCTGTTTAATCATTTACTTGTTATCCAGAGCTTATAATTTACCAGTTTAGCGAGATGAGCATAATAAAGGGCCGAAAGAGGAGTCTGCTCGGCAGGCTTGACGACCACGGTGCAGCCTGCGGCTAATGCCGGGGCAGCTTTCGTGAAGAACATGAGAGTGGGGAAATTCCAGGGAATTATACTTCCTACAACCCCGACGGGTTCCTTCAGAGTGTAGCCCTGAATCCCCTTAGACAATTTCAACATTTCTCCATGAATTTTATCAGCTGTACCTGCATAGTAACGAAGAATCCTTGCTGCACCTGGGATATCTATGGCTTTACAATGACTGAGCAGCTTGCCGGCATTAATGGTATCCAGTGTAGCTATTTCTTCTATATTTTGTTCAATCAAATCTGCAAACTTCATCATTAAACTTCCTCGCTCCTGATATTCAAGGGAGGAATTCAAAACAAGAATATGACAGCAAGCAAACGGAAATGTTTTGGCATATGGATTTGTATATGCATGTATTTTGAACATTAGATGCGTATTACAGTTAATCTTCCTATCAGGGTCGAAGTTAGGGGACTGGCATTGTAGGGTCAAAATTGTCTTAAATTGAATCATTGTCAATTCACAGGGACTAAAGTTGATATTGTTTTAGCAACCTGCTTATCCCTACTCCCCTGCTTCCAAATTCCAATATTCACAACCATGCACGTAATAAAAAGAATGCCGAATTTAAATAATAATCTAAAAGAGTCACATATAAAGATTTAAAGATAAGTTGAATATTTTAACATCAATAATTCTAAACGAAAATGTGTAAATCATTTACTTTCTAATCGCGTGTTAATCGGTGTCTCCGCTTAAATTTAGTGGACGGAGACGGAGGATGAGGGGAGAGGAGTGCAAGTACGAGCATTAGAGGAGAATAATAGAAAGAGATTTAGTAAAACGTACAGAGCCAGACATACGAGGCCAAGGTCCATGGTCGAAAGCTTGACGAGCAGCCTTCACAGCCAAATCAACATCCTCTTTATCTCCTTCAGAAACTCTTGCTACGGCCTCCCCTGTTCGAGGATCAATTACCTCGAACGTTTTCCCTGTTTTGCAAACGGATCATTCAGCGATAACAAGAATATGATGTTTAATCCCAGTAAAAACAAGAAAAGAAGGGGGCGGGAACAAATTACAAAAGGTACCTGAAACGGAATCCACGAACTTGCCGTTGATAAAGAGCTTGGAGAATTTTATTGCCGGAATCTTGACGAAAGATTCAATGTCTTTGGAACTTTGGTTGCATTGACCGGCCATTTCTAAGATTCAGAGCAACGGAACAAGCTTTTTACGGGTTTGTTTAGCCACTGCACTGTACTGCACTTAGCTCGCTCTTTCTCTATATTTAATGCCACATTTGAGTTGTATTGTGTTTTAAAATTTTTTCTACTAGAAGGATACCTTAAAAAATTATTAGCTAAATTTTGTTTACTATATTATTCATGATTTAATCAATTAAATTTTATACAAAAATAAATAATCATAATTATTTAAATTGTAAATGATGTGATAAACAATATTCATTTAATAATTTTAAAAACGAACGATAAAAAAATTACATTAAAAATATCAATTCTTTTAGCTTTAAAAAAAGAATTTTTAAAACGCGGAGTTGTTAAGATACTTTATATTAAAAAAATAGATATCGTTGGCCTTACTTTATTTTTTCATAAATATAATACTAATGATCTTTTGAGGAAATGTTATCTTTTGAATAAATTGGTAGTGATTATTGAAGGATAAATTAAAGATCTGAAGGTGAAAAGTTCCAACACCTGAAAGATTCGTCTGTCGCAAATTATATGAAGATAATATAATGTTTTATGTGATGTGACATTTTTAATATTAAACAGAATAAAATGGAGTGGGGGCAGAGACGGGAATTGGGTTTATTTATAACGCAAATGCCAAATAGGATTATACAGAATACAATACAGAAATGGAAAGAGAAAAAAATACAAAATTGCTGTAATTTCTGACTATATAAAAATCATTTACTAATACGAATACTAAAACAAAATGTTCAATGGATGAGATAGGTCACTGCCAGAGCCAGTAGCAGAAGAATGTAAGCAATCCCTTGATCCACTGCGTTTCCGTCGCTGGTTGGAGCCGGTGCCGGCGATAAATCCATGCTCTGCCCGTAACTCAACTGCAACAGTGCCAAGAACAAGAACCCCATGGCTGCAACAACATTCAACTTCATTGAACTCATCTTCGACTTCGAATCAACAAAAAAAAAATCCTGGGTTTTTGTTTTCTCTTCTCAACAGGCGAGAATATGAGAAGGGTGTTGGTGGGTTTGCGAGGAATTTGAGATTATTTGGTTATTTATAAATCTGGAGAGCCGTGTAGTTTGTGGGTTAGGCCTGAAGTTTCCTGGAAAAGTTTTTGAGTTCTAGAAACTGATGGGTGTGAACTGTGATGCTTCTACGAACGCACACGTCGTCGTTGATACCAGAATTTTGGACTCGGTGGGCGGCGACGTAAAAGCATACAATATTGACTAGGATTCAAGATTTGAATTAGATTATATTTCTCGATTGTATTTTGAAATAAATAATTTTTTATATTTATATTTATGATAAACAATAAAATAAAATATTAAATTTAAGTAAAATTAAGAATTATTATTTTAATATTATAAATGGCTATGAAATAAATTAAATTAAAATGAATATTTTGTAATAATTTTTAAAATATTTAATTTTAATTAATTAATTAGTGAATTTATATATCGATAATTATATAAAAATGTATATTTATTTCGAATTGTTGGGTTTTAGGGTCATATCGTTGGCTAGACTCGTGCCTTATAAAATTAAAAACCGTTAATTTAAAATTAAGATAGTAGTATTTTCCTGCAAAAATGTCTCTTGGATATGGACAAAGACTAAAGGATCATTACCTCTCTCTCTCTCTCTCTATTAGGAGTTTAAATACTTTTAATTTTTTTAATTTTTTTATTTTTTAATATTTTTTATGTTTTTACACTAAATATCAGATTTAAAATTGAGATTAAGAATTAGAGACAAAATTTTAGGTAAAGTATATCTTTTAAAGTTTAAGATTTAAAATTAAAAATCAATTTTATTAATATTATGCATAAAAAATATAGAAAAATAAAAGATTTTTATATTCTCTTATCTAGTTAAAATTGAATTTCATGGTCTAATTTCAATTTTTGTAGGAAAGTTAAAATTAGAATATTTTGACTTAATTTATATATAATACATCCATATGGACAATTCTAAGTTCTACTTTTCTTTAATTACAATTTACAACAAATGATTCTGCCGGACATGTGGAACTCATAAATGTCAACCAAGTAGGTCTCCATTGACTATTTCCGTTATAAAATTTGAACTTAGAATGGTCAATTTTTCCAGTTTCATGTGCAGCTCTGCAGTTCATGCATCTCTCAGTTGAAGCAGCTTATCTTTAGTAGCAAGTTTCTTTAAAATTGTCATCTAAATATTAATGATATGTTTTGGAACGTGGAGGGAAACCGCAGCAAATTATGTGAATTGTGCAAAGGCAGGCTTTCCTTGGTGGTTGGTTGGCAATCTTTAGAAACCTGCAACTAAGCTGATTGACAAAGAAAAATTAAGATCCCATCAATCCTAGATCAGCTATATCCTGCTGATACATTGATGATGATGATGATGATGATCATAATCCTTGTATTTGCATCCTAAGCAAACATGGCTGACTTTGTTAAAAAAACAAGAGAGCCAGCTAAGCCTGAAAGCACTTGCTAATGATGGAACCCAAACTTACCAGTCAACTGCCAAAACTACTGGTCGAATCTGCAACTGCTATTCCAATTCTCATTTATACTTCTAGTTCTGGTTATAATCCTTGTTGGACACTTACCTGGAGCCAGACATTTTCTTCTTGTTACCACTCATAGTTTATAGTCCAAAAGTTCCCTACCTCTCTACTTCTCTAGTTTTCTTTTTGTTTTCTGGGAAATCTGATCGAATCGTTAATGGCAAGAAGGAGTAACACCAACATACAAGCCAAGCTGGTGGGTATGTCATTCCTTTATGTCAGAAAATTAATTGCTGTTCTTTTTCCACATTAAACATGACCCTGATGGCTGAAGCAAATTTATGACCATGAAAATGAAAACAAGAATATTCATCAAGTACCAGTAGACAGCCGTACTTAAATTAATTTCACTGGAGATCAATGGAGAAGTCATTTTCATTTTGCAGGTACTTCTTGGGGACATGGGAACTGGGAAAACAAGCTTGGTTTTGAGATTCGTCAAAGGCCAGTTTTCTGAGTACCAGGTTTGTCCTCATTTTACACTATTTTGTCACTTTGAGATATGATCAAGGTATATACATCTAATGTAAGTGTAAATGCAATGCAGGAATCCACAATTGGAGCCGCCTTCTTCACTCAGATTTTGTCTCTAAACGAAGCCACCATTAGGTTTGATATATGGGACACTGCAGGACAGGAGAGATATCATAGCTTGGCTCCTATGTACTATCGCGGTGCGGCAGCTGCCGTTGTGGTCTATGATGTTACGAGCTCGGTAGCTTCCTGTCAAACTTCTTTTTAATTCTAGTGTTACTTTTCATTCTTGCTTTGTAATTGGATCTCCTCGTGATCAAATGATGGCTGATATTTTCAGGAGTCCTTTGAGCGTGCAAAAAAATGGGTTCAGGAACTGCAAAGGCGAGGTAATCGACAAAGAATCTAAACATTTTGAATGTTCAGATAGTTTGAATTTGAGCTTAGAACTAATAATTCAAGGTTGTTCATATTCTTAACATGTGTGATTCGTATTACACTGGTTCAGGAAATCTGAATTTGATAACGTTCTTGGTAGCAAACAAGGTTGACTTGGAAGAGAAGAGAGAAGTGGGAAATGAGGTATCTGCAATCTGATTCGTTCTGATTATCTGTTTATCGTTCAGCAACTTGAAAAGATTGCAACTAAATATGCACAATACTAAAGATTGCAACTTGAATCATATTTAATGTTTTGTGCAGGAAGGTGAGCTATATGCGCAAGAAAATGGCCTGTCTTTCCTTGAAACATCTGCAAAGACTGCACAGAATGTGAACGAACTGTTTTACGAAATAGGTAACAGACCGTGTTTCATAAGCTGTTTATCCTCTGAACTTTCTTATGCTCACTCAATCTCTTGCAGCAAAGAGTTTGGCAAAAGCTGCTCCTTCTCGGAGGACTGGAGTGAAGGTGCATATCCGGAGGCAAGAAAGCAGAAGAGGGCTCTTCTGTTGCTCCTGATGATATGAAGGTTTCCTGTACACATTGATGGAATCATGGCTGCTATACTTAACTATTAAGATCTATACGTTTCCCCTTAATTAACAGGTTGAGAAATCATTGCAGGTCATTGAAACTGAAGATTATGCTGTTCTCCAGTGGATTTTGCTTCAATGAATATCAGCTTCATGTACACAACTGGAACATAAAAGCTTTCAAGTGCTGTCATTTTGTATTAAGAGATGATCATGGAACTCCAAATGAATACTAAATGAACTTTCATATATCCAATATCTCATTGAATTTCATCCATAAAATGCATATCCCTTATATATCTATTAATTGTCAAACAAAGCTATACTAATCTTAAATCTTATACCCTAAAAAATACACCTTACCCCTAATTCTCTAAACCCTAACCAAAACCCCCGACCTAAAACTTTAAACCTTAAATCCTCTAATTTGAAGTAGGCAAAAAGAAAACATAAAGAGAGGACAACGATTTGCATCCGTTAATGCATACCGAATAAAAAATATGCCCAACCGTTATAATTGAAGGTATTAAAACAGGTTTTAGGTGTAATTTATTATATATTGTAATATCGAATCCATTCGACATAAGGACACCTGTCTATTGTACGAGTTTTCTAGTTTTAATGATTAAAAAAATGATTATTATTTTTAGAGGTCACGAATCGAATGCCAATAATATCAGCATGGTGATTGAACATAAGAAATGTTTAATTGTTAAGAGATCAATGTTTAACTTTGGAGAAATTATTACATGGACTCGTTCCACCACCTAAGATATGATCTTCAACCAATTAAATTAAGACACATAATATATTTTTTTCATATCACATTTACACATAAACATTGTCTAAATCATCCAATTTAATATATTTGATTTAAAAAAAAATATTATCAAAGATTTCTTGTGTCATCTTTCTTTTTGTTCTTTAAAATTTTCTTAATTAATTTCCCTTTTTCTTTTATATAGATTTGGGGTTTAGGGTTTAGGGTTAGGGATTATAGGTTTAGTGTTTATGTGGTTTATGGTTAGAGTTAGGGTTTAGGGTTAAGGTTAGGGTTAGGGTTTATGGTTAGAGTTAAAGTTTAGGGTTAGGATTTAGGGTTTAGGGTTTAAAAAAATTAATTAAAAAAATTGAACAATAAAAAAAAAAAACATAAAAAATTTAGTAATATATTTTTTTAAAATCAAAGGTATTAAATTGGATGATTTGAATGATGAATATTATATAAAAAAATATATGATATGTCTTAATTAAATTGGTTGAGATACAAAAAAATTCAAAGTATTTTTTTACTTTTATGTAGGGATGGAGGCTGGCAGTAACAATATGGTGGCGCCTTTCGTTGTGAAAACTTATCATTTGGTCAACGATCCGATGACTAACACGGTGGTCGCTTGGGGTAAAGCTAATAACAGTTTCATAGTCATAGACTATCTGGTTTTCACTCAGAGGATCTTGCCTGCTTACTTCAAGCACAGAAATTTTTCTAGCTTTGTTCGACAGCTTAATACTTATGTAAGTAGAGTAGTTTATATTTGAAGTGAATCTGATATCTGTATAATGGTTTTCTTCTTCAAGTTTATCCGTATACATCATACATGTAATGTTTTGCTGTTTTAGGGTTTCAGAAAGGTGGATCCGGATAAGTGGGAATTTGCAAACGAATTGTTTCTCAGAGGGCAAAAGCACTTGTTGAAGAACATAGTGAGGAGAAAGCATAATAAAAGTTCATACAGGCATGTGAAAGATGAGGATTTAGACGAAGAAGAAGAAATAGTGATGGAAATGGTGAGGCTGAAAGAGGAGCAGAAAGAGTTGGAGAAAGAGTTGCGAGACATAAACAAGCGTTTAGAAGCCACGGAGAGGCGGCCACAACAATTGATGTCGTTTCTTTACAAGGTCGTTGAAGACCCTGATCTCCTTCCTCGTATGGTGCACGAAAAAGAAAGAGCGAAGCAACTTAACGCCGACAGGAAGCAGCGGCTGACGGTGGTGCGGGTGCCATCTTCTCAGTCATCTTCTTCGAGTTTGAGTGTGCGGGTTCGAATAATTCAGTGAAATCCGAAGAGGAAGATGGATGGCATGCAGGAACCGTTTCGTCCCTAGAAACAGGATTCCATGTAGACAACAACTTTCGTGGCTCGAGATATCAATCGTCGCCATTGCTGCTTGAGGATTCCAAAGATTTACTGGTGCAAAATAGACAATTTGTGGGAAAGTTTATGGACTACGGCTGCGGCACAGTAACAAGCCAAATACCGGAGATTATCGTGGCTCCCTCCGTAAGTGCAAAAGGCATGGCGGTGTCATCGTCGGTGCAAAGTAGTATAGCAGGGTACGGTGATAGGAATAGACAAATGGGGTATTTGGAGATATTGTGGCGCAAGAGACGGCGGCGCGTCCACCACCGCCATATCCGTTTTCGCTATTGGAGGGTGGCTATTAGTTAGTTGGTTGACTGGTTCACGTTACACATCTCGAGATTCTGTTTTTGTTATTGTTTTTCCACCCTCATTTTTTCTTTTTGGTATTTGTATATATATTTTATTAATGTTTATTAATATTTCTCTTCATGTTCTATCACTAAAGATAAATTTTAAATTTTAATATTAAATTATAAATTATAAACTTAAAAATATATCATCCTTTAATTTCTTAAATTTTAATTTTAAATTTTAAGTTTATTTTTTAATATAAAATTTTAAATAAAAAATAAAAAATAAAATTTTTTGGGACCAAAACACTTTTGGGCCTATAGGGGTTGACTGTTGGCTCATGTGCTGGCAGGACTGTGCATCATAGATAAAAGACCCTAGAGACAGTAGGATGGGTTTGCCTAAGTTTAAAGGGCTAACTCCCATTGATCCATAGGTTCCTAACCATAAAGAAGAAAAGCCTAGCCTAAAACATTGATTGGCAGCCAAGATGTTCAAAATTCCATTCAAAGAAGCCCTACGAGTAAGGACTAGGACTCGTTACAAATTTGAAAGATGAAGCAGACGATCACATGCGGAATGAGAGGCTCAAGAACCCAGAATCTGCAGCCATTAATGAAGAGAAGCATCCCGACACATACATACTCACTGCCAATTTCAGACATTCTTTGAATCTTATTCGAATAAAGGAAATGCATAGGACTGGACTGCAAGAGACTTAAATACCGGGGAGGGTGGGAGCTGGAAAGAGAAAAGGATGTCCTAATAAAGAAGATGATCGTTTTGCATGAATCCTGATGCTCATTAATGGCGTCGACATATAAGAGAAAGGGAAGAGAAAACAAACCCTACAACCCTTTTTTTTCATTAATTTCCATTATCGTTTCTTGTAACATTGCTTTCAAGTGTTTTAAGGAACAGAAGAAGAAAAACCCTAAACCTAAATGCCTGCACGGCTCACATTCTCTCTGTTTCGCCTTTATTTTAAACCATTAACAGGCTCTTTCTTTCTTCCACAATCACCTTTCGATCTTGAAACCGACATCTCCTTGTTCATGCACACATCCTCTGCCCTGATTTACAAACCCTAAGCTATTTCGAACACCCAAAATTTTATATTCGAATTTAAATTTGTTCATATCGAGTTTGGTATTTATTCTTATAAGAATATCGTTTTTAATATTCGAATTTTAATTTATTTATTTATTTTTCTTGATCAGGTTTTACTAACCTTTTGCCTAACATTGGATCTAAGTGGGATGAATCTCAACACGACAAAAACAATATTATCAATCTGCTTTGTCTTTGTACTTGGATCGATTAGTGATCATGTTGTCGGAGGTTTAAGCATATGGACAAATCTTTGACAGCATAGGATTATACTACAACAACAAATAATTTATTCGTTTTCATGTTAGGATGGTGGGATAGGTTTGTTCTTTTTGTCTTGCTTCGGTCCATTTTTTCATCAGATAAACAAAAATAATTTGCACCAAATAAATTAAATGAAGCAATTTGTTAAGAACACAACAAAAGTCAATAGTAGAGAGAGACGTGACCTAACAATTTTATGGCAAAATTTTGTCTTCTTTTTGCAAACCAATAATTTTCAAATCATGGTTTTGAATATTTTTGTCTGTATCATGACAAACATACTTTTATATCATATAAAATAATAGAATATAAATTAATTGAATTTAACTTAGTGACGTATGATTTTAAGTTAAGAGATAATCTCATAAATATATTTTTAATACAAAATTATATAAAAAAATTTTAAAAAAATTAAATTATATAAAAAATTTAAACTTTTAGAGAAGACGATCATCCCTTAATCCATCTTTAACCTTATTTAATTTTTGACGTATTTATTTAAAAAATATTTGTTAAAAATATGTTTACACTTGTAATTATTCTTGTAAGTGTCTATATTTTAAATAATTATCAATAAACTTTCAAAATCTGCTTAATTAAATTATCATTCTATACACTCACAAATGAAATAAAATATTATGGATAAACTTCCAAAAAATTATTCAAGTATAGTAGCCTTATCTATACACCCACAGTCACGGATAAAATAAGCATTATTAAATTACTAAATTTATTATTTAGATATTGTCAATTTGCTTATTTTCTTCTTTTAATTATTATATTATTACAAGGAGACTTGTTTATAAAAATAACTTTTTATTATGTGTTTGAATTCAATTAATAAATTATAATGAATACCTAAATAAAAATGATATATTTCTTATTTGTAATATTACAATATATTTTTAATTAATGCTATATATATTTTTTAGAAATTTATATAAAAATATATACTTTAGATGCCTATTGTAGTAAAGTGATATTTTAAATATTTATTTTAATAAAAAATAATTTAAATACTATTTTTCACACTTTAAATATTTATTTGTAAATATATAAAAACACTTCGATTAATTTGTTGAAATTGAATTGTGATTTTTACCTTAAATGACGTGGTTTTCAGTCGTGCATTTTGATCGCTGCCGTGGAACAGACAGAACAGAACATACAAGAAGTAGAACAGAACACAAAATGTTGAGGACGATAATATGGATCGAATTCAAAAGTCTATCGCATTAATTAACAATCTTAATTACGAGTTGGAACTCTAAAATCTAATTACTAAAATAAACAAAGGGAAAACAAGCAAAGTTTTCAACTTCATCGGTTAAGAGAACAAAGTCTCCCAAATCTCTGTAAAGACCTCCACAATTATGTTATAATGGTGATGAGAGTTGAGTGACAGAAAACACTGCAACAGTTGCTCAAGATCTTCAGCTGCAAATAGATGTCTCTCCACGATCATTTCCACCATTGATGTACGGAAATCATTGTAGGGATCGCTTGAAGTTTTCACCACCGCAAAGCTATCTTTCACTTCATCGGCTCCTTCCAGATGTATAACCCCCATACGCATTTCCCTGCCCCTGTTCTTAGCTCTTCTCCGACGAGGTTTGCGCGTTTTCTGGTAATTGGCATATTGCCGGAGAGACTCGGATGAAACCGACGAGCGAGTCCTTGAAGAGAAAAGAGTCTCGGTTTCATCTTCAGTACTGCTAAAACAACACCCACCATAGTAATTATTATGGCTGGTATTAGCACTTTCTTGTGAAGATGAGCTGAAAAACACGGTAGTGGAAGACATGTGCTTGCTTTTAACATGAACCCTTTGGTTATTCTTAGTCTTCTTCTTGTTTTTGTTTCTGGGTATGTTCTTCTTCTTTTTCTTCTCGTAGAAACCAAAGTCTTTACAGTCGGAGAAGATGTTCAAAGGCATTTCAAGGGCGGCAGGCGGCGGGAACTTTCGGTCGTGAAGATCAGCTGCGGAAACTATAAAAGTAGGGTACCGAGCTGAAGACTTACGTCTGGGAAGAGCTTCTCTGGGTTTAGAAATATTGGAAGGCGAGAATGGCTCGACCAAGTGGAAGTTGTTATGGTTTTGAGGTGAAAAAACGGGTTTTTCGATGACATCGGAGATGTTCCGGGTCCGACAAGAACTAAGCGAGGATCGAAACATGCGAGAGATTCTTAGCTTGAAACGACTTTCCATATCGATTGAATCCAGAGTTTTTTTTGGAAGGAGAGGAACGATCTATGAATGCAGAAGCAAAACTTGTATTTAAATAAGCTAGAAAAGAAAATTTAAATCTCGTAATTATTAAAATATTTAATTCTCTGTCTTTGATTGTACAAAAAGTAGGTTAAAGTTAATAATCCTGAATCTTTTCGGGATTAATATAAAATTAGGATGCTGCTCACGGGTAGTCAACTACATATTGGTGCTTTGATTTTCTTTACAATGTTATTAATTTTAAAATTTAATAATAAATAAAAAATTAATATTTGAATCTCAAAAATCATATACTTTGATAGTATACTTTATTTAAAATGAAATTTCTACTATAGTGACACTGAAGATTGGTCTATCCTTTGTTTGCCTTTTCTTTTCACCGACAGTCTTCTTGTTGTAGCTGCCATGACAACACAAATTCCTTCCTGTTCCCCCAGGCCAGCAATGGGGCTCCATTGGATCCTTAAACACCCAAGAGAATATGCTTCAAAACTTTGATCATACATATATATGTTAGGTTCATTGGTCTATACAGGTCGACGATGGATCGAGTTTAAAAATAAGGTAAATTTAAATAAGTTATAAGTTTCGGAACGTATAACTTAAAATTTTTATCATTTAATAAATATCTGAAAAATAAGGTATTGATCAACTCTTTGTGAAGACTGAAATCCAGTAGTATCTCTCCGTTGGGAAGCTTCCAAACAAGAAGATAACACATATCAATGAGTTTCACTTCGCACATTGAATTGTCTGAAATGCCACAACAAGAGCTAACAGACAGATTGGTTTAAGTTGTTGGGTTCAGCTTTTTGAATTGTAGTATAATATCAAGTGCAGTGAGACCTACAGGCTACAGGACCTTTCCTGTTGACAGTCATTCTCTTCACCTACTTTTTCTAAACTTTTTTGTCGAGGATTTTCGGGTAGTCCCTAAAAAATTATTATTTTTAATTGAATCTTTAAAATTTTAAATTTTTAATTATTTAAATCAAGTTTTGAAATTATAACTCATGTCGAATCGAGTTAAATAATAAATATTAAAATTCAAATTAAATATCAATAAACCGAAAATCTTAACCGATCCGTGTACCACCATATAAGTGTACGGACTATATAAGATTATAAATGAAGAATTATGAATTCTTACTCAATTATCACCTTGGATAAAATTGAGACGCGTGTCCAACAGTCAAGAATATGGGTCCATCCCAACTAAGCTTAGCAACCCAAGAAGCCGGCCCAGATTGTCCGAATAGGCAGCTTCATGAGTACCCAAAAACCGAAACACAGAACCCAAAGCCCAAGACACAAGGCGTAGAGGCGTCACCCTCCTTCGATGGCTCCACAACATGTAGCAAAACGACAGGCAAACGCTGACCCACAACGCCACGTTTCGTCCAAAAGTGCAGCAGATTACGTTGCTTTAACGTGTGGTCATCACATTCTTCCACCTAAGAAGATACGCTTCAAGTTTCTCCCCAGATATTTTTTAATCTATTTATTACGTATATAAATAAAAATTAAGTGAATTGGATAATTAGAAGAAAAGAAAAGATCTTTTCTAATATATTATTCTTGTGTTGCCAGTAAAGGTGGAACTGAAACATTCAATTCCTTTTTTTTTCCCAGTTCGAATCTCTTACAGAAATGGCGGCAGTGGCGAAGCTTCAGTTATTTACTTTCCAGAAAGACCATCAGTTTGGTTTCAAGGAACAACGGAGCAGATGGCTTAAAGTTAAACGTGGTTGCTTTGTACGGTTTCCCGTTCCATCTAGAAGCCGTCATGGGTCGTACGTGCAGAAGTGCCGGTCGTTTAAGGGAGATGATGGAGGAGAAGTGGAAGAGAAAGAGATGGAAAGCGAGAGGAAGCTTGGGATTTTGATGGAAAATGAAGTGAAGCTGGAAAAAGGAGATGGGTTTTGGAAATCTTTGAAATCTGCTGTTTTCGGGGTTAGTAGATTTGGTTCTCAATCTCAAGATGAATATGAAAAGGATGTGGCTAAAGTTGATGAAGTTTTCTCCTCGGTGAGTCGATTTAACTGTGAACCATCTTTAATCAATTGAAATTTCTCTCTTTTTCTTTACGTATCATGCTCTATGATTAGTTTCACAATTGAATGCATGCATCTTTAGACTTTAACTGAATTCCCATCTCTGGGTTTCTACTATTGGCTGATGTGAGTTATCAGCTTGTTATCGGAATTAACCTTTGTTTTTCCCTCATGAACCAGATTGCTATGCAAATAGGAAGGTATATTGTGACCATGATGAGCACTGGAGTGATTCTCTTGACTGGTTTTCAGTTGTCAGGTTTGCCAATGTACTTTGGATCTTTGAATTGATTTTAGATGCTTTTCTGTCTCTGAAAGTTCATTTTTTTCTGTAGGTGGAGACAGTCAGATGAATACATTGGTTTGGTATAGCTGGGTTGGAGGGATTATCATTGGAACCATGATTGGAGCTAATATGGTTCTAGATGAACACTGTCGAGCTGGTCCCAGAAATGTTGTTATAACTGGAAGGTACAATATATATAATTTGCTCATCATATTTGGTTTTTTAGTTTCTTTACAGTTTTTGTTTAAGACCTGAGATCATATCTAGTTAGTTAGAACTATTTAGAAACAAAATTATAGGCAGATATGTTACTAATGGATGTATGATACATACAACTTACCCTTTTTGTTGGGTTGTGGTTGTGTTTTTGGCTGCCTGATTTAGCACAAGGGGATTGGGAAAGGCACTTGCTCGGGAGTTCCTTCTTTCTGGAGATCGTGTCGTCGTTGCATCTCGCAGGTGGAGTACAACATCACAATTAAGCTAGTTTATGATATTATCAGTATAGTTCTCACAGCAACTTTTCCTTTTTGGATCTTGTCAAGACAGTCCCGAGTCTGTGGATATGACTGTCAAAGAACTTGAGGAAAACCTGAAGGAAGGTATAATCGCCAGTGGCTCATCCAGCAAGAATCTGGGACAAGCGAAAGTGGTTGGCATAGCATGTGATGTTTGTGAAGCTGATGATGTCGAAAAATTGGCCAACTTTGCCATCAGCAAACTTGGTTCTGTTGACATTTGGGTGAGTTGTATATACTAAATTTTCCTACTGTTACTCTCTTCCCTTGCATGCCATGTGAACGCATGCATACAAGATACAATATAGTGTGTAATGTTAGCATGTTGATGCTTTTGGGAAGTGATGTTAGGTCGAATTTTGGAGGAAGCTGAACAACCGTGCGGCTATTATCAGTTAATTTTATCTCTAGACGAAGTGTAACAAAATCGTGCATACTGATATAATTTTGCATGACACGAGTGATGAGACGATGATGACTAATGCTATTGTTGTGTGTAACTAACTAGCTGCCATGCAGTTCCTGTTTGTTGGGGCAAGAGAAAGAAAGTGTACTTGTGTGCTAAATTTGTGATTCTGATTTGTTTTATCACCTCCAGATAAATAACGCCGGCACTAACAAAGGTTTTAGACCACTACTACAGTTCAGTGATGAAGATATTAAACAGGTATATTATTTGTTAGATATGTTATTTGAGCAATTCCACCTTTTAGCATTATGGATAATATGTAATCTTCTCAAAAACTTGTAAGCTTCCTAGGATATAGGATCAGAGGATATTGAATTACCTGTTCCTTACATTTTTCATTGCTTCAATTACTCTACAGTAGCCAGTTTCTGTAACACAACTAACCAAGAGTTAATAGACAACTAGTAATCGATTTTCCCTCACCATAATTTATGTCGGATGCTTGAACTCCAATGTCCAGTGGCTGAAATGGCTTTTAGTTTATGGTTAAAGAGATGAGTGTGTCTTATCTCTGACTAGCTGATTTATGTGGATAGATTGTCTCAACAAATCTAGTTGGTTCTATTCTCTGCACTCGGGAAGCCATGCTCATCATGAAAAAACAGCCAAAGGGGGGACACATATTTAACATGGATGGTGCAGGTTCTGGGGGATCTAGTACTCCTTTGACTGCAGTGTAAGTTCTCATTATCTGTCACTGTAGTTCTTTTTCTTGTGGGCTGCTACTTATCAATAGATCTCAAAATTTCGTAATGTTTGAAAACTAAGTTTCCGATAGTTAATATTGATTGTCTCTCTTTTCTAGATACGGGTCAACGAAATGTGGTCTCAGGCAGCTTCATGCATCACTTTTGAAGGAATGCAAACGCTCTAAAGTAGGAATCCACACAGCATCTCCAGGCATGGTCCTTACAGATCTGCTCTTAAGGTATGTTGGATACTTCCCGACTTGCGAGGCTGTCTCTTTTATTTTACATGACAAATCTTTATTCTGGATAAACGTGTTCGTCAAATTTTTGCAGTGGCTCAACCTTAAAGAACAAACAAATGTTTAATATTATCTGTGAGCTTCCCGAGACTGTTGCTAGAAGTCTAGTTCCGCGAATGCGGGTTGTAAAGGGAACAGGGAAGGCCATCAACTACTTGACCCCACCTCGGATAATATTAGCTTTAATCACTGCCTGGCTGCGACAAGGTCGCTGGTTTGATGAACAGGTAACCTTGATTCTCTGAGGGAAACATTTGTCACATAGTTTCCATCATTATAACAAAATGGTGTACCTCTGCTAAAGGATCCTATAGCAAGGGAATGCTTGTCAAAGTTTTGTTCTTATGATCCTTTTACCTGATTGTGTATATTCAGGGTAAGGCATTGTATGCAGCAGAGGCAGATCGAATTCGAAACTGGGCTGAGAACCGTACTCGGTTCTCGTTCACAGATGCAATGGAGATGTACACAGAAAACACTTGGGTGTCTGTGTTCTCACTTTCAGTTGTTTGTGCCTTCATCATCCTTTCTAGCACAAGCAGCACATTGCCCGGCACCTGAGACTGCGCAGTCATAATCCAAAAGCATCAAAGACTGCATTTATATCTCAGTCTAGGGGGCTAGGAGCCAAGTATGATGCCTGCGACATATGATACGATTCTAAAACCGTCCATTCTACGGTTAGTTTCTTCACCTGCAACCTCTCAGTATATGCATATGTATCTAACAATTGGATCACATACAAGTACTGGTTGAGACCAGATTTGTAGGCTTTGAATACAGCACCCTAGGACATTAGATTTCCATCGAAGCATTCTTTATTTCAATACTTGTAACATGTAGTATTCATGTAATGAAATTTAGATCCCTCCTTCTTCACTCTTACTAATCAATGGGGTCTTTAGGGTTGAGTGGGTTGCAGAAAAAACAATAGGAAAAAATAGATTCCAAATGTCATATAATATCTTGGTGATGTGCAACATTTAAACAAACCAATGCCATGTGGAAGACGACCGTAGCAGAAATGTCGTCATGTTGGAGAATTGGTCTCTCCCATGGAAGTTGGAACCAACCATCCGAGTTAAATAACTAGAATCCGCGTTGCTGTGTGTACCAGATAAGATCCATAAAGATATGGCATTGACAAAAAAGAACAAAGGTGGACAAGATGCAATTATTTACTATTTTTTTCCAATTAATAGCTGGATTGAGCTGACAACTTGTCTAGGAGAAATTATTACATAACACTTTCACTCAATTAATTAATTAAATTAAGACGTATAATATATTTTTTATATTATATTTATACATAAGCATCATCCATTAAAAATTTTTATGTTGTCTTTTTTTTATTGTATAATTTTTTAATTATTTTTAAACCCCTAACTCTAAACTTTAAACCCTAACCCTAAACCTTAAATATTAATTCTAACCCCAAATCCTAAACCCTAACATTAAACCATAAACTTAAATAATAACCTCTAACTCTAAACCCTAAACCTAAATCATATAACCCTAAACTTTAAACCCTAAACCTCAAATCTATATAAAAAATTGATTAAAAAAATTTTAAACAACAAAGAGAAAGATGACACAAGAAATTCTTAGTAATATTTTTTTAAGTGAGATTATATTTTAAGTAAGAAAGGGTTCATGTAATAATTTCAACTTTTTAGTCATAACAAAACGAATGTTATGCCACAAATCATGGACAAGAAATAAAATAGTCATGGTCCAACCTCCCCTCTTCCCCCCCTGCAAAAAGTAAACAAATTCTACATCTTGTTTGTTTCCATTTCAAAATCCATCGTCAATCATGGAGAGGATGAAATGGAATGTATTCAGAGGCACCAAAATATGACCTTTTAAATCATTATGAATCTAATTCCGGCTTCATAGATGGTATCTGGTGAAAGTGCCGTCATGACAGACGCGACCTCTAGTTAGAAGACGAAATATACGTGGGTTAGCACTCTCCTTCGGCAGGGATTGTGATATGGTCATTGGTCAAGTCTCGACTTCCTCCCAAGACACAACGGATCCTGAGGATTCATGCAGTGTGCAACACAGCCTCACTTATCAATCGCCGGCGCCTTTCTTCTTCCTCCATCATTCCAATCGTACAAATAATAAATGATGAAATATAATAATATTATAAATTACTAACTTAATATTAATATTATGGTGAAATAGGTCCATATCCTAAAGTGTTGAAATTGGCTGTTGGTTTACAGCTGGGTGATATCTTCACCTTGGAGTAGTAGCTATCGGATCACCTTAAATAACGCTTTAAATGTGAAAACAGCACTTAGAGTAATAAAGTTCATTTTAAAAAGAAAAATAAAGAAATTTAATTTTTATAAAATAATTTTAAATTTTTAACTCAAAATTACTAAATTATCGATGATATCACCGTTGATTGTGTTGTTTGAGATCATCAATTTTTTTTAATTTTATCTTCCTTTAATATTAGGTAGTCGATTAATACATCTATCATCGATTATTGCTAGTAGATTACTAAAAATAATTATGATGATCTAGTGACGATAGTGATAGACAACGATGTGACTATTGACAATGAAATCGATTAAAATAATTAATATTAAATTTATAGTTATTTAATGAGTTTTAAAAAATTTAAGATTATTTTAAAAAAATTAATTCACAAATAAATTAAATTAAAAATATATTATTTTTTTTAAAAAAAATAACGATAATTGGTGGTTAATCAATTAAAATGATTAAAATAAAATTTTAAACAATTTTTAAAATAAAAATAATTTAAACATCAAAACTTTTTAAAGTTGAAGGACTAAATCATACTTTATCCCAAAGGAACGAGTGTCGTAGGATGAAAATTGTAAACCGCGGGCCAGTCGTGTTAGGGGGAGATTATACGGAACCTTGTTTATCATATTATTTATAGTTCAAGCAACTAGAACTGTTGATCTTTAAATAACCACCCATCTATTAAGTTTATATAAAAAAGAAGTGATAATTCACTTAAAAAAATTAAGATTAACGGTCCTGATTGTTTGGGAACATAAATGACATGATGAACAGTGTTTACCTTATAATTTTTCCGTGTTAGGGGAAAAATTATATCATGGGTCAGTCCCATCACGTGTTTATGGGACCGACCAATGATAACTACCCACTTCATCAACTTTTCCATGTCATATTTTTTCTCAAGTGAATTTTTACTTCAAAAATTAAAAAATAATAAGTTGGATGATTGTCATTGGTCGGTCTCATAGGTGATATGGTGGGACTAACCCATGATATAATTTCTCGTGATAGAGAGATATTTGTCCTAAAACCAGACATCATAGCAAAGACAAAAGGGACGAGTAGTTTATATGTTTTCCAAACACTTTCCCAGTAAGAACGGCAGGGAGGAGGCGGGGCCACCTGCTGCATGTGAAAAAGAAACTACTTCTTCCTCTGCTTTCAAACCTGCAACGTTCCAATTCAAAACTTCCTTAAACACTCCTATTCTTCTATAATCAAAACCCAAAAAGAGTTTTTAGTTTTCTTTTTCTCTGCTGATATAGAGACAACAATGTCATCACCATCACCAGGGGCAGGGGCCACTCCAGCCCCAACAGCACAACCAACAACCAATACTACATCCCCTCCGCCGCCATCTGCCGCTACTCCACCTACTACTACCATTCCATCCCCACCACCCGCTACCCCATCAGTTCCTCCTCCTTCAACCACACCATCTCCTCCTCCTCCCTCCACTTCATCACCTCCGCCTTCATCATCTGATTCCCCACCTCCTCCCGTCGCTACATCTCCACCCCCATCATCCTCGACTCCTTCCCCTCCTTCAACAACTCCACCGCCTCCTTCTACATCGACTCCATCGCCGCCGAGAACTCCAGGTACTGTATCGCCACCACCGCCACAGAGGAATTCCGGGACTCCGTCTCCCCCGCCTCCGTCCGATTCCAGCAATGGGGTGTCGACGGGGCTTGTAGTGGGGTTAGCTATAGGGGGAGTCGCCATATTGTTGGTTTTGAGTTTGTTGTTCATATGTTGTAAGAAGAAGAGGAGAAGAAGAGATGAGGAGAGTTACTACGTGCCTCCTCCACCTTCTGGACCAAAAGGTCAGATCTTTTCCCCATATTAGTGTTAATTCAAATTGTGGGAATTTCATTTATTATGTTATTATTTTTAAACAGGGAAATTGAGTTATGCTTATTTCCTTTGGGTTTTGAATAAAAAAGATGGAATTTTGATTTTTTTGTTGCATAATTTTACTTGTAAAAGTATGGGCTTTACTGTTTTCAACATTGAACCGTGCTTGGAGTGAAGCAATAATAGATTTTTGATTCATATAGATAGCTGTTAGTACATTTTCATGGGGGGCAACTTAGATTTCTTGAATGCCAGTTTGACTGAGTTTTGAGATTTTACTTTATTTTGGCTGCTTGGTAATCATATACAGGCAGATGCATTTGTTTAAGGGTAAAAGGATTTTATTCAACTTCTTATTTGTAGCCTTACTTCATTGACTCTGGCGGTCTGGCCTTGGTTTGCTGTAATAATTTATCTTGTTTGTTGATTATTTCCAGATGATCCATATGGCGGCCAGCAGCAGCATCGGTGGCAACAAAATCCTCCTCCCCGTATGGAGCAATACGGTTCTGTTGCTCCAAAGCCAACTCCTCCACCAGTTACAGCATGGCGACCTCCATCACCAGGACAATCTGCTATGCCTCCACCTCCTTTTATGAGCAGCAGTGGAGGTTCTGGCTCTAATAATTATTCAGGATCCGAAAACCCTCTTCCGCCACCCTCGCCTGGAATTTCGTTGGGTTTCTCGAAGAGCACATTTAGCTATGAGGAATTAGCAAGGGCGACAGATGGATTCTCAGATGCAAATCTTCTTGGACAAGGTGGTTTTGGGTATGTGCACAAAGGAGTTCTACCTAATGGGAAGGAAGTAGCAGTTAAGCAACTGAAGGCAGGAAGTGGGCAGGGTGAGAGAGAATTTCAGGCTGAAGTCGAGATTATTAGCCGCGTCCATCACAAACATCTTGTCTCATTGGTTGGATACTGTATCTCTGGGACAACAAGAATGCTTGTTTATGAGTTTGTTCCCAACAACACTCTGGAGTTTCACTTGCATGGTAAGCTTGTCTTTGATGAATATGTAATGGTGAATGATGTTAGATTCATCTGGTTATGTGATCTGACTGTGATTGCTAATTTCAGGGAAGGGGAGACCGACCATGGATTGGCCAACAAGGATTAGAATTGCTTTAGGTTCTGCAAAAGGACTGGCATATCTTCATGAAGATTGTATGTCTTCCAACTCTCTCACTTTCTTACTTGCTCAATAATATAGAATTTCAATCTCTTTGTGGTAACAAAAACCAATGTTTTCAGGTCATCCTAAGATCATTCATCGTGATATTAAGGCTGCCAATATTCTTGTGGATTTCAAGTTCGAGGCAAAGGTTGCTGATTTTGGATTAGCAAAGATTAATTCGGAGGTCAACACTCATGTCTCCACCAGGGTGATGGGTACTTTCGGGTAAGAGGCTTCCTGCATTCTTGTTATTTATTTCCGCCGCAGTCTGCACATAGGACATGTGATTAAAATTATTTTAGAAGTTTTTCACTCGCACAATTCAATCTGTCTCAGGTACTTGGCCCCTGAGTATGCTTCAAGTGGAAAGCTCACAGACAAATCAGATGTTTTCTCTTTTGGGGTCATGCTTTTGGAGTTGATTACCGGACACAGGCCTGTCGGATCTTCTCTTATGGAGGACAGTTTGGTGGACTGGGTTAGTTATTACTTTGGTTTATATTATGGTCTCAGCATACAAGTACGCACTAACATGCATGAGTTTGTCTGCGTTTCTGATCTCTCTTTGAATCAGTTGCAGCTGCCGAATTCATGATGAAATTTCGTTGAATCTTTAGTTAAGTAAAAATGATTTGGCATTGCAGGCTCGGCCTTTGCTTGCAAGAGCTTTGGATGATGGAAACTTTGATGGCCTGGTTGATCCAAAGTTACAAAAGGAATTTAACCACAATGAGATGATTCGCATGGTTGCTTGTGCCGCTGCTTGTGTGCGACATTCAGCAAAACGTAGACCACGAATGAGTCAGGTAATGTCTACCAGAATTTCTTTCAAATTGTGACAGTAATATATCTATATTACTTGAAATTTTAATGCAAGAGATTTCATATTAAAATCCTTATTAGACTCTGACCCCAAATTGTAACCGAGCAGATAGTCCGTGCTTTAGAAGGAGATGCATCATTGTCCGATCTTAATGAAGGAATCAGACCTGGGCAGAGTGGTATGTACAGTTCTTATGGAAGCTCCGACTACGACATGAGCCAATACAACGAAGACATGAAAAAATTCAGGAAGATGGCTTTGGGCACCCAGGAATATGTTACTAGCAGCGAGTACAGCGAGCCGACCAGCGAATATGGTTTTAACCCTTCTGGCTCAAGCAACGAAGAGCAAACCACACACGAAATGGAGATGGGAAGGATGAAGAATAGCTACGGACTCGGCGGAAATTCAACCTCTTCACGATGATCATCGGCCTCATTCATTCCTTTGTAAAGATCCCATCCTTACTTTTCATGCTATGACTTGGAATATCACTTTGATTGCAAAAACTGTCAGCAAGTTTTTTTTTCTCCATGAGAGAACACAAAATATTATCTTTATCCCTCTAATCTTTGAAATTACGTATTTTTCATTGATTTGTAATAATTAGCGACACAATCAAAAGTAAATGATAAATACACACATGGTGACATGGTGATGTGGTTGATTCTTTTATTTTCGTAAATTTGATTTCTTTTTTTATACATAAATGATATATAAACCTTGAAACTCGTAGGTCAGGAAATGGGTTAGATTCAGTGCATGCTGTCACGTTGTTGTCCAACGCATCGTGTGTAAGCTTTGAACGTGAGGTGAAGAAAGTTCAAAGAAGAAGATAATGGGAGCAACGAACCAGCAAGTGGGAAGAATTTAAAAGCTTAGGCGAGGAGGGTGAGGGGGCTTGAATTGATTCAGACAGTCAATATCCCAAAAATGACAAATGCTGGGGAATCAGACAGCTCATTGTGATCCTCTGTGTTCCTACCAACTAACCTTACCGCTGAAGAAAGTGGAGCTGCCGTTGCCAAGACATATTAAATAAAGTATCCTGTTTTAGTCAAATATCCTCTGTCTCATTCTTTTCATGTCAGAGGTGTCGGGTGAAGGCGGTCCAAATCCAATTCATTGCTAACCTTAAAATGCTTGCAACTCCGACGGCTCCACTCAGCTTAGATATTCTATATGTGATAAGAACACGATGTAGAAAATCATGGTTTTCCTATTCGTTGCTCATATCTACATACCTGAATTCAAAGCCTGTTGTGCTGCCCTGCCACTCCCACAATTGATCGAATTTGGGCCGGACATAAGCCTAGTATTTAACAGATTTCAAACTGTTACAAGCTTTGTTCGGTCCGTAATTCGGGTCACATTGTTTATCTACTTTTACTTTATTTTCGAAGTATCACTTCAATTCAACAGAGTTCTACTATCGTCTGTCTGAGTAATATACACAAGGGGAAACGCCGGCAGTGCTTCAACCCACACGATGGCGCGAGGCCTAGTTCTCTGTTCACAAACCAGAACCATTTTCAACCTTTCCTTTTCACTTCTCAAGCCCCGCTGCCGCCGTCACCTCTGTTGTGATGGACCTCGAAATATAGCCTCCACGCGCGTCTTTTGCCATTGCGCTGCCTCACAAATGATAAACTTAGTAGATTTAGCTACGTACAATGAAGCTTTCTCTAGGAGAATGACTATGGCCGGAATTGAACGCCACAACCGTATTGGTCAGTTTCCTTTTGCTCTTCTCTTTGTTGGGTTTCCGTTTGTTTCTCGTGAAAGACAATGGGAGACTAGAAATTAATGGCCTTACCAGATAATGTTATTTCTCATCCCGTTTTTGAGGTGGTAAAAAATAAAAATTTTGTCCTGCAAATCAGTAAATCATTGATTTCATCTCTGGGTTTGTCTTTTTTAGCTCTAGGTGTATCTGGGGGACCGGATAGCATGGCGTTGTGTGTTCTAGCAGCTAATTGGAAAACTGAAGTTCAATGTCGGATTGACAAAAGTGGGAAATTCATTGATGGTCTTTTGGCAATAATTGTTGATCATGGACTACGTCCAGAAAGTGAAGATGAAGCCAAACTAGTGGGAAATCGGGTTTCAGAAATGGGTATATTTCATTTTAACTATGAAAGTTGAGTTTCTCACTTGTATTTGGATAGCTAATATGAGTTTTGTGTAGGAATCAGTTGCGAGATTGCCCGTTGTGAGTGGATGAATGGCAAGCCTAAACAAGGTCATTTGCAAGAAGCTGCTCGCAACATGAGGTTGTTTGTTTCTCTTTTTGAAGTTTGTTTGAAATGCTTGCTGGTCTGCTAATATTGATTTTCTGCCCGTTATTGTTCTTGAATTTCAGGTATAAAATATTTCAAGATGTTTGTATGCAAAACCAGATCAGTGTTTTACTTGTTGCACATCATGCAGATGACCAGGTTTTTCTAACATTATTGTTCTTCAAGCAGTTTGCACGTATGTGCCTGGAAGATTGAAAAAAATTGTGTTAAGCCTTAGATATTTGTTTTATAAGTATAAAAAGCTCCATTTTATTTGGTGAAGTTTGCTGCTGAATTGATTGAAACATGAATCACAAGCAGTAACTAGATGCAGTCTTTTTCTTCCATAATGCAGGCTGAGTTATTCATTCTTAGATCATCTCGTGATAGTGGGGTCCTTGGACTTGCTGGCATGGCATTCACATCACAAGTGTTCTCGTCACACACAATTTTTTATAACACTAATTGGATAAACCACAGCATTCTTCTAGTGCAACCTCTGCTTGATTTTTCAAAAGAAGACATGTATAAGGTTCGCGTGAAGAATATAGCAAAAAATGTGATTTATTCATGCCTCTGCCCAATTTTCAGTTATTTATTTGCTGTTTTAATGTTCTCTTTTAGTAGTATTCTAATAAGCTTTAAATGGGTCTTTTTTTCCCCCCATTTTGATAGATATGTCAAGGGAGTAACCAGGATTGGGTTGAAGATCCAACAAATCGAAGTCCATTATTTGCTCGGAATAGGATTCGGATGTCATTAGGAAATCTGTTATCAGGTGAGTACCGATTGATTGGACAGTTTTGGTTATATTGATACTAGTATCATTCATAGCAGTCTTGTTGCTTCAACCTTTAGCTTGCTGTTGTATACAATGTTTTCCCGTGCTGATCTTGCTGCTAAGTTGTCAAAGCTTGAGGTTGTATATGATCCGCATTGTCAAAGCCCTTGTATTAATACAATTCAGTTGCATCCTTCGTTGAGATCAATAATACTTTAGATTTCATATTCTGGAAATAATGATTCCGTTTTCCAGGTACCTTTAAGTCTGAACTACAAGCTGTTATTTCTGCCTGTCGAATAACACGCATCTATGTTGATAAAATCTGTAGCAATTTAATAAAGCAGACTGTTACCGTAATGGATGTAAGCATTCTTTAATGTTTGGAAGATGCTTCTTGTTCTAACTTTAATCCAACTTTAGTATAATACTGCAAGCCAATTCCTTATGACGATCTTTTTTGCAGCAAGGTTATGCAGTTATCGATTTAAAGGCACTTGATCCTTCAAAAGTTGATGACATATGCCTGTCTAAATTTATTGCATTGATTTTACAGGTTCTAATCCATTAACGATATCTCTAATTTTTATAAGCGATTCTTGAATGTTTCTATTAATTCCATTTTTCTTGTAACTTGTCAGTTTGTTTCACAAAGGCAGAGGCCAATCAGAGGTAGTACTTCAAAATTGTTGTTGCAATATTTCCGTGCCATCCCATGCAAGGTAACTTACTGATGCTGGTATAAATTTAGTCTTTCTCGTGCAATTATTTAGTTTTTCTTTCTTGCAAGTCCAAATTTATTTATTGTTACTTTCTGCAATTTCTATAGACCTCCCTTACTGCTGCTGGTTGCTACATTTGTCCGGCTCCTGGGTCTAAGGGTGCCAAAGCTCTTGTCTGCTGCTCTGTCAATTGTCCTCTTCCTTCAAATTCAGAATTATCCCATGTATTTTCGATTGAAGAAGAGAAGCGTTGTTTGTCAAACGAGTTGGAACAAATTATCGCCAATGGAAAATCGTATTCTAATAAGCTGGTCCTTGATGCATCACAAGTGGAGTTTTTGGATATGGGGTGTGAATCCGTGCTGGATGAAGCCCGGAAATTAGATATCATCTCTGAATCAATTTACAGAAACATCATTTTATTGCAAAGGGAGGAAGTTAAACACTTTAAACCCAAAGCTGATGAAGTTGCATCTAGGTGTGAGTCGAAGCAGGAGAGTGAACACATTAAATCATTTCTGAGTGAACCGCTCCTCTCTGGGAAAACATGCTACTTCATGAACCGTTTCATCATCTCATGGAAACTAAGCAAGGAAATTGACAGCGATGTGTTGCCTCAGGAATCTCATTCTCTGTCATATTTGGGAAGGGAAAGTCAGCACAGTCATTGCTGTTGCGTAAACAGGGATGACATGGTAGCCAAGGTGCGTACCATGAATGATGCTGATTGGCTCTATCTAGCCGAGTTGTCAAAACGACCACATGTAGATAATTTTGAATCGACAAGACTTCCATTAACCGATAAGATAAGATGCTCAGATTATTCAAGGTTGTCAGCAAATTTAGCTCTTAAATCACTGAAATCAATCCCAGTCGCCGCAAGAAAAAGCATCCCTGTACTTGTCAATGACCAGGAACAGATACTAAGTATCCTGGTATGTCGAACTCTTCCTTTTTAAAAGCTACTTATTAACAATATGTCCTTTCTTTTTAGATGAGTGGTGTTTATTAGAATCTTTCTTATACCTTACAATTCTTTTTTTATTTATATTATCTCAGAGCATCGGCTTTAAACATTGCCCTTTCCTAATGGCATATGCTGTATTCAAGCCAAGAGTACCTCTTGGAGGAGGGCACAGCTCCTTTCTTTAGTCATGGTAATTTAAAGCTCACCAGGTATGTAAATTTCTATCTGCAACAAACAAATTATTATATAAATCTTGTCGCATTTGTATATATATTCGTATCGTGTTTGCAATTTTTGATTGAAAGGTTGATTGTAGAAAGTTTAACAAAGGTGTTTCCCTCCCAAAATCCCAACATCTAAAACTCTAGTTGGCATTTTAGGGGTTGTTTCGTTGAATTCTTTCTAACAATACAAGACTATTGGATAGTACACTAGACAATATGATGAGTAAAGAGAGATGGATGGAAACACAAAAATGGGGCAGAAACATCACCATCTGCCTTGGCCTCCCCCGAACCTCCGTTTCCACGGAGCATCGTTCTGTTGTTCGATCCATGACAAAAGAGCACAGTCTAACATGCAGAAGATGTTAACATAAAGGAGTTGATATCTCACAGGAACATATCGGAAATTCGCAATCTGAACAATCGGCCATATACCACCCTCCAAGATCAATGCCGGGAGAAAATCTCTCTTCACATCTTCCTTCACTTGAGGAACGGTTTTACCGGTGGAAAGCCCCATGTAAGAGAAAAACAATAACAAGTCAAAGGGGCTAAAGATGATACCATCCATAGCTACTTTGGCAGCAACAAAGGTAGCCGTCTTCGGTCGTAGTTGAAACCTCGACCTTATAAGTCTGTCCAAACCTTCATACCTAAATGAACAAAACATAGTTTGTAAGCAATGTTACATATAAATTATCAGAGAAGTGAAAAGAAAACACGAACCAGTAGTGTCCAACTGGTCCAACAAATCCAAATCCAAACATACTTACGGCAGCTGCCCTTTTCCAATCGATTTTCCATTCTTGCTCTGCCTCCTGCCAAAGCAAGGGCAACAATTATGAAACTTTTCTGGCCATTACATTCTTTCAACAGATCCTAAGCAATTCACATTGACACTTAAAATGAAACCTTTAAATTGTTTCTTGAACATTACCATATACCAACCAATAATAACATTGAAGATTGCAAGAACCAACAGAGGGCTTGCTGGGAATTGGAATTAAAGGTGCTTACTTTACATTGCAGGCGTTTCTTTGCAGTGGAATAGGTGATGTATTGAGCCCCGACATCGCCGATGGCCCATAGGACACCGGAGCTGATAACCTGTGTTTTCACAGGACGAAGAGATAAGCATCTCTCGTACCATCTCCATATCTTCAACATTTTATGATAACAGAGAAAGAAAAAAGTTGAAGAGAACGAGAAAAGAAAATGGTAGAAATAGAGGGAAGTGATAGAAACGAGGTAAGAAAGGACAGGAAATTCTGTTGGTTTCATTCATCGTCACCGCTACATTTGACGTTGATACTGTTATGTTTAGCGAGAATATCTCCATAGATTATCGTCCAATGACTTCCCAAATTATATTATTAGATAATTGAAACATAGAATATACATTTAGATTTTTTAATCTCATAATAAAAACTTTGTATACCTTCAACCTTCGTCTTGATGTTTCAGGTGTATGATATTATAATAATATTTTTTTTCAAAAATAATTTCTAAATGTATACTTATTAATATTAAATATTTTTTTAATTTTATAAAACTGAAATTAAAGAAATGATTTTTTTTGTGTAATTCGAGAAATTACATTGACAAACAAATAAGAGTAAATTATAATAATAATCACTTAATTATGAGTTTACGTCAATTTGATCACTATAATTTTTAATTTTATAATTATATCAGGTAATTATTTTAAGAATTCCAATCAAACCACTAATCTTTAAAATATATTGGAGATGGAGAGAGACTGATATAATTATTAAATAAAATTGATATATAATTATATATTTAATCTTTATTATTTATAGAATTTATCAATTTGATCATAATTATAATTTAAAAATATTAAAAATATATCATATATTATATGAATAATAATATTTTAATATTTTTAGAGAATCTAATTAAAACTACAAAATAAAATATATATAAAAAAAAACATTAATCGCCCAACTATAGAAAATGTATAAGTTGAGCAACTTTTTGAGCCTGATTTATACCCTTTAGATTTCAATCCTCAACAAAATTATTCTTACCTTCTTTGAGCAGAGATGTTGTCTCTACGCTCTTTGCCTCCATTGCTTTCCTTTCAAAACCCTAATCCCAACTCAACCCAGTTTTCCAAACCCATCAAAAACTATAATTTCAACTCCACTCCCTATTTCAAAATCCTCAATCTCCACCGAACTTCAAAACCCCACCTTATAATCCACACCCATTCCACATTCCCCTCCCAAATTACCAAGTTTTGGGGGTTCAAGATAGAAAATGCGACAACTTTAGGTCCAAGGAACCAATTTCAAGGATTTAAGCGTTATGGGGTTAAAGAATCTGAGGATACCGAAAAAGTGGTGGACTCTGGTGGTGGCGGCGGCGGAGGAGGAGGAGGAGATGGAGACGATGGAGAGGTGGAGAAGAAAAGTGGGTCATTGCCAGAATGGTTGAATGTCACTCCTGATGATGCAAAAACGGTTATTGCTGCTGTGGCAATTTCGCTTGCTTTCCGGGCATTCGTGGCTGAGCCGAGGTACATTCCTTCGCTGTCGATGTATCCTACGTTTGATGTTGGGGATCGAATTGTTGCTGAGAAGGTAGTTATTGTCTATTTGACAGTTTATTGGCACAAGGTTTCTAGTGGAACATTGATTGATTACATGCTATTGATTGTTTGGTGTTTGTGTTTATTTTTTATGTTTTCTTGAGGATATGGAATTCCATTTTACTTTAAAAAGTTTTAAAGTAAAACTTCATTTTAGGTAAATAGTTTAAAACATTAGTGTTAAAGTTCACATGCGTTTTAAACTTTCAGTGAAGGTTAAGAAATGAGCTGACAGGTCTTATCTTAACTTTCTTGATACCTGAAATTGGTTAGTAAAAGCATATATTGTTTAGGAAGTAGAATCTGTGGTTTGGGAGCTCAAGTGATTTAAGGAGAAAATCTTTTAGTATTTGTTTTTAGATTGTTGTAACTGGAACATGCCCGTAAGCTTTTAGTTTAATGTTTTTTTCCTAGTAATGCTGAATCTGTTAGTGAAAAATGAAATGAACTCATGAGCCTAAAATAACTAAATAGAAAAACTATAATATATTTCCAGTCTAGCCTTATAAACTATGGCTGGATGGATGTGTTTGCATATGATTTACCAAGAACCATACCCGGACTAATGAAGGAATGTGATATAAACATAAAATCTTGTTTTGCTTTTAACATGCACAAGTGAACAAGTTGTTTAATGCTTATGTTTATGACAAATTTTAAAATTGAAATTGTCAGGTTTCATATTACTTTAGGAAGCCATGTGCTAATGATATTGTCATATTCAAAAGCCCTCCAGTTCTTCAGCAAGTAGGATACACTGATGAAGATGTCTTCATTAAACGAATAGTAGCCAAGGAAGGTGATACTGTGGAGGTAAGGTTACTCTGACTATTTCCGAGCTTTCATATTTCACCTTATGATAAGCTGGTTGTATATGTTTCTCATTGTATTGAGAAAATTATTACGTGTTAATGTTGCATGCTGGGATGCTGAATCACTAGAACCAAGGAAGATGTTAGATTAAATGGATATTTTGCAAGTTATCCAAGTCGTTTCTGTTGACCTCCTACATACTATGAACAGTGACATCTTTATCTTTTTTCCTTAGTTTCATGTATGGTGCCACTCTCTATGTTGCTCTAACACTTTATTTTTATTGAAGCACCCATTTCTGATGCATATTTGGACCTGGGTATGGAAATGTGATCCCTAAAAGAACCCACCAAATACATGAAAAATCTTGAACGTACTTGTGTTTGACACTGACACCCATGTCTGAGTAATACACACCATTCTTTTCACAATTCCCCATATGTTTTACTTTTTTTCTTTGATGTTTCATCATCTATACTGTGGTTTCATTAGAATAAAATATTAAAATTTGTTCTGATGCAGGTTCACAATGGAAAGCTTATTGTTAATGGGGTTGTACGAGATGAAGAGTTCATCAACGAATCACCTTCATATGAAATGACACCAATTGTACGTACCCATATTCCATAACTAGAGTTAAGGCGAAAATAATTCACAAGTTGTGCACAAACTTGTAGTTTTGCTTATTTGTAAATTTGTGCCAATCAGTTTCTGATTGATACTTGATATTCATGTTGCAGCAAATACCCGAAAATTCCGTCTTTGTGATGGGTGACAATCGTAATAATAGCTATGATTCTCACGTTTGGTAAGATATTATTCTCATACAGGTTGACATATGTGCATCCTTGATACTTCAAAATCAGCATTTCTTTGTTTTTGTTTTCTTTAGGGGTCCTCTCCCAGCCAAGAATATCATAGGAAGATCAGTATTTCGGTATTGGCCCCCCAAAAGGATAGGTGGCACAGTACTTGAGCGTGGCTGTGCTATTGACGGGCAGGAGAGCGTCAAAGCATCCGAATAGAAGTATTCACCCGTACTGATTTTATAATCTTTATTTCATATGAAAAACTATCCTTAAGCTGATTACGCCATTTCCCCTGATACTATATTTTATTAGTAGAGAAACTATTCTTGTAAGACTGGTCGTTGTGCCCTGTCATATATGTAGATTGACCCTGTTAATGATTAATGCAGCTATTTCTGTTTTACGCGGTTCCATTTCTAGTTGATTTGTTGAACTACAGTCGAAGGACTTGAAATAATTAACTGATCATATGTCGGTTTCTCTTTTTGTTCAGCAACACTGAATCTTTAATTTCTTACAGAGGACTACTCTTGTAGTGCACAGCAACAACATATATATGAACCAAAACTTGTTATGTCGATCATCACAGATCTTACGTGCAACTTCTTAATGAATCGAACTTCAATATCCTATGAAGAAGATGTCACCTGCATCAAACTTGGAATTCCTTCCCACCCCACACACAATTTTCACTCCAAACTGATCTGCTCTGTTTTCTAAACAATTATTACTTCCACACTTGCCAACCACTAGAAGCTTTGAAAATGACTAAAAACACCCAAATTCCACCATTTCCACCTCTCTTCGACTCAGTCGTATTGGCATGATCTGTTTTTAAGCTTGAGAGGCTTGCTACTGTGGGAGTCGATAACCAAAGAACAAGAGATACGTCTCCGATGCCTCGACTTCACCAACTTTCCGACCACATTCCCTTTGGACCGAACTTCAAAGATTCATTGGAACTCCACCTCCATCATTTGAGACTGCTAAGCTTGCCCCTGCCCCATACAAAGGAACCTCGTCTCCATGGAGAGCCACCGCTACAGTTCGACGACTCTTTCTTGGTTGATAGTACTTAATTCAAATGCAATCAGAGAACATATAATTATAAGGTTAAAGATTCAAAATGCCAATATTTTTAGTCATTTATTGAACGCAGTGAAAAAAAAACGTCATAAGAAAATGCTACCTGACCAATGGCAACTGTGATTTCTGAGTACATTAGGTTGACTGGATTGGAACTAACATGAATACCGAAGAAAGTTGCAGGATTGTTTACTGTCATCCTTAATGAACAGTTTATTGTAAGCATCTTGCTTGGAACTCCTGTCATGTCGGCTCCCTCTCCGAAATAGAAATTATGGACTGTCATCCGTAATGAACAGTTTATTGTAAGGGCGGCTGGCACCCCAAATGATCAAACAAAACAAACTGAAAACCATAATAGACCCAAGCACACCCATCAAAATCTTGCACCTCCTCGTTAACCCTTCGTCTTTCCCGTAAAAATACTCCCCGTAACCCCCTTCCTCTTTAATAACGTTACACTCGGTCTAACCCTTTTCGTTCCTCTTCCTTCCTTTCTTGAGAGTTCCAGAGAAACGACTAGCGGACGGGGCACTGGAGTGACGGCTGTACGAAGGATAAGAAGGAGACTCCATGAGGCTGCTGTAAGCAGGCGTCGCCTGCATGGACGATGACTAGTCTCCATCGTGGGAGTCCCTGGAAAGGCTTTGGACGTAGTAAAGCTGGTGTTTGGGGTATCTCGGAGACGATGGATCGACTGAGCTTGTTACGTCGGAATCGGATTTAGTATGCATCGGTGATCTTTTTAATTGAGTTGTTTCTGAAAGACGAGAGGGATGAACTGTTACTTGAAGGAAATTAAATTCCCACTCAATTCCCAAAGTCTCTTTAATGTTGTAATAATAATTCAAACCATTCTGTCTTATCGGCACCTGTCTTTCCCATGATCGTAAAAATTAAATTCCCATACGAAATGTCCAAACTACCCCATCTTCATCTCCTTCCATTTAAACTTTTAAAGACAGGTGTCGACACCAAATCAAATTCCCCGCCTTTTCTCGACCGCGACTGACGGTGTCGGTGTATTCCGAAATCACGTTTGCTTTAACACTTTAATTTGTATTTTAGCGATCAAAACTATGTTAATTAATTTTAATTAAACTAAAGAAAAATGCTATACTTAAGCATCCGATTAGAGTATTTGTCGCTTTCTCGCGCCTTTAATTCAATCCATTTTGCTTGAAAATAAAAACCATCGTCCGTGATCTGTTTGCTTAATCAAGAAAAACTACCTTCTCTCCCTAGTCCCCACTCCTCGTTAACTTCATCCCCCGGCGCAAGATAGCATATACCTTTACTGTTTTCTCCCCTTCCTTTTTACGTCTTATCGCGAAGTTTCGGCACCTTACAGTGAAAGTGCCAATACAGTTCTCGGATGATTACGTACGGCAGATCTAACAAATCATCTTAAGCAAGGTGGATTTAGTTTTCGCTTTTTGATCGCATATTAGCTTGTTTAGCGTTAATCTTCGTTTGATTCCTTTTTTAGTTAGCATTTCTTTGTACGGTTTGAAATGTTACTTGAAAAAATTGTTACATAAAAGTTGATAGTATTTGTATTGATTAAAGAAGGTGATTTATTTTAGTTCCATAGGTTTAGTTTGGTTCAGTTTGAGATCCTCTGTTTTCCTATTCCTTCCGTATTATTGTTAAGAAAATCAAAGAAAAGAGAGTGCCGGTTTAAATACCTGGTGTCAAATTAATAGTGATCGGACTATCGGAGTAAGATTATTTTTATGTTATTATGACTTATGAGTATAATAAAGAATAGTTTGCCGTTTTTTGGGCTGATTGTAATCTTGATAACTAATTTTAGTATATTATGCGATTTGATTGGAGATTTTGTTGAATTTGATCGAGTGTTGATAATTAGAATAAATTTCAAGATATTGAGCCAAAAAAAAGAGTTGTCGAGCTTGAATCTGTGTTACTATTAGATGAAAGTTCTAATAGGGGGAAATAGACAGATTTTTATGTTAATGTTTTTTTTTTTGGCGATGAAAGAAACTAGATTTTCATGATAAATTGCTAATTTGTGTGCAACTTGCAGTTTGGCAGTACGGTCTTTACAAAAAATACATAAGATTTGAGAGATTGAAGGCCAGAGCTGGCTGCTCTAGTTTGGGATGTGGAGTCATCAACGTGAAGCATTCTCCACGTACAAGAGGATGCCATCAAGAGACCGTTCAACTATAGTTGATGATGTAGAAGATAACTCAGGTAGAGTTTATTTATTATAGACCAACTGAAGGACTCTGCATAGCCATGTTGTGTAGTTGTTAGAGTTTGAACTGCCTGAAGCACGAGGCTGTATTGTTCCCTTGGGATAGGTCTTTTTGAATTCTGCATACCAAAATTTTTAACGAATTGGAAAGATTTTTGGGATTTGCTTCTATTCTTTTTCCAGCACTAAAATTTTCGGTTGTCTAGTTCTTTGGTTCTCTTTTCAATTCACTCCTCAAAAATGTGCATTCTTTGCAATTATTATGAGCTTTCAAGCCACTTAGAAGACGTTTGTACTTAATTTGTGTGTTTGTTTAGCTCTCTTACAGAACAGCGTGGACATGGAAACAACAAATCCTTCATGGTTGCTTTCCTTTCCTCATGTGGTAGTGGCAACCATAACTTCACTCCTATTTGGCTACCACCTTGGGTTTGTGTGCTATCTTAAACTTCATCTTCATATCTTCTTTGTTTTACTCGATTGTTTTGATTTGCATGTTGTCCATCCAATACAGGGTAGTTAATGAACCACTTGAAAGTATCTCCATAGATTTAGGTTTCAGTGGCGATGCTCTGGCTGAAGGTGACATTTTACAACCCCCCCCCCCCCCCCCTTCCTCTAGACCTTTGCTCTGGACTGTAGACCTTTAACATGATAGACTTCGTTATGAAATGTTAAATAGGTCTGGTGGTGAGTACATGTTTGGGTGGTGCCTTTATTGGATCTTTGTTCAGTGGTTGGGTTGCTGATGGTGTCGGACGTCGCAGGGCATTTCAATTGTGTGCTCTGCCTATGATTATAGGTGCTGCTACAAGGTGATATACATTGCTAATGAAATGCTTGAATGAATGATTTTCAAGTTGTCCCTGTATTGTAATTCTTAATACTGCAGATAATAGCTTTTGATTCAATTTTAATACTATCTTTTTTAGGATCTATATGATTTACTTTGTTACTGTGAAAAATTATTTTTATATTTTCAAGGAAGATGGCTTAGAGATATAAAACTTTTACCTTGAGGAAAACTTATGTTTACTACAAATCTTCAATTTCTATTTTGAATGAAGTAAGACTAACTAGTAGCTTAGGGCCTTGATTGATAGTTTCTTCTACTTTGATCTTTGATAGCTTTTTATTCTTACATCTTTACTTGTGTAGAGGTCATGTTTTAAATTGGTCAATTAAATGGGTCATATATAGAAGTTTTTATGTCTTTATACTCTTTTGTTTGTTTGCTCTATTCTCCACACCATTATGTTCTCTTGGTTTCACTTCATAAGTTTGAATAGATGAGGATGGTACTCTGACAAACAAATTTCATCTTAGTGCAACAACAAAAACTTTGGCGGGTATGCTCATTGGAAGGTTCTTAGTTGGGACTGGAATGGGACTTGGCCCCCCTGTTGCCTCTCTTTATGTAGCAGAGGTATTCACGCTGTTAATGTTATGTTACAGTAATTGTTGACATATATAGCACTCTTCCTTTTAGCATGAATATAATCTTGGACTTTTTTCATCTGATTTTATATACTCAAATTGTGTAGGTTTCCCCTGCTTCTCTAAGGGGAACATATGGAAGCTTCATCCAGATTGCAACATGTCTGGGACTTATGGGAGCTCTGGTTATTGGAATTCCTGTCAAAGAAATTGCTGGCTGGTATGAATCATGCTTTAGGCATCACAGTATCTGTTATTTATATGTCATATTTTGCATAATTATCTCAGGTGGCGTGTTTGTTTTTGGGTCTCATCAATTCCCGCTGGATTACTTGCATTTGCCATGATATTTTGCGTGGAAAGTCCACATTGGTTGTGCAAGGTTTGCTCTCTGTTTTGCATGTAATCATCTGATTTTATGTTTGAAATATATAGTTTGTAACATCTTCCTGAAACTGTATTTATGTTGCTGCTTCACTTTTATAGATGCAATCATTGGTTAGAAACACTCAATTATTACTGGATCATTTTTTGTCATTGTTATTTTATTCTTTTAACTTTCTCTGTATAAACTGCACACATTCCTACGTTGAAATTTTCAAAGGCGTGCCCATCACCTCTAGCATGTGATCACATTCAATAAGAACAGATATTTAGTATTATTAAGGCTCATGCTGAAGTAAAATTATTATGTTATTTTGGTGGTGTTATCAGAAAGGAAGAAGTGCTGAAGCTGAAGCAGAGTTTGAGAGGCTTTTAGGTGGATCACACGTCAAATATGCCATGTTAGAATTATCCAAATTGGACAGGGGGGATGAAGCTGAAGCTGTGGGGCTCACGGAATTGCTCTTTGGCCGCCACTTTAAAGGTATAGATTTACCATTTCTTGCAATGGTATGCTATTGCTATCCGAGGACTTTGGGGTCACGTTCTGCTTTACTTTTTTTCTTTTGGGCTTTGTTATTCATCTTCTCCTTTTGCAGTTGTTTATATTGGGTCAACCCTATTTGCTTTACAACAACTATCTGGTATAAACGCTGTATTTTATTTCTCTTCATCTGTATTTAAAAGTGCTGGAGTACCATCGGATGTTGCTAATGCTTTGATAGGAGTAGCAAATTTATCAGGTATGCCTTGTCCTTTGATAGCTTGACCATGATATATTATGACATTTTGGCTGTCTCTTGATGCGTGATTTTCCCTTCATGATAGGATCTATTATTGCAATGCTTTTAATGGATAAACTTGGAAGGAAGCTGCTTCTTTTGTGGAGCTTCTTTGGCATGGTAATTTACAATAGATGATTTTCTCATTGAAACACCTTTTATTTATTAGTAGCAGTATTCTATGAGAACTATATGCGACAAGCATCCAGATAAAAATGAAGAAAAGAAACGCATATTATTTCCCAAGGTTCATTGGAATTTACATCCCTTAATGCTTTACAATGTACGTCTAATGTGCATGGCTTCTAATTATGCTGCTGCGACCATGCTGTGCATGGGTAGGATAAAAGCAAATATTAGTTCTCTTTTCTTAAATGAACGAACGAAAATTGATTTTATAAAATCTGACTTTATTTGTGAATATAATTTACTCAGACTATGGCAATGATTCTTCAAGTTGCTGCAGCAAATACTTTCGTGCCAGGCTCTGGATCTTTATACCTATCAGTTGGTGGCATGCTAATGTAAGTATTGGTGTAATTTACGTGTTTTATAAAATCTCTAAACGTCATAGTTTTATATGGCATTGGAAGTATTTAAGAACTGAAGATGGTAATTTTGGTTGTGAGTCCAATGTGTTTGGGTCCTCTGTCCCTTACTGACCCTGACTATTGGAATAAGCAACACTTTGAAGTGGAAATTGGATTCATGCAAATGATGAAAAGATTACCAAAATATCTAATAGTATTCTTTTTATATTCATTCACTGTTATTAACTAAAAACTTTTAGTAATTGATTGTCTTCATTGCAGAAAACTAGAAATTGCCCTATGACATACATGTCAGCCTTGGTTGTCTGAAGGCAATAGTGATCTAATTTCTGGATATGGATTCTTAATTTTGAACACTGTGCAGGTTTGTCTTAACGTTTGCACTAGGAGCTGGTCCAGTTCCAGGTCTCCTGCTGCCTGAAATTTTCCCTAACCGAATCAGGGCAAAAGCTATGGCATTCTGCATGTCAGTGCACTGGGTAATTTCTTCTCTTCTCTCTTCTTCATCTCCGATGTTATCTGTTTGCATTTCTGATGTTTTTTCATTGTTCTTTAGGTAATCAATTTCTTTGTTGGTTTGCTCTTCCTGCGCTTGCTGGAGCAACTTGGCCCACAGCTTTTATACACCATTTTCGCAAGCTTTTGCATGATGGCTGTGGTCTTTGTTAAAAGGAATGTCATCGAGACCAAAGGAAAATCCCTTCAAGAAATAGAGATTGCTCTTCTCCCACCGGAATAGAGAAGGTACATCATCTTCCAATCTGTTTTTTTGATGTTGAGCTAAAATAACCACCCGACATGTACAAACGTTGAGTACATGTATGCATTGTCAATCTGAGTTGGTAAACTAAATTTATATGCCAAATCAAACATAAATTTGAAGACCTGAACGTAATATAATTTTTCTGTCTAGGTTGATATACTATTAGACGGGCTTTCTACTTTTAATAAGCGAGTGGTAGTTATCAGACAGTTACTTAAAGATAAACGGATCTGATTTCATGAATTACGGATGGCATGGTGAAAATAGTCCATGATATAATCTCTCCATAAATTAGTTAATGATTTAAGGAGTGTTCCCAGAATCCCAGATTGTACTTCTAAAGATTCAATCAAGGAGAATTGAGTAACTGTAGGGTAAAAAACTGACCAGTAAATAAGGACTTTTAACCACATTTCCAGTAATAATTCAGCCGAAACCACAAATAGAAAAACTACATAATATAATAATTCATGAGAGAATGAACAATTCCCTGCTGTCCTTCTTCCAGTCAGTTTCCTGGTCCCCGGTAAAACATTAAAAACATGTTATGAAATTCCCTGTCCGGAAGCAGAAATTGTCGAAACCGATAAGGATGTTCATCAGCTGTCCAGGACTAGCTATCCTCAACTGCCATCTATTTATGCAACACATCCTCCACACATCAAACTCCTGCAATACATACCAAACGAGTAAATACATTAGTACGTATAGCAATGACAAACATTTGCTAACTCTAACTGATGTCAGATTCCTCATCGGCGAATTTTAAAGCACCGTAACGACCGATGGTTGCTTCGTTTTCTGCTCGGAATACTATCAACTTGACAACTAGGGGTGCCTAATATGAGTATAATAGTGTAGACTGATCCTCAACTGACTTATTGGTTTCAGTGGCACTGATAAGAGAAGATTAATGTGGTAATCCTTTTAAATGTGATGGGAATATGTTTTAAGCCACCAAAAGTACTAAAAGAGAAAAATGAACTACTTACGCGATTGAACAGCCAGACCTTCGGCGCCTGTTCTTGCTAGCCACCTCCTTCCTCCTTGGGGGTTGAAGAACAACCTTGATCGCAGTATCGAAAACGGCCTTGACATTCTGAAAAAGTCGATAAACATCAGGTTGTATTCATGGAAAAGGAAGGCAATGGTGCAAGCATTGAATTCACCTGCTGAGTCTTGGAACTGCATTCTATATAAGCTGCTGCACCAATTTGTTTCCTCAGTTCCTCTCCCTATGTAGCATGATCCACATGAGATACTTATGTTCATGACAAATAGGCGAAATAGAATCGGTAAATGAATTCCGATCAGAGTCGAACTTTAAGAAATGCATACCTGAGCAGATGTTATAATGTTAGACCCCATTTGATCAGCAAGATATGCTCTATCGTCTCGAAGATCTGTTTTATAGAGAGACATAATTCGATGTTATTCATGAACTCCATCTATAACTTACCATCAGCATCATATAATCAAAGTTTCAACACAGCTGCCTACCTAACTTTGTTCCAACCAGAACAATCGGAACATCCGGCGCAAATCTACGCAATTCCGGCATCCACTGTGGGAAGATGAAAACGAAAGATTAGGAGCTTGGATAAAACAAACTAAAACAGATCCAGAGTTCCAGACTGAATTTTATTTGAAGAAAGACAGCAAAGTCAATGAACATTTACCTTTAATTTGAATCGAAAAGAGTCCAACTTTTTTTTTCAAACATAATCTAAAATTTACCATAGCAAAAAGGACCTTTTTTTTATTTGAAAAGCTAACAGTAGAAACCATTGACATTGAAGAAAGTACCTTCTTGAGAACGTTTTCATAGCTTGCTCTGCTAATTAACGAGAAAGCCAAGGCAAATATGTCCGCACCTCGGTAACTCAGTGGCCTGAGCCTGCTATAATCCTCTTGACCTTTAAATCAGATGTAAAAGAAAAACAAATCAAAAATGGAAAATCAAATGAAGACCCATCAAATCATCAAAAAAATCCCAGCAAGCAGCCAAGGAGAACTCAGGAGGTTTATAAACCTGCAGTATCCCATAAACCCAAATTAACAATGCTCCCATCCACAGCTACATTGGCACTGAAATTATCAAACACAGTTGGTATATAATCCTGAAAAGAAGAAGAAGAAGAAGAAGAAGAAGAAGAAGAAGAAGAAGAAGAAGAAGAAGAAGAAGAAGAAGAAGAAGAAGAAGAACCAACTTTAGTTTCAAAAACAAGCGACAATGAAAGTAAAGCAGGTGTTTTTAAGCAAATGGGTAACTAACTTACAGTTGGGAACTTGTTGCTGGTGTAACAAATGAGCATACAGGTTTTTCCAACAGCTCCATCTCCAACCGTAACACATTTAATGAACTTCGAAGCATTCATGGTATTCTTGAAAGCTTCCCAATTTGAATACAGATGTGAAGAACAATCCTTATGCTACTGCAACAACAGCAATATATAGAAAATCGAGGCAAAGTAAGCAAGCAGCTTCAGAGTCAAAGTAAAACAAGCACCGAGGGAAGAGATGATTCTTTGGATATGAGTTCAGGACTGTAAAAGTATATTAAAAGAAGAAGATTAAGCTAATAAGAGAAGTAATCATCTGTGGTCAATGGTGTTGCAACACTTTATCGCCCTTATCGATAGATTTCAAACATCTAAACAGAAATTTTTTTGAAATACGGCAAAAAATATGGGTCCCTCTTTCAAGCGGTACATTTTGGTTTATACCCTTTCTTTTGTTGTTGGTTTCCAGCTTGTGTTTTTCACAGTATATTTTATTACAGTTTCATGTTCTTATGGTTAAACAAATGAGCTTCCCTATAGGTTAATTCAAGCCTTTTAAATTTAAAGAAAGAAACTTGGAATTCAAAGTTTCAAACCTTACTATATTAGTTGCATTAACTGCAGTGTTTAATAACTCAAACCCCTTTAAATTTTTTATTTTTAAATCTTGGAATGAATGAGACCGGTAGATTCATTCAATTTATTACACTAACATATGTTTTGTCTGCTTGTTTCCTTTGTTCGTATTCAACGTACACATTCAACCTATTGCAGACGACAAAATCTATTACCCACATTTTTGCACAACTATCCATCACCATGTTTCTTTCCCTGCTTTTTCTTGGGTCACCAACTTTCTACCCTTTTTTTGAAATGATGATCAGGTTTGGTTTTGGGATGGTGAATTTGTGTTGTGATGTATTTATGTTTACAGGTGAAGTTTCGTTGGGTTCGTTGGTTGGCAACTTGGCATTAATTGCTCACCTGTGCCCTTCAAACTTTACAGTTGAAAGTTACAGTTTTGGTTTAACCTACCTTTGAACTGTAACACAATTTGAAATCGAAAATGAGTTTACCGGAGGAAGAACATGATAGTTTGATGTTTTCTATGACAAAGAAACTACCTAAGGATCTTCTTACAGGATCAGAGTTACTGTTAGCAAAACTTAAAATCTGTGCATAACTCATGAATTACTGTTATTGCATGCATTACAACCCACGTTTATAAAACATACAAATTAAAGACCAAGGGCTGTTTAAAAAAGATGACCAGAATCCAAAGGAAAAAACACAATCATCTCTGTGTATAAAGCAACCTTAAGCAATGCTTTAAGGATCTCATCGGCACTGGAGATGGTGAACTCTCCTCCTGCTTCGGTATTCGCAGCCTTCACCTTGAGGCTGTCAACCAAGAGAGCGAACCTCTTGGAACGAGTACCAAAACCTTACTCACTAAGGTCAAGATGAAGAACTTGAATCAACTCTGATCTAACTTCCATTATTCTAAGGCATTCAACCAATGGGTTGAATGGACGGACATTATAAAAGCGAATATATAAGACCTTAAAAAAATTTAAAAATTTTGATAAACTATATTTATTGGATGATGTTAATCTCGAACTCATAAAAATTTTGAAAATGCTTTTAAAAAAACGAGTTATAATTATTAAAACGATATAATTGTTTTCTAAATGTAATAATTACTTACAGAATTTTATTGACTATTCTTATTATTATTATTTTTTTTCTTAAAAAATAGATTGTATTACTTATAATCATAAATGACATCATTAATTACAACCTCATTAATACAATCTTAAACATCAAAAGAAAAAACAAGGATCATTACAAATTAAGCCTCACTTTACAAGATGGTGGGCTGCTTTGTTTGCTTCTCCGCCAATATGGACAACTTTAAATTCATTATGCTCGTTCGCATTAAGCCTGGTCACAGTGGCTATGGAGTCGCCCTCAACAATGACCCTGTACCATCCATTCCGAGCAACGATCTAGATCCCCACGGTCAATTAAAAGATGAGATGCTTGTTTGGGGGCACGGTAAAAACTCCGTTATGTAGAGCAATAGGGCAATAGGCCAATCAATATCTGAACATGAACCCTCAAAAAAGCTTCATCCTAGAATTTCACTGTTAGCTTGTTGCTTGAGGAACATTAACTATTAGCTTCCTGACAAACATATCGATCGATTGATCCTGGTGAAATTTCATGAACCTATCAAGTATAAACCGACAATCCCCTGGAGCAGGCAAAAGATTTTAATTGGCCGAGCTATAGAATTGAACTTTGATGATTCACCAGGTACAAAACTATATGTAAATTCAAACTGTAAGTGGCTCATTAGCATAACAAATCAAACGGTGCTACTAATGATTCAAACCGACAATCTCTCTGTTGTAAACTCCTGTCAACTGCTGCTACTAATGATTCTCCAGCAGCATAAGGAAGGTGCACTGCTGGCACTTGCCCATACAAAGCCTCATGAGGACTTACCTTAATGGCTGAGTGGAAAGTGGTATTGTACCACCACTTAGCAAGATGGAGCCAATCTCCCCACTCCTTAGGCTTCTCCCCAGTCATGCATCTAAGGTAAGTTTCCAAACATTGGTTCAACCTCTCTGTTTGACCATCAGTTTCAGGATGGTAAGCAGTTGAGGTCAGCACAACCACACCTAATTTTTCAAACAATTCCTTCCAGAATATGCTCATGAATATTCTGTCTCTATCACAAACAATGTTCAAGGGCAACCCATGCAACTTGAATATGTTTTTCAAGAAGACTTGAGCTACATCCTTGGCAGTAAAAGGATGTGACATGGCTACAAAATGACCATATTTTGTGAGCCTGTCAATCACCACCAGAATGCAATTTTTCTTCCTTGACCAAGGTAAACCTTCAATAAAATCCATACTAATGGATTCCCAAATTGTTTCAGGTATGGTCAAAGGCTGCAAAAGGCCTCTAGGGTGATGTAAATCACCCTTATTCTGTTGGCAAACCAGACATTCCCTTACCAACTCCTTAACTGCTCTCCTCATTCCCTTCCAAAAGAAAACATAATTCAATCTGTGTATAGTGGCATGAGCTCCTGAATGGCCACCTACAGCACTTCCATGGAAGTATTTCATTAATTTCATCCTCAACTCTACATTATCTCCCACAACTAATTTCCCTCTTCTCCTCAGCATCCTTCCATCCCAACTGTATTTGGTATATTTCTGAGAGTCTTCCTCCAAAGCCTTGATTATTTTGCATAATTTTACATCAGTTTGCCAAGAAACCTTAACCTTCTCCAAAAGCTCAGTTGTCACATGATTCACTGACAAGTTTAAACAACTTCCCTCCTCAGGTCTCCTAGACAAAACATCAGCCACAATGTTTTTACTTCCCTTTCTGTATTGGACTCCATAATCATATCACATCATCTTTATTTTCCATTTTTGCTGGAAGGGAGTGATGGCTTTGTTCTCAGCTAAAAACCTCAAACTTTGATGATCTGTTTTGATCACAAAGTGTCTCCCTGTCAAATAAACTGCCCATTTCTTAACAGCCATCAACACAGCCACCATTTCCTTCTCATATACAGATAAACTCTTATATCTAGGCCCCATATTCTTACTAAAGAAGTCCAATGGTTTACCTGCCTGTATCAAAACTGCTCCAACCCCATGATCAGATGCATCTGTTTCAACTGAAAATTCCAAGTCATAATTTGGTAATGCCAGAACTGGAGCACTAGTTATAGCATCCTTGAGTTTATTGAAAGCTTCCTCTTCTTCCACTTCCCACTTCTAACCATTTTTCTTAAGCAAATCTGTCAATGGTCGAGCTATAATCCCATAGCCTTCCACAAACCTTCTGTAATAGCCAGAGAGTCCCAAAAACCCTCTAATTTCTGTCACTGTCTTAGGTCTTGGCCACTCCTTAATGCACTTAACTTTGTCATTCTCTATGGAAATCTGCCCCTTAGTAATCACATACCCCAAATAATTCACTTCTTTAGCCCCAAAACTGCACTTAGATCTCTTTGCATACAGCTTTTGGCTTCTCAAAACAGTTAGCACCTCCTCAAGTTGCTGTAAGTGAAGCTCCCAACTAGCTGAATATACCAATATGTCATCAAAGAAAACCAGGACATACTTCCTCAATTGCTTCTTGAAAATTTTGTTCATCAGGCCCTGGAAAGTGGCTGGTGCATTGGTCAATCCAAAGGGCATGACCAAAAACTCATAATGGCCCTCATGTGTCTTAAAAGCATTCTTGGGTATATCAGCTTCTCTCATTCTGATTTGGTGGTATCCTGACCTTAAGTCAAGCTTGGAAAAATAAGTGGTTGCTCCTAATTCATCAAGTAGTTCTTCAATTATAGGCATTGGGAAACTATCCTTGATGGCCAGTTGGTTAAGCCTCCTATAGTCAACACACATTCTCCAGGATACATCCTTCTTAACCATCACAATGGGAGAGGAAAAGGAACTGTTGTTGTTTCTGATTACTCCACTGGCCAACATTTCTCCTACCAATTTCTCAATTTCTCAATTTCTCATTTATCAAGTCAATCTTATGTTCATGGTTCCTGTCTGGTGGCAACCCTTGTGGTTCTGCAAAAATGTCTGCAAAACTATCCAGTAACTGTTGTAACCCTGTTGCCCCCTTCTCTCTTCTTCCCTTACTTCCAATTGTGCCTTCAACATCCAAATTGAAGCTGCACAGGGGCTATGTGTCTTCCTAAGCATTTTATTACACAGCTTAGAATCAATGAGCTGCAATGATGGAGCCTGCATTCCTACCAGCATCACTTGTTTCCCTTCTCCAATAAATCCCATTGTCAATTTAGCAAAGTCCCACTGAACTGTTCCCAACTGTGTTAACCACTGCACACCAAGCACCATTTCACAATTCTTCATTGGAATTACTAAGAAACTTGTTCTAAAACAATAGCCTTGGCATTTCTATTCCACTTCCTTGCATTCTCCCATGGTGGTCATTGCATTTCCATCAGCTACCACCACTCTCAACTGTGTCTTTTTGATCATCCTCAAATTTAATCTTTTAACCACAGCCCAACTCAGGAAGTTGTGGGTGCTTCCTGAATCCACCAAAGCAATGCAAGTCTTCCCTTCTATCTCCAACTGTAGTTTCATGGTTTCCTAGTGAGAAGAACCCCACATTGCATGTAGAGACAATAATGATTCTTCTTGCTGGACATGGCCTTGAGTTCCCACATTAGTTTGGTCCTCACAATCCAAGAACACCTCTTGCTCCTGCTCATCTTCAGTTCCTTCCACCACAATTTGGAATACTTGTGTTCTGGTGCACCTATGTCCTGGTGTGTACTTAGCTGCACACCAGAAGCACAAAACCCTCTTCCTTCTGTCCTCAATTTCACTAGCAGTCAACCTTCTTCCTTCATTTCTAGATGCTCCACTATTAGACAATTTAGGGCCTGTGGATTCTGATGACACATTCGAACCCCTGGAAACAGATTGTCCTCCCTGACTCACACTGCTCAGGTTTTCCTTACTCACATTATTGTAACTCCTAATAGGTGTCATTACCTTCAAGGGACCTGGTGGCAATGTCCTCACAGAATTGGCCACCCCAATTTTCTTTGAATTTGACTGCACCATTAATTCCACCTGTTTAGCCAAATGGAAGGCCTTAATTAAAGATTCAGGCTGCAACAACTTCACCAGCTGACTAATCTCAATTCTGAGATGGTTATTAAACATACTTAGAACATAAGCTTCAGGTAGTTGAACTTGATTCAGCAAATTAATAAACTCCTCATAAAACTGATCTACACTCATATCCTCTCCCTGCTGCAGGGTTACCAATTCAGCAAAAGGATCATCGAACCCTCCAGGTGCAAAACGATCTCTCATCCAACCTCTATACACACTCCAAGTCACCACATTCCAATGAGCATGAGTTTTAGTTAAAAACTGATGCCACTGAAGTGCCCTTCTTTCTAAGTGTAGCATTACTATTCGAACCTTACTCTTCTCAGGAATATTTTCAGCTTCAAAGTATTGTTCTACCTTATACAACCACTCTCTAAATTCTAACCCATCAAATCTAGGACACATTAACTTGTAAGCAAAGTTAATCGAGTTCATGGGTTCCATACCTTCCTCCTTTTGACCCTCAACCTCCACCAGATTCACCATCGAAGCACCATGAGCAAATTTTGCCACCGCAGGAGCCTTATTCTTTTCCCTCACCTCCACTGTTGGCTGACCCACTGGGGTAGGAAGGATTCCAGGTCGTTCCTCGAACGAATTCTCATCTAACTTCCTTCCCAAAGTCATCTCCAACAACCTCTGCATGTTTGTCATCATGGTCGTCTGAATCCTCTGAAACTTATCATCCATCATTGTTTCCAATCTTGCAATTTCTGTATTCAAATGTTGCTGAATACGATCTGTTTCCTGTCTCCATTCAGGATTTTGTGCTTCACTGGTTGAATCTCCTCCAGTCAACACTGTTGCCTGTCTCCGAGTCTCCACCATTGTTCAGATTGAACGAGGGCTCTGATACCTTTATAACAACACTAAGTAACCAGAAGAATTAACAGAGAAGAGAAGAGAATATAGACTGGATTTAAGAAGAGAAAAAGAATTCTGGAATAGGAAGAAGAAATTCCATAACAATGACATAACCGTTCTCCTCTCAAGCCTCCTCCTCTTAAAAGGTATTATTGGTCAAAACGCAGCGTTTTGACTCACATGATTTAAACCTGCAAAAGTAAAAACAAAAATAACAGCTAGACAGCTGTACTAACAAACTTTTAAACCTCCATTCTAACGGTCAGGAATTGGGATTTAATTCCAGCCGTTACAAAGATCAACTTCCCCTCTCTAAAGGGTTCTTGATTCTCGGACTGGATCGTCCTTTGAAGGTTTGTAAAATGAAAGTAAACGCTCGACGTTGTCATGTTGGTCTCGGAGTTTCATCAATCTCGACAATGATTCTCGTTGTAACCGCTTCAAGATTTCAATAATCTTAAAAAAGAAACACGCGCTAAAGCTAAAATCAGTAGAAGAAAACGGAGATAAACAAAAAGAAAAGAATACAAAAAATGGGGAAAATTTTCAATACAGGATTGCGGCGAGATTAAGATGGACTGCCTTTAACCAAGTCTTGGGCGAACCCTTTTAGTTTCTCCACCGCTAAAGCTATAGAATCCATCTTTTAACGAACAAAATTGCTGGAAATGTCAATACATAGAGTTTTAACTTCTCCCATTTGAAAGGCGGGAGCGGCAAGATTTGTTCTTGCGCTTCATTGTTCGGCTAATATTTTCAAGGTTTAAATAATGGGAAACATTCAAGGTTCATGTAATATAATTACCTTAAATTTAAACCTTTAATCTTTAAATCTTAAATTAAATTTCGAACCCCTTAAATTAATCCACCTATAAAAAATTTCATTTGTGCATAGAATAACTACTCTTGCTCCGGTATTGCCAAGGATCCAGATGAAATTTACAATCTTCATGCATATATGATTTTATTATATGTGTTGATACAGTACAGTGATAAAGAATTACTAATTGTGACTAAAACTTACAGGTCAACTTGGTACAATAAACATGCAAACTTCAAGAAAATGAGGGCTCGTTTTCTTTTTCCTAGGGATTCCAAAGATTTGGTTATTTGAATGGTGCAACCATGTCTTAAATTGGTAAACAAGTCCATTGATTTCATGTAGCCTGCAAAAATATTTTCATTGGAATTATTCTGCTTTGAAATTATTGTATAATCAATGTGTTGTCCATGCTTCTTACATCTTCCTTTCCCCTTTGTTTCAGCTTTTTAACTCCATCCCCATGCCTGCAGAGGAAATAAGTTTTGATGGTTAATGCAAATGATTCAAGTTCAATGAATGTTTGTAAGTTTGAAGCATAGAGTTGTTGTTGTTTCACCTGAATTCGGCCATCGGATGTTCCGACAACTAATACTTCTTCATTGGGATCAAGAGTCATGCAAAGAACTTTACAATTAGTTCCTGTTTGCAGTATTTCAATTCTGGTTTGTTTTTTCAGGTCCCAAACTTCCACAATTCCTCCTTTGCAACCCAAGTATATCAGCTCCGAGCTTACTGTCACACACCTCACTTCCGAAGTCGTCGGCAACGATCCCACCATGTTATGATTTGTAGTGCTCCAAATCTTTGCAGAAAAAAACAGAATTAAAAGAAAGTAAAAAAGCCATTTCTTGTCATCAAAATGAAGAGAAGATAGAGATGGAAGGGAAGGGAGGAAGAGAAAATGAACCTTGACAGCTACTCCATCTAAGGCAGTGCTGGCTGAATATATCAGTCCATTGTGAACCTGGAGTGCAAGGATCGGATGTGCTTTGCCTAGTAATTTTCTTGAACCACTTTGAATGCTGCTGAGTGTTCCTGATGCCAAATCAAGTTCCTGGAAAAAAGAATTCTTTTCAGTAGGATTTCAATAATGACTGAGGAAATGCTGGATTCTTTAAATTTATGTGAAAGAAAATGTGATACCTGTATACTGTTATCATGGCATCCACAATATAATCTTCCCTGGTCAAGAGCCAGGCACTTGATGTACTTATTTTGATTTAATACTTTTGATTGTCCATTCCATGCATGAACCTGAAAGGGGTAAAGAAAAAGGCTTAAACTCATTTTCCCTTCAGATGCAAAACGCAATGAAAATGGGGGTGACTCCTGAAAATGAAGCATGGAATGATCGGATACCTTAACACCGGCTCCTTGGGGAATGAAGCAAGAAATGCTGTTGGCAGCAACTAAATTATGAACCTGATCCTTCATATCATGTACTTGTACACAATGTATTAGTTCATTGCTGATGGACCAGACCTGTTCATTGCAAACAGAATCTATCAGTTTAGCCCTTCGGTTGATGTAATCTAGAAGAAGCATAAGAACATACCCTTGCAGTTTTATCAAGTGAACCACTATATAATTTTTCCCCTGATTGTAGAATATACAAGCTCGTAACAGCCTTGGTATGTTCTCGAATTTCTTGGACAAGATGAAGATTGTTGCCTGTACCAGCCCAGACCTTCAAAAAAAAATCAAAAATCAAGTTTTGTAACCTTTTCCCACTGGTACAATTTCAGAAAGAATGAAGTTTGCAGTTAAAACATGATCCTCATGTCTTCATGCTTTAATTGGTTTACTTTATTAAATATGAAGAGCTGTAATTTCCCCCATAAATAAACACCATTTGAAGAATGGCATGAGAATAGGCAGAATGAACCTAGCGACTAACACATATATGTAGGATCTGATTCATTTGTGTATAATGCAATATCACATGTATGTAATCAACCTATTCGTGTACAAATTAGAGCAGAAGGTTACCTTTATAGTTCCGTCGGTATGGCCAGAAAAGAATTTGTCTTTGAAACTAACAATTGATAATACTTCTCCATTTTCAGCAGAGTCTACTTGAGCTAATTCTTTATGATTCCACAAGTCCTACAGCACAACAGAAATCGACTAGTGTAAGTTGATACTTTCACCTTTTTTTATGAAACTATTGATTCAGAAATTTAACAAGCTTACGGCACTGCAATCTTGTTCTTCGGAGAGAAGTTTCATAATTTCAAATGCCAGTTGGGAGGATTTTCTAAGCTCTCTTAAACCCTTCAAAATGTGCTTCATATAGGAAGTCAGATCATGCAGTCCTTCTGAAATTCATATAACCTTGCGTAATTAACTAGCTTCGGAGCAATATAATGCAGTTTTTAAGAATCTATGAACCAACTTTTTTACTGTAAAGAAAATAGTACCTACCAGGGTCATGAATGAAGCTTTTGAAAGCCAACAAGGAAAGTGTTCTGTCTTCAATGTCCTTTGAAGACTTGAATGTTGAGATAAAGTGCTTGAGTAGGCAGACTCGGGCAGCTCCTCTTATTCCTGTGTCTGGAATAACACCAAGCATGTGTACTAACCATGTTGCTGCCACAAAGCATGCTGACCATAGTTCTGCGGATTTGCTTTTCAGCCCTTCTGCTAAAGCTTCAAAGACCAGACCAAATTCATGACTTACTAAAACAAACGCCATTCTTCTTTCCCAAGCATCAGCTGCCTTCTCTTCTTCCTGTTGATACCATTCCCGATAAAAGTTGCATAAGGAAAAAGGGATGAGAAAAAATAGGTAACCACTTTTGAAATCACTCACAGATATATCTTCAAAGTCTCCAGGAGGATTGTTGTGTCGCTGCTCCATACGCATGAGCTTTCTGTAATTTTTCTCAAGTCCGGCTTGTTTTAGAAGAAAAGGCCGAGCGAGGGGATTCCCAGAGCTAGTGAATCTTCCCTGGAAGGAAACAATTGTCTCTGCAGCTGCAATTTGAACAGCAGGGAATTCTGAATTTCTGAGGCATGAAATGAGGGTATCGATAGCCTCTTCACGGTAAATGCTCATCTTTCTAGGCTCAACCTGCAGAGTGAGATAGTATTTATCACTGAACGATCACAGTATATTTTCAAATGTGTAACGATCTAAGCCATTGCGAAGTGTAAAGCCTAATAGATGCAGATTTTTCATATGTTAAATTCTGAGGGAGATCTTAGGTTCAAACCAGAAGATCAAGTTGGAGTAGGAGACCAGCCACAACCGGAAGTTGGTCTTGGAGCGCAGTCTGTAAATAAACTAGGAGAGCATGCATTGTACTAAAAGCACCTTCATCTCTGATAATGTTGAGAATTTTCTCATTGAATGTCCTCCTGGAGAAAACCATATAATAAAAATTTCATTCATGCAGGCGTTGATTAATATTCATTACTCATTAGCAAGAAATGTGAATGTACCTGTTTAATTTTACCAACTCGGAAAGAAAGTATACTATCTCGAATCGATCTGCATCGCTTGAGGTCATGAAGTTTTTACTAAAAATTGACTAAAATAACTATTTAATCATACATTAAGATAATTTTTACTCCACGTTTAAAAATTAGATCAAATTATGGTTACATATAATTTTATTTAGCTTTTTTGTCCCCTGCTCTCACCTCAGAAGACCGGTCCGGCGGTGTCCGCCTTGGATGACCAGTTTTGTTGCCTGAAAAATCCAACATGTTACTGCTGAAACTCGTGACACTGGACTTGGGAGATGAAGCAGTACTGGACGGTATCTGATGAAACCAAGCCGGTTTCGTTGCCTGATTATGACGAAGATCTTCATTTGCATGTCCATACACATAGCTGCTTGCAGAGTTTTCTTGCTTTACATCCACAACGGAATTATCATTCGAGACCTGGTGTAACGCTTGTAAACCCTTCTCTTCTTCTCCCACCAATCCACCCCTATAAACAACACATGTAAGTAACATAAACTAACATAAATTAAACCCTATTTCCCTATTCAGACAAAAGGGTGAGAGCTAGTTACAAGAGAAGTTGACTAGGAAGCTCCTGGTTATCATGCCAAGAAGGAACGTGAATCGAAGAAGAGGAAGAATAAGAGGTAGGCGTATGAGGAAAGAAAGTAGTGGTAGGATGCAAAAAAGGAGAAGCAGACGGTTGTTGATCATGATGATGAGTTGGTGGTTGCATGGTGTTGGCGTTCCACCAGTTAGTGTTTCCGGCCATCATCTGCAACAATCCTCGATTCATGGCCCTTATGAATCGATTTCTAATGAAGATGATGATTTCCCTTTACGTCCCTTGTTTGCCTTTCACTTTCCCTTTTCAATGAAACTATTAGCTCTCTCTCTCTCTCCAAACAAGTGTTTTATAGAAACTTTGAGAGGGAATTTGAATCAATGGAGGTCTTTGGGAAAAAACTTTGTTTTTTTCTTTATTGCCTTGCCTTTTCTTTCTTCCTTTATTTTATATTTTCCTTCACTTTCTTTGCTTTTTCCTTGCTTTTGCTTTATCTCAAAGTGGGTCGGAAAATATAAAAGCAGAAACCATTCTCAATTTCTAATTATTATACAACCACCTCAAATAAAAGTTAAAAGACTTAACCTAGCAAATGTAGCTTTGGGGACACCAGTCTTCAACATGTCTACTCATACCTAATTTACTACTAATTCAAACTTAAACTTCAAATATTGGTATTATTAAAAGAAGATTTAAATAAAACTTGACTCTTAAATTATAATTTTTTAATCTTTAAACTAATTTTTAACAAAAAAATACTATATTAATATCTCTGGTTATATAGATCATTTTCTCGGTCATAAATTCAAAAATATTAAACGTTTAAGTATGTTTGATCTATTTTTTTTTATATACCGAATAAACAATAATATCAATTGAGTTATTATTAGACTCTCTCTTTATATATATAAAGAATTGAGATCAAGTTACACAGTATAAAACTCATAGAATTTTATATATATTTTTGAATCGTTAAATGATTGAAACGAATGACTCAAATTAATTTCTTATTTTTTAAGTGATAATCTTCACATAACTAACTGTTAATCTAAGTTATTCATTTTAATTATCTAGCGAATTAGAAAATATAAAAAATTATATTATATAACTTAATTTTATCCTTATATACAGGTAGCTCCTACCTCTGCATCACAATCCTTGTTGAGGGTGTGGGCAAGTATGATTTCGTAGTTGAAATTAAGATTTGATTTGTCGTCTTAGTATAGTGGTTTCTTTAATTATGAGTAAACATAAAATGTTATCCATATAGTCACTACACTAACTTTCTCGTTGGATATGAATAGGTTTTGAAACAGAACCGTTAAAGATATTTTTGTATAATTACATTAATTAAATAATATTTTAAGTTAAATATGTAATTACTGTCTTGATTAGGAGTATTTGTTATATTAATAGTATTATTTTAAACATGTAATCATTTTATTTTCCAAAGCAAAACAAGCATATATATGATTTGTATTCTCTTTTATGCTGTTATTTGACGTTGAATAAAATATATTTTAAAATTCTTGAATTTATTATAAATATTTATTATGAAAAATACTTTTATCGTTAATACCTCACAATAATTTTAATAAAAATCGTTTATATATTTTTAAATTTACCATACATGTATGATTTAACATCATTGAATCATTACTAAATTATTTATTGATTTCATTTTTATAAGAGTTATTTTAGAAAAATAGGGAATATATAATTATTGAAAAATTCGAAGAAAAGCATACAATGAGAGTGGTTGGAGTAAATTATACCATGACGTCAGGATGATGAAAGCAGAGAGAAACGAGTGAGGGGTTGTACGGATTAGTTTTAGAGTAAATTATACCAATGACTATTTTTACTATTTAATTATATAAATTATTAATTAAATTATCTAATTTATTTTAATTATTATCGTTAAAAATTAATAAATTAATAATTTAAAAGAATATTCATTCATTATTTTTTAACATAATAATTAAAATAAATTAATTAAATAATTTAATTAATAAATCAAAATAAATAAAATAAATATTTTCAAATAATTCAATAGTACTCATTACAGTTTACCCATAATTCTATACAACAATGTTGTAAAGTCGACCACTAAACTCGCGATAAACATAGAAACGATGAGCCGCGCGCCGGTGCCCGTGAGAGAACCGAACCGACACTCCACACTTTTCAAGAGGTCAATGTCTAGTCTAGGTTTGGTTTGGATTAACCCTACCCTAAACCAGGTCTTACAGATAATGATTACAATTTACAACATTGTATTTTTTTTTTCTCACTATCACTTTCTGTCTATTTATTTATTTATTTATTTATGTAATAAGTGTTTTAGACAAATAATTTTATGCTATTTTTTATATTATATATAATAGATTTTAAGTCCTAAATAATAAATTTATGTTGATTTTAGTTTTGATGTCATTTTTTTCGGATAATTTATCAATATATTTATCTAATAATTTACTTAAAATCGAAGAACAAAAATTTTTGAAAAATATTATTGTTTAAAATTAATTTTAAAGATTTAGAAAGTTTTAAGAAAAATTGAGGATGTAGGTCAAAAACTATAGTGAAAGAAGACCTCGTCACCTTCTCTTGGCGTGGTTTTCTCTCTCTTTCTCATTTAACTGAATAAATTAAGTGGATCATAAGTACCTTGTTATCTTTTTTTGGAGTGGTTTAGGAAGAGAGAAAAGACCTCGCCAAGAGAAGATGACGAGATCTTCTTTTTACTGTAACAATTGGTTTACCTCCTAAATATTTTTCAAACGCCTTTATAATACTAAAAATGAACTTAAACCCTTATATTTCTCAAAATTAATCAAGAATTTAACAGCAAAACACATCTCTCTTGTCTTCACCTTTTAAATATAACAATAACAAAATCAGGTATATTTGATAGCGCGATAAAAAAATCAAACCATGATAAAAAAAAATCTTAATATTTATTAACTTAACGATTAAAATCAGTAAAATTATAGTAATCTTATGATCTATTCATGGTATATGACATTAGACGACAAAATTTGAGTCGGATTATTACCAAAACAAAATCTTAGAGGGAGTGATACAGACAAACACATTCAAGTAGCTTGTTGTTTAGTAGTATTATATTAATCACTTAATTACTACTGACATCGACAATTAATGTAATATTTTCGAACCTCAAACCCTCATTGGCTCTATGTGTCGTAATTTCCTTCCAGACACCAATACTAGCACCCCATCAAAAGGTTTAATATTTAATTTTTGGTTCCATAAAACTGGTCCGTGCTGACTGCTGTGAGCATTGGATTCCTCAAAATCACATGCTTTTGTACTAATAAATTTAGGGATTAGGAGTAATTAAAACCGTAATTATTCTTGATTTCTATGATCCCAAGACGAACCCGCCTACCCTAAGGCCTAAACCCCTAAACCACTGTCTTATTATTTTAAAAGCCTGACTAAACAAAAGGATGAAAATCTATAATCAGTAGGTACATTATCACATTATTCACCTAATCATAATTAAGGGTTAAAGCCGTCTAAAACATATAACTAGATTGTAAGTTGTAACTGATGTCATCATGTATTATTAAGAAAAGCATCCTTTAATTATAATTAAAATTAAATTCTGGATTTAATTTCAAATGATTTTTAACTAAACGTTAACAATTAATATAAATTATATTTTGATAATGTTGTAAACTTTTCACTCATATCGATTTTAAAAGTTATTGTGAGTAAATAACAGATTGTGCATTAAATAATTATTCAAAAATTATATTATTAAAATCGATAAAAATATTAATAAAAATAAAATAAAAAACGTGATGTATGAGTAAATTAAAAAAAATTGGAACAAAAAATTAATAAAAACTTCTTTAAAAATTTCTGAAAATATTTAAATTTAATTCGACTATCATAATTCCAGTTTCATATATAATATATAAGAATATAATTCTTTTTGCTACATTGTGAATAAAAATTAAATTTACCAATCCTCTTATAATATTTTGACAAATTGACATCCAATTTTCAAAGCTCAATCCAAGTAATTGGGCCGACATCTTTATCAGCGAAAATGTTTACCTATTGTTTTCATGGATCAGCCAAGGTTCCTCACACGATAAGGCTTCAAGAGGTGTCTGGCCCACATCTGAATTTTACTACAAACTATACATTTAACAATTTATTTATTTATTTTAATTTTCAAATATTTTATTACCCGGTTTTCATAAATCCAACATCTCAAATCCTTGGTCTAGGAATTCCGATCCCCTCTCGGGTGCAAATCATTTACCTTTCTATACTTTTATTCGTGTTTTTATTTTAAATTAAAAAGTTTAGAGTGTAGGGTATAAAGTTTATGTTAGAGTTTTTGGTTAGGATTTAGAAAATTAAAGATATGATATATTTTTTATGACGTAGACTTTAAGGTTTAAAATAAAAAATAAAAACTAAAATTTAAAATTTAAATTTTAAAAATTTTAAACCAAAAATATAAGTGAAAATATAATAAAGAGTCAAAAGATTTTTAATTGTATATGTCAGATCTACTAGCCAAAAAAAATTACCATCTCCATAGTGATTATCTGCCCAAAGTGTTCCAATACAGGCAGAGTGGTACACTATTATGGATCTTATCATGAGAATTGACAACATTAAAATTCCACAATCATCATGTCACATCACCATAATATATTCTTACCGCCATTGTTGTCAGATATCCCGCATGATCCTATTGCCGGCTGCCACCATTGTTGTCTCTCTTTTGCATGGTTTTCAATGAAAGAGTTTTTGATATATCTAAATTAGCTTCATCAATTATGTACTGAATACTGATTGTCGGTGATTAAGCATAAGATGAAGGGCTCAACCTCAATAATGCAGCTGATGCAATAGGTAGGGACCCTTTGATACAAAAGCTAGTGGGGAGTACGAAAATAAAGAGAAACATTTCCCAGTTATATGATGCCGAGCTCCAACTCATCTTCGAAAGCCCCAGTACTGGCTTCTGTAATCGGTACAAAGGGTTGCAGTTCATGCCTCCTGGGAATTTGAAACCTGTTTTTACTGCGACTTCTGATTCCGTTCTCATGGCTTCATGAATCATGATTACTTCATTTGACTGTTTATTCTTGTGACGATGAGTTGGTTTCATCTGGGGAATCTTTGGATGTAGGGTTGCAGTTCCATGGTTGATGGCCTTGATTTGCAGACATGGTAAAAGCTGATGTGTCGGATATGCACAGACGTAGGATGGTTTATTCGAGACGACTAAGGGAAAAAAAAGGTTTGTGATTCCATCCCATATGCATGTTTATCAAATCCTCCATGGGGTCCAACCTTACTGTGTTCAAGATTCATCTTGTCCCCCATTTCTTACCAGAAAGTCTTTGGTCCGATTATGACATCCAGTTCTTTCTCCTTTTCTTTTCTTTCGAGACTTCGGTTGATGTTTTCATGGTCTTAATTTGCTTTATGATTCACCTAAAATCATATTAACAACTAATTAAATCTTAATTCAGTTGGTACCATGATTCAATTGAAATCATATTAACACCTTGTTTTTTTACTGGATTTTAATCAAATACAGAACATATCTAGAACTGAAGAACACGTACGTTTACAACAAAAGCAAAGACCACACGTGCAGCTTTACTTCAACTGAAGATATTTGTGCTGAACTTCAGGAGTCCAAGTAATTTGTACTTTTGTCGTGCCCCCATTTATCCCCACTTCAAATTAGAGGTTTAAAGTTTAGGGTTTTAGGTTAGGGTATAGAGAATTAGGGATAGAGTGTATTTTTTAGAGTTAGGGTTTAGTGTTTAGGATATAAAAAATATGGGTTAAGATTTAAAATTTAATTTTTTAATAAAACAACAAAAGAGACACAAATGAAGCATGAAAAAGAGACAGAAAATTTTTCTCGAACTTCGGTCCTAATCATAATTAATAATGTAATAATAGTGCGTGATTAGCGGACAGATTAATCCATATGGGCTCTGGACTCTAGACTTAAACACAGGACATGATTGACGAGAAATATAATTCATTACTATTCAATCTAACATACATTGGCAAATTTTGCTATAAATTGACATTGGATCCAGGAATTTGAAAACTTTCAAACTTAGTCCCTGAATTATTTAGTCACACTAGTCTTTAAACTTGATTTTTAAACGAGTTCTTAAATTTTAATCCTTTAGATGATGCGAAGTTGTAAATTTATGTCATTTCATCATTCGAAAAAATTAACTAATTTTTAATTAAAAGTAAAAATTACTTGTTTTTTTTAAACTGCATAATTAATTAACGGGATTAATATCAAGATAATCATTCTTTAAAAAACGTTAAGTCTACCAATCAATTATTAAAATAGTATTAAATAATCACTAACCGTTAAAAATTAACAAACTAATAATATAATAATTAAAAATAAAATAAAATAATTATACATTTACCCTTAATTACTCCTACTTGTCACTTAAAATTGTGTTGCTTTGGAGAGATTATTAAGTGAACCTTGTTCACCACGTCATCTATGGTCTAAACAATCAGGACCGTTGATCTTTAAATAACTACCTAATAACTACCAACCCACTAATCCATATAAAAAAGAAACAATGATTCACTTAAAAGAAATTAAAATCAACAATCCTGATTAATTGAGATTATAAATAACGTAATAAATAAAATTCACCTAATAATTTTTTGCTCTCCGCTTAAAGGATTCGGGCTTTTACAACAAAAAGCAGCAAACAGCTGTCGTCCTTTCCTTTCCTTTTCTTTTGATTCCCTGCGGGTTTTCCCCCGTGTCGTCCAAATGCTGTCTGAAATAAGGCGCACTTTAGTTAAATCTATCGACGCGTCAGATGAAGACGGTATACGTTAGTACACCCGGCGCATTTCCATTAACATTCCATTTTCCTTTTCAAAAGCAAAGGGAGATTATCGGAAAGTTTGCCGCGAAAGAGACTTCCCCGTGAGTTTGTCGGAAGTGGTTCTCCATAAAATAGCCGTTTTATATTAAAATTTTAAATTTTTTATTTAAAAAAAAAGAATAATGAAAGTCCTTTTCTGTTTAAAAAGTAGAATTAAATTCCAATTTAACTGGATTTTTACTTCATATTAGTAATATTTTTCTTTTGGGTGTCATTATATAGAAACAAAAGTGTCTACCCCAGGGCCGAAAGCTTAAAGGAAGCCTCTTTCGCTTTGGTTCAAGATCAAGCTTAAAAGAAGAAAAAAGAAGGAAATTTTCTTTCTTTCTTTGTTTTTGTTTTGTCTTTGATCTCTTCTTTTTGTTCTAGATGTTCTATTTTGATGTCTAATCCCATAGAGCATGATTACATAGGTTTGTCAGAGCAGCAGCTTCCTATAATGGAGAAAAGCTCTGAAACCAATGATAAAAAGAATGGTTTACGCTTAAAAGATACTGAGTTGAGACTCGGTTTACCCGGGTCCGAGTCACTGGAGAGGGAAGAGGATCATGACCAGAACGTGCTTTCACTTAAGAGTTTTGTGTCAGGAGCAAAAAGGGGATTCTCCGATGCACTCGACAGTTGCGGGAAATGGGTTTTTTCCGGTGGCAGTGGAGGAGGATCTGAAGGGTTGTTTTCTCCTAGACGTGGAGGTAATGATAATGGAGGAAATGATCTGTCTGTACCTGATTCGGGTTTGGGTGGTCCGTTTTTGAAGGATGGAGCACCTCACAATCCCTTGGTGGTTCAGGAGAAGAAGTCCCATATAGCTACTGACAGTAGTCATGGAAATGGGAATCATGCTCCAGCATCAAAGTAAACTTATATTGCTTCATTTTTAATTTTTTTTTTCTGCTTAATTTAATTTATTTCAATAATGATAGCAACATTTACTAGGTCTATAATCAGTGGAATTAAGCTTTAGAGAAATGAAAATTCTGAAGAATTTATTCTTTCATGATCTAATGCTTTATCAAGTTTTTACCTGCCTATATGTTTCTTGCAAATTGAACTTCTTCAGGTTTGTTTTCACCTGCTGCAAGTATTTTTTTACTGTTTAAACTTACCTTCTTTGGACAAGGAATATACATTTGTTACTTGCTACCATGTTGTCTTGGTCAAATTGTTTACTCTTTGGTTCTCAGTCTGGGAAATTTAGGCCTCTCTTCCTATTGATGTTTTAGCAGGGCACAGGTAGTTGGATGGCCACCAATTCGGTCTTTCCGGAAGAATACAATGGCTTCTCATCCCCCAAAGAATGACGACAACGACAATGCCGAAGCCAAGTTAGGATTGGGATGTTTGTATGTCAAAGTTAGTATGGATGGTGCTCCATACCTTAGGAAAGTTGATCTCAAGATCTATGACAGCTACAAAGAACTCTCCTCGGCACTCGAAAAGATGTTCAGCTGCTTCACAATTGGTAACTTTCCCTTCAAAATTCTAAACCATCAAAATAGACTTGCTTGCTCAAAATTGAAGTGACATGTGTAGAACTACCAGAATGGCCTTCTGAAACGGTTTAATTTGTGGTTTGTAATTGACTGGCTCAGGTCAATGTGGCTCTAATGGCATATCTTGCCGGGATGGGTTGAGTGAGAGTCGATTAATCAATCTCCTGCACGGCTCTGAGTATGTACTCACCTATGAAGATAAAGACGGTGACTGGATGCTGGTTGGTGATGTTCCTTGGGAGTAAGTTGATTTTTAGCTCATGTTAAATACCCTCGATGAAGGAGCATTCATCGGATGATTAGAATTCAATCAAGTTATTCTTAATCAAAGTTTTTCATCAGAGTTTATTGATCAAAGATACATCTTTAGTCTTTAGTTAGATTTTATCCAAGCATTAACATTCTAAATGTTTCATGAGAGATGTAGGAATATCCCACTAATTTAAGTGTCCCGTTCCATTGCAGGATGTTTACCAACTCTTGTAAGAGATTGAGGATCATGAAGAGTACGGAGGCTATCGGCCTAGGTACGCTTAAATTATAATGTTTAACGATGAGACGTTGATATATATATATATGTGTGTGTGTGTGTGTACGCGTGATCGTGCTGGTTGTCAAAACAAGCAATCATTCACATATTTTTTTGCATTGCACAGCGCCGAAGGCTACGGAGAAGTGCAAGAATCGTATATAGATGATTCGCTATTGCTGTAACTACCGAAGCAGATGATGTTAGTTTGCTACCATATATCGGAATGTCAGAAGCATTTGACTGTTTATCAAAACTGGGTCTTCCATTTGCTGCTAAAGTCTGTTTCATGTTGTACAAGGGACTACCAGTGCTAGTAGGCAAGATAAACTATTTTAAGACATAAATTTCCAGGTTTATAGGTTTGTTGTTCTATGTATTGTATTTTGTTCTCTGCTTAAGGCTAGTTTGTTTCATATGTAAATGGTTTGCTAGCTGTTTATAATCTCCATCTTTCAAGATAATAAATGTTGGAGAATGTTTCACAATAATTCTTCTGGTGGTGAACTATCACCCAAGAATGCATCGACTAATTTATTACCAAAAAGTACCGGTTGAATTACAGTGTTCCTCGAATCGAGAATCGAAAACCGGCATCTCGAGATGTTTTTCAAGTTGTTCTTCAAAAGCTAATGGCTATTCTGATCATCACGGTAAAACATTTATCTACAAAATGAAATTAGAATCCTTTCATCACGGGTTTAGATCTCTGTCAAAAAAGATGGTGTGAGAGCAACTCACTCAAATTCCTTGAGGAAATCAATATTATCAACAAAAACCTGCAATATGAAACAGTAAATCAGTCGATAACATAAAAAAAAGGCCACATATGTTGCCATCTAATCTATGATGCTCAGATTCTTCATTTCTCGATGCATTACTTAAAGAAAAGAAATTCTTCTCCATAAAGCAAATAAAGCTCAGTGTTGGCTCAACGCATAGGAATGAGAAGATCCATGATAGGATTTTTTTGTTTTCTTATTTGAGATAACAAAGATGAAGTTGAATGGTAAACAATTTCAAAAGTATTTTTTTCAGCTCTTAGATGAAAAGCATTAATTGTATAAAAGCTTTGAAAAACATACCGTCTTCCAACCATCAGGATCTAAGCATGACAAGATCTTGGTGTTAATCCCAGGTAAAGGTCCAGGTTCCCGAGTAACTTTTCCGCCGAAAAGTTTAACAGCCTCCGCAGTTTTGTAAACATCATCTGTGCCAATTGCAATCTGCAGAGATGCATGTTGTTCACCATTTGTAAGAAATTATTATTCAAAATAACAAAGCAGAGTCATGGTGCATAGCACGTGTAGTTACCCTTTGCAAACAAAACAATCTTTTTAACATTAAATGGAAAAGATAGCAGAAATATTTCTACCTGAGCATAGCCATTTCCTTTCTCATAATCGGTGACCCCATAGTTGTACGTCAACTCAAGCACAGTATTTGTATCTTCAGGCCCATAACCCATCATGGCTATTGTATACTAAAGGAAAATCAATAAGCATATGTCAGTGCATATATCTGACATGCCAATTGCTAAAAGGCTGACATGAATACTTTCATCAATCAAACTAAGCAAGATGAAGACTGCACAAGACACAGAAGAAAGGAAAACTTCAATTATGCACCATAAAAATCGTAAGTAAGCTAATCCCTCAGTTAGCTTATTAGGGCTATGCATCAAGACAATGATATTTACCTTATACTCTGGATTATCTCGCGTCCGAAGAAGCTCCATACCAAAGGCCTGCAAGAAAAGGAGATGGGGACTAAGAACTACAGCATGACATAACCCCTCCCACAAATTAAAAAAAAAGAATGTCATGTTTATGTAGTAGACTGTAAGTAGCATCAGATATAATTGGCCAATGTTCTGCAGCAACTCTCACCTTCTCATAAAATTTTATGGAACGATCAAGATCACCAACACGGAGCATTACTTGGCACAAAGGTTCAGGAGCAGGCCACCTTTCAATTAGCTCAAACTTGTAACCATCAGGATCCTCAACAAATGCAATTACAGTAGTACCACCTTTCACTGGACCAGGTTCTCTGGTTACTTTGCCACCCTTGATCTTTATAAGTTCCACAGTCTTGGCAACCTAATCAGAACAAATAAGCATTCAGCTTTCAAAACCAGAATGCAGCAGTTCTATATACAAGAATAGTCTATCATTTATTAAAAATGGAAAACATAATACAATTTATTGAGCTTACATCCTCAACAGCTATCCCAAAATGACCAAATGCAGTTCCAATGTCATAGTGGTCAAGTCCGTAATCTGGTAACACCATTTAAGGAAAATAAATATCCACAACCACTCATATTCAATGTTTAACATTCACGTATGGAAAGAAATTTCTCACGAATAGTTATGTAATTGAGAAATTCATATTTATCATGGCTTGAAAAAAGCAAAAAGTAATTTGATAGCTTACTGTAAGTAAGTTCAATAACGAAGTGAGAATCTTCGGGCCCATATCCAAGAAACGCATTTGTGTATCTCTCCTCTGGTATGTCTCGTTTCCTCAACAGCTTCATTCCAAAGCACTCGGTATAGAATCTTCAACCGACATACATTCGAGTTCCAATCAAAGATTCCAACAAACAGATTATTTAAAAAGAATAGATGAATGCTAAAGGAAACAAAAACAAGAATATGTCGAAACAACATACTTGATGGTCCGGTCTAAATCCCCAACTCGATAAACAACATGGAGCATTCTTCTGTTATCCTTTTTAACCCACTCTAGGGCAGTTTCCTGAGAAGCAATAGTGCTAGCCTGTACTGCATTTCTGATAAGAGGCATCCCCACCATGCTTCTCTCAGAACTCAACAGCTTGGGATCTTTCAAACTGAAGAATTGTGACTGTGGAACAGCTGGATAAAATTTCAGAAGAAAAAACATATATCCAAAGTCATTTCTTCCACGCCGTGAAAATTCAGCAGAATCCTAAGTATTGTTACTTATCCTGGGAATTTTTTTTTACCAAATCACCGATTCTTTTAACCATGTAATATAACTGCGTTATAATCAGAGATGCCTCTGCATTCCTTTAAAACACTCGAGAAGTTCAACCAAAATGTCCGACTCTATCCGATTCTTCAATTCAGTAATTAAATTCCTAATTAACTGAAAATACTAACACAATATAAATAAGTGAATTCTAGGGCTGGCATATAAGGGAAATAAATTGATTTAACAAAAAGAAAGAAAGAAGTGTTTACCACTGCCAAGATGAGAGAAAAGGAGGCGTCGTTGAAGTTTAACCGGAGAAAAAGAGATGCCAAAACCAGTCGTACCGAAACTATCGGAGAAGATCAACGACGAGATCGAAGGTCGTATTGAGGACGCCATGGCAATTATCCTGCTCACCATCTCGGTGAATTTCTGTCTCGATCTCTATATATATGAAAAATGCTAATTATTATTTTAATACTTTCGAAACCAAATTGCCGTTTTATCGGACGTGGTTCACAAGAAGATTCCCCTCTCTGCGTTTGCCATCGAACAAAGTTTACATCTTATGCGTTATCAGAATTTTTATTTATTTTCTAAATTATTCGCATTTAATATTTGTATTTAAATTTTTTATTAATAGTAGTATAACTTTTAATTTGACTATTTTAATTTTGTACTATAAAATTTAAATTATATTCATAAAATCTAAATTCTAAATTAGAATCATTCATAAAAAATAAAGTTTTCATCATAAATATATAAACTAATAAAATATTTTCTCTTAATTTTTTAATATTCAAACGCAAATATAATTTATTTTTAATATTTTAAAAGTAAAGTATGTATTTTTTAAATAATCAATAAATTTTATTTAAGAATTAAATGCCCTACTTCACTTTATCATTCCAATAACATAACCATAACAACACAGCTCCAATAGATCCATGAATTTGTTCATCAAGCAACAAAAAACCAACTAGTTACATTCTTTCCATAATCAAAATGAACCCAAACAATCAAAACACACTAGAACTTTGATTGGAGCCAAACTTAAATCATGTAATACTGTTCGGGCGGATCGATGCCGTCGAGTGCTGAAGCAAAACTTAAATTGATTGATATAGCTTCAAACAAGTTGAAGTTCCATCCAAGCAATCCATCTGCTTCAACTGTGAACTTCCATGAAACAGTTCATGTCATCATGTCCAAGTAACTGTTTTACAATGGTGGCATGCTGTACTGTTAAACAAATCATATAATCTTCACTGCATGTTAACAACGATAATATCGACACAGATATGATCAACTCTGGAATTATCTAATGCAGTTGATGAATTCAAGCTGATTGTTGACCTACCAGCTACCAAACACTTTAAATAACCACCCGAAAATCAAAACCATGAACTCGTCATATCGGTATTAGAGCCAGAAACATGTAAGATAGTGTAATTTAGTAAATGAGTCTGGAACAATCCATGACAGTACACATATTGCATGTCAGGAACTGAAGCTTAAATTGTTGGCAAATAAAATACAACAAAAAGAAAATGATTTTTTCATGAGGAACTGTTACTACAGAAATAAAATGCTTAACGTTACTATTTGACAAGAGAAGAAAGCTAGAAATTTGTACATACAAATGCAGTATTCAACTCCAGCAGCTAATACATCAGGAAAAGGAAACAAAGAACTAAAGCCCGTGAGGAAGGCAAGTCCCCTCACAGCAAGGGTATTCAAGGCCATAACAATGTCAAACTTGACTGGAAGTGAATATATGTTATGAACTTATGATGCTGAAGAAATATTTTACCCTTCAGCTCTGACTAGAGGCAGCAGGATTGGTACCTGGAAATGCCGTTAAACCATTGTTATTATCCGAATTGGGGCACTCTTCACTGGCATGCCGAACAAACTCCTCAGGGGACATGTGGGTTCCATGGCAAGCACAAACGATCTTTATCTGATTTGCGCTGAATCTGTAAGTAACACCGGAAATAGTTCTTCCATGTGGACCAGTACCTGTGGTTGAAACCCATGGTAAATTTGGATAAGAACCAGATCCACCAAATTTCAGGTCTGCAGAAATTCCAGGCTTTATGGCTGAAAAGTCAAGAGTTAAGCTTTCAGCTGTTGTATGATCAGATGCAGCATTTGCTCGGAGATTCATGCCGCTTCCTTTCACATCTTCCTCTGCGCGGGTAGAGGAGCCTTCCTCCGTGCCATGCTGTTTACCTTCAACAGAGGAATTGGGTGCAATTGTAGGCATGGAAGCTACATTCAACAAAGGGAGATTTCATGAACAACTATCACCCTGATGATTAGTGTTCGACATTATAATTCCACGCATACAGAAATTTAGTTCGGCAGAAAAAATCTGAAAAGATGCCAAGACAGAACAACAATAGGACAGTTTGCTTTTACTTCGAGAATAGCACCTGAGCAAGAAAGTAATGAAATCCAAAGAAATAAATATCATTCCTTTAACCCAAATCAAGGTCAGGTTAGCTCAAAGCTCTCTATGAAGAATAGAAAAAAAAAATGCTACATATATTTACAGATCATACCGTCCACCATACCGTTACCTTGTCCCCCTAACCATTTTCTTCAAGGAAAGGGATAAAGATATACCTTGTGATATTTTCATTCCATCACTATGCTTATCCGCATTAGGTGGACTTCTACCAGCATATGAAGGTGGGAACTGAGGGTGAGATACCACCCCCCACGGATTATCCTTATCCAGCAGCGGAAGTTGGACAGGTAAGTACCCAAACATAACTGGTACGCCTCCAGGATTCACAGGCTGGGTGCCACACCGTTCGGTATTTCCAGTAGGCATCATCTGTATCATGCCAGGTAGTGTATTACCTGATGAATTAGGGATTCCAACAGAGTTAGAATCCTTTGTAGACAATGAGAAAGGTGCACTCTTGACATTGACTGATTGTAACAGGAATGAGTTACCATAAGTCAAGTTTCCCAGCTTAATTTCCTTGGACATCTCAAGAGAACCACTCGCACCAATAAATCGCTTGGATCCATCATCATGTGGTGAAACCAACCTCGAGGTGGAACCCTCAACTTCAGACTCCGCAACATCTTCATTCTCAGCAGTGGAGCCATCTGTTGTTACGGAGATATGTGATGCTTTGGACTTTTCATGCAAATCAGTGTGATGAGCTTCTCTTTCAAGCTTCTTTGGATTGTTTATCTCATTAAACAACATCATCCGTTTACTGCCCGATTCTGACCGTTTATCTTCTTCAATATCAGCAGACCTATTACTGTTCATACCCCAGAGACCTCTACCATTCAAGTTAACAGAAGCTTTGGCATGACCATTACCCCTGGAAAGATCATTAAAGAAATTTTCCAAAGGCTTGACTGGATCACTTCTCTGAGAACCCACACAGGGGTCATGTTTTTCCGTTCCAGGTTGAAGAAATTTTTTGAAGTTATCCATATCCGAAGAGCTACTAAGTTTGCCTTTGGATTTGGCAGTTGACACACCACATGATAGACCCAAGCTAAGTTCAAGCCCTTTATCATCCTCCATTCTATGGATTCACAGTATATTCAAGAGGTTCAAGTATAATAAACCCTGCTCATCCTCTCTACAAGCCATTCACCGTACAATACGTAATACACATGCTAAAACCATCTTAAACATACACGTCTGCATAAAAGTCAGATCCATCAGGGGAAATACAATTGGGGGAAAACGAATAAGGAGCTTCAGAACAAAAACCTATATTTATCGATTATCTATATTCATTCATCGGGGAGAAAATTCATCCAGATCCATTCAATAGCAAAATCAATGAAATCAAAACCCAGAAATGAATATTATTAAGAAAATAAAATCAAACCCACAAACAGTTCAGAATAAAATTCATAATTAGATCTAAACAAAATTAGAAACCCATTGTAGAAAATCAACGAACTTCATGAAAAACCTCCACGGATTCAATAATAATAAGGGGACAAATCAGAAAGCACAAACCATTAAAATTATATGAAAAAGAGCCATAGACTTACCTGAATAAATACAGAGAAGAATTAAAGAACCATGGCAAGCTTGTCTTTGCTCATCACAAGGACAAGTAAAGATCACAGAACACTGGGAAAATGGGCTGAAATGTTCGAAACTACCAATATTTTTTGTTTATTTATTTTTATACCATGTGATTATCATGCCACCAAATTACCGTACACAATTTATTTTATTACCCGCCAAGTCCAAAATCTTTGCTAATTTTCACTTTTATCCAATTTTTTATAAGTAATTAAGTAGTGAAAAATATATTATTACAGGTATCGTTAAAATTAGGGAGATTTGTTCTCGTTGGGTCTTGATTCAATTCGATCAGGGTATATTTTTTATTTAAAAAATTAAGTTTGGGTTTAATTGAATCGCTGATCAAAAAATAAAGTTTGATTGAGATAAAAAAATAAGCAATTCTAGTCAGATTTGTAATATGAATACCCTTACGTTTTGCAGAGATATTTTTACGGTGAAATTTTTTCAACCCGACCCAATATATTTATATATAATATTTAATATTTTTATTAATCTTTTCGGGTTGAAACGAATTTATTCAAGTTTTTTATTAAAATATCGAGATTGGATCGAAGTTGAGTTATAATTTTTATAATATCAGATTAGGTCAAATCATGCATAAAAAATACTAAGATCGAGTCAAATCAAAAGACTTAAATTTTTAATCAGATCAAAACGATTAAAAACCCTACCCGTTACCATCCTAGTTAAAATCCTCTTATCCAAATCGAAAAAATACTTATAATAATATTATCAAGAAATACAACTTAACTTATTTAAAATATTTTTCAATTTTATTTTATTTTTTAATATTTTATCTTAATTAATCTAAGTTAGTCTATTCATATATTTAATTTTAATAAATATTTTTTTATCTTTATTTTAGAGAGAGAGAAAAGGAAGTAAAGTATATCCATTAGTCCATTTTAAAATTTAAAACTATAACCGTACCCCGCACGCGCACCTGACCCGACTTAGCAGCCGCCAAAGAAACAAGATCATCCTTTTCCTTTCATTTTCTCTTATTATCCAGTAAACACTTCGAGGAAAACTCATACTTTTTCTCTTTTTAAACTTCATTTCTATTTCATGATTTTCCCAAACTTCTGATTTTGTTTCCTTTAACATCAAGCATTCTTTTTTTTCAGAAAATCTCCAACTTTAGGCTCTATTAATTTATTCTTACGTAGTCTCTTTAATTTATCTTCAGTTTTTTAACCAAAATTTTTAACATGTCGAGTAGATTAAGGGATATAGCTTTTAGCCAAGCCAAACTACACGATCATCATTACCAAGTAACGGCCAAGACGGCGCCGTCGGTGTCTAGCTACTTCACTGAAACGATGGCATGTCCATTCGGGGAGTTGGCAACGAATTTGTCTGACTTGGAGCTACGAGAGACGGCTTATGAAATTATGGTCGGAGCTTGTCGGATGTCCGGTGGGAAACCATTGACTTTCATATCGCATTCAGAGAGGAATTCGGAAAGGGAGGAGACGACTCCGACGTTTACGTCGACGACGCCGTGGTTACAAAGGTCTTTGACGTCGACTGCAGCGAGTAAGGTGAAAGAGGCTTTAGGATTGAAATCGTCGCGGAGGAAGCCAGTGAGTACTGACTCGGACTCGGAATGAGTCAAAAAGGCGGTTACTATTGGGGATATGTTGAGGGTTCAGATGGGAGTTTCAGAGCAAATGGATTCCAGGGTTAGAAGAGCTCTCTTGAGAATTGCCGCTGCACAGGTTTCTTTTTTATTAAGAAAAGCAACGGCCTTTTTTGGCATCTCTGCTTTTTACTTTTAATTTACTTTTTTAGCTAAATGAATAGTAGAAATAAGAATAATGGGTTAAAAAAAGGACTCTTTATTTAAGTTTAAGCAATGTGATAGAAGTAATTTGTGCTAAGCTGAATTAATCAGAGGCTTCCACTTTTTCAATGTTCAGTTTAGTAATTTATGCTAGAATCGTGAGTAGATTGAGCAAATGGATAATTCTGTTGTTGATTATTGAAATTTGGAGATGCTTATGGTTTATGATTTTTAGCTAGATAAATTTCTTATTTTATTTACAGTGTTGTAATCATTAGTTTTTGTATATGCATCAGCTTGGAAAAAGGATAGAGTCAATAGTGTTGCCACTTGAGATGTTGCAGCAACTCAAGCTTTCGGATTTTCCGAATCAGGTGGAATATGAAGCTTGGTTGAGGAGACATTTGAAGCTTCTTGAAGCTGGACTCCTTTTGCATCCTCTCTTTCCCCTAGATAAAACCAATACTGCTCCACAGCGGCTGCAGCAGATCCTTCTTGGAGCCTTGGAGAAACCATTGGAGATTGGAAAAAATAATGAATCGATGCAAGCCCTCCGGAGCATTGTTTTATCTCTTGCTTATAGAACCTTTGATGGGTCCGTTTCTGTGACCAGCCATTGGGCAGATGGATTCCCGTTGAATCTTAGAATTTACCAAATGTTGTTAGAAGCTTGTTTTGATGTCAATGATGAAACATCTGTTATTGAAGAAGTCGACGAGGTTATGGAACTCGTAAAAAAGACATGGTTAGTCCTTGGAATGAACCAGATGCTGCATAATCTTTGTTTCTTGTGGATATTGTTCGACCGTTATGTGGCAACTGGTCAAGTGGAAGGTAATCTGTTGGTCGCTGCTAATAATCTGTTAATGGAAGTTGAAAAGGATGCAAAGGCAATGAAAGATCCTGATTATTCGAAGGTATTAAGCTCCACTTTGAGTGCAATTTTAGTCTGGGCTGAGAAAAGGCTTCTTTCCTACCACAGTTGTTTTCATAGTGATAACACTGAGTCGATGGAATGTGTAGTTTCTATGGGGGTTCTATCAGCAAAGACAATGGCAGAAGATATCCCGCATGAGTATCTTAGGAAAAGAAAGGAAACTTTTGTGACTCACGAGAGAGTTGAAACCTACATAAGATCGTCATTGCGTGCTGCTTTTGTGAAGGCAAGTTCAGTATTTTCACATAATGTCCCTACATATGAAGGGACAGTAAAAGATAAAAAAGCACTCATATAGTTTAATATTATGATAGTAATTTGTCTTAACATTTTCTGTATGATAGATAAGTTTCTATTGTTTGTTTTATTAGCTCTTAAATTATATATTCAGATCAAGTTCTTTATATCTTTCTGAAATTTGCTGTTATACTTCTATCTGAAACATGATTTTAGGTTCTGTGACTGTTGATTGTATTTAGACAGATAATGGAGAAGGTGAAGTCTGGCAAATGTTCATCTAAGAACCAACAAAACCAGCTTCCTTTCCTTTCCATTCCATCCTTGCACAGGATGTCAGCACACTGGCTTTTAGTGAGAAGGCAATTTTTAGTCCACTATTAAAGAGATGGCACTCTCTTGCAGCTGGTGTAGCTGTAGCCACTCTTCATTCCTGCTATGGCAATGAACTGAAGAAGTTTGTTTCTGGCATTGGCGAGCCGACGCCAGATATACTAGAAGTGCTGAGAGCTGCGGATAAATTGGAGAAAGATCTAGTGCAAATAGCAGTTGAAAATTCTGTCAACAGTGAGGATGGTGGGAAGTCGATCATTAGAGAGATGCCTCCTTACGAGGTTGAATCTATAATTTCCAATCTGGTGAAATCATGGATAAAGACTAGATTAGACAGGCTGAAGGAATTGGTTGACAGGAATCTACAACAAGAGGTATACGACTTTTATTTGTTTTATACAATGCCTTGATGGGGATTTGGATGATATGAAACATTTGTATTTTGCAGGGAGATCTCGTTATAGTTGTAGTCTTGTAGATGATACTCTGGTTCAAGCTTCTACCATGGCTTGAACCTAATTTGTGTTGCTTATACAGACCATTTACTATGCATTTTATTATCCATCTCTTTTTAGGTTTGGGATCCATGTCCGAATAAAGAGCACTTTGCTCCCTCTGCTGTTGAAGTTCTGCGAATTGTTGATGAAGTGTTAGACGCATTCTTTTTGCTACCAATATCCATGCATGCTGTGTTGCTTCTTGATTTAACCACTGGTATTGACAGATGTATTCAACATTATATATCAACGGCAAAGTCAGGCTGTGGTACGTATTACTTAGCCTAGGGAAGGCTAATGCATGCTTAAATATTCTATTTTAAAAATTATCATTTTTGACTAAAACTAAAAGGAAAGTATGGTATCTTCTGATCTACAGGTTCCCGAAGTACTTTTGTTCCCTCAATACCTGCTTTGACTAGATGTTCAGCAGGATCAAAGTTTTCTGGTATATTTAAGAAGAAAGAAAAGTTTCAAATATCACAGAGTAGGAAATCTCAGGTTGGAACTACAAATAACAATGGCTCCTTTGGGATATCCCATCTGTTCTGTCTTATTAATACTCTGCAGCATATTCGAATGGAGTTGGACGTGTTGGCAAAAAGGGCAATTGCCCATCTTAGAAATTCTGAATCCACTCATGTGGACAATATGGCCAATGGGATAGGAAAAACATTTGAACTTTCAACCGTTGCTTGTGTGGAGGGGATAAAACAATTGTGTGAAGCAACTGCATATAAGGTCGTTTTCCATGATCTTAGTCATGTCCTTTGGGATGGCTTGTATGCTGGGGAAGTTTCATCCTCGAGGATTGAACCTTTTCTTCAAGAGCTTGAGCACTACTTGGAGGTTATTTCGTTAACCGTGCACGACAGAGTCAGAACACGAGTTATAACTGAAGTAATGGAAGCTTCTTTTGATGGTCTCCTGCTTGTTTTACTCGCTGGTGGCCCTGCTCGTGCTTTTGAACTGCAAGATTATGAAACAATAGCTGATGATTTTAAGTCCTTGTGTGGTTTATTTTGGTCCAATGGCGATGGACTTCCTGCAGAATTAATAGAAAAGTTTTCCACCACAGTGAAAGCCATCCTCCCATTATTTCATACAGAGACTGACAGCCTGATTGAGCAATTCAAATATACGACTCTAGAGACTTATGGTTCTTCTGCTAAAGCCAAACTTCCATTCCCACCGACTTCCGGTCAGTGGAGTCCAACCAAACCAAACACACTCTTGCGAGTTTTGTGTTACCGGAATGATGAGACGGCAGCTAAGTTCCTTAAGAAGACATACAACTTGCCAAAGAAGCTCTAACAATTTTTTTCCTGGTGAAAAGTAGTGTGAAATAATGCAATTCTTAGGTGTAATTTGTAAACTGCTCGAGGTTGAAGATGCTGCATTCTTCACCATCACCATCTGCTTCACATGGTGTTGGAGATTAAACATTATAAGGAATGGATTTGGTGGGAAAAAACAGTTCAAGTTTGTTCTGCTCCGATGAGTTGGTCTGGGAAGTGTGTTGCTTGTCATATAAAACGAGGGTCCCCCAAAGCCTTTTTTAGTTGTATATTATGTAAGTGACAAAGAGAAACTATATAGCTGGATTATTTATGGTTATAGAAAGAATTGAACATAAATTCGAATAACTCGATCCGAATTTTAATAAAAAATTAAATAAAATATAATTTATTATTTTGATTAATATAACTTTTTTTATTCAAATTATTAAATGTGACATCCATGATTATAACAATAGATATTTGGGTTTCAAAACAGTACAATAAAAGCTCTCATGTACTTAATGATTAATTTATTAAATCTTTAAATTATTATAAAAATAATTTTAATCACTGATTTAAAAACCACTCACTATTTTCAAAAATTTAAATGTTTTTATTTCAAATTTGGAATAAAAATTTATTCCCGGTTTCCAGTAGAATAAACAGGTATGTGCAGCAACGGATAATTACCCAAAGCAATGTCACGTGAGAACTGAATTTGAAAGAGAAGAAAACACGTGCCGTCCTCAAGTTTGAAACCTAAAACATAGGAAACCCCCCAAACCAGAACCAGAAAACTTCTCTCCCAATATTTGCTTCTTTTTTATGTTTTTCTGGGCAACCAAAATAGGAAGCCATGGAAGCGATACTAACAGAACGTGTTCAAAACAGTCTCCGACATTTCATATTCAAAAACGCCATCTTCCTTTGTGAACGCCTCTGCGCTGAGTTCCCTTCCGAGGTAACTCACCCACTCACCGGAAAGATAAATATGAAAATTTGTCCTTTTCCTTTTTTTTCCTCAAGAATTTTCTCCTTGCGGAAGAAAAGAAGCTGGGAATCTTTTCCGGTTTCTAGTAAGAACTTTAACTCTTCCGGGTTTCTAAAACCGGTTGCAAAAAAAGGGGAAAATAAATCTGTTCGTTGGATTTTCGAGATCGACTGTACGCGTTGCTTCTACCACTCCTTAGCGTTTAATTGATTTTTAAATTTTGTTTCTTTTACCCCTTTGGATTATACTTTTTTAATGTTTGGTTTACGGTATCATCTTTAGTTTCTGATTAGGTTTATTTTTCACATTCTATTTGACTTTGAAACTATTTCAGGATGCATTAGTTTTGATTCGGGCTTCAATGCTTCCCTGTATTTTTGTAGAGAACATAGATTTGGGGTAGTGAGATTTGATAATAACATCAAGATTCTAAATTGGATAAATTATTTTTATTTTTAAGTGGTGATTCTTTTACTGTACGTAGTTAACTAAAATATCACCGTTTGGCTTATATGCAGGTGAACTTGCAGTTGTTAGCTGCTTGCTACTTGCAGAACAATCAAGCTTACTCTGCTTATCATATTCTAAAGGGTCTGCGAATCACCTTGTTTTAAGTTGTTTTGGTGTATTTACTTATAGCCTTTTCCCATATCATGACCAGTTTGTTATCCTGTTGTTAATGTAAAGTTTTTTTCCCCTCTTCTTTATGCGAAGGAACACAAGCTGCTCAATCCCGATACTTGTTTGCAATATCATGCTTCCAGATGGATCTACTTAGTGAAGCCGAAACAGCATTATGCCATGCTAATGAGCCTGGTGGAGAGGTATTGGGTGTTGGGACACATGAGTTTTTTGAGGTTTCCACGTTATTATTGGGATGAGAATATCTAGTTAATTCCTTTTGCTTTTCTTTACAGATCCCAAATGGTGCAGCTGGTCATTATCTTCTAGGGCTTATTTACAGGTCAGCCGAATTATTTCTTCTCAACTGTGGAAGATATGACAGGATTTAAGGAGAGAGAAAAAAAATCCAGCTGTTTTCTTAAATTTTCTTTAGTGAAATTTTCTTTGACTTTGCTTAATAATTTCTCCAAAGATGGCTTGATAAAATGGGAAGGATGTATATGGATTTGCAGTTGTGGTCATCTCATCTTTTTTTTTTCTTTCATATGATGTTTGCTTAATTAACTTCTTGGTGAGCATAGAGATGCACAATCTTAATTTGATCCTCTATCATGAAGGAATCTAATCCCTAATGCTTTGACTTGTCCTTTTCTAATCACTCCAAAGTGGAATTATTTTTCATTTTTTAACAGTTCTGATCTCCAAATTTGACATTCTCCTTTTCAGGTACACAGATAGAAAGAAAAGTGCCATTCATCATTTTAGGCTGGCTTTATGTATAGATCCTTTACATTGGGCTGCATATGAGGAGTTGTGTGTATTAGGTTTGTGTAAAAAAACACTTTTGGTTCTCTGTTCTTTTTATGCTACCATTCTAGGCTGATCAGAACCTTGTTGTCGCTAATTTTTTAGTTATTAAGTTTAGTTCAGTTTTGACCGTTTTACTGCAGTTGGGATTAGAAATACTATGTCACTTAAATGGCTCAGCAGATTGTTTTAATTGGCCTGATCTTGTTTCAGTCAATTTTTGTTTTTCCATGTGATCCTGTTCTAGTACCATTTAGTGTTTGTTCTCATATATTCATTCATATTTACGTTATTTTGTGTCTGACTATTTTAGGTGCTGCTGAAGAAGCAACTGCAGTTTTTGGTGAAGCAGCTGCTCTTTGTATACAAAAGCAGTACTTACATCAAGGGACAGCTACCCCAAATTTGCAAATTTCCAGTGAGGATTATAATTTGGCTTCTGAAGATGCCTGTCCTAGGCAAGTCAAACACACGCAAGGAAATAACTATAGGGATATTCCTGGTAATTACCATGGAGCAGCTGTGTCGAGTGGAGCTGCTTCTCAGCCCCCCAATAGTGGTCCTTCACCTTTTTATAATACTCCTTCACCAATGGCTTCACAGGTAAGATGTGAAATGTAACATATTGAATCACAATTTTATGTAGTGTTCTACGTTTTGATAAGTTTGGTACTTAAGGTGGATGAATTGAGGTTATTTAGTATGCTTGATATTTTCCTTTCTGATTATGTGGAACCAGCCTGAATTTCTCTGTTTCTTGTAGTTGTCAGGTGTAGCTCCTCCACCTTTGTGTAGAAATGTGCAGCCAAATGGTTCCAACCTCAACACGGGTAATACTGATGGTTCTCCAAGGTCAGTTGTGAATTCTACCATTCAAGCACCTAGAAGAAAGTTTGTTGATGAAGGAAAATTACGGAAGGTAAGAGTGATTGTAAATTTAGTATTCCTTTCTAACGCTTTGTTAGATTTGAGAGCTTTGGTGAATTTGCAACATAGAGCACATGCATGCACAGTCTGTTCTGTAAATTAACAATATCATGCTAGTTGTCTATGGCATATGGTTCTCTTCAGGAAGTATTTGGGTTGGATGGCATTATTTTAATTTGCTTACTACATTCGAACTCTATTCAAATAGGTTTCAGGTGTTATCTTTAATTACTTTGTGGTAGTATGATACATCAATTTCCTGTTTGTGGAACCTGTACTTTTGTACTATTATCCTGGTGTTTTCATGTTATACAGTTTGGAGCTTCCCCCTCCCCCCTCAACACACACATGGAACAGTTTGTTGATACTTTTTTGTTGTCAGATTTCTGGGAGGCTATTCTCTGATTCTGGTCCCCGTCGAAGTACAAGACTCTCTGGAGATTCTGGGGCCAACACGAATGCAAATGTCACAGCGGTTGTTGGAAATGGGACTAATAATTATTCTAAGTACCTTGGAAGTTCTAAGATGAGTTCCGTGGCTCTTCGTACTGTGACACTCCGTAAGGGACAGTCACGGGCGAATGAAAATATTGAAGAAGGTTATAATCTTATTATTCATCTAGTTCTCTGATATCCGCACTTCATTTTTTTTGTAAGTTTTTGATGAACACTCCTGTTTGCAAATTGTTATTTCTTGATTCGTAACTGATGGGTACAATGTTATGAAGTTAACTTGTTTCATGTGTTCTGTTTGGGAATCTAATTGTGACAATTATTTGATTGAACTGAGTTAAAACTTTAGTCTGTTCTGATGAATAAGAAGAGAAATCCTTCTTCCAGTTAACTAATTGTTTCTAGCTGCTCTGATGCTTAGAAACTTTGAATTCTGATGTTTAGGGTTAAGGAATGAAGCATTTGATGATGCTCGTGCAAATATGGCATCAGTGACTTCTAGTTCATTCCCTTCTGATGATGTTAGATCTCTTAGCCAAGATGGGGCAACTACTCTGGTTGGTGGGGTTGTTATTAGTGGTTCGAAAGTCATAAGTGGTTCTTCAGAAGTATTAGGTCTTTTAAGAACCCTTGGGGAAGGGTATAGACTTTCTTGCCTGTACAGGTGTCAGGTAATTGTATGGTTATCTGAAAGAAAGAGAAGTTGAATTCATATCTCTGGGCAATGTTCAATGCTCTTGATAACTCTTCTGATTACAGGATGCATTGGATACCTATTTGAGACTCCCACATAAGCATTATAATACAGGCTGGGTGATGTCCCAGGTAATACTTAGGGTGCAACACATTCTGTTTTCTTCCTCTGTTATGACCGATTGTCTCATACCAGGTTGAACAAGATGTCTTATTTGTATCATTTTTTAATAATGAGGGCATTAAAAGAGTCTTCGCATGCTGTATTTATGCAGTTGTAATTTTTTCATATTTTATGTATATATTTGAAATACTTTTACTACTGAAGGATTTGGATATGCTTGAAAGTTGCATGCATGTGTGTAAGAGAGAATCGATAACAATTGATTCCAAATTTCCATGGTCTCTGCAAAGTGTGTTCTTTTAATTCTATTGCAGATTGGAAAAGCGCATTTCGAATTGGTGGATTACTTAGAAGCTGATCAAGCATTTAGTCTTGCCTGTCAGGTGTCTCCTTACAGTTTAGAAGGAATGGATGTTTACTCCACTGTTCTATATGTGAGTTCCATTTGTGAAGGCTTTAGAGGATGTTAAGTTTTCTTATTCAAACCCTCCTCTAATTTTATGGTAAATTTCTTTGCTGATGACTATTATTTTCTTGCAGCATTTAAAGGAAGATATGAAGTTGAGTTACTTAGCCCAAAAACTGATATCAACTGACCGCTTAGCTCCTCAAGCATGGTAGATTTATCAAACCTTTCACTACCCTATGTTTCTTGAAGCTAGTTATTTGTCTGAGATTAAATTCTACCTGCCGGCCTTTTTATAGTGTCTAGGTGCATGCTTAGCCAAAAGTTTAGAGGCTGCTGTTCTGAGAGTTCTTATGATCAATATTTATCATTGTTCTATTTTTTATATTTGAAATTAATTGCAGGTGTGCCATGGGAAACTGCTATAGCTTGCAGAAAGACCATGAAACTGCTCTGAAAATTTTCCAACGAGCTGTGCAACTGAATCCAAGATTTGCATATGCACACACCCTTTGCGGTCATGAGTATGTTTCTGCGGACCTTTTTCCGTGTTAAATGTGCTGATAACAACAACATTTGTTTATTAAAAGTTCTACCATTACATTACTATATGCAGGTATGTTGCTTTGGAGGATTTTGAGAATGGAATGAAGAGCTACCAGAATGCACTTCGTGTTGATTATAGGCATTATAATGCCTGGTATGGTCTAGGAATGATCTACCTTCGTAAAGAGAAGTTTGAGTTTTCAAAGCATCACTTTGGAATGGCTTTCCAAATAAATCCACGCTCTTCTGTTATAATGTCTTTCCTTGGAACTGCTCTTCATGCCTTAAAGGTCAGACTACTTTCAATACTGTTTATCTCATCTCGACTTAAACAATATCATCATGAGGAGTGCTTTGAACTTTTATCGCAATCGTTTTACAGAAAAGTGAGGATGCTATCAAGATAATGGACAGAGCCATTCTGGCAGATAAGAAGAACCCTCTTCCCATGTATCAAAAGGCTAATATACTGATGAGCTTGGAGAAATTCGATGATGCTCTAAAAGTTCTGGAGGAACTTAAAGAGTATGCCCCTCGAGAAAGCAGTGTGTATGCTTTGATGGGTAAAATCTATAAGCGGCGTAACATGCATGAAAAGGCCATGCTTCATTTTGGTATTGCTTTGGATTTGAAACCATCTGCAACCGATGTTGCTACAATTAAGGTATTGACTTATGTTTGGTCATTTTCTTTATTATCTACAAAAAAAAAAACCCGTCTGTTTCCATTATATTTACAGCGATGGTCTAAATCTTTGATATTCTAAACAGGCTGCCATTGAGAAGTTACATGTACCGGACGAACTAGATGATAACCTTTAAAATCTGCAGGAGTTTGAATAAGCAATGTGGAAGGGGATCTGTGAAACTTCCTGGCTGAGAAACATGTTTGCCAGAGTGATTGGCCCTGCTTGTGCTTTCGATTGGTACTCGAATAAAATGGTAACAGTTTTCGTAAGGCCAATTTGTTTGTGCAGTCAGAGCTGATAGGCAGATATTGTGAACTGAAAGTGACCCCAGTTTCGCAGCCGATTCGCTTACTTACAGGATTTAATTAACAGAAGTAGTGAACTGAAAGCTGCCACACTTGTATCCCATAGTTGTATTATCATGCTGAAAACAAATGCTTGTACCATTATCTTTATAGTTTCTACTTTGTAATTTGCTTTATCAACACATTGAGGCAACATGAAAGCCAGTGTTGGCTCATAGTTTCATTTTAATTCTAGCCCCACTGTTATGGCCCTAGTCGAAGATGGAGGATCGACAGAGAAGGGGTTCGACAAATCAAAGCATCGTGATGAAATTGGGGGAAAACATCGAGCGGGAAAATTGGCTCAAGAAACATTGAAGAAATGATGCTGGAACGACAACGTTTCATTAACAGAGGAGTCCACTCATGCTTAAGGACACTTTCGTAATTTGCTTTATTTGTTGTTATTGTTTTGTCTGTTTTGCTGTTACAATCGGTACTATATGAAGAAGAATTGTATAAACTTTTGTCATGAAGAATTATCAATGAATTAACCTAGTTCTTTCCTTCAACCTCCTTCTATCAATTTCTTGAACCCTTTCTTCATTCTTGCGCCGTTTCCTGAGTTAGGACACAACAATTGGTATCCAGAGCCATCAACAGATCCACCATCACGCTGGGAAAATCCAAGAGAAAGATAAAAATGTTTGATCAAACAGTACCAGCAGAAGCAACCCTTACCTGGTGGAAGAACAAAGAGGATAGACTAGAAGACTGGGTATTCTTGAGCCAAGCACAGAGGAAAACAGAGGTTACTTACAGAGAATACTGAGCTTGATGTCAAAGGGAGCTGATGAGGTGGGGCAACTAACTCCAGGCAGCTTACACACGCCTGGAAATGATCAACAGGTAAATGTCAGGCAACCTATGGATACTGGGAAGAAACCTTTTCAAGTCACTGTCCTAAATGAGTTTGAAAGGTATTCTTTTGACCCAAATGAACCGGGAGTATTAGCTGATAAACCAGACTTACCTATTCCAAGAAAAAAAAGACAACCTAGCAGCAGTAGTAACTTGCCTAAGCTTAATATAGTGGAACCTCACATGAAAAAAGAGGAGGAGACTATGCCCAGAGAATATGAGGCAGGGGGCAGGGGTACGATCATGGGACAGAATGGATTCATCCCAAGACCAAGATAGAGCTGCAGAACTTCGAGGGAGTTAACCCAAAGGGGTGGGTTAGAAAATGCAACAAGTATTTTTCAATATTCAGTGTAGCTGAGGACCAAAAACTGGAGATTGCAGCTATGTATTTGACAGGAAAAGCAGAAACGTGGTTTGATGGATACATAATGCAAAAAAATAGAGCTACATGGCACGAATTTGTTTCTAACTTATGTCACAGATTCAGTGACAAGGAATATACATATATCATACAGGAATTCAACAAACTCTTCCAAAATTCCAGTGCAGAAGATTACCAAGAGAGGTTTGAGGAGTTGAAACCTTTTATGTTCTTGCATAACCCTCAATTGGGAGAAACTTATTTCGTTTCTAGCTTCATCAGTGGCTTGAAGGAAGAGTTAAGGCACAAAGTCAAGGTGCATGAACCTCCAACCTTGACTGATGCTTATAGGAAGGCCAAGCTGTACGAATTGTCCCTAGAAATAGAGAGCAAAAAATTTAAGTCTTTCTTCAGACCCAACACTTATAGTAATCAGAACTTCAGTCAAAGAATTCCAACACTAGCAGCAACCCAGAAAGTATTGACACAACCCACAAAGCAGAGCAAGGAGTAATGGAGTTTAGGAGAGCAAACCAGTTATGCTATAAATGTGGTGACAAATTTGGACCAGGCCATCAATGCAAGCTGAAGCAATTCAATATGATGGAAGAAGAGGAAGATCAAACCTCAGACCAAACGATGCACAAAATAGAAGAAGAGGAGGACCAACAAAAACCAAATAATGAGGAACAAAAGATGAATGAAGGCACACTGAAAATCTCAATTAATCCCCTCACTGTCAGCAATGGTTGCAGTACCATTAGGATACAAGGAACAATTAAGGGAAAATCACTAAATATCTTAGTGGACAGTGGAAGCACCCACAGTTTTATTACTGCAGGGTGGGTCAAGGAAGGGATGGAACTGGTACATACAACCCCACTGATTATTACAGTAGCCAATGGAGAAAAGTTACAAAACACGGCCAAAAGCAACAAACTAGGATAGAAGATGCAAGGGCACTACTTCGAGCATGATTTTCGGGTCCTCCAAATGGGGGGAGTGACATGGTGCTTGGGGTTGATTGGATGCGAAAACACAGTCCAGTTACCATGGACTTCAATGAAATGACATTGACCTTTAAGAGGGAAGATCAGCAGGTTGTTTTGCAAGGAGGTCATCGAATTCCTACTAGGAAGGTGATTTCAGAAGAAAAAATGCTTAAACTAACCAGCAAGGACCCAGAACTTTTGGGAGAATTATACTTGCTGACTGCTGAAGCAGTAGAGGTAGGGATTCCAGTACCTATCCAGCCCCTTTTGGACAGATACAAAGGGATCTTTGAGGAGCCAAAGGAGTTACCCCCAGCAAGGTCTCATGATCACGTAATCATACTTCAACCAGGAACAACTCCAGTTAATCTTAGGCCTTACAGATTTCCATTCCAGCAGAAAATGGAAGTGGAAAGACAGATAAAGGACTTACTGGCAGCTTCCATTATCCAGCACAGCAAAAGCCCATTTGCTTCCCCTTGTCTGTTAGTCAAGAAAAAAGATGAGATATGGAGGTTGTGTGTCGACTACAGGCAACTCAATAGTGTGACTGTGAAAGACAAGTTTCCTATCCCAGTGGTTGATGACTTATTAGATGAACTCACTGGGGTTACTTAATTTTCCAAAATTGACTTACGAGCTAGATATTGGCAAATTCGAATAAGGACTGAAGACATTTCTAAGACGATATTCAGAACTCACCATGGACACTTCGAGTTCAAGATAATGCCCTTTGAACTTACCAATGCACCTACTACATTTCAGGCTCTAATGAATGATATTTTTAGCCCCTACCTAAAGAAATTTGTCCTAGTTTTTTTTGATGACATTCTAGTATATAGTGCAACACTAGAGGATCACTTACAGCACCTAAAAACAGTCCTTACTATTCTGCAGCAGCACAATCTTTTTGCTTGCCAAAAGAAGTGTTTTTTTGGCCAACCTCAAAGTAGAAAACTAGGGCCATATTATTTCTGCAGTAGGGGTGGCCACAGACCCAACTAAAATTGAAGCTATGCAGCAATGGCAACTTCCTAAAACAGTCAAATCCCTTCGAGGTTTTCTCGGCCTCACTGGCTACTATAAAAAATTTATTAAAAATTATGGTGCCATTAGCAAGCCCCTTACTACCATGCTTAAAAAAGATCACTTCCACTGGACACAAGAAGCTAAGGATGTCTTCCTGCAATTAAAAGAGGCTATGTGTCATGCTCATGTCCTATCCCTACCAAATTTCTCCAAACCATTTGATTTGGAAACTGATGCTAGCTCTAAGGGTATAGGTGTTGTCCTCTCCTAAGATGGTCGACCAATTGCTTACTTAAGCAAGGCTTTGGGACCTAAGCATGCAGACTTGTCCATCTACGAGAAAGAATACCTAGCCATTCTAATGGTTGTCACTAAATGGAGGCATTATTTGGAGTGTTCTACATTTGTGATCAAAACTGACCACGAGCCTCTGAAACACCTATTGGAGCAGAAATTAACAACAACCATTCAGAAAAGAGGTTTAACCAAGCTTTTAGGCCTAGACTATGTCATTAAGTATCGCAAGGGCAAGACAAACGTTGTTTGCCGATGCCCTTTCTCGCTGCTATAGACCTGACAGTGGGGGAACTATCTATGGCTGTTGTAATTATTGCTCCTAAATGGGTCTGGGATATCGAAACCTCTTACACAAATGATACTCTAGCCCTCAAACTGATTCCAGCACTCTCGATCAACAAAGAAGCTGCACCTAATTGGTCTTACACTAAGGGGATCCTAAAGTACAAAACACGAGTATATGTAGGCTCTAAAGGGAACCTTAGGCTACAGCTACTTCAGACCCTCCATGATTCCCCTCAAGGAGGGCACTCAGGCATGCAAGGGACGTACCAGAGGCTTAAAGCGACATTCTATTGGCCTAGAATGAAGAAAATGGTTCGGACATATGTTCAACTTTGTGAAGTCTGTCAACAAACCAAAGATGAACATGTTCACTACCCAGGGCTCTTACAACCCCTCCCAGTCCCTACCCAGGCTTGGCACACAGTCACCATGGACTTCATCGAGGGTCTCCCTCCCTCCAGAAGCTCAATTCTATCCTTGTTGTGGTGGATAAATTCACAAAATATGGCCATTTTATTGGCCTCGCTCACCCCTACACAGTACCCTAAATTGCTCGTACTTATTTGGATAATGTTTATAAACTCCATGTCCCCCCACAGGTTTGCATCACTAACCGTGACAAATCTTTTACTAGCTTGTTTTGGCATGAATTTATGAAGTAATTGGGCACTACTACTCTGTTCAGCACTGCTTACCATCCCCAAACAGATGGCCAAATAGAACGTCTCAACCAGTGTTTGGAGCAGTACCTTCGAAGCTTTTTTTTCGACAGACCTAAGGATTGGGCTAAATGGCTGACACACGCAGAGTGGTGGTACAATACGAATTACCACACAACTCTGAAGACCACCCAATTTGAGGCACTTTACGGCTACAAACCCCCGACTATGACTTGGGGTCAAGATTCGAAGGTCGGCACAGTTCACGACCTCCTCCAGCAAAGAATCTATACTAATCAACTGCTCAGAGACAATCTCTACAGAACCCAAAACCGCATGAAACAATATGCGGATCGACAGAGATCAGAGAGACAATTTAATGTGGGCGACGAGGTTTACCTAAAACTCCAGCCCTATCGGCAATCCTCCCTCGCAATCCGCAAGAATCTGAAGCTCTCGGCACGTTTCTACGGACCCTACAAAATCACAAGAAAAGTAGGCTCAGTCGCGTATGAACTACAATTGCCACCATCGTCAAAACTCCACCCAGTATTTTACGTTAGTTTGTTAAAGAAGAAAATGGGTCCGAACGCAATACCTGCTGCGCATCCACCAGACTTGGGTGCTGATGGCCGAACCCATGTCTTTCCACTGAAGGTCCTTAATAAACGCCTCTCCAAGCGCCACAATTTGCCCGTTACCCAACTCCTAATCCAGTGGTCAAACCTCGGTCCAAAACACGCCACTTGAGAGGATTACTCCGTTCTTCACTCACAATTCCCTGAGTTTGCTCCTTAGGGACAAGGAACCTCTGCCGCAGAGGGTAATGTTATAGCCCTAGTCGAAGATGGAGGATCGAGAGAGAAGGGGTTCGACAAATCGAAGCATCGTGATGAAATTGGGGGAAAACATCGAGCGGGAAAATTAGCTCAAGAAACACTGAAGAAATGATGTTGGAACGACAACGTTTCATTAACAGAGGAGTCCACTCATGCTTAAGGACACTTTCGTAATTTGCTTTATTTGCTGTTATTGTTTTGTCTGTTTTGCTGTTACAATCGGTACTATATGAAAAAGAATTGTACAAACTTTTGTCATGAAGAATTATCAATGAATTAACTTAGTTCTTTCCTTCAACCTCCTTCTATCAATTTCTTGAACTCTTTCTTCATTCTTGCGCCGTTTCCTGAGTTGGGACACAACACCCACCACCTCACATTCTGCTATGAGCTTGTGTATCAAATAATTTCCCATTAAACCATAAAGATAGGTGACCATATGTCTCCAAACTTAGATGGCTTTTCTACCATTAAGAAAACTGAAAACTTGTTTGAGGTTTCCCCTGGATGGCCGGGCTTTTATCGCATATTTACAAATATATACAAGTCGTCGTCGCATCTCACATTTTGTGATACCAGTTTCGGCGAAGGATTTGCCACCATCAAAAGAACCTAAAAAGGAAGAGCAAAGGTTGAGAAACTGGTATCACAAAAGAGATAATTCCAGCTAAACTCATATAGCATCTTACAGCAGAGAAAGAGATTCCATTTATTTTCTCAGGCATCAAACACAACTAAGCATAGGAGATTCACTGAAATCTAAAGGAAGGATTTGATAAAAGTATGGTCATGTGAAGTTAAGTCTTAAGATTGCATACCTTCATCGTCGAACAATGATATCAAGATTGCCAGACAAACACATACACTGATGTCTTCCCCTGATAACAAATGCACATCAATACTATTAAACACCCAAGGATGGTTGAGATGATAAACAGTGGTAAAACTAGGAGAATGGTACGTGGGGTTTACCATCGTGGCAACATATAAGAAGTGTTCTTCCTTTTGTAAGATTTGAGTTTGCAAAGATAACCGCGGAAGAAAGGTTATTAAACAAGGAAAACCGGTCCATCTTCGAAGTCTAGTCAGCAAAAATAGAGGAAGTGAGCAGGAAATGTACAAAATTGATCATTAGCAAACTCATGTTACTTGCACACAATACATACCACAATAGGAAGATGCAAATATGCGTCAGCCTCTTGATGATGGACAGAGATTGGCCATTGATCACAATTCAATAAGCAATCAACTTTAGATGCATGTTCAGCTGCATAACATAATAGAAACAATGTATAAGGAACATGAAAACCACAAAACAACTACTGTCTATGCCTTATTGTCAGAACTATAAAGAATTAAAACTGATTCTTTGTTACTTGAAATAAAATTATAAGATTGGAAGAGCGTATAAATCACCTACGCTATTTGGTTTTAGTGTCCATGGGGGTATCTTCAAGTGTTTCTTTTCACAAACTTAACCAAAGGAGCAAACTAGTGGGTAGTGTACACAATGTAAAGAAAATAGAAAAACTAAATTAAAGAAGCAATGGGATTGCTAATACATCATACCAACTTGAGATGCACCAATAGCAAGATTAGAATTTCCGAGCCAAAATATTCCACAATCTTCTTCGGAAGAGTTAATCGTAAGTCTTGAAAGGTCCGAACATGGTAGGGGCTCTAGATCTAAACAAGGAAGATTAGGTGAGCTCCCAGAGATTGAGGGTTTGACAGTGATCTGAGGAGCTTTCTGCCCCCTTTGAGCACGATGTACTCTATCCTTCTCAACTATATCAGCAACTTTCTGGTTACACAAATCTGGTCCTGTTCTAATAAGATCATAGGCATGGTTCCAGAATAGATTAGGAGACAAGCCCCTAGCCCAACTTTCTTCATCATCTCCAGCTCCTGGTATATAATTCCAGCTAAACTCTGAGGTCGTCCTGTGTTGAGTTACTCCGCTCGAGGAAGAAGCGGAAACAAGAATTATCGGTGTGAAATCCCAAGAATCATAATCCGGCACTTCATTTATCCAGATGACAGTTCTCTGAGAAATCCATAGAGGACGCAAAGGCTTCTTCAAACACAATGCAAGAGCAGCAATATCAGCTCCACTTGCTTCCAAGTCTTTTGTCCATCCTTCTAACCGGTCCTCGATTGCTGCCTTCTCCGTGTCGGAAACCCAAAGAGGAAGATGCAATGAACAATCCCAACCAACAGAATTGTGCCCTGTATCTGAATCCTACAGAAAATAAGCAAGTCAGAAGACATAGATCGAGGTAAATCAACAAATCGAGGCAGGGAGTGGGAAAATAGCATTTGATTTGGGTAATTACAAAAACTAAAGAACTTCAATTAACATAAAACACATTCGTAAAACAAGATTTGGGTAATTACACAAACTAAAGAACTTACCCGCTCCACCAAAGATGAATCATCATTAGACAACTTGCTCAAATAATTAAAAATGGCGCGATTCAAAACACACGTCCAAATGGGTATAGTTTTCGACATACTATCAGGAAAACGCTTCCCCCTCCGCGTCGAATCAACTATAAAGCACCCGCCCTTCTGTCCTACCAACAAAAAGGAAAAACAAAAGAAACCCAAAATAAATAAATAAAAATTCGTTTCAAATTATATTTCAAGTAAAATAAAAGGAAAGAAATAAAAATGTGGATTTTACCAGCGAGAACGGCGATGTGGAAGTTGAGCCGGGAGGTATTGAAAGACCAATTATTGGTATGTCCGTCGGTGGATTTAAAGTAACAAGTGGAGTAAAATTTGGGAGAATACCAGAGACCGCACCGGAGGTTGGCGACGAGAGGGAGTTGAGGCCAAAGCTGGGAGATTTCACCAACGAAGATTGAGTCGTCGTAAATTGATCTAAGTGCGTTGTACAGAGTATTGTCTCTGCGTTTTATCGTCCTTGCTGCTCTGTATATGCTTAGCTTCGTATCGTTCTCCATTGTTAAAGGTTCCAATCGCTTTAGTTTCCTTCTCTTGTATGTTTTTGTTCTTTCTGTTTTCCTTTTTAGGGTATGGGTTTTTCAGACAGAACAGGATTTCGGTATTAGATTTACATGTACTTGTAGTCTGTACGTTTGGTTTCAGAGAGACTTTGCTGATGCAGACGCAAGGGCTAGGCGATGGCAACCGGTAACTTACAACTGAGAATTATGAAACAATTGTCGTTTGGTTTGGGCTCATTAACTGGATTTGGAGACAAACCCAAACATAAGAATTTGGGTCGCTTTAATTGGGCCTATAAAGACGGCCACTAAAACTAGTAAATATTACTATCACGTTTAGACCTGACAAATTTGATCTGATAACCGAAAACTGAATCAATTTACTTGACCCGAAATTCGATTAAATCAGAATAAACAAAATAATCTTAATGTGATCCGAAATCCGAACTGAAATCGAAACCGATCCGAGTTTTAGAAGAATCAATATTCGACAAGGATTGAACTTGAATGGTTCCGTATCAGTCTACTGGCCACTGGGATATAATTAAATGTAGTGGAAAGACCACACCAGGGAGCAGCGGAGGACCATTCAACTGAAACCAAGCCAGTGGTCATGAGTCCATTGTTTACTAATTGCATTAGTGAGTGAAGATCTTAAAGTAAACAACACAAGAAGACCATTCCACTACAAATGCTGGTCTAAAAGGTGTAATGAAACTAATTAATACTTTGTTTAGAGTTTAAAATTTAAAGGTTTCAACGTAAAATTTTTAAATTCAAAATTTTTTAATAAAATAATAAATTTAAAATTTTAATCATATTAGGCATAAAGATAATTTTCACCTTTAACGTTTGTAATTTTTGTCATTTTGGTCACTATTTTTTTTTGGGGATAAATTTAGCCCTTGATCTATGTTTTTTAACAAATAACTCATTTTTTAACTACCATGATAACTGAACCGTTAAAAATTTAATAATGGCAACATATCATATATATATATATATATGATAATATATTTTAAATGACATATAATCTAACCTATTAAATATATGCATATATATAGAATATAATTTTGTTCTAGTATAAAATATAAAAAATTAAAATTTAAATAAAATATTAAAAATTAATTAAATACAAAACAAAAATTTACTAAATACTCTCAACCCTAACTAAACTAAAATATCTTTATAAAACCCTAAAACTCTGATTTAAATTAAAACTAAAATACCTAAATTCTAAATTAAAATAATAAAAATCCAATTGATTATTATCAAAAAAATTTATCTTTGATTCACTGGTAACAAACTATACAAAACACTTTCTTCTCAGATTATGTTCATACCATTTTAGATAAAATTTTGATTTTATTATAGTTAAGGTTGAAAATGTTTAGTAGCCTTCTGTTTTAGATTTAATTAATTTTTAATAAATAAAAAAATAATTTTTAATATTTTATTTAAATTTTAATTGTTTTATATTTTTAAATTAGAATAAAACTATATCCCGCGTTTATGTATTTGATATACTAGATGTTAAGTCATTTAAAATATATTATTACATATATATGACATGTCATCATTATTAAATATTTAACGGTTCATTTATCATAGTAGTTAAAAATGAATTATTTATTAAAAAGATAAAGGTTAAGGATTAAATTTATCCCAAAAAAAGAATAAGGGCTAAAATGACCAAAATTATAATCGTTAAGGGTGAAAACTATGTTTATGCGGTCATATTATTTCAACGATTAAATTCTTTAAACCTCTGTGTACTAAATATAAACTTTAAATTTTGAACGACCCACAATTGTACAAATAAAAATATTTGCCTCGAGAGTGTAAGTCTGTGTGTTTTGGTCTTCGTCAAGGTCTTCGCAAATACTTTTTGTTTTGGTCTTCGTCCTAAAAGTTCCGATCCCCAAGGCCAAGGCTAGCCTTTTCCCTACTTATTTAAAGAATCCAAGGCCAATCAAAAGAAAATTATTGGAGTACACATTGAACAAGCATGTTAAACAATTCCTCACTCAAAAAACGTAGAAATATAAGAAATATATTAGGATATAATTTAAGTTCGAATAATTTGTTTGTATAAATATTTATATAATTTTAAAAAATTAAAATATTTTATGAGACTTTTTTAAAACGTGACTCTATTACTGAATATAACCATTTGATCATTTATTCGCTTGATTCTCATCCATAGAAAATTTGAAACAAAATTTTGGCGTGTCGCAAGGTTCATGACCAGGCAAAAGGAAGCAATGGCGATGAAGCATCCTATGGATTGTCACAGAAAAAGTAGTGTCTTTCTCGATTTCACATTGGCCTGTCGCTTTTAACTTGCCTTTCCACACCATTTACGTGTATAAATGTTCATCGCCTAAGCTTTGGAATCATAGGCGTTAAAGACTCTTCCTTTTCCCCTTCACTGACTCAAGTAGTCGAGCTTTGAAAACACAACCCTTACAGTAGTGTGGGATTACGATACAGAATCCCACTCGCCTTGTTTAGCATGTCCAAAATGTCAAAACCGACAGCCGCTTTCCCAAAAATGTATTTCAACGTTGTTTTCCTTGTTCTCCTTCTTAGCCATGCAAGCTCCCACTTTCATGGAGCTCGGGAACAAGCCATATTGATCAAACTAAAGCAATATTGGCAAAACCCGGCGTCCATCAGCCACTGGATCTTGTCATCAAACTCCACCAACCATTGTAGCTGGCCTGAAGTCACTTGCAATAACAACTCAGTCACTGAGTTAAAACTTCCCGACAAGAGCATCACCGGTACAATCCCATCTCTCATTTGTGAGCTCCGGAACCTTGCATACATTGATCTTAATTACAACAGCATCATGGGTGAATTTCCGAAAACTCTCTACAACTGTTCCAAACTTGAGTACTTGGACCTCTCCCAGAACTTTCTCGATGGCGCCATCCCTCTTGACATCGACACACTAGGCCAGCTTCGGTATTTAGACCTTGAGGTTAATAATTTTTCCTGTGAAGTTCCTGCAGCCATTGGATCGTTGCACGAGCTAACGACCCTGCGGCTTGTTAAAAACCAGTTCAATGGTTCTCTCCCGCATGAAATTGGCAACTTGTACAAGCTTGAAGTTCTGGATTTGGCATGGAATTCAGAATTCAAGCCGTCTAAATTTCCCTCAAGCTTCAAAAACTTGACGAAGCTGAAGAGATTATGGATGTCTGCAACAAATTTAATCGGTGAAATCCCCGGTTTCGTTGCAGATATGACAGCTCTCGAGGTATTGGATTTATCTAAAAATACACTCACGGGAGAAATCCCAAATGCTTTGTTCTTGTTGAAGAACTTGAAGGAGATACATCTTTTCGAAAACAAGTTGTTCGGAGAGATTCCTCAAGTGATTCGAGCTTCCAACCTGACTGCAATTGATCTTTCTCAAAACAACCTGACCGGACGAATCCCGAGTGATGTCGGGAAACTTGAAAAGCTGTCGAGTTTAGTTCTGTTTTTTAATCAACTGTCAGGCGAAATTCCGGAAAGCATTGGACGCATCTCCACATTGACAGACGTTAGATTGTTTGGCAACAGATTTTCAGGCACTCTACCTCAAGATCTTGGCCGATATTCGATGCTTGAGACATTCGAGGTTTGTTCTAACAGGTTTACAGGGACGTTGCCTAAGCATTTATGCAGTGGTGGGAAGTTGCTGGGAGTTGTAGCTTTTGATAACAATCTTGCAGGAGAATTGCCAACATCACTTGGTAACTGTAATAGCTTACTAACGGTCGACGTCCGCCGGAATGGTCTTACTGGGAGCATTCCTAGTGGACTATGGACCTCGTTGAACTTATCAATGCTCATGATAAGTGACAACATGTTCACCGGCGAGCTTCCCCGGAAAGTGTCGGATAAGCTCTCCCGACTTGAGATAAGTAACAACAGGTTTTCCGGAGAAATTCCTGTTGAAGTGATGCTATGGTGTAATCTTACTGTGTTTCATGCCAGTAACAATTTCTTCAATGGTTCAATTCCTAGAGAATTAACTGCTCTTCCTTCTCTGTCAACGCTTTTGCTCGATCGAAACCAACTCCATGGTTCCCTTCCGTCAGATATAATCTCATGGAAGTCACTCAGGACTCTGAACCTTAGCAAAAACCAACTTTCTGGACAAATTCCAGAGACCATTGGTTATTTACCGAGCCTTAACCAATTAGATTTGTCTGGAAACCAACTCTCTGGCCACATTCCTCCTCAACTCGGTCTTCTAAGGTACACTGACTTTAACCTTTCATCCAATCATCTCACGGGGAACATTCCGAAAGAGTTCGAAAACAGTGCATATTCCAACAGTTTCCTAAACAATCCTGGTCTCTGTGCTAGTACTGCAAATGTGATGCTACATATTTGTGGTTCACAAAGAAACTCAAACTTGAGTTATCCTCGAGATCTTACTTGGATTGTGAGTATAGCAGTTTTTGTACTGTGTTTGTTAGTTTCATTCTTCATCCCTAAATTTTGTTGGAAGAGCAATCGCGTATTAGATTCGACATGGGAGATCATCACATTCCAAAATGTAACTTTCACGGAAAAGGACATTTTGTTGGGATTGAAAGATCAAAAAAACAAGATTGGAGCTGGGGGATCAGGACAAGTATACCGTGTCGATATATCCGGCGACGGTGATTTCGTTGCTGTTAAGTGGATTCGAGATAAGAAAAATCCAGAGAGGGAATTGGAGGAGGAGTTTCAAGCTGAAGTTGTGACACTGAGCAGAATTAAGCATTTGAACATTGTAAAACTGATATGCTGCATGTCAAGTGAGGATTCAAAACTTCTTGTTTACGAGTACATGGAAAATGATAGCCTGTACCTATGGTTGAATAAGCACCGAACATCGGGTATTACCTTGGATTGGCCTAAGAGATTTGGAATTGCAGTTGGGGCTGCACAGGGACTCTGCTATATGCACCATGATTGTTCCCCACCCATTATTCATCGAGATGTGAAGTCCAGCAACATCCTCTTAGATTCTGAATTCAATGCAAAAATTGCCGATTTTGGTCTAGCTAAGATGTTGATCAAACAGGGAAAACCAGCAACAATATCCGCAGTAGCTGGTTCTTTTGGCTACATTGCTCCCGGTGAGTTTTAGGATTGCAGATATGTTTCAACATTACATCCAAATCCCACTATCTTGATTTCTAGTTATAACATTATCTTTTATTCTGATTCGAATTGTAGAATATGCTAAAACAAGGAGAATCGATGAGAAGATCGATGTTTATAGCTTTGGAGTCATCCTTTTGGAGCTAACAACTGGACGAAAACCGAATCGTGGAGATGAACACAGATCACTTGCAGAATGGGCTCAACATTACTACGAAGGAGGCAACTCGATATCTGATGCATTAGATGAAGATGTCAAGGAAGCTTGTCACTTGAATCAAATGTGCAATGTCTTCAAACTCGGTCTTTACTGTACTAGAACATTGCCTTCATTAAGACCTTCCATGAGAACGGTTCTGCAAATCTTACTAAAAAACGGTCCTCCCCCGGATTATCAAACCAAGAATGCTGAAAAGGTGCATGGCATGGCTCATTTGACTTGTACAATTAGTGTGTAGTTATTTGCCTTATGACTATGTACATAACTGTACCTCATCTCATCTATTAATATACCTATCTCAGTTGCAAATCAAACCATTCTGTCTACCTATCATCGAACCGTCCATACAAAGTTGGAGAAAGTGAAAGGAAAAAAGAGAGAGAGCCTGTCTGTCTGTTTGTCTCTGGCTCTCTTTTTTAGCAAATATTAAGAATTGTGTACCCTTCTGTCATTCCAACTCTTTGCCTGTTCACGTACACTTCTCATTTAAGCAGGTCCAGAGGCATGTTTGCTACCATTCACAAATGTAGCATATTAAGATGAAAATACTCTAGCTAGATTGCTACGCTTCTCTTGGTGGTTTAGATCAGCAAACCAAGAATTGCTGCTGTAGGTTGATGCTTTTTTACATATAGCAACACACTCAAGTAGTGAAGTCCCACCACACAGATGGCTAGGGGTCATGGTTGCCATAACAGCATCATTCTAGACCATCATGCTTCTCACATGGCTACTCTTTTTGGCAACCACTCCATTTTCCATTTCCCCCCTTCATTTTCATACATCTCTCTCTTTCTCCCCTACCCTTATCTAAACCAATCCGATCATGGTTGTGTCTCCTATTTTATTTTTGTACCTGCTATGCTATATTTAGGACACACACGAAACAAGCATTAGACCATATTTAGGGCAAAAGCCTTTTGTCCTCTTTGTAAGCAACAACTGGCACCACCTTTTGAATATTCTTCCTCAGCTGCAGCATTCGGTAGGGTTGGGTTTTCCCATGATTTGTTCAACTATCCCCTGTTTCTTTTCATTCTCAACTTGCCTTGAAATGCCCCCTTCACCATCAACTCAAACCTTTCCTCCTCCCATCTTTTCTAGTATTATCACTACTGGCTTCAAGGTTTCTAGAGCATAGCCGGCATGGCAGTTGGGTCCACTTTAATATATATTAGCTGCTACATACTTTCATTGAACAAGTAGCATGCAGACAAATGCTTGTGTTTTGTCAACTTGGATTTAGAGAAATAAGAGCAGGACATTATTAATTCTAGTGCATACAGCTAGGGATATGTAGAACATGCATGATTTATGCTCTCTAGCCAGTTAAATTGAATTAGCGAAAGGTATATGTTTGACATCTTGATGGAGATGTGGGGCGACAACCATTATTTGAGGGGCCAATTTAGGTTAGGCTGTTTGGTTTTATCAAAGTGATGTATCTGAAAGCAATGGGAATAGGGTCAAGGCACAAAGAGATGTGTATATACATTATACACCATTGTACGTACGATTAAGCTGTTGCTGCAACGAATTCGGCTGGTGTCATACATTCCATCGGACGCAAAGTGAATACTGTTGCAGATTATCCGGCAACCTCGAGTCGTGGTGATTCTATTGGTGAACTGCTGTTTGAACTTTGAAGCACTGCTGAGTTTTGTTGCTTTGATGTGCAGTTTGTCAAAGTTACAGATGTGCAAATATCAGCATTTGAAAAACTGGGTTAAGGTTAATGGGCTCATATAGTCCACCAAAATGACTATTTGGACTGCTAAATCTACTACCACATGGACATTGTTTTTCTTGTTGGCTCCCTCCATGGACCACAGTGAGTTCAAGCGGCTAACGTTAGGCTAAACCCATTGTCCAGTTTATTTCTCTGAACAAAATGGCGTCTGGCCTGGTTGGTAGTATAGCCTATAGGGAACCAATTGATCCATCACATTCACATGCAGAATTCAAATAAAATATTAAATCAATTTTATTTTACAAATTTTTAATATTTTTAATTATTTATATTATCGAATTCACTATATAAAAGTTCCAATAATTTTGAAATGACAGAGAGGAGTGGTTTAAAAGGTACTTGAACAGTACAATGAGCTCTATCATATACCACCTTTAAGCTGGGGTCACAGCTTGATGCAGACCACATTGAAAAAGGTCCTGGCAGGCTGGCACTGGCATTAACAAAAGAACATAAAATTAAGGTTCATATACAAAATTAACCCCAAAATTATATTACTTTTCTCATTATACTTCTCTCAGCCTGCAGAGCACGAAGAACAGTGAAAAAGAGTTCTGCAAATCCAGAGATGGCAGAGAGCGGGAGAGGGCTGATGATCTTTCCGAAACCCGAAACAAAGAGAGGGCAGAGCAGAGCTATGGCTGTGTCTGTGGGCACAGAGGGAAGGAATTAAGAAGAACAAGATATTCATGCTATATATAGAACGCTGTGCTGTCTGGTTTTTCACTGTTAGGATGCTGAGAATCAGCTGTACTTTATTTTTTTTTACTGAAACAGTGACGTATCGTTTCATCTGTGTGGTGTGCTTTTTTACTCTGTTTAGAGAAGTGGTGTCTTTGGGATTAGCTGTACTCACTTGTATTCTGGGTTTCAAGACAGATGCAGTCACAGCCGTAGATTAGATGGGTAACATTTTGAGATGGTTGATTGATGAACAGCTGGGATATTCTTCCAGTCTTTCCTCTTTTTTAGTACCCTATCCCAGGATACGTCTTTCTTTTTGAAGCTGCTTTCAGCCCGAGGGGTCTTTTTTTTAATAAACACTTGAAATTACAAAGGGTTTCAAAATTGACACCTGGATTTTAAAAACTTTTCAAATTGATACCTAAATCTGATGGGGTATTCTAACACCAATAATGTTGTCATAAATAACACTTAAAATGTTAGGATTTTAGCACGAACCATCTTGTTTCGGTCGTTAATATGAGAATGATTTTCGTTTTTTGAAGTTATGGGTTTAAATATCAGTATTACTGTACAATGATTGAGTATCAATATTTAATAATTAAAAATATATTTTAAACTAGATATTACTGTAATCACCGTAGCTGGTTAAAAAAATATTATAATATTATAAAAAAATTCTCTGGTTATATAAATAGATAAAAAAGAAAAATATAAACGTTAAATATACTTCTCAATTTCTTAGAATATCCTCTAATTTTACGGTTACGCCATTAGAGCCAATAGCCTAATAGTACAGACCCAACATAGAGATTCTCAAAACCTTACCATTTTTATACTCTTTTTATTATATAGTATTTTACGTACCGTAATAATATTCAAAATATAATATATTACTTTTGTTACGATATAAAAATATTTACAGATATAATTTTATTTCAGTTACATGCTCGTTTTTATATTTATTATTATATCATATATTAAAAAATTAAACTTGAATAAAAATTATTAATTTATCTAATAATTAAAGATATTTATATTTTCTTTATTTTATAAAATTAAATTTTATTATAAGAATATAATTTTTATTTAATAAAATAATTCAAACTTGAAAACAACTGTGTTTATTTTATTTTAAATGTACCTACTCTTTATCGCTTCACTTTGTGGGGAGAGATTATATCATGAACCCTTTTTATTATGTTATCCGTGGTTTATGCAATCAAAATCGTTTATTTTTTAAATAAATATAAGATAGATAAACGATTCTAATTAGAGATGGGCACGGGTCGGGTCGGATTTTCGGCCCACCCGCACCCGACCCGGAAAAACATACCCTCCACCTGCTACCCGATCCGACCCGAATTTAGAGTGAAAAATTCGACCCGACCCGACCTGAATCATTAAAAAATTTTAAATTTTAAGAACTTAATTGTAAAAAAATAAATTTTAGGGATCTAATTATAAATAAAATAAAATTTCAGTTGCCTAATTATAAAAAATTAATTTTAGTGACCTAGTTATATAAAATATATTTAAAGAAGGATCATAATTGCAAATATCCCTAAAATATATATGAAAAAATTACACTATTAGTCTCGAGTCGGGTTAGATTTTTTCCACCCTAAATCCAAATCCGATCCGATCCAAAAATATCTTTAAAAAAAATTGACCCGTTTAAACCGGATCGAGTTGAAACCCGTCAAATTCAGATTCTATGCCCATCCCTAAATCTAATTACATAGATCACGGATAACATAATAAAAAAAATTTATGATATAATTTCTCGTTTGTAGTGCCTTACTGCCTTTTAAATCTCCGGTTAATCTCAATTAATAATTCATGTTTACTCCTAATCTCATACTTTCTTTTTAAGCCCCTCTGATTCTTTCAGCGTCATGCTTTTGTCCTCTACTGCTGTTTCTCACCCGCCCATCCGTCCCTTTTTTATTCCCTTTCTAATAAACAGTTTGAATTTCAAACACACTGAGTCTTCATAAAAATAATCAAAATCACACACTTGGCTTTGTTTTTTACTAAAACATGGACGAGACTTTGAAAATTTAAAATATTATACTTTGGTTTTAGCACACTCACAGTATAAATAAAAAAAAGTAATTTTTATATTTTATTGTATTCTAATTTTGAATAAGATCTACTATTCATGATTTAAAGATTATTCTAACGAAATAAAATATTAAATTTATAATTTTTTATGTCGTAAATTAGGCTAGACAAACCCTCGAACAAATAGAGATCATCCCTGCGAACAATTAATAATAACTATATCTTAATTGTATGCGAAGGTTCATCAACAATCATATATGATACGTGATCTCAAATGATGATAACGTAATCGAGTCATTTTTTTTAAGACTATTAATCATAATATTACGATAATCCTTCATCAATACATGTTATTATCTGTCTAAATCTTATAAATAGTTAAAAGAAAATATGATCACTCTTTTATACCCTGAAACTAAATTAAAGAATATCATAACTTTTTTTTTTGATATTATTAGAATCCTCGTCCAGTCGTCGTCATCTAGGACGTTATTCACTTTATGAGTAAAAAATTCTTTTAAATAATATTAAAGATTTAAATTAAAATTATTGTTAAATTGAATATATAATCGATTAGTGAATCAGATACCAGCGATGATAGAAAATCATAGTTAAATAGTGTTCACCCCTTTTTGCAACAGGGAAGAAAGGTCTTTTGATTGTAAGCTTTATCAGTTTTTATATAAAATGGGGTATTTTGAGATATTACTTTTAAATTAAAACCTCTTTAACAATCTTATTCTCCAAGTTACAGTTCGTGGAGGAAAAGCAATGGGGAGGGCTTCAAGGTGGCTGAAGAGCTTGTTTGGGATGAAGAACAGCAAAGACAGCTTGAATCACAGTGAAGGGAAAGATAAGAGAAAGTGCAGCGTTAGATATTCAGGGAGAGATTCAAGCAACCCAACAACAATGTCACCGGCTAAGGTTGCGTGGCTAAGATCCTGCTATAACGAAACAGAGAAGGAGCAGAACAAGCACGCCATTGATTTAAGATTCAAACAGTTTTCAGAGGTTATCTGGTAAGTGAAAAGTAGAAATCAAAATCAAAATACTTTCTTAATTGATTTAAGCAAAACCTTTGATTTAAAATTCTTGATTTTTGGATTCAAAACAGGCTCGAAAAGCACTGCGAGCTTTGAAAGGATTAGTGAAAATACAGGCACTTGTTAGAGGATATTTAGTGAGGAAAGAAGCTTCAGCTACTCTCCTTAGCATGCAGGCATTGATGAGAGCACAAGCTACCATTAAATCCCAGAAAGCTCGTGGAATCAACAACAAAGACGCCATTAGATTTGACATCCGAGCACGGAAATCCATGGTAAATAATAAACATTCCTTTTAATTTGATATTTCTACTTTCATTTCCAAAGTTTTTTTTTTTAAAAAAAAGCAACCATCTTGTAGGAGAGATTTGTTGATACTGGAAGTGAACACACAGTTTCCATCCATAGTAGAAGACTGTCAGCTTCGCTCGACACCGCAATTAATGTCGATGAAAGTCCCAAAATCGTGGAGGTCGATACGGGCAGGCCTAAATCAAGATCTCGGAGAACCAACGCTTACTTATCGGATTTTACTGATGATCCTCCTTACCAAACGCCTTCTCCGCTTCTGACTCGATTTCCTGCCCGTTTATCAATACCGGATAGCCGCCATTTTCCCGACACTGATTGGGGATTAACCGGAGATGAATGCAGGTTCTCTACTGCACACAGCACGCCTCGGATTGCCAATCCTTGTATGTATAATGCCCCTGTCACACCGGCCAAGAGTGTGTGCGGCAACAACATTTTCCGACACGGCAGTGATTCTCCGAATTACATGGCGAAGACGCAATCTTTCAAGGCGAAATTGAGATCTCATAGTGCTCCGAAGCAAAGACCGGACTCAGGGCCAAAGAAACGGCTTTCACTCAATGAAATGATGGAATCCAGGTGCAGTTTAAGTGGGGTTAAGATGCAGAAATCATGCTCACGAGCTCAGGAAACAATCAGTTTCAAGAATGCAGTGATGGGGAAGCTTGATCGTTCCTTAGAATCTGGACGAGATTCTGAAAGAAACCATTTGCAGATCAGAAGGTGGTGATTTGCAAAAAACAAAAAACAAGATGTAGAATTTATAATATGTAATTCAGACGTGAATGCGAAGGAATCTCTGTTTTTCCTTGTCAATGAAATGAAATGAAATTCCAAGTGTGAAGTTTGAACTCTTCAGAACATTTTCTCAAATCTACTGTAAAATAATGAACACGAAACCGATTTTGATAGATTAAGCTGATGGTTGTATTTGCGGGTAATGAAATGACAAATTAAAGTCTAGATTTTTACAGAACCCTGAAGAAAAAAGGTGACAGAATTCGAGCTATTTGCTTGATTTTATATAAACATATTTACGTGTTAAAATAAAGGTGAATAAAATTTAATTCGATTCGAATTTTTATAATTTATGTTAGTTCTTCAAATTTCAAAATACAATAATGTTGCATTTATTTTACTTGCGTGTATTTGTGTTGGTTTTCAAAGTTCATAATTTACTCTTTGACCAAAAGAAAATATCCACTAGTTCGGTAGTATGGTACTAAAAGGTAATTAAATGCGAAAGTACTTCAATCAATGCATTTAAAAAATTTACCCACACTGTATTTGTATTTATTAGTAATAATTACAGCAATAATTGTACTGACTGAAACAATCTAGTGAAAAGGTTAAGTATTTTTAATTATTAAATTAATTAATAAATCTTATATATACAAATATATTAATAATAATTGTAAACATATTTTTATAGAAATGATAAAACATAGGGTCAATACATTTGAATTCAATTATTGAAGAAAAATATACTGAAGAATAAAAAAATCCAAGTAAATCATGATTGGAGGATGAGTTTTAGATTCTCAAGATAAGAATGATTAGTTATTGATTTGACACATGAATGAATTTAGGAGACAAAGATAGACAGACAAACCATGTTGTTTTTCACCACTTGGCTTTTGCTGCCTCCATCAATTTTTGATTAATTACATCATTTCAAATTTTGGGTTTTGACAGTACCATGGGGTTAATTATTTTAATCACCTCGTAAACCGTGTCTGAAAGATGGAGAGATTAGGTTAATTTAGTGGATTAAAGCATTTGAAAGGGTTGTGGGGTAGAGCATGGCGGTGGCACACTCAGTTCCACTGCCGGAATTTCTTTTTTCTTCTGAAAAGTCTGCAGAAGCATAAAAATCTATTTACTGAGGAGTTTGGCCTGAAAAATGAACCATAGCTACCTGCCCTACGCCTTATGACTCGACCCTTTTGCTTCAACTTGAAAATGATTTCTCAAAACAACTTTACACATAAGACCACTTGCTAGGCGTGTAGTGTAGACCTTCTAAAAGACCTTTAATGTGTGGAAAAAAAGACTAGGGTTTGGCCTTTTGTGCTATTTATCAACTGAACCCGATTCCTATTAGGCCTTTAGGAGAAGTCTGTAGCATAATTTCATTGCTTTGAGGCCATATTTACCTGGTTCCCAATCAAATGATAATGACATGTTCTTATTTACAGGATGTTTCACAGTACAGATTATAGGGCAAGAATAGACAAAAAAGTATGCAAATGTTTTAAGATTAAAGTTTTAAATAATTGAACCGTATGGTACGAATGTCTTTTTGGAAAAATTATATCATAGGTGAAGATTCATTGATCTATTATATAATTTCTCACCTTTCTGATTTTCGGTTTACATAAGCCTTTGTTTCCTTCTCCATCCCTAACCCATTATTCCACAAGCAGCTGAACCTACTACAAAGTCACAAAATTAGGCAGTAAGTTTCCTTCAACAAAGAAGCATTTAAAACAACCACCGCCAAGTCAGGTTCAGTCACCAGAAGTGGTTTATGTGATAAATAGACAGATTATATAGAGACATTGCGATGAAGGTGATATATAAACAGATTCTAGGCACAAATGGGTTGTCAATCCTTCTACGGTAAGGATAATGAAACTAGCTAACCTATAATTTACATGTCTAAATCAATGTAAACATACAGACTATCCTGTTCCTGTACATAACCTGTGAAGATGAAAAAATAAAAAACAGAAAGTTTCTGATATGTTAACCAACACGAAACATAAATGGCATTAATTTAGACAAATGTAAGCAGATATGAAGATCACGCAACTACATGAACAATAAGTACCAAACCTTGCAAACCAAGTAGCATTCTCCATTCACTGCACTGAAAGAAATTATTCATTCTACTCGCAGCAGGTCGATAAAAGACAGTACCATAAGGGTTATGACATAAGATAATAGAACAACCAGTACTCCGATAAAGACAGTAGAACCTGAAACCATTGCCAATATTCTCAAAATCCATGTAAACAAACGCATGCTGTTCATTAGAGACATTAATCCAAACCTAGAAGCCTACTCATTCATACATGCACATGATACTATATTTTTTTGTCTGCCTCAGAATAGAAGTAAAACTCAACTTTAACCACTTCTCAAGAGCTGAATGAATTTCAAATCTCAAATTTCCGTGTGTGTGTGTCTTTCTAACTTGTCCAGGTGCCCTTCTCTGAAAAAATAAATCTCAATGCAAGGTACTTCAAGCCTTTTTTGATGCTTTAGGTGCCACTTGAGCCCCCAACATTTGCAACCATTAGAAAAGTAAATGCAAACATATGATAGAATAGAGTTTTTCTATGTTTAATTCTTAATAAAAGCAATTGTTCATGCACAATAATCAGGCATATTATTCAATATATGATAACCAGCATCATTATTAAATCACTACTATTTTGTTATTCTTTTGTTTTAGTCTCTTTTAGTAATATTATTAGACATGGATGGATGGCTAGGAATATGATTAAATATTTTAAAGTTCAAATCTAGACTCCCAATGAAAAAGCAGATGGTGTTCATCTTAGAAGATCCGGGTTTAATTGCTTTGTTTATAAGGTATGTATGCATTGTCAAAGAGTTAAGAATATATTAAGAATATATGTATGAATAAATATTAACTTGTAATCACTTTTAGACTATTCAAAAAGAAATCTACAACTAGAATTAAAGCTTTATTAGTAACCTTAGGACCGAGCAGAGATAGGTATGAGTCGTGCCGGTCGGGTTTTTGGCCCACCCGACCTAACCCAAAAATAAATATCATAAACCTAATCTCGACCTGATTTATAGAAAAAAAAATTAGAGACCTAATTGTGAAAAATAATTTTAAGACTTAATTGTAAAAAATATATTTTTAAAAACTAAATTATAAATAAAAAATCAATTTTAAGGTCCTAATTATGAAAAAAATATAAAAGACGTATTATTATAAATATGCCTAAAAATTTTAAGGAAAAATTACATGATTGGTCTTAGGTCGGATCGGATATTTTCCATCACAAACTCGATCTTAACCCGACTTCACCCTTAATAAAATACCGACCCAAACCCATTTTTATGAAAAAATTCGACATAATCGGGATGGATAAAATACCCATCCCTAGGTCCAATATCAGAAGTCCGGAGCTGTGAGGCATGCCTCCCTAGTTTTGAATGGAGAATTAGCATGAACTGTGAAAGGTTTCCTTAACTGCATTCACCCAAACAAGTTATTTTCAAAGCTCCAAGATGAAAATCATATTTAACGAATTGACTAAACTTCCCAACATTATAACGTGCAAATATCTTGTACCCTCAAAGCAGAATGATTATGGGTTTACATCCCTATAAAATAGCCAGGGGTGTGATGCAATTGGAAATGCAAAGAATATGAAAACTGCAGAGCTATGTTGCACTGAAACAGATACGGGGACGAGGACGAAAAACGATAATATCTAAAATTATAGGGTACGACAAATATAAAATAAAATAATATATATAATTTGATGCGACATGAAGTTCACAATTTTAGAGTTTCCACAGGGCTAGGCATGCCTCTCTAACCCTCAAAGAAGAGCTAGCATGAAGTGCTGTAGATTCTAAAAGAATAAGAATCTTTAGTGAAAATAAAGTGCAAACATACCAGTTAAAGCAAAAATCAGTGGAATCATCATAAACGCATTGCTTGTGTCTCTCTATCTGGCAAATCTAACACATTTAAAAGACTGAACATGACTAAACCATCGAAATAACATTGTATCTTATTCTATTAGTTCTACCTCCACTCTCATTCATACTTCTCTGATTTTGTTTTTCTGGTTATTCCAAAATCTCAATATCCTCATGTCAGTCCAAGATCCTTTATAGATAGCAGCAGCTGGTAAGTAATGTCAAAAATAGAAAGGAATGACAAAAGAATGCATTTGTGATTATAGAAGAAATCTCATCGTTTGCCACCATAATGCTGTCAATCACCATATCAAGAGAACATTGATCTATTAAATACAAACAAATTGAACTAATGCAAAAGACAATGGAGATTGGAAATCAAAAGAATTCAGATTTAATATCAATGAACTTTGCACATAAATGCAAGAAAATGTATGAAGATACAAGTTCTTTTCTGTTAAACAATAATAACCATGGTGTTTTCTCTTTTTCATTGATAAATAAGGCATCGTATTAATAATAATTAAGAAAAATCCCACATAAACCTACACATAGGAACTGTACAAAGCTACAAACCAAAGGAGTTAAGTGGTTAGGCTGCAGAATTTAATATCCGAATCTGAATGTATATCATGTACAATTTCACCATGTACAATTTTACTACTTCTGTAAGTAAAATACTAAATATGTATATTAAAGCACCAAAGCTTTTGGGTTATTCACTTCCAAACCTTAATAGCCCCATCTCTACTGCTTGATAGCAAGAGTCTCTGGTTCAATTTCACAGAAGCCAAAGATAGGACGGAATCATGGTGGCATCCAGCAGAATCAGTAGCAGCAGCAGCAAGAACTGCTTTTGCTGTCAACTTTGTTGTTAGAGGTCGTCTCTTAGTCTCCTGTTTACCCAAGAAAAAAACTTCAAAATATTAAAAGCAGGATACCCTAAAGCAATAGTTCCATAAGGCACGCTTGTGTTCTAGTGAAAAGGTAGTTAAGAGAATGTGCACAAAAAGACCATGAGAGAAGATGAGTGAACCAAATACATAGTAATCCAATAAATTTCTGAAAGGTAAAACACAAGAATGAAGTTTTATGTAAATCTATGATCTATCATTAAAAGATACCTGTACAACTTGTGCCCCGAAACTTGATCTTGCTTCATAGAAATCATCATTTCCAACTCCCTTAATATTTGGACCACTGATACAGTAACTTCTATCAGGGCTGCAACGAAAACAGTGTAAGTAATGCATCAAAATTCCATAAGATCACTGAACAGGGATAGAAAAGGAATTTGACAAAAACCTGCAATGGTCCCAGCGGCGTATCCTTAAGTCAGTGCCCCCAGTCAACAGATCACCACCAGGTAAAGGAAGTAACGCACGGATACCCGGAAGACGAGGTGGTGGTTCATTTAGTTCATCCACTCGATACTTTGGATTTGCATTCCTCCTTGGATCAGATTTAGAGCTTGTTTTAGTGGCTGACTTTGCCAATGCCCATGGTAAATCAGACATTTCTGCATCGGTGTCATAATTTGCAGCCCTAAATACCTGGAGATAGAAGTTGGAAAGAAAAAATTCAATCGCAATGAACGATAAAAATTCTCATTATAGAGAGTGAAGATTTTCAAAATGTATAACTAGAATATCTCTTCAATTTTCTCTCCTAATGCAATTTGGAAGGACCCTCACTTTCTATGCTATTGAGCATGATGAAATCTTTTTTCTTCCCTTTTCTATTACCCGCCCCTTTTAATTCTCGGAATGTTTCCTCCTACCAAGAACAGTGGTCCATTTTCTCTCCTATTATTTTTTTTCCAATTATTGTTCCAAATACCAAAATCCTTTTATTTCAATCATGCATACACTAAGTATGATAAATAAAAGCAATTGCCTCTTTACCTGGTGGCAGGTCCCATTCTCTGCATTCCAAAGCGAGACTTCATTGCAGCCAGCAGCCACATAAATAAGCGGCCTCGCAGTTGTAGAAACTAAGGCGCTGGAAGGAGGAACAAAGAGACACATCTTTTCCACAGGGCATACAAGAGAATACTGCCATGAGTTCACAGGAATACGGAACCTCAAATCCCAAAGGGTAAGCACACCCCTGGAAGACCCTGAAACAAACCAGTTCCCGCACGGGCCTGCTACCAGACATGATATATAGCCTTCCTCTGGAACTGCTTTCAATGTCCATGCATTTGAATTTGATCTTGTATCCCAAAGATGAATACCACAATTTTGGGTGCTGTACATAAATGTCTGAATGCCATAGTTATCCACAGGGTAGTTCAAAAGGGTAACTATAGCACCTTCCTTCACATCCTTCTTTTTTATATCAGCGATACCCGAATACTTTTCAATAACATTTCCAAGACCTCTAGATATGTGATCAACAGAAAACATATGTATTGTCCCATCACATGCTCCAACAACAACTTGAGCAGAACTTCGGAGCATTGCAGTGCATAGTGCTCGGCTTCCTTCCAAGTGATAAGTCAGCCTCGACCTAAATGATATATCCTTCTCCAACTTTCTTGAATCCCACACTTTGACAGTGGAATCATCAGATGCGCTCACAAAGAAACTGTGATCATTTGAAACTGCAATATCATTGACAGCAGATCTGTGCTCCTGCAGGTGTGCGACCAGCACCCCACGGGGCCTCCAACCTGAATCTGGAACTGATGAAGACTGAGCAAATGAGGGTAGTCCTGTAAAATCAGTTGAAGCAGAAGCACCTTCCATCGGAACAGAAGTTCCTTTCACTGTACCGGATAATGCCACGTCTTGAAATTTACTATTAACATAGGCTATTTGATCATTTTCACGACTTTCTGGTTCATGCACAACTCTATAGAACTGTTTAGAACCACCAGTGATACCAAAGGAGCCTGAAACAAGCTTAGGTGTTGGAACTGAACTAGCCATGCTAAATGATTTACTAACTGGATCCATCCAAGGCAAAGGAGTATCAGAAGCTGCTGGTGGGGTTACCATAGCTCTCTTGTCCATGCTAAAAGAGTACAAAGGTATACCTTCTGAAGATTTGTCACACATGAAACTGTTTAAACCATTGAGTTGTGGAGATGTCAAACCTGAAAACTGTAGCTTCTCTGAGCATAATGGATCACGTGTGTCAATTACACTAGAAGCATTTCGTGTATGACCTCCCAGAAATATCAGCTTGGTATCATCATCATCTTCTGGTAGCCCGGATTGCTGCAATGCAATATCATTGGGTTTATGACTTCCAATAGACTGTTGTTTCTCAGGCCAATACTTCATTGAATCTAATTCCCCAGCCCCTCTCTTGAGTAACTCAGCAATTTCCAATTGTTTCGGTTGCACTGATGAATTGTACCATATTTTTCTCTGTCTCTCTAACATGTCTGAACTCCTAGCATTTTCTAGGACTTCATAAAATACTTCTCTTGACACAGGTGGTTTTAAACAAGAAAGAAGAACCTTTTCAGAGTCCAGAGATGCAGGTTGTCGACGTAGGAAAGGTTGTATAACTGGAGCAAGGAAAACATAAGAATCTACAGCACCCAAGCACTCACTGCTAGATGCAAGGAAAGTGGTAATGGACCTCCTTACCCATTGACTAGGAAAACATAGCAATGGAAAGGAACGCTCTATCATTTCAAGCAATATTCTTTTCCGTAAGAAACCACTTCTGCACAGAACAGCCAAACAATCCAGTGCATTGACAATAACAGCCTCTATCACATCACCTAAAGCCTGCTCGATATAAGGTAAAAGATATTCCTCCACACTTCGTTGGCCAACAAAGAAGCAGACAAACACAATTTGCCCATAGAACACTGCCCTAAGCTGCTCATCTCTATCATTCAAAAAAGCTGGGAGTATGGGCAACAAAAAATCATTACTCTGTCTCTGGCCAAAAAAGCTGCATAAGTTGCCAATGTCCTGAAGGAGTGCTCTTCTAATGTTTGGAGTTTGCTTTTGACCCATTACAAGTTCCTGAACTACCTCAGCAATGGACTTCCTTAATTGCTCTAGCTGTGCGTCACTATTTAACCTCTGAATGCACCCAGATGACTCACCAGATGGAGCTACTGAATTTGGTGGCAAATTCAATTCATTAAGAACCCCAGCCTCACTCAGCGTTATTGAATGAATCAAGAATCCATAAGCTGTCAGAGCCAGCATAGCTATATTGCTTGCATAACAAATTCTCACACTTTCCTCTGGATCATCAGGAAGCATGGAAAGCATTGGAAGAATATACTCTGGAAAGATTTTTGCATCACTTGGAGGAAAATCCCGAACTAAGGGTAGAATGTCACACAAAGTCTCAAGGGCAGCACACCGCACAATTGCCGCTGGGTCAGAAAGCATTGCAATTACATATGGAAGTACTCGCTGCAAGCGATCTTCATCATCGATGTATAATGAAGAGGTTTTCAGCAAAAGTATAGCCCCTCTCCTCAAATGAGGTAACTTAACATTACGTATGCAGGAGCAAAGTAAAGAGGCAACTAAAACCATCCCTTCACATTTCATACAATCTTCGGGTAATGGCAGGAAAGGCATTCCAAAGGTGTCTGATTGACTGTCATAGTCAGACATCAATGAATTTAAATCATCCATTCTAATCTTTTTCAGAAAAGGGTGATCATTTTTCCTAAACAAATCAGAAATATTTTGATGAACGAAGGTGGGAGATTGCATGTCATGTTGTTTAAAGTCTTCGGAAAGTGCATATTTGGGTGTATCCACTGCTGTTGGATTTTTTCCAACGTAATGATTGTTCTGTTCAACATCACCAAGTAGGGTATCAATGTTGCCTGGAAGCTTGAAATGATTGCTAGCAGAACCATTATCCATCTTTTCTCTTTTTGTCAACAAGTGATTTGTTGAGCTCAAGTTTTGTTTTACAGCAATCTCTTGCGACGGTTGTTTTGAAACATCATCTTGCAACGGTTTACCACTTAAGGTATGTGACTTGCCAAGACCTCCTCCCATCACATCACTTGGCCTCTTGCTCATCATTTGATTCAATATCTCAGGGAAAACCCTCTGGCACATTGCAATCTACAGTAGAAATTGCAGAGCAAGGGCATATATTAGCAGTGGCGGATCCAGAAAAATATTTGAGGGTGGGCACATATAAAATTTTAAAATTTCAGGATGGACACAACTCATAAATATTAAAAATTTTAAGGACTAACTCATAAAATTTTAAAAATTTAAAGACAAATGTGTGAACTTTAAAAAGTTCATGGTGGGCATATGCCCATCCTATCATACATGTGCATCCACCACTGTACATTAGATGTAAGGATTAATTTCCAAGTCGTAGATTAAAAATATAATTTACCCTCATATCAGAATGAAGAGGATTCCAGCAACAATAAAAACCATGCAGAAATGGAGAGAAGTAGCCAGGAAATGCAACATCTACATAATTCTGTAGATAACTTTCAGCAGATAGGCGAGACTCTGGTTCAAGCTGGATCATATGAAGAATCATCTTTCGTACTCCAATATCTGGGATCTGCACATGCAAAGCAAATGGTTAGAAAAGGCATTACTAACCATGAATTGATTTTAACATGAAAAGAGAGAGAGAATAACTTCTTACGACTAACAACAATTGCACTGATAGTAGTCTTGTCACTTGTGCAGGCAAGTAAATAGCAGCAATAAGATCAAATAAAACTCAATATGAAGGAGAAAAAAAATCAGTTGAGTGGGGTAGCAAATGCATCACCTTTTCAAGAGATTGACAAGGATCATATTGCCCTCGGCGATATGCAAGAAGCTGAGAAAGTTCAAACAGTGGCTGGCCCTCAAGGAAAAGCTCCGCAATTACACATCTAAACAGTTGCATAGCAAGGGCATATTATTATTGTCGGACAAAAATGATATTGAATTTACATTTTGTTAAAAACAAGTAGATTGAAATCACTATTTCCACATGAAAGATCAAACTATATCAAAATGACTTAGAAACCTAGAGGTAACAAAATTTCACAGCAATCGAGAGATTATCATTACTTCACTAGAGGACTGAACATCTGGCGATAGCCCGATACTACTCAACATTTCAAACATGTTCAATCCTATCAGTTCGTAAGCTAATATCATTAGAAGGAATAGTACAGATAAGTATACATAGATCCTACGTACATAGTTTACAATGTAGCAATATCTCACCAATCCTTTACCTAGTAGTTTCCAAAAAGAAGCTACTATATTAAGAAATCTCACCCAATAGCAAAGATGTCCATAGACGACTTCAAAGGTGCATCTTGGGAAACTTGCATTTCACCTCCATGCTCATAAAATCTCTATATAGAAACGGGGACAAATCAGTATTAAAACAGAGAGCATGATCATTATATTCCAAGGAATTTATTAACAACTACCATTAAAAAATAGAAGCAAAAGCCATACACATGTAGAATATAATATGATCTATCTTCAAGGGTTGTGCTGAAACTTAAATAAAATATATTTTATGTACATGTGTCAAGAGCAAGTCACTTCAACAAGTGATTCACATGTAGCAATTATCATGTCCTCAGCTAGACTAGTATACCCAAATAGAACCAAATTCGGTAGGAACAGCCTACTAGATCAATTATCATCCAAAACTTTTAACTACCACACAGATGTCATTGGGGAAGAAAAGAAAAAAATGTTCTTTTATAACAGATTGCCCATTGGCCCTAAGCCATTCCAAGACTCAAATTAATAACCACAAAAACAGGCAAAACACTGAATCAATTCTTTTTCTGAGCTCAACATAAACAGAAAAGAATCCAATCATCAAATTTGCATTAGTAACTCTCAACCCCTATCAAACCTACCTTCCTTGTACGAGTAGGTTTAGAACCCAAAATTAAAGGGTGCAAGTATACCTATGTTACTCTAACCCTTCCTTTTTCTAGATGCATCTGTGTCTAGCATCTGTGTCCAACAAATAGTCGAACTTAAATATGGGAATATGATACTTTGAGGACCCTCCAAATACATGGAAATCTTGGAAAAAGTTAAACATACACATATTAGACACACACCCATGTCCAACACTCACACCTAATTCAGAGTCACGTAGAAATTAACTGCAAGAGTTGTTGACAATACTCATTAGCAGATTTCATAATCCATAGAGCTATTTTGGCAACAGAATATATATCCAAATTCCAAACTTAGTTATTTGTGGATGGTAATTTTTGCAAGATCAATTTCAAGTTTGAATCAACTCCACTTCTAAAAGAATAGACCAAAATTGCTACTCAAAAGTGAAAGGTGTGAATGTGAGAACTCATATGGCAGTAATTTAGATGGCAATCCATGCTTGTACAATGCACCGAGAACTTGAGACTGTTCATCCAATCATCTATCACTGTATCACAGGAAACAAACAAAACAAAGAAACTGCAGCAATAAAATAAGTGAAACTAGAACCAACCTCTGGTGCAAGATAACACAGCCTTCTTCCTCCAGTGTCAAAGAAGAAGGAGAAATCCGAAGGGTCATCGTAAGGAATATATGTAGGTTTGAATGAGGCAAAATCAGCAAGATAAACCCAGTTCCACGAGGTAACCAACACATTCTCACACTTAATATCACCTAAAAACAAATTTGAAAGTGAAACGATTAAAAATAACATACACACGTGAAATCAGAAGATAAAAGAAATAAATTTCTTTGTAACTGAACTGACCATGGCATATCCCCTTCTCATGACACTGCTTCGCTGCAAGAAGCAACTACAGCACCACCAAAATAGGGGAAAAAATCAGACGAACTTTACTCTCCAAAGCCTAAGAGAGTAATATGCAAAGAGGAAGTAATGGCGACAGACCTGAAAAGCTAACCACTTCTTTTCAACGAGACTCAAAAATGGCCGAGTACTTAACCGATCATGTAAATTGTTGAAAAAATATTGCCTTAATAAATATGCTGCCTTATCTGTTTCTTGCCAAAACTGTACGAAAACCAAACATTCCAATCAGAAAAACGCTGGATATAAAATTAAAAAGCTTTCAATTGGTTAATCTCAATCACAGGTATTAATCATGTATATAGGTCCGGCAATACAATTCTATATCATTGAATTTAGTCAGGTCAAAACTAAATTCAAATCAAACACTAAGAATCCAGGATTGTTTTAGAGAGAGAGGGGGGGGGGGGAATTAAGATAAAACCGGTGACCTGGAAGGGCCAAACATGGGGGTGTTCCAGTGACAGGAATATTTCTTTGATGTGAACTAGACGGCGCTCGTACTCGCGAAGATCGATGGAATCGCCTCGTTTGAAGTATACCTTAACGAGGACGAGGCCTTCGTCGTGCTTACACAGGATCGACTTGAAGAATCGGCCCCGACCGAGCACCTCCTTCAGCACCAAATTGTAGGAAGACGGCAGGTCGTGCAGGTAATACTCCGTCGCCGAGACTTGCGTCGTTCGCGCGATCTTGTTCCCCATTAAGCAAATTGAGTTTTCGCGCCGATTTTGCCAAATAATCTTATTTAGTATTTAATTTCTATGGTAGCATCGCTCGGAGAGACGCATGGAGTCTGCAGGATTTCCCTTTGTTTGAAACAGTTTTGATTCGGGCTTCGTGGCATTAAGATTGAATTTCTAGACAACGTGGCGTGGGAAGATGGGCAACCATCTCGGGTCCATTAAGACACCAATGGATCATTCATTTTTATATGGATCTATGTATAAACGGATCCACCGTCTGCGCTTCAACCCAGGAGATCTAACATAATTTTTTTTATAATTGCTATTGAATAAAAAATTAAATTCATAAAAAAATATTATAAACACAGTGTATTTAGAAAAAAAAATCTTAAAAACAAATAAAAATAAAAAAAAAATATATTGAGATAAGCATACCATCAAAATTCAGAAGTTTTCTAAATTTTCTTATCTTTATCCAATCGAAACGCATAACAGGTAAAGGAGGGTTGAGCGATTTAAATCATCAGGCATAATATTCTACTACTCAGGACTGATTATATCGATACACAATCATCAACCGGGTGAAGATCTAACTTTCAATGATCACCAACAAAATCATAATAAAAAACTAACGTCGACACAATTCTCTGCAACAATCCGTTGTTAGGGTATACTAAATCATATCATAAGGACATATAAAATAAACCACAAAAACTAAAAACGTATCATAAAAAAAAAAACAATATCATCGAGACAAAAATTCTTATCAAATGTGTAATATTGTATATAACAAGGAAATAATAAGGGTAAAATCAAAATTGTACATAAATTTAGATTAAACGTGTAATATTGTATATAAAACTTTAATTTTATATAATTGTACGCATGAAGTTATAACTTACGTTTCATAATCTATTTTCACGAATTGTTTGGTCATTCATGTTTTTTTATTTTTATTTTTGGTTTTTCAAATATTTTCATCATTAAACTTTAATCGAAAATTGACTTGACAGTAATAAAAAAAAACAATCATAAACATATACATATAAAATTAAAATAATTTTCTTTTTATGTTTTTTACTCCTAAATCAATATTATTAATGTTTAATTACAACAAATGCCACAATAAACACAAATTTATAAATAAAAATTAAACAATCATAACGATTAATTTTAAAAATTAATAATTAAATATATATATTTCCCGAACATAAATTATCATTTTAATAATTATCAAATGTGTCACGTTGCTCGGGCCTACCACTTTCAATTCCTTGGCTAACATAATTTGATTTGTTTTCCTACCACGCCTTTGAGTTTTGCTTAAACTTGGTCATTGCTGCTGGGGCCCAACATATTCAATTCATTGGGCTTTGGACAAGGACATTGTACTTTATTTCCTTATCAGAGGAGTAAGCACCAAATGATATACCTTTTTCATTATCGTATTAACAATTTGGTAATTAAGATAAATATAAGTATAATAATTAGAAACATAGAAATTTAGTAATTTAAAAAAATAATTTTAAAAATTTAATATTAAATTATAATTTTAAATCTTATGATCTCAATCTTTGAATCTCAAACTCTAAATTTAATAATAATTATAACTATCATGTTAAATATCGATAAAGGGTTAAACAAGAAACCAGGTGACCACCACGGCTGCCAAAATCTAGTAAGAAAAATCACTTCTTCGTTGTCTTGAAGAAATTATATTATGGGTAAGTTCCACCACGTGTTTATAGGATCAACCACTAAAATTTATCTATTTCATCAATTTTTCTATATCATATTTTTTATAAATAAATCTTCGCTTGAAAAAACTGTTTTTAAAATGAATTAATAGTAAATATGAGTAAAGATCATTTAGAAAAATATGACATAAAAAATAATAAGATTGATAATTTTTAATGATTGATCCTATGAATGAGCTGATGAGACTTACTCATAATATAATTTCTTGTGATTGATCCTATTAAAATTTATCTATTCCGTTAATGTTTTAACGTAACACAGTTAAAATTTTTATTTAACTCAATAATATCTGCCTAAACTATACATTTTTTTAAGATAGATGACTAAGAATTTTTTTAGCTAAAATACGTGCCTAAAATTTTATTTTCTTAGTGTTTTAAGATAACAACGTTACAAATCATCAATCAATTGAAATTTATATATTAAAATAATTTTATTAATATATAAATTTTATCAATAATTTTATTTTATTATCTTAAAATTGACACAACTAACATCATTGATAGTCTCGTCGAATCTTATTGTTGTCTGAAATCATCACTCTTTTTTCTCAATCACCTATCGTCGAAAATAGACGAGAGACATTATGATCAGACGTTGAACGACTAAAGCCTTTTGCATTTGTTGTTCGAAGTCTACTTAAAATTTCGCATGTCGATTATTGACGATGGATTATCAAAGAAAATTAGTGATGGACTACGACAATGTCAATAATAAAATTTGACAAAACTAACATATATAGTGACACCAATTTATTTTAAATTTTAAGATTGATGTTTTAAATTTTTTAGGACTATTTTATGATTTTTAATAATTTTAGAATATTATTTAAATTAATTTATTTATTTTTTATTTTTAAAATAAAAAATAAAAGTCACATGTCAATCTATTATTAGGCGATAAATTTTTTTAATAGTGTTACCTTAAAATACTAACGGAATAAAATTTTAGGCATTTATTTTAGTCAAAAAATATTAGGCACATATCTTAGAAAAAATGTATAGTTTGAATACTTATTCCTAAGTTAAATAATTTTAAACGGTGTTATCTTAAAAACTAACGGAATAAAATTTTAGTCACATAAAAAAATAAAAACCTATTTTAAAAAAGTGTAAAAATTAGATAATTGTTTCTAAATTAAGTTTTTTTAATAATAAAAGAATTATATATTAATAAAAAGGGGACGACAGTAGAAAGAATATATATGGGTAGAAAATTATTGGTGATGAATTCTATTCGACAACTATAAACCAAATTTCTTACTAAAACCTTTTCATTTTCCTGTAGAAAAAGTAGAGCAATATTATGTTTTTACCATGGAAAATACATGTTGAATTCGTGTTATTCTATCCATAAAGATTTTCTAAATTTCTAAGCTATTTTCCGTGGGTAGATTTCAGTAGGGGAAAGGTAGGCGTTGCCTATGGAAGGGATGCTAATAATCTTCCATCACCTGATAAAATATCAGAACTGGTTCGAAACCACAAGATTCAATACATCAGGATTTATGATACCGATCCCCAAGTGTTGAACGCCTTTAGAAACACAGGCATTGAAATTTATGGTGGGAGTTCAAAATGCAGACTTACAGAAGTTCCAGTCTCAACCAGACGTCGATTCCTGGCTCACAAATAGCATCCTCCCATTCTACCAGGCCACAAAGATCACCTACATTACTGTAGGCAACGAAGTGACCGAACATGGTAACGCCGCCAACTTGGTTGTGCCCGCCATGAGAAATGTCGTTTCAGCATTGAAAAAGTCTAACATCCAAGACAGTATCAAGGTCTCAACTCCACTCTCCTTTGGGGTTTTAAAGAATTCATTCCCACCTTCTGAAGGGGCTTTTAATAGTGGCCTTGAATCTGTCTTGAATCCTTTGTTGGACTTCCTGGATGAGAACCGATCACCTTTTATGGTCAATTTATATCCTTATCATACTATTCATGATGATTCCTCTTTGAAGTTTGCTCTGTTTGAGCAATCCGACCAAGTCTTTGTAGATCGGAATACCGGTTTACGTTACGACAACATGTTTGATGCTCAGTTAGATGCTATTCATTTTGCCATCGCCAATCGAAATTTCAGAAGAACTAGGAACATATCTGATACTCAGCTAGATTCAGATCATTTTTCCTTTGCCCCTAATCTACAATCCACAAAGCCTGATACTATTGTTACCGAAACCGGCTATCCAAAGAAAGGTTCAAAAGGACCTAGGATTGATACTATTGATAATGCCAGGATTTATAATACCAACTTAATTAGTCATGTTACCTCTGGTTCTGGTACAATGGCCATGCCTGGTGGAGTTCATATTATGTCTGGTACACCTGCTAAGCCTAATGGAGAGGTAGATGTGTACATTTTCTCCTTGTTTGATGAGAACCTGAAGCAGGGATCAGATATAGAGGGAAGTTGGGGCATATTTTATCCAGACATGACGCCTGCATATAACCTGGAGTTCCCTGGAACTCCAAGTGGAAGAAGCTGGTGCATTGCTTCTAGTCAGGCTTCGAAATCAGCCTTGCAGACCGCTTTGGACTGGGCTTGCGGTCAGGGAAAAACGGATTGTTCCGCCATTCAACCTGATGGGCAATGTTTTCAACCGGATAATCTAGTTTCACATGCCTCTTTTGCATTCAACAATTACTACCAGAGTCATGGACTCACTGATGAATCATGCAGTTTTGGAGGGACTGGGATCAAAGTTTATAGTGACCCTAGTAAGTCAATTACTTTCTGCAGAATCTAATTACATGATCTTTCAAGATCTAAAAGCGGTACATTACCATGTTTTATTATTTGTGCAGGCCATGACAATTGCATCTATAACGGTAATTACAGATCCTGAAACATCTCATGTCATGTACCATAACTTTTTTACTTTGATTTCATGAGAGAAACCGAGATTTTTTCACAGTAAAAAGTACCGATCCAAATGGAAGAACTTGGTGCGTTGCTTCTAATAAGGCTTCTCCAACGAACTTACAGAAAGCATTAGATTGGGCGTGTGGTCCTGGAAAAGCCGACTGTTCTTCAATTCAGCCTAACCAGCAATGTTTTCAGCCAGATACTCTAGTCTCTCATGCCTCTTTCGCATTCAACAATTACTACCAGAAAAATGGGGCTACTGATGTTTCGTGCAGTTTCCTGGGAAATGCCATCAAAGTCGACAAGGATCCCAGTATGTCTACAGTTTTTGCTTCACTTGTTCCAGTATTTTGATGGTGTCATTTAGAATTCCGATATGGGAGGATCTTGCTTGCCTGGAAATGCTTATATATTTAATTTATTTGTGCAGGCTATGGTAATTGCATCTATCACTGTAAGTACAAATCCTGAAACATCTTTTAACTTGATCCGATCTTTTCCGATTTGTACCAAAGAGGCAAAGAGAACGTATCATGAGAATAAAGGAAACTGCAGCCTATATTTGAGCTTTGGATCTGATTTTTCGTTCTTGTGATTCTCGTGCAGGATTAGGAAACCGGAAGCATGTAATACAACCAAGGTGTACGCATGGGATTGCTGGTTTCTTTCTAATGGCTTAGTTCCTTTATAGTTTGAAGTTGTGCTATGTGCTAAGGTGCATCATTTCAAAGACTGTTGAGAAGGTCGCCTCTAGTTTACTCTTGGTATTTGGCAGTGCTAATGAAACACTGAATAATGAGAATGTATGTCCAGTGTTCTCCTGCTTGTATCCTGTTTCATCAATGATAGGGACATTATTACTTGGAATAAAACTTGTATTGCAAGGTGTAGATGGTTGTTGCTTATACAAATCGGTTCTATTTGGGTAGTTTGGATCAATCACTATGTGTTGAAAGGTGATTCTATTTAGTTTGTTCAGGTTAAAATCTCTCAAAGTTGGGCGTGAGAAAAGATCTTGAGATTAAGAGACGATTTGATCAGAAGTGGTGGATTCCAGGATAATTACTGTGCCGAGAAAGTTTGGAAGCTACTTTGACATAAAAGAGAAAAGGTTATATGGTCTCAAATTGTTTGGGTTGTCCTTTAATCCCTAGACATTCTTTTATCTCATGGCTTGTTATTCTAGATAGGTTACCAAAAAAGGATAGAGTGTTGAGATAGGGGTGTCAAGTTGATCCTCTATGTTTGCTATGTGGAGAAGAACATGAATCTCGTGACCATTTATTTGGAAAATGTGTTTTCTCACAACTATGGTTGTCGATTGTGCAGGCATGTAAATTACATTTCACCATTGGGAATTGGACTAATATGTTTGACTGGGTACTCCAAGCAAGAAAAGGAAGATCCATGAAAGTTGCAATCGTGGGATTTGCAACGAGTAGTTTCAACTACCACATCTGGCGTGAAAGGAATAGTCGGTTGCATGAACATCAACTACGGTTGATTGTTGACATATTCATCATTGTTAAGAATGAAATCAAATTAAGAATGTTAGACTGTAAATATACGATAGATAGACTTCTAATGGATGAGTGGGGAATTTGTTATTTTTTTGTATAGTCTATTTATTGTGAAGGAGGTATTGTTGATACTTGATTTTATTGGTTTTTGTGAGTTCTTTTGGTGAATAAAATTTTATTTATCTAAAAACAAAACAAGAAATAAGGTAAAAAAATTATCTGTCTCTTTCTCATGATTCATTCCGCGCTTCCGTTTTAAATTAGAGGTTCTATGGTTTAAAATTAGGGTTTAGCAAATTAGAGGTAAAGCATATTCAAAATTAAAACTTTCTTTATACGATGGCATCAAATAGTGCCACCCAACAAACAAAAAACCTTCAATCATCGATGGGGATTACAAATACAAATGGAACCCAATAATATAAAGAAACAAAATGAGCAGATATATGGGGAAGGAAAGGAACTCAAACGTAACCAAATCCAAATGCCAATCAAACCATCTTACAAACAATAGTATTGCATGCTTTTCTTTTCTCAAGGGAAGAAGATGCAAATTACTTGGCCAAGGGACTGAATATTGATAGCTAGGTGGTGGACTACAGTCCCTGGTCGGCAAGATAATCCCCCAACCTCTCCACAACCATGTTGCACTGCCCTGGAGTCACAGGTTCTTCATAGATCCCAAACACCAGAGCCTGTGCAGTTTTCTTAATTGTCACACCTCCTGATCCCTGCCAAGATTAAAAGGAACATATGCAGCTTGAGATTTTCAAATCGAACTCAAAATAGTTAATACTATTTGTATATTAATCTTATTCACCTTTTTCCCACGAATGACAGCGCCGGGCTCGCCCTGGATGACCATAAATTTAGCGCCACCAAGGTGCAAGCCTGTAGGTGCAAGGTGACCCGGTTCGTCGAAATCTTTCATGATGTCGGCGATCTCCTTGGGTTGACACTGCAATCGTATCATAAAGAATCGATGATGTTGACAATGCAAAAGCTCAACTAATTAGTGTTAATGAATAATGATTCTATATGATCATGACCTTAGGGAAGTTAGAGCTCTGAGCCCAGATACTGCCGTTATGGCCAACAATAGCAGCGGCAGAGAGGTGTTGGCCAGTACCTTCAATGTCGCACATCAAATGCTCATCTACGTAAGTTTGCCACGACATGGCTGGTTTGTGTTTATTTTCTTTATTAGGGTGAAATGAAGGTGTTGAGGAAGAGATAAGCGAGGGGGATATGATTAATAAGGAAGCGAATATGAGGGAAAAGGAATTGAAAATTTTGATTTGATGATTTCTCAACCGTCGATCTTGCTTTTCTTTATTACTTTCGTCAGGTCCTCCTTTATTTTAGCAACCCATAAGCCAAGTCCCCTCACTCTTTTTAGAAAAAGTAAAAGATACTCCATAATTATGATCAAAATGGGATTTCAGTTTCACAATTTATTCAGAGAATCAAAACTTTAAACATAAATGATCTTCCTTTTATGGAAGCTTCACATCATGCATACTACACCCAAAGCAAAGAAAGTCCTAAGGGCCCATACAGTCGAGGAAAGCCAATATGCAGGCTGGTACCTGGTATCATCACAAGTGGTCTAGCTAAGTCATAAACCTTGTCTATACGCTTTGTTTAGAATACGAGATGTAAATCATGTAATGTGATAGTTGTTTATATCATCTCTTTAGTATAAATATTTCGATGTAACCGAGCGTTCGATTCTTATTTCTACGGTAAAATAATTATAATTTTTCCTAAAGTAACAAGTCATTCCAGAGACAACCTCTTCATTTCTTTTTCACTCTTTTCTTCACTTGAATTCCCTACAGGCTTATATTATTCATTCATGGGACCAAAACTGCAACAGACGTTGAACAAACAATGATTACAACAACCTAGCAAAAGAGATCATCGCAGATCTATTTGTTTAACAAAGCAACATAATTTACGTTTTTCCTGTCAACCCACGATGCATGATTATTAGTATAATTGACTTTGGTAGGCCCATGCAGAGAGATGGTGGTAGCTACAGAGGGGACGATTCAGTTTAAGCTGCACAAAATCTGACTTTGAGATAGACCCAAATCACCACAAGCCTGTCTGCCATCTCCATGTCTGTTTCATAGCTGGTATCATCATCATCATCGTCCAGTGACAGATGCAAGAGCTCCCTCTAAGTCTAAGACCATGTAGATCCTCCTTTGCCATCATCGTCATCACAATAATTATGCTAGCCATTGCTTTTTCACAATGGCTTGCCATTTTCATGGACCGAAGAGAATGACCGTACACGACTATAGATAGGCTCAAAATCAAGATCAAATTAAACGACTTTTGGATTTATGAGGCAAAAGATAAAACGACTGAGTCTAATATACGTGCAATAAATATTGATACTTGTCTAAAAACTTAAAAAGATAATAATTGATATGACAAATCTTATGGAATGATGAGACTATGAGAATTGTGGATAGGGAAGGGCACCGAACCCGACACGGTTCGATCGGGTCGAATTTTTGGTGAAAAAATCGGATTCGGGTCGAGTTGGTTTTTTTCAAGGGTGATTTCGGGGTTGAGTCGGGTTTTGTTTAGGGTGAAAAAAATCCGACCCGACCCGAAACTAATAGTTTAAGGATATTTGCAATAATGATTATTCTTTATATATATTTTATACAATTCGATCACTAAAATTATTTTTTATAATTAAGTCACTAAAATTAATTTTTTTTATAATTAGATCCTTAAATTTTATTTTTTTACAGTTTAATCCCTAAAAATTTAATTTTTTTAATGATTTGGGTCGGGTCAGATTTTATAGCTTAAAAATCGGGTCAAGTCGGATTTTTTCCACTCTAAAACCGGACCAGGTCGGGTGAAGGGTACGATTTTTCGAATCAGGTGCGGGTGGGCCGAAAATCCAACTCAACCCGATCCGTGCCCATCCCTAATCGTGGAATGTGGACGGAGCCTGCATGTGCCTATTATGAAAGAATTCAGTAGCGTAGTAACGAAACAAAGATGATGATGTACTGGGCAGTAGTAACTGGGGACTGTGGGAACGCTCAACCAACGCCTTCACGCTTGCCTCCCACTCGCCGGTCACCACATAAATGCCCCCACCCACCCACCCACACCGTAATGGAAGATTTAGTTGGGTGTCGGTCTTGAAATTTGGGGGAAATAAAGGGTTAAGGATTGTAAAACAAGGCTATGATTGAAACAAATCAGAGAGTATGTCAGTTTTAGTAATCTTGACTTAATTAATGTGGATATTTTTTGGATCAACAACCAGACAGGAAAACATAACAATATCTGAAACATATGTTTTCCAATTTATTAGGTGTCTCAGTTGCAATTTATAAATCAACAATTTTACAGCTATTTTATTTTTTAATAAAATAAGAAATCTCAGAAATTAAAAAGAAAAAGGAGAAAACAGGTTGGATCGGTGATTGTTACGACTGTTCCAGAAATCGTTGCTTTCTGTTAAACAAAGCTATAAGGCTAACAAACACTCAAAAGGAAGAAAAGGAAAAATAAAATTCTGTTAGCGCCGTTATCAGAAAAACGGCGAGTTTGGAATTCAGGAGACGCCAGTGAATGCCACGTCAACAATCCGTGAGGAGGATTTGAATGGAAAAAGAGAATTCCGTCAGTGAGGGGATGAGGTCAGGTCACCCAGACAGACCGTCCACCAAATCAAAGTCCAGCAAGGCAAAGCCTTCCAATTTTGCCAGACTTAAACCAGCTGTGATGGGGCCCTTATTTCCTTGATATTAAAATTTTCTCCCCAATTTAAGATATATATTATCTTATTTTATATAAATTAAATATCTAATATTTAATCTGAATATGTAAATATTTCTCTCCTAATGAAATAAGTTTAAAATTAATTAATTAGAGAGTATAATAATTGAACCTCCAATCAATGAAAAGCTAAAACACACCATTTAAACCGGTGTAAATCGTTTATTTTTTTATATTTTTATTCGTATTTTTATTTAAAACTAAAAAACTTAAAATTTAAAGTTTAATGTTAAGGATTATGATTAGAATTTAGAGAATTAAATTTAAAATATATTTTTAAAGTATATTAATTAGGGTTTATGATATAAAATTAAAAATTAAATTTAAAATATATTTTTTAATTTTTTTAATAAAAGATATAACTAAATGCACGATAAAGAGAAATATTTTTTTTTAATGAAACATGCTACTATTTCTATAAGGAAACACTACTGAAGTTCCCGAAAGACACAGACAAAGGAAGCGAAACACTAGGGAGGATGTTTGCCGTAGAGCCGACCTCGAGACTTACACAGTTCAACCCACAGCTTAGATGTTGATGAAGCTCTTAACTGCCTATACAGCGTTTTTTTCGAGCTACCTACATTCTTTTAAAAAAATATCCTACACACAATTCTCTTGAAACAGTCGGAAAAAAGGCTAATTCGTACGATGGATCCGTGCCCATTTGTTCGTTTGATCGTAGAATCATTGGCGCTGAAACTACCACAAGCCACAAAACCAGCCGGTTCCGGTGTTTACCCGACAACGACGCCGTGTTTTTGCAAGTTGAGACTCAAAAACTTCCCTTCTCAAACGGCTTTGTTACCTCTCAGCAACAGCTCCGGCGATTCCACACCTGAATCCTCAACTTCCGCCGACGGTTTCCACCTCGATACCCTAACACTCCGGCGTCTATCTGGTAAGACATTGACGCTGCGTATCGAAGTATACACTGGGCGTATGGGACACACGTGTGGTGTCCGTTCCGGGAAGCTGGTGGGTCGTGTTCAGGTCACTATGGACTTAGGTGTGTCACAAACCAGGCCAAAGGTATTCCAAAACGGGTGGATGAAGTTGGGTAACGAAACGGAAAAAACAAACGCTAAGCTCCACATAACGGTCAAGGCTGAACCAGATCCCCGGTTCGTCTTCCAATTCGGCGGAGAACCGGAATGTAGCCCCGTCGTGTATCAAATTCAAGGCAACATTAGACAACCCGTGTTCAGTTGCAAGTTCAGCGCCGAACGTTCAAGGTCTCGGTAAGTCCCTCTGTTTCCTTTTTCACTTTCAAATTTCAATACGGTGAATTTCCAGTGAGTTTCACACTTTCACTTGATGCCCAAAGCGAGTCTACTGCATTCTTAGATTTGGTTCTCCGTCACTGTTAGCCATCTGGGATTATTGCGTTTTCTTTAGTAATTGGAGTAGTAATTTACATAAACATGTCCAAAATTCCCAACACAACTGAACCTGGTTTCTAACACCTCTAATTTAATAGATCAATGCCAAACTGGTGATGGGAAAGTCTCTGTCTTTTGCTCTGATTCATTTTAGTACAGGTTACCTGTGCCGTTGTCCATGTTTTGAAATATTGACTATTATTGAAGCTTAACTGGGTGGGATTTCATGAAAATGAAAGGATCTATGGATTAGTCGACCTGACCTCTAGAGTCTAAAGTCTAAACATTATATTTGCTCAAGCAAAGCTTTTTTGTATGGAATCTGATTAGGGTTTCCTCTGGTATGAAAAATGAGAGCAGAAAAGAGCGTAACTTTATTGGTACTAATGGAACCATATGTTCATGGTTGAATATGTTTCATCTCTTCTATCCTCTGTTACTGCTTTCCTTACGCCAGCGTAACTCTGTGTCAAGTGGAAAACGATCTGCTTGAGAACAAAACCTCTTGTTGTAGAATAATATCTCTTGGTCTCTTGTTTAGTTAATGACAAACACACAACTTCCTTTTTCCAAATCTCCCCAACTGTCACCTTTGATTCTCTCCCCATGTGCATAAACACTTGATCATAATTTTTTTTGGATATTTCTATTTGATGGAATCATGTTTGTTTAATTAGTTTTGTTTTTAAATCTTGGTATTGATTGCTTACTTTTTTTAACCTCTTTGTTGATTGTACGACCAGATCCCTCCCGCCTGATTTTAGCAATAAGAATAGAGGATGGATGAGAACATTCTCAGGAGAAAAGGAAAGGCATGGAAGGGAGAGGAAGGGATGGATGGTAATCATACATGATCTCTCAGGCTCTCCTGTTGCAGCTGCTTCAATGATCACTCCATTTGTACCCTCCCCAGGCTCGGACCGTGTTTCCAGATCAAACCCCGGTGCGTGGTTAATTATCCGCCCCAACGGCATCTCCGTCAGCAGCTGGAAACCATGGGGACGTCTCGAAGCATGGCGTGAGCGGGGTCCTATCGATGGCTTAGGCTACAAGTTTGAACTTGTCACTGGAAACGGACCAAACAATGGTATCCCTATTGCTGAAGCTACAATGAGTTGCAAAAAGGGTGGCCAATTTTGCATAGATAGAAGAGTGTCAAGAGACTCTTCTGCATTGAGTTTAAGGTCACCTGTCAAAGGATTCGTCATGGGAGCGACTGTCGAAGGTGAAGGAAAATGTAGTAAGCCTGTGGTACAAGTTGGGATGCAACATGTGACATGTATGGCTGACGCTGCATTGTTTATTGCACTTTCAGCCGCCATTGATCTTAGCATGGATGCTTGCCAACTTTTCTCGCGTAAACTCAGGAAGGAGCTTTGCCATGATCACGACACGAGTGCTTCTCTTTAAACCCTATTTCACTGCAAAATCTCCCTTCTCTCTTCCCTTAATTATTTAGTTTTTCACCCATATTTCCCCCAAAGTTTTCTTTTGCACAGGGTGTGCCTTTTGATCATCAGGTTTGGAAGAGGCTCTTCTTCAGTTGACAACATCGATCTTTGTCGTTCGAGTTAATTTCTTTCAACACAATATACAGTTAACAGTTCTTTTATTTGTTGTTGGGTTCATACGTACCTTACAAACTGAAATTGTATAGATGAAATAAGTCAATTTGTTACATAGCTTTTGTTCATAGTTCCTTTACCTTTCCGTTCTTTTCTTTCATGAACAGCTTTCATCTTCATGTCCTATTGAATTTACATTTTAATGATCAACTCAAGTTTTATATACAAATTCAACTACATTAATGATTTTATATACAAATTCTGTAACTATGCCATAGAATTTAGCATTCTAAGGTGTTCCCCAGACAATAGACCAATTGGAGTTTGGACAAGCGAACTAATTTCAGTTGCACAGAAAACCATATTACCACAATACGACACTAAATGAAACAGACAGGAAATGAGACAAACGAAATACTGTCTTTTATAATCGGATCCTTGAATTGGGTAGTCGAGATCCGATTATAGAAGTATTCCATTTCTACCTGAATATTCTATTATCATCTTTACAGATCCTTTTCTGGTTTTCTTCAAGTACCTGAATATGTCTTATCCGTTCAAAGACGGATAATACTTGTAACAAAGACGTGACTCAAATCCATGAAGAAATGAACTGGACACTTTGACAACCATCACCGACCTGTTATACAAAAACATTAACTTCTTATGTAATGAGATCATGGGGACGGTAATGAAGTTAGATTAGCTTCCAAGTTCACGAGCAATGCCCCACAAACAAGAGGCTGTGCTGCTGGAATTCTCAGACAACTCAAACCACTTCCAGGGATCACAGAGCACTCTGGTTGCGGTCTCTGCATGTCTCTCCCGGGGATACAATTGAGCGAGAAGTCGAAACCGGCATTCCCGATGAACAATTTGGAGCAGTCTTGGCTAAACCCCGAGAAGAAATTGTAGGCAACAGTCAGGTTAATGAGGCTCCTCAAGGAACAAACCAAGTCTGGTAGCTCACCGGATAGTTGATTGTGTGCCAAATTGAGAACCTCAATGTCACTCAGGCAAGAGATTGTGTCTGGCAAATGACCCATGAGTGAGTTGTGGCTCACATCGAAAACTTGCATCTCTGAGAACAGTCCAATGCCTTGTGGAATGCAGCCTGTTAACTGGTTATTAAGAAGCAAAATCTCCTTCAATTTTGAACTCGTGAAGCTAAAACTAGCTGGGATGTTCCCACTGAACTTGTTGTTGGCTAAGTTTATCACTGAAGCTGGTGAATTCCCCAGATTCTGAGGGATTTCACCCTCGAACTGGTTGTTGTTGAGGAAGATTGCATCGAGTCCCTTGTTGAATAGATCTTGAGGGACGGGTCCCGAGAAGCTGTTGAACCTAAGGTCCAAGTAAACCAGATTTGGAATGTACAAAGTGACAGTAGGGAAAGGACCCGAGAGGCGATTGTTACTGAGATCCAACTCTTGAAGCGACGAAAGGCCTCGGAAAGTGTCGGGAACGGTGCCTGAGAACCTGTTGCTGTTAAGATGAAGGATCGAAATATCTGCAAGAACAGAGAGCTCACTAACAAGAATGCCTTGGAGATTTGCATGGTTGAGATCTATTCCAGAAACAAATGGTTCAGAATCAGAATCCATGGCGCAAAACACCCCTTTATAAGCACAGACATTTGAGCCAACCCAAGTCTTCAAAATCCCCAATGGATCAGCAGTGATTGTAGATTTCCATGCTTGGAGAGCAGTGTAAGCACTGCTCAGCTTTGACACTGAAGGGCCAGGAGGAGTAGGGGTGTTGCCGATTCCTCCACCAACCCAAACACCACCACCGCCAACGACGCCTCCATTGCCAATACCAATGCCAACACCGCCACCCACAGTGATGGCCGCTTCCTTGGGAACCATCTGCCAAAGGATTAAAAAAGCCAGGAGCAGGAGCCAACTCTTCCCCATTCTTCAAAGTTGAAGACACCTAGATAGACGGTTTAGTGTGATAGGCTTATTCCTCTTCAATGCTTTCTTTCCTTAACTTTTCTCCCCTTTTCTTTTATTTTTCATTTTTGGCATATTATTTTTTACAGTTCTAGGCTTTTATTATTGTACCAGTATCTTTCCTGTATGCCAATATCGAGTCGAGAGGGCATGATTAGGTTGCAAATGCACGAGAATAATGGTGTTCGGATGTTGATTTTTCAGACTTGGGGGGGCAGACAAGGGCTTAAATTGAGTTTTTAAACGATTCATCTTGCATCTCCAACCTCACCTTCCTCAAATTAAGAAGCAACACAGACCACAGTAGCATCCCCAGCTGCATTAAGGAGCATTGATTGTGATGTGAGCGACTTATAAATAAATCCATCTAACCTCTGTTGAACAACTCAATGCCAATGTTAAACAACGAGGCACATTCCACGAACAAGGGAGTGGCCAAGGATCGAGATCGGGCCCTGCTCAGTTTTCTCTAGTTTGAGTCTTGATGACAACCGGGTCACAACTCACATCAAATCTTGCCAAGTTTCGACTAAAGTGAAACCAGTCGTACTACACGCACGATTGATTCGCCTGTTAAAAGACTTAAAGTGGGTTAACGTGCAATGTTTCCTTCCATGTCTGAAGGGTGGGAGTGAGGTACGAACAATGCTCATAATCATTTGGTGGAGAAAAACGCATGCAACTTTGATCTCCTTGTTGGATGGCGGCTAAAAATCGGATTTTGGGATTTCATGTTCACTTACATAGTTTTATCAGTAATTATAGAGGCGTGACAAATACAATTCAAGGGGTATACCTTGTCGTATTGCAATCAAACTGTTGGAAGCGTCCCTGTCAATAGCCATGGGAATCAATTACATTTGCATTTATGACAACCGATCTGCATGTTTTTCACACAGAACTTTGGGCCATAATTTGGGAAGAGGCCTGAATTTCTCTAATGGGCTATTTCCTGCCACAAAATGAAAATCCAATCTGAATTCAGATGGTGGAACGAAGTTGATCAAATTTCAGTTTCTTTTGCTGGGGGATGTCCTGTTTCCCAAGGACGTGCGACGGTTGAAGCAAGTGGGTGTTGGTGGGGTGATCACTCTCAATGAACCTTTTGAAACTCTGGTTTCTACTTCTTTATATCGTGTGAGTATTATTGGCCATATCTATTACGAATAAACATGGAGATGAAAATGGGAATTGATAAATGATTTGGTATATTTCATTAGCAATGCTCTGTGAAACCAACTTAACTATTAGCCTGTATTTCCAAACAGGTCATCCAAAGGGTGAGCAATGTTGCATTATTCAGTTCCTTGCAAGTAGCCAAACCTCATCTCATTTTGATGTGATACACGTTGTTGCTGTCAAAGAAATGAAATTTCCAGGCTGAAAGTTTTGGAAACTTGCTCCAAAAGCCAGGATTCCCTGTTGAGTGGATTACCATGGGTGGAACCTGTTCAAAGAGGCTTGGACATTGAACAAGAGAGAAAAAGACACAGGGAGAAGGAAACTTCATCATGGTCTGATTCTGGTTGTTAGGAAACTACTCAAAGGGTATAGTATACTTCAAGTACAAACTTCATCAATGGAGTTGTAGTCATGTAACTTTGCATACATCAACTGCATTTCAACAAATTCTGGGAAATTTTGTTCAAATACCAACAGTTGTTGTATTCACCCCAATCTTATCTAATCTTTATCTTCATCTTCATCTCAAAATATTATAATCCAAACTTTGTTTTCTTCACCAAGAGATGTATGTTAGGAAAGAAAATGGTACCATAAGCTGCAATCTCAAATGTTCCTTTCACCTTTTGCTGTGTCAATTATTCTCTCTTGAAAGGCTGATGGAATGGCGCCATTGCATCATTGATAATGTACTATATTTGTTGGATTATCCACACAGAAAGAAACTTAGCTACTGTTGCCATGTCTTTGATTAAATTATTCATATCTGCATGAAATGCGCGACAACTTTCCTAACTACAACCGGTTAGGTATATTTTAACAGGGAAGAGTCTTAACTGCCACGCACAGGCACAGCCGCCTGCAACTCCCATCGAGTAGTTCCGCGACAGTGAACTAAATGGACTGTACATGTCAGAGTACAAAAGAAAATGTTACAAAAAGGAAGCCAACTTTAGTAAGCTTCACTCTCTTCAAGAAACATATTGAATTTAACTTCACAATTAAACTACAGCCTACAGGCAACTGATCGATCAAAGGAAGGTTTACTTGAGTACTGTGTAATTGAATATGAAAAATGAATGGATCTTTCCATTTCCTTAAAATACAAAAAAAATTGATCTTAACAAGCCTTCTGAGAAGAGACCAGTGGGGCTGGTTTCTATATCTAAAAACAAGCTGTGCCATGGCTTTGCTGTTGAAGAATCAAAAAAAGGTGGGGGAGAGTACCATGTTGTTATATTCCTTCTGGCACTACACAATTCTCCTTGCAACTTCTTTAAGGGACCAAATCTCTGCAAAACCCCAAAGCCCTAAAACACTGCTAAGTAATGCTACTGCTTTCTAGTTTCTTTTAAAAGCACCCGAAATCTCCCATAAAGCTAAAGAAATTGAATATCAGCTTTTTAGGTTGAACAAGACATGTCATTCGCTTTTGTGTTGGTTGCATGTGGAAAAAGACACATTTCCTCTTTCCCCCTCTATTATTCATACCCCACCATCCCTACTAAGATTGGATTTTTCCTTTTGGGGTTAGTATTTACTAACATCAAGCATTTTTGCACCATAGATTTTGTAGTCTAAATATAAAATGACAAGATGAAAGAATATTTCCCATAAGCTATGAAAAAGGGTCATTTCAAAGCATGCACAAAGGTTATTCTTGTCTGCCCATTCGCTTGTTCAAAAGCTTTAATAACTCCTTTCAGAAACTACGATGAAGCTGCCTTGCTATCCATCTTCTTCTATTTATCTTTATTAATTCATGCTCATGCACATCCCATGAAAGCCAGAAGATGACATGCACGTTACTCTCTCTCACTTTATTTCTTTGTCTTTATGAATGCGAAGTCTGGTGGGGAGATGAATTCATTTCATTTGCCCGATATAATACTAGTGTGATATACAGAAACCAAAACTCGAATCTTAGGGGTAAATTTAAAAGCAGAAAAGAAGTTTCCCAATTAACAGAAAACAAAGAAAAAGACTGATGCTTTTAAAGTATGATTTCTGCTACTATGTATATTGTTGAAAGTTTCCAAATCTAGAAGAAGAAATTTAATGAAACCCCACATCCTCTTCAGTCTTCTATCATCCTTTTGATATGCAAGTTAATTACAAAGAACCAAACAGATCATGGTGCATGACATAGTAATGTCTCATCTGTCCCCTCAACATGATGTTATAAATATTTAAACTCAATTTAAAAGGTAAAGTTTATTTCATTAGCCGAACATTAGTACCATTACAAGAAGCACCGACATGGAATGTAAAGTTTAGAAGAAAATTAAGGAAGAAGTTAAAATTAAATTTTGATCGAATTAAAATATTAAAATAAAGAGACCTACCGAAAGAAGCAAATAAATATCGAAATGAATACTTGAGCTTATAAGTCAACATTGCACCTATTAGGATTGAAGGGACAAAGCAATCACAGTTTACTTCAAGCAAGGGATTTGAATTTGACCATAACATGAAAAAAAAGCTAGCCGATGATGATGAAGACGACGACGATGATTTAAAACCAACTTTGTATTGTTTCATGGTTTGCTTGATCGATGTCATACGTTCGAGAATTTTTTATTTTCATTAATCATATCCAAATAGACGAAATCAATATTTATAATTCACACATAATATATATAGGTATATTACATATTGATATACTCCGACATTTTTATATTTCACGTTATTAAACATGAATTAATCCTGTAAATTAAATTTCATCGTGTATAAATATTTTGATTATATCATTATAAAGACCCTGGTTAACATATTTCATTATACATATAATTTTATTCAATATGTGACTATTAACATTTTTTCTGTATATTATACAAATAAGGTGGAGGAACAAGAATACAATAAATACTGTATTTTTCATAATTTTGCAGTATATTTTAAAAAATAGAATTATACAAGTGCTTTTAAAATAATAAAATAACAGTATAAGAATTAAGAAACATAAAGATGATATTATAATGACGATAATGGTGCTGATTTTGATGCAGCAGCTCGGATATTTCGCTTTGGTTCTTCTCTCCTTGGGTTCTTGCATTTGTCAGAAGAGAGCAGCCTTTTTCTTTGTTTTTGCTTTTCTCTTTCGCTTTCATTTTATTCTCTTTCCTTCCAACATCAACTTTGTATATTGTACAGGTAACTGAGCCGAGACGTTGAGAGTTATGAAACAGGCTTCTATCCACCATTAAACAAAAACAAAGAAAAAGAACAAACTATATATAGTACTTATATAACTGTGTGTATATATATTGTGGTTTGTTTAAAACTTTAGCTTTTCTTTATTGGCTAGCCATGATGGTCAGGGTGGTCAGGGTCAGTCCAGAAAGTGGAGTACTTCAACCAGTCAGCTTCTGGTGGGTGGGTGATTGATGACTCCTGCCAAAAACAAAACAAAACTTAGGGTTAGGGTTTCACCTATAAACAACAAACGAAGAAGCTGCCTTTTTTGTCCACTCTACAACCCACTAATTTATGAGGCAACGTAGGATAAAAGAGCCTGCATGTTGCTACCACACTCATTACTTCTTCCGGAAATCGTGTTGCCCTTTTTCATACTCCCATTTAAGCCCCTACTTTAAATTAAATGGTTTTGGGTTTTAGATTAAGGGTTTTGGTTAGAGTTTAGGGAATTAGGAGTAGGGTGTATTTTTTAGGATGTAGGATTTAGGGTTTAGGATATAAAAAATAAGGGTTTAGGATTTAAAATTCAATTTTCTAAAAAAAATACAAAAGAGGCATGAAGGAAGACACGGAAAAGAAACATAGGATTTTTGTTCGTTCTTCCAAGCTACCTTTGCCATTATCCCAACCAAAACAATGCTGCTGATGTTATAGCTAAACATGATATATATTTTACCATATCATAATTATTCTCAACGCTAAAAATATTAAATTCATGGTATGCAAGGTTTAAGATTTAGGGTTAACGTGAAAGGTTTAGTTTCAGTAACACTAAATGGAACGTATTGTTTTTGTTCATTATTCTTTTAAGATATTTTCCCTTTTCATTCTCTGCTCTTTACAGCAACATATATTCAAAGATTAACCAAAGTAGGGTGTAGGGAAAGTAGTCTACGTATTAGTTTTCCAACTACCTTTAAAGGACACTATTGTTTTAAAATTTTATTTAATTTGGAGGCTATACGGTTTCACATTCTACTGTAATCAGATATACTTTAGCTATATTAAGCGAATCTTAATTATCTATCCTTAAGAACAACATATAAAGAAAAGATTGCCTTAACGTATTGATTTCTGCTGAATCTTAGGTGGTAAAGGAGGTTGTTGTTCATGTCAAAAAGCAGATAATTATGCTTAATTCTCTACGAAGAAAAAGCTATGCACTCACTTTAACACCGTTTTATTTATAGTATGATATCTCCCTTCATTTCTTTAAGGAGGTTATTGTTTATTTATTTATATTTCCACTTGCTTAGTTGGTATTATGAGGGTAAGAAAGTTCAGACTCACTTCTTTTGTATCACTTGAAGTGCAACTCATTATTAGTTCTTCCAAACCTGTTGCAGACCTTCCTCCCAGTTTATGATTTTGCTGCTGCTGCTGCTGCTGCTGTTGCTGCATTTATTCAGTTCAACAAATTATAAGTATACGACCAAAAGTATTTATCCATATTGTTCAAGAATCAAGATCTTAAATTAAGCATGTATGATCGAATCACCCTCAGCTTAAATAAGAACTGTAGTTAATATATAAAAGAAGTGCCACTTAAAACTGTGGTTTCTCGATTAATTGCACATTTGTACTAGTAATGATGATGATGATATATTACCTGGAAACTTTCGTTTTGAAGCATTATTCTGGAGACATGAAAGGAGTCCTCATCAAGGATGATGGAGGTATGGTGGAGGGGAGGTGGCGAGATGATTGTGGAAATTGGATGTGAAAGCCTGTTAACGTGGAACGCCGTCGTAGCAACCTGCTGCTGGTGGTGATGATGGAAAAGATGATGATCGTGGGACATATGATTTGTCCCCCGATGATGCTCCGGTATCTCTTGGCTTGTGCCTTGAGTCGTCGTTTCCCTTGCAACTGAAGCTTCTCCAATCCCCACCTGCAATAGACAAACCCCCCACCATGAAAACTGTTTGCTAGCTAGTCCATTTTCAAACACAAAACATGTTCCAACATTGCTTTAATTCCTTTTTTATCACTATCTTTCTTTTAGTCCTTTCAATTTTCTATAGTTTTACTCTGATCAGTTCCAAATATTGGTCCTATTGGTGAGTAAAAATGAAGAATAGTTAGCTGACAAAGATAATCAAGTGAGGGCCATATAGATTTTCTTGTTCTTTAAATGCTGTACATGCAAGCAACCCTTAAACTTTTAAGATTTAATAAGCAAACTTTGACGTTTAGACTTAAACATGCTTTCATGAAAATATTGGATTTATTCATAAAATTTTTGGAAGTTGTACGAGAGAGAAAATGCATTGAACATAAATGAACGAAAATGTACCTCGTCGAAGCTTTTACCAAACGAGGAGAAACTGAGAAGGTGATCAGGTTTTAAGTTTTGGATATCCATGGCACCGGCAAGACTTGACAAAGCGACCGCGGCGACCACCCCAGCTTCTGACACTTCCTCTCTAAGAGGAATTAATTGTTCCTTTGAAGAACAATTCCGAACGCTGCTATCTCGCCGGCCATTAGGGTCGACGATAACAACGTTGGTTCCTTCAACAGCAGCTGCTGCAGTTCGATCAGACCAGTTGCACTGCCTTGGCTGGGTCTGATAAAATATCTTGGACACCACAAGCTCTCCTTCCTTCTCTTCCTCGTGTTGACCCAGATGATATTGGTGCATGACCCAATTAGTTTTTTCGGGTTTTCGGTTCTTCCCAAAATTCGTGTAGAGAACCAGGATTTTCTTGCAACCTTTTTGTTTGCCACTCACCATTACAGGCCTTGTCTTGCCGGTTTTGTGCCACCTTGTTTCTCCACCTTGCAAGTCACATTCGGTTTGAATCTTCCTTCTTTTTCTTGTCCCTGTTGTGTAAGCCTTTGATGGTCTATGGAAGAAATGCCTGCTTAATCCATCTCTGGTCACTCCTGCAAGAAATATGCAGAAACATTATCCAAAAATCAAAGTTAGGTTGATTTAGGTGCAACAAACAAGATTTCATGATAGTAAGACCTAATAGCATTGAATAATGATGCAAACAGTATCAAACAAGAAAAAGTAGAAGGATTTTAAGACAACCTGGGAGTTTCTCTGGATGGGTGTAACAAATCCCATCTTCCCCTTCAATTGTTGGGATGAACTCATCAATCAAAGGGTGAGACTTCATGTCTTTAGCTTCCACTTTTGCTTCGAGGTGTTCTATCAGTTCTTGATCTGTCGGATCAAATTTCACTCCTGCTGGTAGACCTAACCAGTCCTGCAATATTTCCTCATTATTCAGTTCAAATTAAAGCAAAAAAAGAGAGAAAAAGAAGAAAGCTTTAATCTTATATTGTTCGAATATATTTTAAAGAACAGCTTGACCATCCAAAAACAAAACAAAAACCCTTGATTAGAATACAAGTATATTTTCTGGTATTCTTTCCTTGATTCTTCTCTTGTCAAACTCTTGGTGTTGAAGCCAAGAATATTATGAGATGAATCCGTACCGGTTTTCCTTCGAGTTTGTGACCGCAACCTGGACAGTGCTTGGATCCACACAACCGATGCTCTTCGAGCTTTGCATCGATGAGATCGGAGCTGGTGAAGGAACTCAGGTTACTCTTATTCATTGCTTCTGTTATCTTCTTCCTTTGTTTGGTGTCGGTGGATGCTATCTTCGTTCCCTTAAACTCTTAAAGTCTTCAATGAAATAATAACCAACCTTGTACAGCAGCCGACTACTCATATCCCACTTAGCTTCTCTATATAACAGAAACCATAAGCCCGTTTTAGATCTGATATCCCTTAAAAATAAAAAAGGCAAAAGACATAAACTGATGAGTTTGATGAAGTCCTAGTTTTCCTCAACCTATGTAAATTTTACTTTAGTATAACTTTAGATCTTATTTCATCCATAGGACACGAACGCGTCAAAGAGGAGGAAGAAGGAGAAAAACATACCAAAAGCCTCTAAATTAAGTCAGCACACAGGAGGAGGAGGAGGAGGAAGAAGAAGAAGAAGAAGAAGAATCTGTATGTCTATTTAATGTCCCCGAGGCTATCTTTGTGAGAAACTATTACCTAAATCAATCACCCCAAAAGAGAAAAAAAATATGCAAACCCCAGTTGAGAAATATGCTCCAAAAGAAGAAAAATCTATTTTTCTCACAAGGAAGATGTACTGGTACTTTGTCTAACAAAGAAAGGGAAAGAGTACCGAGAGAGAGAATAAAAGAGGAAGATGTAACAGTGGGATTGAAATATAAACCTTCTTCAACCATATAGAAATCACCAGAAATTCCTCACTTAGTTTTACTTTAACTGAAATCTCCAAGTGGGAAAAAAGAAAGGAGAAAAACAGGCCTTCATATATAAACTTAACAACTTAGCTTTATAGCCTTTGCAAATTCATGTAGAGTTCATGTGGCCAGGCGGTTCAAGAGAGAGAAACAAAGAAAATACAGCAAAAGTAATTATATATATAAAAGAAAAGGAAAATACTACCAGTTGTCTGTATTTCCTTTCTTTCTTGGCTAAAGTTTAAGGTCTTCGACACCTTTGTTTTAGAGGGCTTGACTACTAAAGCAAAAAAGAGAAGAAACGGCCTTCACAGCTGAAGTACACATTCAAAAGCATGGTAACCCTACTGTATTCCAACTTAAATATATAATCTTTTCTTTTTATTTGATACATATAGACGTTTTAGCTGAGATAATATTCAAATTAAATCTATTGGCTAAGTTTTTGAATGGTTTATATAAAGTTATGAACTGAGAAATGCTCCCACGCTATAAGATAAGCAGAAAATACTAAAAACATTTCAAACGTGGCAGTAGATCAAGTTTGAGTAATGAAGACGATATCTGGGGAAAACTTACAGTTTTCCTTTGCCATGTACATATCAGATTCTTGATGTTAAAGTTTCTTTTGAGAAGGAGAGAAAGATGGAGAGATTATGGAAAAAGAAAAAGAAAAAACAAATAAAAATGACAAGAACTCACATGGGTTTCGAGAGGGAGTGCTGCTGATCATGATTCTTTTGCCATGAATGTTGCAGAAAGGGAGATGCAAACAGGAGAGAAGAATTACGGGGTTGCTTGATCTACAAGGAAAATGAGCAGTATAGTTGATGGACCACCACTCCTTTCTTATTACACCCATACAAAATCATATAAAATAATCATATATTTATATATATGAAAATAATTCAATCTTCCAATGGAAACACTTGGGGTAAATTTTTACTCATATGGAAACAAATAGACAAACTGTTTAAATAAGTCATAACTAACACTACTTAATGATATTAATATATAAATATTAAAACTTCTAATATGTAAAAATTAATAAAAAATAATGTTAATATTAATATTATTGCAAGAATTCTGTACTTTCATTGGACAGGGAAGAATATATACTCCAACATGTTTTTTTCCTTTCAATTTTGATAACAAAAAAATTGGGACAGAATATAAATCAAGTTGTAAGTAGGGAGTGTGAGCAACCTTTGATTAGGTTTCACTTTTTGTCCCAAAGAGACTGAGAGAATCAGATTGCTGCTCTTCATATTATCCAATAACATTGACCTTTGACTTCATATGCTATTTCTCCTGGATTCTCTCCTCTCGTTAATTGTTATATTTTTATTTTTTTATGTTAATCCTGTTTAAATAATTAACTATATTTGTTAACATTAATCTTGTATTTACTAAACGTGTTCTTTATGGCATGAATTAAAATTTATCTGTAACACCAAGGGGGCTAAATTCCTAGAATTTGGTCGTTTAGGGACCATAGCTTTTGAGTAGAAAAGACAGACTTAAAGTATAATTCATGTATGAGAATATCTCCTACATGAGAATAATGGCTATTATATGAAGAAAATAATTCTTAATCAAAGTCAACTATGTACTCTTTTAAAGATATAAAGATCAAACCTAAGAAACAAATGACAATTGGTTGTGTTCCAAAATATTGATAATATTAAAAATTTTATGCACATTAAAAAATATTTATTTTCTTTGTTCCAAGTGTCATGCCTGAAAAGAGGCAAGATGCATTAATCTCACATCGAAAAAAAATCAAAGGTTTTGTAATATATAAACGATAGCGCTGCATATTTTATTAAACATGTTTTTTAAAAAGAAAATAATAACTCCGTGACACAAGTCATTAACAAAAAAAAAATGGAGTCATGAGAATGAAAACACCATATATTTTGGACCGCAACGTGAAAAGAAGGTAAAGAAACAGACACATGTCGGGTGCAGGAACAGAGTCTAGCTTGGTGGACAATGACTCGGCCCCTTGGGCTCTGGCGCTTGAAAACTAGCACTCAGGGTTTATAGTCTATACTAATTTGGGGTTGGGTCCAAGGGAAAACTTGATGCTGCCATCTACACCTTTGGGCGTCCAACCTCACAACTGTAGCTAGTAAAACCGTTTGGTTAAGTTTGGTGATGGATAGATCCCCTCCCCCCATCGTACATAATAACAAAAGCCTCCTTTATCACACATCTTAAGCTGTTGGGACAGTATATGGTATAGCTACAGCCTACAGTGCGACGGCTCTGATATGGAAATAGATTAGCTTAATATCGAGAATTTGAATTGCGGTCACAATCACGTTTTAGGTTACGATATTTTATTACGATTACAATTAATAATAAATGAATTACAGATCATTATTTTTTATAATAATAATTTAAAACGATACTAATATTAGGATATCGGCCGATACGAGATCGCAGTACTTTATTTGTATCCCTGCACAGGAGTTGCGGAACCCATCACCTTCCATGGAACCCGTGTTGTTTCACGTTGCCCCTGTGAGACAGTCAGACAGACCTTTATTTTTGGTCCGAATTCTGAAATGCTAACCAACGACAATGGAAAATTAATAATCTGTTTTAATTAAGCCTGATAGTTTTATCTGAAATAAATTAAGCCTAATAGTTTTATTATCCAACGTTAGCCATAATCCAGGTCTTGGACTACCCAACCTCCAAAACCCGACCCGAAAACCAACCTATCGGTGCAAACCGTTATTTCTAGACCATCCCTTCCGTCTGCTATATAAAGCTCTGCTTTTAAGAAAAGAGAGCTCATCCAGAATTTCATATATAGTCAAAAGGATTTCATAACTATAAACATGGATTTCTCTTGTTTCAATTTTCCGTCAAAAAACTCGTCTTTATGTTCCTTTGAATGGATTTCGTTGTCGCTACATTATCTTTCTCTTCTCTTTTAAACCATAGGAACAACAAGAATAATATTTTTTGTTGTTATTATAATAATATATTTAATAATAAGAAGAATAAATCCCACTTTTCAGTGCCATCGAGTGCTGGAATCTTTACTTTGAGAAAGCTCACAACGGTTAGTTTCGGTTACGATTACCGTTACCGTCGCGGTTGTCGTTCGAGGAGGAATTCCGGTTGTTTAAGGATCCAGTGTTCCAGACGTAGAGTCATGGATTCGTGTATTTCGCCTGAGTTTGCAAAGCCTAAGATCGTTACCGGCCCAGGTGGTTATGTTCTTGAAGATGTTCCTCATTTGTCGGATTATATTCACGGTCTTCCTGTAAGCCTTTTCCCCCTTCCTTCTGATCTTTGCTTTTCCTTTTAATTCTGTTGTCGTCGTTTATCCGTTACCGGTAAAAGGATTGAAAACTGATTTTCCATGTCTTTTTGTCGGTAACGAATCACAAGAATTAATTTAATAATTTTCTACTTCATAAAAATTGATTAAAAAACAGATTCTAAATTTTATGCTACCTTTCTCCTATTATAGACTTACCCAACCCGTTGCAAGACAATCCAGCATATTCTGTTGTAAAGTAAGTCCGATTTATACACAATTTATTTGTCATATTATGGTAATTTTAATTTGATCTACTTTTCTGTTTTACGAGGCAATATTTTGTCCATGTAGATGACACTGTTCCTCAAAAAGGTTATCCCTCCCGACTCCTGAATCCTTTCTCACATACATAAATTTTTGCCTAAACTTATATTTTCTGTTCATAGGTTGTTGTTCACAAGGACAGTCCAAGAAGAATACATTTTCGACGAGCTGGACCGCGTCAAAAGGTATCCGACTCTAATATTTTATGTTCTTTATAATAAAATTTGGAAACATGAAAATACTGGATTGTGATTTCACATTCATGTGTTGATTGTTTGATAGGTGTATTTTGAATCTGATGAAGTTCATGCTTGTATTGTGACTTGTGGCGGACTCTGCCCCGAACTCAACACAGTGATTAGAGAGATTGTATGTGGGTTGTACCACATGTATGGCGTGAAGAAAGTACTAGGGATAGATGTAAATGATCGTTTTTATCTCAGTTTGTTGTCTTTTATGGAGTTTAGTTAAAGCATATTAATAGTTACTACATGGACTTCTTCATTAAACGAGTCAGCCTATCATTTTCATTAACAAATAATAAGTTCAATGCTTTTGCAGAGAGGATACATGAGATTTTATGCTAAAAATACTGTAAACTTAAATCACAAGGTTGTTAATGATATACATAAACAAGGTGGAACAATCCTCGGGACATCACGAGGTGGGCACGATACCTCAAAGACTGTTGACAGCATTCAGGATCGCGACATTAATCATGTATGTATAAAAGTCTGATGTTTCTGATTGTTGTCAGTAAGTTGAACTTCAAGACGTGCCAAACCTAACAGGCATGATGGTTTGTGGTAACTCAGGTTTACATAATTGGTGAAGATGGAACCCAAAGAGGTGCATATGTTATATTTGAGGTGGTTTATTTAATAGAATATACACAGATTCTTTTGCTATGTGAATTTGTGCATATTAAAAAAATGTTCAACATGTTAAGAATTGCAACATGTTTTATTTGGTTACTTGAAACTTTTATTTTTTTCGGCTCGCGCATGACAAATTATTGACAAGTCCTTTGACTTTGACACTGCTGTGGAGGAGGCTCAACGTGCCATTAATGTTGCTCATGTTGAAGCTGACAATATCGAAAATTGTATTGGTATGGTGAAGTTGATGGGTCGTTACAGTGGTAAGTATCTCTTTTGGTTTTTTTCTCAAGTGTTAATTCTTCATTTCAAGAAGTGAGCGAGTTACAACTTTGTCAAGAGATGGTACATCATACACGTTCCCTTTTCATGTTTTAATGCATTCATACTTTGACATACGGGTAGGTTTTATTGCAATGTATGCTACTCGTCTCTTGCTAGCCGAGATGTGGATTGTTGCTTGATACCAGAGTCACCCTTTTATCTAGAAGGGCCTGGAAGACTTTTTGAGTACATCGAAAGACAACTTAAAGAAAACGGACATATAGTTATTGTGATAGCAGAGGGTGTTGCACAGGAGTTGCTTTCGGAATCAATGACACTGAAAGATGCTTCAGGACAACAAGCTTCTCAAGGATGTTGGGCTATGGATATCACAAAAGATCAAGGTTTGCCATATGAATTCAACTCAGACAACAATTCATTGACTTCCTGTGATGTATAATATGGAACTTTTTTGTATGACATTCATATACTTATCATTTTCAGGATTATTTTTCAAAAGAAAAGAAGATACTCATAAACCTCAAGTATATAGGTTCGTGGAATAACCATTAACCAGAGAGGTAGGTATTTGTGAGTTAATAGCAGAAGTTGTTGAGCATTGTAGTTTGTTTTTTTGGCAGATCCTACTTACATGATCCGTGCCATTCTAAGCAATGCATCTGATAACGTTTACTGTACACTTCTTGCTCAAAGCGTCGTTCATGGAGCGATGGCAGGATACACTGGCTTCACAAGCGGCCTTGTCAACGGCAGGCAAACGTACATACCATTCAACGTGAGTACATCTGATCATGTTTGCTGTCACAAGCTGCTAGATAACTGAAATTTGACGCTGATTTTTGTGCAGAGAATTATAGAGAAACAGAACAAGGTTGTGATTACAGATAGGATGCGGGCGAGGCTTCTGTCTTCAACAAATCAACCAAGCTTTTGGAGCCCCAAAGTTGCCATTGGAGACGAAGGAAGTGGAGAAGAAGTGACCGAATTGTCGGACAAAGGAATATGTGGCGAAGAGGCCACTCATTTCAACTGAGGTCCGTAGTTTTCCGGTGTTCATTCAACAAATAACTTCTAGGGTTGTTATTCTGATCTTTTGTAAGGGGCATGAAACAGGTCACAGTGGCAGGCAGGCGACCAGAGTATGGTAGTAGGGTGTCCGAGGGGCTTTTTGCTTTTGCTTTGATAGGTGGGAAATAAACAGATTTCATTAAATATATGATTATAATAAGTAATAATGGTTTCGTTACTGTGAACCCTAAAGTACAAGTTATTTCACTTACCCAGATGAAACAACCCTAACCCATGATGCCATGGGATCGTCATTTTTCTATTGATGCAAACATATGTTGTAATATTTTAATGAATTGCACAGTAATTAAATTTTTTTTCATTTATTTTATTTTTTGTTATATTTTTTGAATTTTATTTTTATACAAATGGACTCGATCCATCGGTTATAAGCCCAACAATACAGTGGAAATCGAAATTTTACTACCTCTGAGGTGACCCGATTATCAACAATACGGTAAGGGAATTGCTCAACTGAACCATAAATAAGGTAAAATTTCATAAATATTGTTGTTTAAATTTTTTTAAAAAAATATTAAATTTATAAAATTATTTTTTAAAATATTAAAATTTGAAAAGTGTCAATAAAGTCAAATTCATTAAAATTCGACTATAAATAATATTTGAATTAAAAAAATAAAATGCTATTCAAAATTAGAGTTTTGTCATTAATTTTAGTATTTTTTTTTAAATTTTTTACTATTTAAAATCGGAACCTCCAACTCTCTACCCCGACTTTAATTTTTAAATTTTAAAAAATAAATCACTATTTAAATTCAATTTCTAATAAATCAGATTTTATTTTTACCGTAAAAACATTAATAATTTAATAATTAATTTTAAAACAATATATTGAGAAATACTTTTTTTATCATAATATTTCTATCGATCCATAAATCTGCATCCCAAATCAAGTGAAAAACGGAGACCATGAACTGTGGGGCCGTGATGAATTCACATCATACTTTTGGAACTGTGGGGTCTTGATTAATAATTCCAGTGCACAGATCACCACACAGATACAGTCCTGTCACCGAACACTTTTTAAGTTTAACCATACTAACGCCACGTTGCAGTCAAGTTGCCAAACGTGGCGAAGCCACAAGTAGGGTCAAATATGCATAAATGACAAGCCCGTGACTCCAATACTACCGCCACTTGAATTAATTTTTACGCAGTTGAAAGATAAAAAGTGGAGAAAAGGTAGCTCATAGTCCTAGATTTGTAGCCAACTGACCACAGACGACACAAACCAAACCACGGATAAAATAATTATATTTAAAATAAAGATTTTAAAATTAGAATAAGATATATTTTTAATATATAAAACGTAAATTTAAAAATTAAAATTTAATATCTTAATATTAAGATAATAAAAAATATAAGAAAGTATAGATTTTTCTCACGTTAAAATACGCATAACGTACACCGGCAGCTTCTGCTACTTGTTACTATAAAAGACCAAACCTTGATGGTGTTTCAATGGACATATCTCTCAAACCCTAAACTTCACCAAAAACTAGAATGATGCTCGGAGAAACTCGTCGTCCCAATCATTCGCTCCACCTTCTACCTTGGCCCGACCTTGATGATGATCAAACGGTTGATGTTCACTCTCCTGTCAACTACACTGCGCCCTGCAACCGCTTCAACAATAACGGTAACCCGTTTTACTTGCAGGAAGCACTAAGAGCGTTACAACGTCACGTGCCTTCAAACGAACCGGATCCCGAACTTTTGGATCTGGGGTGTAGCCTGGACTCTCCGCTTGACGCTTGCTCTTGTGATCGTTTCCGGATGTTTGAGTTCAAAGTGCGGAGGTGTGTACGTGGCCGTGCACATGACTGGACTGAGTGTCCGTACGCTCACCCGGGTGAGAAAGCTCGTCGGAGAGACCCGAGGATATATCATTACTCGGGTACGGTTTGTCCTGATTTCAGGAAAGGGAACTGTCGAAAAGGAGACGCTTGCGAGTTTGCTCATGGAGTTTTCGAGTGCTGGCTCCACCCTGCTCGTTACCGGACTCAGCCATGCAAAGACGGGACGGGTTGTAGACGTCGGGTTTGTTTCTTTGCTCATACTCCGGACCAGCTAAGGGTCGTCAGCTCCGTCGATTCGTATGATGGTTCACCTTGTAGTGCTAAATCGACTACCTTTTGGTCTTCCCCTTGTTCCAGTTCTCCTCCGTTGAGCCCCCGAGCCGAGTTTTCGCCCTCCTTTTCGCCTATGACTCAGTCACTGAGTCGATCTCTGGGTTCAGCTTCAATCAATGAGATGGTGGCTTCTATGAGGAGCTTGCAACTTGGAAAGGTCAAGTCTTTACCTTCTTCGAACGTACAAGTAGGCTGCTACTCTCCTGCGTTCGGGTCCCCGAGAGGAGCAGCGATCCGACCCAATTTCTGTAGCCTGCCTAGTACTCCAACCCAAAACTTGAGCCGTCATGAGATTGAGTACTTGGATTTGTGGGATGAAGTGTGTAAAGAAGAGCCACAAATGGAAAGAGTTGAATCCGGAAGGGACTTACGAGCAAAGATGTTTGAGAAACTGAGTAAAGAGAACACCTTGGAAAGGGTTAGCCTCACTCGGGACTCTGCTGGTCCGAACGTGGATTGGGTTTGGGACCTGGTGAATTAAAAAAAAAAAAAAAACTGGAAGGGTGAGCTAATTTTGATCGTCTCTTCTCACTGTGAATAGGCTCTGAAGAAGAAAATCTATGATATATTTCGCGCTACTATTTGCTGCTACGAAGTGAGGTGGTGGTGTTCTTTCCCCTTGGGAATCTTATATGAAATTCAGAAGATCATAACTCGACAATCAAAGTTTTTAAGCTTCTACGTAAGGTGGAGGCAAACAACGGATACTTCTTTCTGTATTTTGATGTTTGAATTTGTTCCTATTAAAATGTAATTAATCATCATTCTCCAAGTCCAAGTGCTGTTTTAGCAGTAATTTTCTGGTTATCAATGTAAAATATGATGATGGCTTTGTATGTTCTTGTGGTGGATTTGCAATGTTTGATGGTTTTAGAATCAGCTCTCTTGTATTGGTGGATGATGCCATTGCAATCATGCTGACTTTTTCCATTGAAGATGATGCAAAGCTGATGCTGTAAGTGTTTCTTTTCCTCCTGAAAACTTTCAAGAGTGATGATGTTTGAAGTAGGCTGGAAGTTAAACAAAGTCAAATACTCGACTCTTCCACGGAATCTAACATGAATTTTGAAGTGAAAATGGTAAGGATTTTCTGGGAAAATTGGGACGATTTTCTTAAGATTTGGGCAAATCTTATTATTCAGTTGGAGTCATATATAACATGATTAAGAAGATAAAACTATCGGCGGTGGGGCATGCGGTGGACTGGTGGCGGTGGGGTATTGAAGTATAAAAAGGAACATACTATACATGAAAAGAGAGAAGCAGAGTTTTAATTATTATCCCTTCCAACACTCAAGCAGACATCATTCATTCAGGAGCTTTGGGTAATTTTTGGATGTGCAAAGCCACAAACTACACCAAATCATGGTATTAGGCTAATAGTTTTTCTTGAAAGAATGAGCAAATAAAACTTTGGTAAAAATTATAAAAAAAAATATCATAAATTAAGATTTAAAGATTAAATTTTTTAAATGAAAAAAATAATTTGATTCGTTAATTACAATAAAATAAAAAATAAAACTTTAAACTTATCATACTGGGGTTTCCGGTTCATATAACCAAAGCTTGATTTGGAGGCATCGAAGGTCATCTTCACCATTTCTGTATGTAATTAAATAGTTTCATTACTCTCAAGCTGACAACGATTTGTGGGAATGTTTTTTTTGTCAATAGACATTTTTTTTAATATAAATTATAAAATATTTTAGTTCATATAATACATCTGTCCTATAAATTTTGTCTTGTATTGACTTTTTTTAGGTCAAACTTTTTTAATTTTAACTTTTGATTATTTAAAATTTATTATTAATAAAAATATAAAAAATATATTTTAAAAACTTCTAATCAAATAGATTTTAAATATATAATTTATATAATTTAATTATTTAAAATATTTAATATAATTATAATCAAAATTTAAAAAATTTAACTTTTAAAAATTTATCGAGACATAGGAGCAATAGGACATGACAGGTGAAGTGAATTGATTGAAAGTCAATAAAGTTTGGAAGGATGAACACGAATTTTACAGGGAATTGCTGACAAGAAGTGCTTTGGTCTGCAATTTTGTACGGGAGAAACAAAGACAATGATGGAAAAATAGCTTATAAGTTAAGCTTTATGACGGAGGTGAATCTTATCGAGAATCTAATGATTAAATTAAATAAAAATTAACCTTTTTTTACAATAATAAATTACAAAACTACCTGGACCAGAAAATGAATCAACTCGCACTTGCCTCCTAAAAATCCAGTCTTTAATTCCCCGACTCATTATTTCATGATCTGCTGGAGCATTATGAGAACTGCCCTCTAGATAGTTGAAAATGGATGGAGGGTCACGTTCATACAAAGCTCGGAAAGGGATCATTTCTGCTGATGTCTGATACGTCGTATTGTACTAATATTTTGCCTAGGCTAAGTATCGTTCCCGTTTGCTCGGACCATCACCTGACATACAACAAAGATACATCTCAAGACATCGATTCAAAGCTTAGATTTGCCCATTAATTTGTGGGTGGTAGGAGGATCTAAAACATAACTCGGTTCTTTGAAGTTTGGATGTCTCTGTCCACGCCACTAACAAAACAACTCATATAGTGCGTCTAACGAGATCGTGCAGAAAAATCCGGTACCTTGAACTTTAAGTTTAAGATCGTGCGTATAACCTTCGTTCCGTAATTTGTCACCATCACCCGAATGGTATTAGGAGTGAAGCAGCCCGAAAGAGCATTGGAAGAAACTAAAGATTGTAAGGAGATTGTGTGATTGTCTAATGAAGGGGATCGTCCTGGATGTGCTTTAGGCTCAGTAGATATCAAGTTACTGAAGATGTATTCCCATATAGTGCAGCTCTACATGCATCATTAAAGACAACGTACCACTTGGAAAATACACCCAAGCAAGCTTCACAACCAAAAGGAAGGTCTCATGATGAACTATAAGCAGATAAACTTCGGTGATGTCAAGTACGTATCAAGTTGTATATCTCATCCAAAACATATTAGGAATTTATACAGATTAAGCGGTTATCTTTCGACAATGTTGTCAATCAAACTCTTGTTTGAAGTTTGAACTTTCTATGGATAAATGAAGGGATGAAGCCAGGAAAATGCCAACCTTTTATGATACAATTTGTAATGAAGCAATTTGCATGAATATATGAATTTTGTTCTAGCATCATCCATCTCTGATGAAATCTCCCTTCAACCATAAACCAAATTGTCTGAGGATTGAACAACATGATACCATTGCAGAGCCACAAATAATCAATCCAAAGATAGCCATTAACTATACTCGAATCGAATGTTTAAACCTTTCATAATCATGGAAACATACAGAATAAAATGTGAAATCATATTCTCAAACCCAAAATCATTCATAAATTACTCATTATTTCATCTGCAACTTTCTCTGATAGTAGATTATCATTACGGATGAAGAGGAAACAGACACCATAAAACCCAAAAATTTAGATAATTAATAACAAAATCACAATCTCTGGGAAAGCAAATAAAGGTTCATTCCAATCCTTGAAACCAGTAGCTAAAAATAAGTATCTCAAAAGAAAACGACTTAAATTCCATCAAACCTTCTTGCCTTCTTCAACTACATAGGTCGCTTACTTCTCAGATGAGTTAGGTCCCCTCTTCTTGCCAAATCCAACCACTGTCAAAACCCAATATATAAAACAAATTACTTTACATTTATATTCTATTTGTTCATTTAGTCTCAGAGATTACCCAAGTTGATTATAAAAAACACAAAGAAAGAAAAACACGAGGGTAGAGAAAAACAATCACCTGCGGTAACGAAGCGACGGTTGTATTGCATCCTCTTGTAAGCACGGCCTCGGGGCTTCTTCTTCTTGTCTTGTTTTGCCACTTTAGGAGTTTGGCCTCTCACCTTACCGGCACGAGCTAGAGATCCATGAACCTTACCTGAAATAATCAACAGAACTCAAAATGATCCAACACCACACAGAACGGCAAAAGAACAACATAGGAGATGCTAATAAGAAGGTTTGAATATTTACCCATGGCGAATAATTGCTAAAAGACTGCTCTTTGGTTGCGAAGCAGCTGGCTTGTTGATCTCTTCGTTCGCTTTGGCGGCGAGCAAGGAAAAACAAAGCTTAGGGTTTTGATTCGTTTATATAGAATTGTTGAGTTTTTAGGTCCGGTTGATGCCCGAAAGTTGAATTTGGACCTTATAATAGTCCGAATAGAGCCTTATCATTGGGCTCGTAAGGCTTCATATTTGAGCCTTGCGTTGAAGATTTGAGTATGAAACGACATCGTATAGTTTGCCTTGTCTAATCTGGAGCTTCGAGAATCGAGATTCAAGTTCAACATCTCCGGCCTCTGGACCGTAGACGGCGTACCGATACGGCTTGAAAATGAGGAAACTGGCAAGACAATTTCGAAGTTCTGAAGATGAAAAGTTCTCTCTCCCAACCGTCGACGACGATCGTCCCATGGATATCAACGGTCTCTTTCTCTGATTCTCTCTCTTTCACCTTTTCCCATGATATCAAATCTGTTTATTTGACTAATAAAAAGAACTTTTTTTTTAATTTACAGAACAAGAGGAGTTGGTTCGTTCTCTTGAAAAGATGCATACTCAACAAAGTCTTCAATGGAGGGTCATCTCTTTACTGTTCCATGATCTTAAAAACAAAAAAGCTTGTATCTTTCCCTTTATTTCTATTTATACTTGGTAATCATTGTGATTTTTTTAATCTGCAGAGCGTATTTGCAGTACTTCTCTTTTGTTACTCGGCGTTTCTTCTATACTCAATCTATCAGCAGACCTTATTTCCATGGGAATTGGTATACTCATGCATATAATACCCAATTCCTTGATATGACCTAAATGCTTATTTCCATTTCGGATCATATTACTCTTATAAAACTTTTCATGAGTATGATATGATTATGGAACTGCTAATGTAATTGGATTGTGTTAAAGTTTCATGATGCACTTTTCTTTAAAATTGTATTACCATTTATTTTCTTTTTCTTATCACAATCATAAAATATAACTTGTTGCTGGATTAACAGCGGTACCATGCTTATTTCATGGAGGATGTTGATTCATGGATGGTAATAACTTCAGGTTTGATTGCTTGCTTATCTTCATTGATATGTATTCATTTGTTCACATTATGTTAATTGATTCACAGAAATAGCAGGCAGTTGATTTAAAAAAAAAAAAAACTGTTTTTGGTTATTCTTGTGGTGGAATTTAGACATTATTTGATAGTTGTTTCCTTTTTCTCTTAATTTGCTAGTCATTGAATATATTTTCCATTCACTATTACATTCAACATATCTTATCTGGTTTTCTAACAGTTATATCTAGTAAATTTACTAAGTTTGTATGCTAACAGATTGGCTAGCTGTATTGGCTTGCTCAATGGCCATTATCGGTCTATTCAGCAATTCAAAAGATCACAGAAAGTGGATATGGTACTCATTGTCTCTTGCCATTGTGCTTGCAATTTTCTGGATGTATCACATGATGAGGTACATCAGTCTCAGAATTTTAATTCCCATATTTGATTCTTGTTTTCCTTATTGCTTTCTTGACTGTTCCATGGAAATTTGTACGAACAATCTACAGTGCTTAATTTAGGGTGCTGTTTTTTTTTTTGGGTGGTGGTGGGTGGGTGGGTGGGTGGTGGAGGGGAGGGGGCTAACATGAAGTAATCCATGGTCAGCGTCAGCCAAATGTTGGATTCCGTTCCTTTTTTCTCCGATACAACTTTGTTGGTTTCTATGACACATTGAAATAGATGTAGCCAAAACAGTTCCAGGTTATGAGGAGAGGAATAGATGTAGCCAAAGTATTGTGTGGCATTCAAACCTTTGGATTCCGTTCCTTTTTTCTCCGATACAACTGTGTTGGTTTCTATGACACATTGAAATAGATGTAGCCAAAACAGTTCCAGGTTATGAGGAGAGGAATAGATGTAGCCAAAGTATTGTGTGGCATTCAAAAACCTTTGGATTCCAGTCGTTTTAACCTGTTGTGTTGCATTCAAACCTTTGGATTCCAGTCTCTGAGTTGAATTTGTTATGCATGAAAGTTGGTTCATATCTGTCATTTCCAATTATTTTCTTATGTAGTCAAGATTTGTTGGGGGGGGGGGGGGGGGGTTCTTCTTGGTTTTGCTGAAGTTTTTTCTTTAATTCATCAAAGTGGATGTTCTAATAATAACTAATGGAATGGTAATTTGCCTGTAGAATGCCAAAATTCCGTTGGGATGTTATCTGGCTTCCTCTTGGTCCCTTATGGTACGTCTATTTTTCCAACCTTTCTTCCTCCTCTCATTCCGCTTATCAAATTCCTAACTGCAGAATGAATTTGCAGTGGAGCTGGAGTATGTCTCTATGTCGATCATGTCCTTTCCGAGTCATCTGAAGAAGTAAGAAAACTCAGAAGCTATATGTATGCTTTCAAAGCCGGCTAGTATCAGACCACACAACAGGATTGTTTAGCAGGATTAAAAGGTGTCGAAGAAAGCAGTCTGCTGCTGTAGCATGGCAGCAACTAAGAAATCGCCTGTTCATCTGTTATCATCTCTGGACTGCCCGGAAAGAAATCCAGAATTGGGGATTCTTGTTCATTAGTAGCTCTCTTTTTTGCATCATTTTGGAGAGTTTGTTATTTGAATATGTTGAAAAATAATTTCATTGTAGCTTGGCAATGTTAACACAACACCAGATTCTAACAATCTAAAAAGCAAAGGCAAAATATTCATCTGATGTAAACTTGGTCAACGTTTTTAAGTGAACAATGGATTTTCCTAAATTACTCATCATCATCTATGACCTTGGTGCCTAAACCCTTCAATCCTTCAGCTGGGATTTCAGCAACGGTTACCAGAGAGTAGAGTTCCTCCTTTGCATCTTCGTCGTCATTTCTCTTGCGAGCAATTCGGACCCTGATCCTTCTTGGAACACTTCGGATACCTCTGCTCCAGATGTGCTTGTTCAACTTGACATCAACTCTCACATCCTTGGTCCCCATAGCTTTTTCTGCAAACTTCCTGATCTCCTTTATAGCCTTGGGAGCTTTCTTCTTGAATGTGCTGTTTACAACAACATGAGCGCATCATGAATCTTGCAATCAATTACACATCTAACTCTTAATACTGTACTTGCTTACACAGCGAAAAGACATTACTTAACCAAATAAATTAGCAATAAGATCGACACAAATCTATAAACTACTGAGAAAAAATTAAATGAGGATATTTAACGGGAAAGATGCGTTACCAGCCATGAAGGCGCTTGTGAAGGTTGACGGTGTACTCTCTGGTCACCACTTCTTCCTTTCGTCCACTTCTTTTCTCAACCATTTTCGCTCTCTAGTATTAGTTCTTACCTGAATTCAGTCACCTATTGTCAATTCAAAATTCAAAACAGAACGGAGGAGAAAGGTAAGAAAGACCCAGACCTGGATTCGTACGAGGGAAAGCAGAAGCCACAAAAGAGAAGGGAGGCGAAAGAGGGAAAGGAACTCGGCTAAAAACGAAACACAGAAAACCCTAGTTTCCAGCGGCGGCGTTTGAGAAAATTATTGGATCGTGGACCGCAACTTTGATTGGGCCTTTTCTATTTGATCCAAATCCGGAAAAATGGTGAAAGGTACTTCTTCTCTTGCCCGCCAAGTTTTCCGTATAGCATTAACTAACCTAATTCAACCCACATCCAACATTTTTTTATATTCATTTTAAAAAATACTATATGAACTTCATCTTTTAAAAGAATCAAGTCCTCGTCTGTTTGACTATGAAAGAGAAACATACCCAAGCCAAGCCAAGCCAAGCCAAACCCACCTTTTCCTGCAAAAACCTTACGACTGGATGGTGGCTATTGAAGTAACCATACACTTTCAAATAGTACAAAACTACAAAAATATGTCATTTTATGCAACATATCATAAAGAACAAACTAAAATGAATAGGTATTATCGACTCATGCATCTAAAATGTTTAAAACATGAAAACGTTACAAATTAAAAGGAGGGAAGAAAGCATTGAAGCAAGTAATCTGGGCAACTGAAAAAAATAAATAAATGAGTATACAACGCTCCAAGAATCCATTGAAACCCACCAGACCAGAAGTAGATCTAGTGGCTGCCTTCCTTTCACCACCGGTGTCATATGAAGGGCTCGATGGAGCTGTATAGTTCAACATCAATCAACAATGATCCAATCTTAGTTCCTGCTTCAAGTTCCTTGGTCAGCAAGCAATTAGATACTTAAAACATACAGCTGCGTTAAGACCTCCGTGAATATCTCCACAAGCAAGCGGCCAAAACTGTTATACCAGCAATGGCTGCTAAAATCTGAATCCCATATAAAAGTTGGTTTTAGTTGATAAAGTAATACGAAATCATTTAATGGAAAATTTGATAAGGTCAAGAAACATCTATTTAACCTTTCTCAGAAACATCTTTTATAGCAGGAATCAAGAAGGAAAACATGGACCAAAGTGCTACAGAATCCAAATAATGATGTTGTATTTGAATATATTCCAAAAACAGAAGGAAATGAGAAGATAGCTGACCTTTGCATCTGTACCATAATTAGTTCGCTGGAAAAGAGATCTCATAAACTTAAACCGAGAAGCTTGTGGCATAAGAATGACAATAGTGTACTGGTTTTTGCAAGGGTAAGGCAATATCCTTCGCAGAGCTGACTGGGCAGTTGAAGGCGACAGGGATCCTCTAACCCTGGATCGTCCTTCATCTTGAACCTGCAGCAGATAAAGAATCAAAAATGAGTAAACACTTGTTCTACTCTATAAGGGAGAAAAGAAGACTGAGAACAAAATGCTCAAGTTTCAGCATCTGCAAATCCAATAGATAACAGATCCACACAAAACACATAATCTTCTTCTTTTAACTTTATGGCCAAAACCATTAACTTGATGTATTATACATAGTTACTTGTGGATAGACTCGCCCCTTAGGTTAGATGACACTAGTAAGACACAGAAAATTAAAAAAAATAGACATAAAACTGAGGTAACAGAGAGGCGAACCACCTTGAAGGAAGTGCCAACATCACCAGAGTAGACCCTTGATTGGTAGCTTCTTAAAATTCTCTCCAGCCAGTAATAATTTTCCTGAGAGAGTGATGGAAATTAGCATTCAGAATTCAGTTATGCTGTATTTTTTTATAATTCATATATCTTTTACAGTAAGTGCCAAGCAGTTAGGTTGAATACAGTGATATAGATTTCTGTAATGGGCTAAAAATTTAAGGAGGAAAAGGAGATATAAGCTACCATCCTTCATACTGCAAAGACTAGAACAATTTTTTTATAACACAGCTTATAAAAAAAATTAACCTGCAGTCCATTTTCATGGGCTCTCTGCTCAATTTCAAGTACGGTTGCAACATCCTGAACTGTAGGCCCTTCTTCTTGAAGACGTACTACTTCCTCCAAAGCAAGATCAACCTGATCCACAGCTGAATTTTGTGAGATCACTGCTATGTCAACCAGGGAAAGAAAGGGAGATACATACCAACTTAGAGGAGATTTCTGGATCACAAGAAAAGTTAATACTCATATCTCCACGAACATCCCCTGTTCTAGAAGGCTTATTGCCACCGAGGAACACAGAAACACAAGCAGAATAGATCTGGTACATAAAGTGTGATTATAAAACATTAGTCAAAGAGTAATTAAACAGATAAATGTAAATTTCAAGAGAAGTACATACCTGCCCATACTTAAAACGAAGAACCTGTATGATTTTTGTTTCAAAAAGTTTGCTCAAGAATCCAACACAGTGAATCTCCTCTACCTAGCATTTTAGTTTCCAACAGCAAGGTGCACAGAATAAAAGAAATGTTAGTCAAGATTCTCATTTATTCCTTTGCCAGATTACATGGACCAGTAAGAGGGAAAAAAACTCACACACCATTGTTCCATTCTTCAACACCACAGGAAAGCATAGCTGGACTGAACATTGTGCTTCTACCATGGGGCTGCGTACCACCTCTCTACAATGACAACAATGCATTAGAAAGATTTGTTAATACAAATCAGTCAATATGCACATCCATGAATACAAAATTGTATGTATATGTGTTACAGAGTGCTAGAATTTGAAGTCAAGGACAATCTATTGACAGGAAGCATAACTAACTCCACCTAAAGCTTCTTATCCAATCATTTAGACAGTGTCTATAACCACCACCAGATATAGAAGTACCTACCTAATTATGGTTGTGGGAAATTTAAATGGTAATCCTTTGAGATCATCACGGTTGTAATGGAATATGGCTTCTGGAGACTTTGGTATTCCACCCTGTGCAGATAATTGCAACCTTCATTAGCATAAGATGCATGTAGATCAATGTGCCTTAAAAGACTCCCAACCTACCAAATATTGCAAAATAAGAGGAACTGCAATTGAGGGATCAATATTCCCAGCTATCACAACTGTAAATGTTGATGGGTCCTTAAAACAAGTGTTGAAGTATTCACATGCTTTTACTGGATCAACTTTCTTTAGGTCACTTAATCTAATAGGCTGCAAAAGAAGAAACAAAAAGAATGTTAAAGACAGCAGAACTGGCAGAAAAAGTCAATGATATATAAAGCATGGCATCATGCATACCCGGAAAAAGTAAGAGTTTCCATAGTTGAGCTCTTTCACCCGATTTGCAAATGCAGTGTAAGGATCCCTCTCTTGAGCACGGACAGCTTCTTCTGCCATTTGCATCACTATTTTGACTTCTTCTTCCCCAGGAATTACATTCGTTGTAAATAGTTGATAGACAAGCTGTGAGAACAGTGAAATAGGTTACCTTGACAACGGTCAGAAAATGTGAGCAAGGTATAATAATAGCACATTTAATTTGGTAACTCAAGGCAGAGGTGGTCTGTCTGAGATAATGCTAAACCTTTGTTCTAATCATTAAGCATGTGCATAATTGAGTAGGATTACTGTAGAAAAATAATCAGAAGACTGATAATACTCAACACTTTTACATTGTCCAGTGAGACAAACCTGCAAGGCAGTTTCCATGTCTGAAGGTGAACAATCACCGGAGAAGGTTCTCATATAGGCCCCAAGCTTTGTACCAACTTCTACTCTCTTTCCGGCAAGCATCTCCATCAGAACTGATGGTCTATGACCAAATACACCAATTTCTCCGGCAATGGTTGATCCCATTGAACATGAAAAATACTCACTTTCAGGAAGTTCAGATAAACCCCCATACGAGAACCCTGTAAAAAGAACCTGTTGAAATGGTACATAAGAAGCATGGTTTTAACATGTATGGCTGCTCTAGAAAGAATGAGATACCTAGAAATCAAATAAAAGAGACATAATGCTGTCTTAGGGATAAACTACTAGCATTAAGATTCAAATGCTCATGCAGGAAATTGAACACCAATAATGATTCCGAAATGATCAAAGGAATTATACCTGGTCATCAAAAAAGTCTGTACACTTATAGCAAACTCGCATGCCATTTGATAGAGTTAATTCAGTAGCTCCAATATTTGAGTATTCTTTCTGCTCTACAATGTACCTGAAGTGAATTATTTGATTGCACTTAGTCTAAGTAACCAAATTAGATGGTCAAACATTCATGAAAGGGAGCGTTTAAAACAGTTAAAGAAATCACCCAAAGAGGGAAAGTTGAAGTACTGATAGGAACCACAAAAGAATCAATCACATTATAAGATATGATATGAAGTTCTGTTATTCCTAATTCCTACCCTGGAACCGGTTTTACATTCATCAATTCTTCTGGAATGTACTCTTCATCCCATGGGATAATGGTCCCTTCATTCTCAAAATTATTGATCTTGGACACCACATTTTTAAGGTCATCAATTGTTGCAGAAGCTTGAGGTTCAATTGTCTTTAGGACACAACTGCATGATGTTTGTAATTTCTCTGCGTATTTGGACACCTCTGATGCAGATATATCTGAGCATGCATAATCATAATTAGTACAAATACAAAACATTGAACCTGGTTCATTGCTATATAACTAGAGAAAAATTGCTTACTCACAAGGTAAAATAGATTTTTGGAGTTGAGCTTCATACTCGATACCAATAACAGGTTCATTGTGGATAAAGTGCTGCAAGATGAAAAAGAAGATTACGTAATGTTTTAATTTCTAAATTCACAATTAGATAAATGGAAAAGATTGTAGCCACTCCAATAATATACCTGAATAAATTCATCTCGTAAGCTAGTTGATTGCATTTGATCACGCTCCAAATAGGCAGATTCAATCTCCGATATCAATAAAGCTCGGACAACTGACACTTCACGCTCTGAAAACCCATGAAGTCGCACCCTTGCAACCTGAAGGAATATATTCATCAGCAAGATAATATGAATGAGAAAGAGGAAGAGGGAATTTATACGAGTCAAGAGATATAAAATGGATAGCAAACCTCAACTAGCATTGATTCTAAGGCCTGTAAAGTCCCTTTTTCCTTACAAGTCGAGCTCATAATATAAGCTTTTAAGGGGTGAACAATAGCATCAGAAGCAGCAGAGCAAGAGAAATATGGTGGATCCTTTCCACGAGAGATTTTAAAGAACCTTTGATTCAGAGCATGTAGAAACATGGACTCTACAAGCATGTCCCTATAGTCTTTAACTGTCTTAAGCTCATCCGCTGGCATCTTATAGCTAATCATCACTGCAGACTTTTACAAGGCAATGACAAGAAAGCAGAATTATTGATTGTTGATTTCCTCAAAAGCCATATGCTAAAATCTGTTCAAAACTTGAAGTGTACTTACCCCCGCAGCTTCAGACTCCACAAAACACGAAAAACGTGGCTCCTCATGAGAAGGAACCGGAAATAATGGTATGTTTGGAGGGTCAGAAGCAGAGATTTTCTCCTCAAAATGAGTCTTTATCAACTCAACAACACTCTATAAGAGAGAGAAACAGGAAGAAAATGTTAAGCAGTCTTGAGTGATAAACAGACTTAAGTTGTAACTCAGAATAGAATTGTCATGCTAATAAATGCTAACCTTTGTATCAGGAAAATCTCCAACAGCTACCACTGCCATATTTTGCAGATGGTACCATTTTTTATAAAACTGCTTCACTGTTTCAGAAGATACTGTTCGAATTACTTTTTCCAATCCAATTGGTAGGCGCTCAGCATACTGCAATCAACCCAGGTTTAGATGTAAAATGTATTCCAAATAAAATCAGGATAAACTAGTAAGAATTCCAACCAAAATATATTGATGATATTACTCTTGCAACTTTAAAACTGCTGGCTTAATTTCTATTCTGAATAAGCAAAATGAAAGAACTTCACTAAATACAATAAATGGAACAATATTCTTATCCCCATCACTTGCTGATCTGACATTCTCCATTATAAAAATTAATACAGAAGTAGAGCTAAAGATTGGATAAATAGATAGGTCAGACCATTGCTATGAGCAGGCTAAAGATATCTAATCTAAAGGCCTTATATAAATCAATCAATTCAACAATTGACACTTAGAGACTACATAATTGAGTGAATAGTAATACCTTGGAACCTTGCATCATTAGAACCCAATGTGCGTCTTGCATCCTTCCACTAGCATTTCTGTTTCCTCTATACTCTTCCATGACAGCCCCTCTTTCTTTTTCCAGATCATCTTTGGAGACTCGAATCTGCACAAGAAGTTTGAAGGCAAAACAAGTAAACAACCAAAAGGGGAAAAACACTAAAAAGAAGGTGACCAAATGAAAGAAAAAGAAAATATAAAGAAATAGTTGTATACCTCTGAACTAAATTCTGCCAATACCGAAATTGCCTGAGATAACAGCTCAGGTTTATCAATTGGAACAAACAACTCATATACCGTCTCATCAGCAGAAGTGACCGCATTCTGGCAAGCACCAAATTCTGCGCCAATACTTTCAAGAAACTTCACAATATCATGATTTGTGTACTTTTTAGTGGCACTAAAAGCAAGATGTTCAACTATGTGAGCAACTCCACGCTCATTTTCCTCTTCCAAAACCGACCTGCCAAGAATGTCACCAAAATCAGCATATTCGACTATTACCTAAAAAAGATTTACTACAACACTTAAAAATCCAAGCTAGGTCACGTTAGGTTTTTGATTAAGTGAATCAATTTTCGTTTCAAATCAAGCACAAAGAAAGAAAACAGAAAAAGGATGAAGAAAGACTAACCCAACTTTGACGGCCAGAGCGAGAGCGGCTCTCAGACGGGGCTTAGGATTAGAACGAACATAGTAAGTGAGTCCATTGTTGAGTTTTCCGTAGTCCACACCGAAGGGTCTGCGTTCGAACTCTTGATCTAAGTCCACGTTTACCAGCTTCAAGGACCTGAATCCGTGCTTCTTCGCGATCTGCGGATTCTCGATAGGGAGCAAATCCATCTCTCTCGACGGGGGGAATTGGAGAAGGAAATGTTTATGTTCCGTTTTCTGTAGACTTCGCCAACGGCAATCTGTTTTCGTAGTTTCAAGAATTGAAATCTTGATATGGGAAAAATCTGTTCGTTTTCAAGATGGGATTGGGCTTTATTGTTCAAATTGCGTGGGTTCCACGTGAAATCTATGGACTTCTTTTTCGTTTCTGGTTATTTTTCTTTTTAAAAAGGATTATTATGCTTCCCACTTTATCTAGGGCGTAAATGAATAGGGTGTTCGACGAATTGCTCGTGAACTATTTGTATAATATTTGTTTATTAAGTCAAATAACGAGTATAAACAAATATTTTATATTCGATTAATAAACGAACGAACACGAACATAAGTGTGTTCGGTCCTTTTATATACGAACGCTAAACAAACATGTTCATGAACACTAAACGAACATGTTCATGAACGCTAAATAGACAAGTTGATGAATATATACAAACGAGCTCGTTCGCGAACGCTTAACGAATATGTTCACGAACGTTAAACGAATAAATTATCGAACATATAAACAAACACGTTCGCGAACTTTAAACGAACACGTTCGTGAACATTAAACAAACCGAGCCCGAACACGACAAAAAATAAACGAACTAAGCTTGAACATACCATTAAAAATTTAAACGAACACAAACAGAATTTAAACACCTTCAAAAATAAATAAATAAATAAATAAATACGGATATACCTTTATACGTTTAAGCTCGGTTCGTTTACACCCCTTACTTTAACCGATTACAATCTTGATCTACAAACTGCTTTGTTATTTATATCTCAGGAATTTAAAATTCAGCCCATACATTTTGTTTGTCTGCAATCTGCAAGCCATTTGGATTATATAGGTTAAGTAATTAATTATTAATATTTAAATTAGACACATCTTTTTTAATTATTACTTGAAATAATTTATTATTAAATTAGAATTTAAATTAAATATTTTTTTAAAGTTAATATTAAAATTTATATATTTTATTAATTTTATCTTAAGTTAAAATAAGATTAATATATATATTTAAAATTTTTATCAATTTATACTTTGTTAATACAATTTTTAAATATAAAGCATTAAGTTTGTTAAATTATTTTGAATTAAGATCAAAACGATAGAATATATAAGTTTTAAAGACTAAAATATGAATGAAAGTACTAAAACAAAGACTCAAATTCGGATACCAACATGATAACAAAAATTCTTTAGTTCAAATACTAATTTGAGAGAATTTTTTTTAAAATATTAATTTAAAAAAAAAAACTGTTTAGCTTAAACACCAAACATATATATTTAAGCCTACTAAAAGTATATATATTTAAAAATAAGTTAGTTCCCTCTCGGGTAACAAATTGAAATAATTAAATATAATGTATATATTATGACATTATTTTCCTTTTTATAAATTATATGTTCACGCTACGATGATTCATGTTCGGTATTCGTGACTTTCTCTTCAAACAATAACTTTTTAAAGGTTTAAACTCAGGTTTTCTCCTTGGAAGAACAATGTGTCTTGCCATTATACCCAACACTTGTTAGTATAGTATCTGTTATAGAGTATACTCTTAATCATTAAATATTGATCACTTGATTTATTGTATAATATCGGTTTTAGAGTATACTCTCAATACTTTTTAATATATTCGAGTGTTGTTTCTCGTTTTAAAGATAATTACAACATATAATTTTTAAAAAATAAAAAATAATTACAAAATGTAGCTTCCTTTTTCACACCATCCTATTTCATTGGGTCATAAGGACAATCCCCACTAAAGAGCTTAGAACATACTTTGAATGGTGGAGTAGTCTAATAACCTACTCATTAATCATTGGGTCATCGGTGATCATGGTTTCAAAAAACTAATTCTTTTGAACAACTTCTAGAGTACGAAATATTGTTATTAATATAATATATGACCTGCATCAACAATGGGCGTTTGGTCTAGTGGTATGATTCTCGCTTTGGGTGCGAGAGGTCCCGAGTTTGATTCTTGGAACGCCCCAATATCTTTTTGTTTTTCATTTTATTATATATATTTTTTAACTTGTATTTTATTTTTTTATCTGCTTATTCGATTGAATATAATAAGTACAAGTGTTTGAAACGACACAGTATTTCCTTTCGTCGAATCGATGTTTAGGCCATCAAATTGAGGGTTTAGACTTTAGCCGTTCAGCTCTGGAACTGGTTCGCGCGAGAGAAAGATGGGAAGGAGGATACTGAACGACGCGTTGAGGTCAATAGTGAATGCGGAGAAGAGAGGCAAAGCGACGGTGGAACTGAAACCGATCTCCACCGTTATATCTTCCTTTCTTAATATCATGAAATATCGAGGTAAGATCGTTTCTTTTCTATTTATTGCAGCAAAGAATCATACAGGTTAGTAATACAAAGGCCAAAAACTAAAGCTTATACAACAACAACAATGTCTGGACCAAGTTCTCCGATTATCATCCATGTAATTAGAAGAAAAATTATGCAGGACACTATAAGTTTATAATAAACATCACCAGAAAAGGAACAGTCAAAGAATAGATGCTTAGCAATCTCTTTATGAGTGGTACAGAAGCTGCAAGGGTCATTTGCAGTGGTTTTCCTATGGAACATTCTTTGGTAGCTGGTATGTTTTTCATGGCAGAGTCAGATTATATGATGTTTTAGGATAATAGTATGTTGTGTTGCCTTCACTTGTAGATATGGTGGGTTTCGAACTTTCCTCCCATGCTTGAACAGACAGTTGATGGATCGGATCGAGGAGTCAGCAATTCACCATCCTGTCTCTCCAGAGGTCTTTCACAATAGTAGTCTTAGGAACATCTGTATCAGAAATTTTAATCCCCCATTTATACTTGAATAATCCTTTGAAGCACTTTCTCAAATCAAGGAGATGTCTCCATATCCAGCTAGTATCAATTGTTTTAGTTAAGCCCCCCCCCCCCCCCCCCCCCCAAAAAAAAAAAAAAAAAAAGCATCCAGTGTTTTAGTTAAGCCCTCTTTGCTTCCTTCTGGACAAGCTTATTACACATCTCTTTAGTTAATCTTGAGGAAATTAAAGGAACACTGAGATAACTAACTAGGAGAGTACCTTCCCTGACCCTAGAAACTGAAGGATCTGATCTTTAAGCCATCTTTGCATACTGCAGCATAAAATAGAGCACTTTGTTTCATTGATGTGGATGCCTGATCTTTAATACATGCCTGAAAACTGCACAACAAGCAATAGACCTGTAATCTCTGAGGCTTTCAGGATTTTTTTTCTGGTTCCTAATTCTTTAATAGATGTTTTTATTATGGCTTTTGATCATTTAATTTATAAGAATGGGTTTGTGCTTTAATTTAAATTCTGTCGATTAATTTCAAAAATTGGTTAGGTTGAAGGTACTCCTAACATGATACTATCATGTCAATGAATGCTTATGCTTATGCATGTCAAACAGCGAATTCCTATAATCTTATTTGGTTAATACACTTTTTTTGTGTGGCTAATTTGAATGTTGTAAGCTGATGGTTCAATTTTAGACTGGACAAGTAACCATAATTTATGAATATTAATGCCTTTTTGTCATGAATTTGATGGACAATGGAGATTTATTCCACGGCTGGTGATGTAATATGAAAGTAGTGCATCTTCCTTCACTATTCTGGTTTACTTTCACTTTTGCTTGTAATAGGTGTTTAGACTTTAGAATGATTGCCACAATCCATGCTTCTATCTTCAGTTGCCTGGTTATTTTATCAATATGGTGTAGAAAGAATTATGACAATATTTTTATCAAGCTTAGTTTTTGTTTTTTTTTAGCTTGGAAAACCATTAGGCATCATGTGTTTTTTGATGCATTAGCGCAGTCGTAATCTCATCATCTAAGTGTTTTCAAGTCTAGTTGTCTTGTATATTTACTTATTTAGACTCATGGCAACTGCTACTTTTGTATCTATTGCCTCTTCTAGTCTTCTTGGGTCTTTGACTTTGTATTTTTCGTTTTGAAAGGATACATTAAGAATTTCGAGGTTCATGATCCACATAGGGTTGGGAGGATAACAGTTGAACTGCAAGGTAGGGTAAACGATTGTCGAGCACTCACTTACAGGCAGGACATCAAAGCAAAGGATATTGAAAAATACAAGACAGTTAAACTTCCAACACGTCAGGTTTGTTAAAATCCTTGTGTCTGGCATAGGGAACGAAATCATAGCAGCTATGTCAGTAGAATCTTCATGTCATAGAACGATGACCTCTTCTGGTTTGATACTCACCTTTGCTTATTGTTCTTATGACATGCAGTGGGGTTATGTCGTGATTTCAACTCCAGATGGTGTTTTGGATCATGAAGAAGCCATTAGAAGGAATGTAGGTGCGCAAGTTCTGGGTTATTTTCATTAGATTCGTCCATCTTTCCCATCACTGTCTGATCTTGAAATGGAGAAGGGTAGTTCTTTTGAGCTCTGCTTTATCTATGAAACTTTCAATCAATATCTATCTGAATTTGGCATGATTTAAAACCGTATAATTACAATATAACATTTTTGGCTTAATGCCTTGATTTCTTTTGATCTTCATAGTAATTAAACAACAAAGGCAAACTTCAGAAGTTAACTACTCCCAGCCGTCCTATTTGAGTATTGTAATTTTCAGTGTTTGTTCCTCTGGTAATCTACTAATTAGTATTTAGAGACCATTAGACTGAATCTATACATGTTAGTGATTCTGCCTGAGAGAATTCAAGTGTGCGGTCAAGGCATCGGGAAGCTGTGGATGAACATGGTTAGCACTCACCTTAGATGATCCCTCCCCGATTGAAGTTTTAGCATTCAAACTTTTGGCACTACCAGATGTCGTACACTTCTTGACAGGAGCAAACTTTTGGCACTATCTTTTAGGTAATTTTTCGACCAATGAATCTTTAATTATTTTCCCATGTCATTTAAAAAATATTATTTCCGAAAAATATATTAATGATATGGATGATTAATGGTGGAATAAATGATTTTCATTAGGGAACACGACTAACATGTCGAACCGGACCTATAATATAATCAGCCTACGATATAATCTCTCTTGGGCCATAAACAAGTGGGTGGTCGGGTTTACGCAATTGGTAGTTGCGCTAATCCTAACCCCAAGTACTGGCCTCAATTAATTCAAACGGCAGCTGCCTGTTTCAAGCTGCTCTTTTGACAAAATGAGGGGGAATTTGTTCAGATTCTTCCTTCACAATACCAGAATTATACCAGATGGAGTAAACTTATATGGTATACATTAAGTTGAAAGAGTCATCTCCATAATAAATCTCTACTTGATCCAAATCAGTCGACCAATAAATAAGATACCGGTGGTTATACTAATGTTAATTCTATAATGGCCTAAACATGAATTTGGGTTCAACATGCAACAGAATATATGGACTTTGATTTTGTATAATTGTATTGTATGCATAATCACGCCAACATTATCTACATAGCACAATTCTTAAATTTCATATAGCAAATCAGAGTTCATGTTTCGTATAGCAAGTATAATCAAAGAAAAAAATGGAATAAGAATGTGGCACGTCAGAATCCTAATATAACTAACTACATTTATTACTCTTAACACATCCAATGAATTGCGAAGATAATGTTTGAAGTTGAGCAATTAGAGCTCATCATGCTGGGTGCTGCCGAATCGGCTAAATAGGATGGCCATGTCCATACCTTGCATCATGGTAGGCACAGCCATTTGAATGGGACAAATCCGAGAAAATCCAACCTTGCCAGATTTCTGGACTTTCTTTATGCAACGCTTGAACTTCTCATGGCATTTTATGTTGATCAGACCTGAAAAATAAGCACTGCATTGTTGTGATTTTGTAAACAATAAAAAGCATTGAATCGATTACATATGAAAAAGGTAGGATTTTTGTTCTTTGTGTTGGGACCTTTTTTATCGACGCACTCGTCGTGGATCTTGCAACAAGCGTCCAGATCGTCGCACGGTTTTTCTCCAGGACAACCAGACCACCCCACCCCACAATATTTCCCGTATCTGATCCCAACGGCTTCATTCCAGATTTGAAATTAAGTTCATCAATTAATATAAAAAATTGTACAAGTTGAATACTAAGAAAAGTACTTAATTCCTGAGATGTAGAAGATGGTGCTCACAATTACAGTTTTCAGCTACGCAGGTTCTGCTACATTTTACCTGTGAAATAATAAAAAAGAAATTACTGTTTCAACAATCATAATTTTTAACGGAGAGAAAATAAATTGGATACATCGTTCAAATTTTCATACTTAATCGGGAAGAAAAGATGGCGAAAAACTAGGGTTTTGACATTTGAGAGTATTAGACCTGGGAATCATTGGTAGTGGAATCGGCGAAGACGATGAGGAAAACGAAGATGACAAATGTTGCTACCAAACGTGTCGGAGCCGGAATAACAGCACAGGGCAACATTCCGATCGCCGATTCGTCGTTCGATATACGCCTCCAAATCTTATTCCTCCTGGAGTGTTATCTTCTGGTTCGCGTCGCCCAACAGTGTTTTCCACTTTTTCTATTGATTCTGGCGAACCTACGCGGAAGGAAATGATGAAATTACCGAAGCGTCCCTCCCAACTTTCAGTTCCCAAGCAACTGGGAAGGACCTCGGCTCATCCGGTGCGCCTAATCTAAATCCAAATTTGGACTGAGCCTGCAGATCCCTCTTATTGGATTCAATTCGCGATCCACAATGTTTTTTCGTTTTCTAGAAGTGATATTTTATATGGGCCCAAACAATATAACCTCAATAATTAAGAGAACGGTTGTTGTTTTTAGAAGTCACGAACAATGTTTGAACGATTAGTGTCTAATGATTGAGAATATACTCAAAAACAAATATTTTTGTAACACTGATTCAAAGAAAAACTTTATAGACATATTTCTTTAATTTTTTGAAATAAAAAAAAAAAATGAAGACAATCCGTTAAAAATAGTATAATCGAAAACAAGACTTAGACTAGACACTAATATTTTATCGCTTTATTTGAGGTTCAATTATCATTTTAAACGACAAATTGGAAGGCGTAAATGAGGAAATAATCTATTAAGATGAGTGGCAATAAGAACCTCAACGTCCTTTAAAGAAGATATTGGTGCAAGGCTTGATTGTGTGAAGATGAGCCAGAGCTAAGTTTAGGCAGTGATTTGCACAATTATCATCAGTTACTTCTGTGAAGATGACGAGAACAGCAAAGGTTGTGAACCTAAGCCATTTCAACTAAAAAAATTATTAGGCTCTCTCTTTAACAACTGATTTCTCAGCTTCAAAAATTTCATGAAAACAACAAAAAATATGCACCTAGGGGTTGGCCACAATCCACCAACTCTGTGAACAGTGATAAAGGCATTATCACATCCAACTCCCTGAAATACCATCCATTCACTTAGACATAGTAGCCAGTGAAGGTAAAACCCCTTCCCGCAATCTCACCTGCACAGAACCATGCAAAGCACTCCAGACCAAACAGAGTCGCAATACCAGCATCTTCAACTTTCAGTTCTTTCCTGTTCTTCCACAGATTCTTCACACAATCAAGCTCCTTCCAGAATGATTCGGTACGACCAGGGATACTACATAAATTGCATAAAAAAGAGTTATTTTGATATGCCCTTGTGATTCTGATTTTAGCAAGTATTCTTGCCTACACTCAATAAACTAATATTGGTTGCTAATGGTACAGCATAGAACAAGGAATTTGCAAACAAACAAACAAAGAAGATTAAGGACCATAATCATAGAATTTTGTAACAAGCAAAATTATAAGCAACTCAACCACATTGTTTTGTTGATTTATTTTTCTGTTCAGAAGTTTACAGCACGTCATAAGCAGTCACGGAAATTGCAAGAATGTTAAAGAAAATGCAGTCTTGTAATTTTGTTTTTGTGAACTAAATAGTTTCCTAGTAAGTTGTGAGACCTTTGACTCAGCATCTGTCCAGCAGATGAAACTAGGGAACTCCTAAATATGAGCCACATACTAACATAGAAGTGTAAGAAGATTATATATTTTTCCAAAGACTTCTCCAGAAATTGGGGTCTCTGATCATGGAGTAAAAATTAATTATACCACTATGTTGATAACAATATACAACCCATAGGCCATCCAAGCCTTTCAACTTCAACAACAAGAACTTTGCTTCCTTTCAAAATATCGGAGTTGTGGTATTGAAAAAAATTATCTCACAAAGTCCATCAAAATCAATAATTTTTCAGATAGGGAAACTACAACATCAACGCACAAGGGATTATCAATGTCATGCATCAAGTAGCATCATGCCAATAACCACTACAAATATACCAAATTCTCTAATAATAACCCCAATAGTTTCGTTTCATATGGACAACTGAAATTCCATATAAAATCTCATATGTTAACACGGCTATCAAAATCAAAAATTCACTTGTTGGTCAGTTCACGACCAAGAAATATAGCATAAAACATCTGAACACAGGAACACATACTAGTTAATGATTCACTTTTATATGGCTATTGTAGGTGCAATGCATAAACATGTTAACATACATTTCAGAACCCAATTTGTGCAGGCAGATAAAGGTAAGCAAAATACAATGATGCATTGTGGCAACAAAGGATAACAGAAATTTCATGTACTAAATGAAACATTGTAATCATTTACATGAATTTAAAAAGGCAACTAAAAATACCTAGCAAGGCGAGTGTAAAAGAGCTGCTTAGACAACTCGTTGCACTTCTCAATTGTTGGTGGCTCCTGAATGTATTGTTTATTCTGCTCCAACAACTGTTTGTAGTAAGAACTTCCATGCTTGGCTACAAGCTTGGACGCTTCAGAGGCCTTAGATTGAAACTGCAGCAGTTTTGACGCCATCAGAATCTGCACCGTATATAAACATAAAACAGATTCTTTAAAAATAAATGTTTTCGTCGAAAATGCCTTGTATAAAAGTCAAAAGCCGAAAGAACATAGAATCAGCTAATCAAATCCCTGAAATTTAACATTAAAGCCAATCGATACCATAAAGATGAACAGTGATCGAGCTCTAGAATCAATAGATCTGAGGATATGAACAAAATTATGAAAATTTTAGAAATCAAATACACCGAAGATCTACGCAGAAGAATGGAATCCTACCTTTGATTAGAGCAAGGTAAAAGATTTCAGTTGAGAACAAAGACGTGAGGGGACTGGTCTTGGCTTCCCCCGCCGCTTATCTTAGAAAGAAGAGCGAGAGACTGATAAACCGTTGTGCGGGTTCAGAGATTCAGAGAGACTGATATTTTGGGGTTTATATGAGGTTAAATTTTGATTTAGGTAAAGTAAAAGGGCCATTTTAAAATTCCAATTAAATTATTTCTTTTAATGTGCATTTACATTTCTATCCCGGTAAAATTAGGAAATTCATGAAATTAAAAAAGGAAAATTAGATAAATTGTGCTTATAGGATATTTTTAGGAAATAATCTGATTGCTAAAATAAAACTCAAAATGGTCGGTAATTATGGACGAGTTTGATTTATTTTTTGGTATAAAGATAATTTTAATCCTTAACGTTTATAGATTTTTTCGTTTTGACCCTTATTCTTTTTTTTGGATAAATTTATCCCTTAACCTATATCTTTTTGACAAATATCTTATTTTTTAACTAGCTTAATGACTAGACCGTTAAAAATTTAAAGATGATACATATATATAGAATATAATTTTAAGTGAAATGGTATGTAATCTATCAAATGCATATATATATGGAATATAATTTTATTCCAATATAAAATATTTAAAATTCGAATATAAACACAATTCGAATAAAATTTTGATTTTATCGTAGTTAGAATTAAGAATGTTTAATAATCTTATATTTTAGAATTAATTAATTTTTAATATTTTATTTGAATTTTAATTGTTTTATATTTTATATTAGAATAAAATTATATTTCATATATATATATATTTGATAGGTTACATTCCATGTCATTTAAAATTATATTTCATATATATATCATCGTTAAATTTTTAACGGACAGTCATTAAGCTAGTTAAAAAATAAGATATTTGTCAAAAAGATATAGGTTAAATGTTAAATTTATTAAAAAAAAAAGAGTAAGGGTCAAAACGACAAAAACTGTAAACGTTAAGGGTTAAAATTATCTTTATATCTTATTTTTTTCTTATATTTTAAAATTAAATTAAAAGAAAATAAAAGAATAAATTAAATTTTTTCAAAATTTTAAGATTTTTTAAATATAGATCACTAATTTTATTAAGGAATGATATATCAATTGAGATATTTTTTATTAGTTTTATGATAATATATGATTAGATATTACTAATATAATATATGGTTAAAAAAGAAAATAAAGAACGACGTCGTGTTTATATGACTTTTGACTTGTTTCCCTCTGAGCGGCGCGTTTTGCTCCCAAACCGCTTCTGATCCAATCAGCGTTTGGTGCTAGGTTGACTTTTAACTTGGGAAATTGTTCAAATTGTCACCAACAATGTTTCACACGTGAGGCAACATATCTATATATATATATATATATATATATGATATAATTGATGTATTTATTATCAAAATAATATATTTAAATAAAAAATAGTTATTAAAAAAGCAAATTACAAATTAGAAGTTAAGTTTTTATTAACTATTATATTCTATTAGAGTCTATTATTTAAGTTTTCTACATTTTTATGTATAAATAATTATGAAAGGTCTAAAGTAGTTGGTTTTTTATTTTAATATTATAAAAAATATTTAAATTATATATTTAAATTAAGATGATAGTTTATAAATCATAAATATAATTTTGTATATTTTTAATAAATTAATATTTTTTATTCAAAAAAACGTTTTTATCATAAAAAACTAACTTGTGAGAAGAAATAAAATAAAAAATCTTTTATTTGAACATAATCTTTATCCTTAAAAAAAATAATAACGATAGTGTCTTTATTCCGTTTAAACTAGACATTATACTGATATAAGGATAAAGATTTGCTTTATATAAAAAGGATTTAATCGTAAAATAATACTAAATTTTCGTGATCAAAAGATATATTGCGATGAATGTAATACAAAATGTTATAAAAAATAAAAAAAAAATATTAACGAAATGAATGAAATATAATTAGTATTAAAATATAATTGATCCATTTTCGAGATGGAGTGTACAAGTTTTTTACTACCATTTTATGCTTCTTAGTGTGAACTGCAAGGAAACTATTTGACCTTCCGATGGGATATGATTTTAATATTAAAACTTTATTTTTTTTTTAAAACGTTGTCTAACCTAACTATTTGACCTTTCTATTGATAGTTAATTAATTTAAATCGATTCGAATTAAATTTATTTAATTAAGATTAATCCACATTATTTCATATAACATTCTTGTTTGAATATTTAAAAGCAACACCAACCAACACATTTCTTGCTTGAATTAACTAATGACCAAAGTCAAATGCAATATAAAAATAATAATATAAATAATATTTTCATAACAAAGTTTAGGTAAGAAAGATAATACAAATATCTCAAGGGAACTTGCTTCACCACAAGCAAGAAAACAAGTAGGATATGAAATCACATACACCTAAACAAGAATATGTATCAAAATCGATTTTAATTGGCTTTACAGTGCAAGGAATCTAAATGGGTGTTAAAAAAGGTTGAAAACCCCACCAAAAACTGGATAATTATGGATGATATGGACATATTTTAACCAAGTTTAGTTCCTTCTTCTTCGTGCCATGAATTCATGTATTCTTTCAAGTGCAATCTCAAGTGTCTGCTCGTTCATGTTTGCAAAACAAACCCTGAACCATCCTGGTTCAGAGCAATGGCAGGAAGATCCAGGCGATATGTTTAGTTTCACTTCGTTCAAGATGATCTTCCAAAGCTCCAGTTCGCTTTCTCTGCTCGGTTCTTCCAACAATGGACTTAGATTCATCCAGCAAAACAACCCAGCATTGCCTCTCAAGCACTCGATCCCTGCATTTTTCAATCCTTTGATGATCATGTTGTATCTTTTGGTTAACCTCTCGCGGTTCGTTTTGATGTAGTTCTCGCTAAAGTCCTTGTTGGACAACATGCAAGCTAAGAGATGCTGTGTTTGAGACGAAATCAAAGTGAAGCTCGACATCCTCCTGGCCGTGGTGACAACCTTGTCGTTGTAAGAATATACTGTCCCGACTCGGAATCCGGGGAGACCGAGATCTTTTGAAAGACTGTAAACGATGTGGACTCTCTCGGAATCTCTGTAGCCACGAGTTTCGAGGATTTCAGCAATGCTGATGAACTCGGACGATGAGAATGTCGACCCAGAGTAGATTTCGTCTGAGACAAGGTGTATGTTTTTGGTTACGGCGAAATCCAGAATCTGTTCCAGGACAGATCTTTGGATTGTTGCACCTAAAGGGTTGGAAGGGTTTGTTATCAGTATTCCTCGAACTTTCAAGTTCATGGATTCTGCACATCGATATGCAGCTTCCATGGCTTCTGGTGTAACCTGGAAATTGTTTGAGCTATCGCAATGGATTGGGACAATTTTCACACCGGTTCTCCATCTCAGATCTCTGTCGAATCTGAGACAAAAACAAAACGTGTCCAAAATCAGCACCTGTACTTCACAAATAAATGGAGCTCGGAATCGGAACTTGGGAATTATAATCTGAATTCTGAACTTGTTCTTACCCTGGATAGTATGGAGTTGGAACCAGCAAAACATCGCCAGGATCTGCTAAAATGAAAGTTAAAAGCTCATTAGCTGCGGTTGCACCAGCAGTTAGAACGATTCTATCAGGGTCGAATTTGGCTCTTCCTCCTCTAATTTGCTCCATGAAACTCGCCATAGCCTGTCGGAAAGATTTCAATCCATGGTAGTCTTGGAACAAAGCATTTTCTCTGAAACCAGGAGCTCCTTTGCCCCAGCTTGATGCTTCAGAATGCTCTTCCAAGTATTTCTCCAACAAATCAAACGAAACCTGTATGAGGAACAAGTAAGAATTAGAACATTAATATTACTACATGCAAATTGTAAATATTGCTTTGCCCTGCTGAGAGGCAACACTTACTTGATTTTCAGCCAGCCCCATCTGTATAACTCCCGAGGGGTTGCTTGATTCATTGTAAGGGTTTTCATCATAAGCTTTCCACCCTGCAAAATATGGAGAATCTTCTCCATGAGTCTCTGAAACTGCAACTTTCGATAGTCCAACACCAGGTTTCTCAATCTCAATAGCCATTTTCTAACCCTTTTTTCTCCTACAAAAGAAGGATAGAATAGAGCTGATTGGAGACTGATGAATGAAAACCTTTGTCATGAACTAGCATTTATATACAGGATCCAAGAACAACTGGCCTGGTTTCTTTCAGAATATACAAAAATAATATCAATGATTGATTTCATAGTGTAAGCAAAATCAAAGGTTCTGATGGTTTTGTTTTAACTCAAGTGACAACTGTTTAGTTTCTGTCAACTTGTCAAATCTTTCTTTATCTCAATCTCAATGATATCCATACCAAATATGGTGGTTGAAGAGGAGGGTAGGTGCCTATTTAAGCATTTAATTCCACAAATGATTGTATTTTTACTAATTAATCTTGTGATTTTCCTTTGCAACTCAGATTAGGTTCAGTTTAAATAAAAATACTAATTAATCAAATATATTTATCTAATAGAAAGAAAATACTAAATCTTTTTAAGTTTTATACAACGTCAGATTATAAGAATATCATCGTAATAAAAATTTACTGTCTCTGTTTCGAATTATTAAACCAATGAATTAAATATCAATATTAACTAAGAGTAGTAAAGTTCTGATGACTTGACAAAGATCCCAATTTACGTCAGATTAAGATTCTGATTTGCAAACAAAGTTAGGACATAACAGAAGCTTTGAAAAGATCTGAAACATGGTCCCTCCTCAACTGAAGCATTAGTTCCAATAAAAAACACATAATTTATTCATTTTTCTAACGGTTTTTGAAGATCTTCATCATTAACCTAATCTATCATTTCATGGTTTAATCACTCAGTTAATGATGGACTGATTGATCATTAGTCAATGTCATTAACTAAAGTCAAATACTTTCCATTATCCGTTAGGAGTTAATCAACATCGTAAAAGGCTAATTAGATTCATTTAATCATATGTCTGTTTTGTTCTGTTCTAAACATGTAGGCATATTCCAACATGTAAGAAATAAGATTTTTGTCAAGATCATGTTTTTATTAAAGAATGCAGGTAGAGAATACACATAACTAAAACCAGACACGAAGAATCTTCTTCTTCTTCGTGTATGGTCATGGCTTGAGATCAAGTGCATGAGATTGGTAATAATATTAGATTGCATATTTATATCGCTTTTGGTTCGTATTTGTTTAAGTTTTGATATATTATTCGAATTCGGTTCATTTATTAATTATATGTGTTAGAACTTGATTCAATTAACGTTTGCAAATATACTTGATTCGAACCACCCTTAAATCCGACCTTAATTTTTTTTTTAACAGGTTAATAGTGATTACTGTAGTATCTGTTCTAGAATATAGTCTCCATCATTTGACATTGATCGCTCAATCACTCTACTGGCATCGCTGATACTCGAACCCTTAACCTCTAGTACTAGTAATACGTTTCCGAATTGTAACACTCTATATCAATCAAAGGTGTCAGCATCATATAGTTGAGCTAGGGCCATGTTTGTCCACCCCCTCTCGTCCTTTGAATTTAGACCAGAAAGTGCAAAAAAAGAAACAAAACTATGGTCTTAGATAATACGAAAAGCAATAGGAATGTCTAGATCTATATAATCTGTACATGATGTTACCGCTTCACTAGAAACCATTTAAACCTCAGGCAGATATATTTCCCTTCAATGCTACCGCCGACATGCAGTTAAAATGCATGAAATAACTGTCCCCGTCTCTCGTTAATAACTAAACATAGTTAACAAAATTGTTGGGGTAAATTACTAACTAAACATATTAAAAATATGTACGAACCATCTAGTCTCGATAGTTAAAAAAATAATATATTAATAACTAAACAGATACTACTGTAATTACTGCTAAATAATTAAAAAATATTTATAAAAAGTCATTGTCGTAATATTAAATAATGATATATAATCTATAATCTATAAGATTCTTAGCGTGTTTGTACGAACACGTTTTGTGAACCCCCCAGAAAATCATGCAGGGGTCTTCCAATTCCAAACATGCTCGTCATCGGAAATTTCCTGTGGATTGATGCGTGCATAATTATAATGGTGAGCCATACATATAGGACGACGCAAGTCATGTTCTTTGACTTTTTATTTTTGTGGGTTAAATATTTATTGAATACGTCGCTATCGGTATAAAATATAACATATAATATTTTAAATATGAATATATGATCCACCGGCATCACTTAGCTTTTTCTTTATACATAAATATGGAGAAACATTAAATTAATTAGTTACTAAATAAATCTCAAAGTGTTTACCTTATTTATTTATTTATTTTACATATAATTTATTATTAAAATTTTAAATGTTACAAAACGTAAAATTCGAATATATAAAAATAATCTCTCCAATTTTATAGCACAAACTCGTATTATACTAAACACATATTTATATCTCCCACTTGCTTTTGTTATAGTAAACTATTGACAGTGGACAAATTCCTTTCCCCATACAAATAATTCCCACACATGAGCCAATGGTTGCCTTTTTCCATGAAAGAATTTTATATCTAGTCTCCATGTATATTATCTGTCTGTAATTCAGTAGAATGAGATATTAAATTTTTTAAAATTATAAATAAAATAAATTATTTTAAGTAAATTACTTTTATAATAAAAAATTATAATACTCGATTTAAATTAATAGGTTAATAAAAAAATAACTAGAACTCAACATCACAGTTAATGCTTCACTATTTGTTATTATCCTATAGTTGTATTGATAATTTTTGTCCTTGTGATTGGATCCAGCCTTTTTCCAACCAGACCAATCGCCATTACGTGCCCTTGGAACTCTTGAAAACGGGTTTGTTTAGGCTGTGTCTGTTGCATGAGCTGACCTCGTAACTTGATGAAACTTACACATGCTTTGCCAACTTGACGAGGATTGAGGAGCAGGAGACTTACTGAACACACTGTTGAGTGTTGACCCTCCTGCACGTGTGGGAGTGGAAACAAAAGAATCAGACAATATCGATAAAGAACAATGTGGTTTTTGAAAGTCAAGTTAATATAAGACAATTATTTATTAAAATAGGTTGTTTAATCATCGATAATTCTTCATTCATTCATTAATTTATATAAAAATTTTACGATTTTTTTAATAATATCATAATTCAAATTAATAATCTTTCTTAACGGACGTAATCATTTCGTCCAGTGGCGGTTCAAAAAATTTAGTGACCTTGTACAATTCATTAAATTATAGTCCTTAAAAGTAATTGTTAACTAATTATAAAATTGTAGCCCTTAGAAGTAAATGTCCCGTTTAGGGCCCCTGTGCGATCGTTTCTATTGCGCTTGTCCAAAACATCAATAGTTCTACTGAAGCAATAGTAATAGTAATAATCAATAAATTTCTATAATGAATTATCGTATTTAAAAATAATCAAGAGTCGCAATCTTTTTTAATAGTATTTTTAAAATTTTTTAATGAATTTCGAGATTAACATTATCTAATAAAAATAGTTTATCAAAATTTAGGGTCTCTCTTTTTTGGGACCCTGTGCGATCGCTCCTATTGCGTCTGTCCAGAACCTCACTGATTCCGTTTAAACAATCGATAGAGTAAAAAAATAAAAAAAAATATTAATCAAGACAAACATCAGAAGATATATAATATTAATAGAAGTAAAATATAAATCATAGACAAGGGCCAAGAATCTAACCTTTATAGTTTTGATCGTATTTTCTAAAGTACGATTAAAGAATGATAAATTTAAATATTTATTTAAAAATTTAAAATATTTAAAAATTTTATAATATTTTAGATTATTTTTTTTATACTTTTTGACACATTAAAACTTATTTTATAAATATTAAAATTTATTTAATAAAAATCAAAACCTATAAAAAAAACATAAAAAATTAACAAAATATGATAAAAAATAATATTTAAAATTTTAAAACCAATTTCAAAATTTATATTTCTATCCTTAATCCGTATAATTAGACAGCTCCTTTGGTTGGTCCCTTTTAATCGATCCTAATTTATTTTAAGAAATACCCACCGACTGGATGTTCAGAGCAGGATGGAATTATCTACAGAAAAAGATTCATTTTCTTATTTCATGGACACAAGAACATTCTGGATTTTTCGTATACAAAGTAACAAGAATTGTTACATTAAACCGAAACAATTATCGTATTATTATTATTTAGTTATTATTAATGATATATTATATTAATAATATTTATCGATGTAAACCGTTCATCTTATTAATAATATATTATTTTATTTTTAATTTATTTTAAATTAATAATAAAACATATTAAATTATATATTATTTCAAATTCATTTAATAATTTATTTATTAAAAATATTTATCTTAATTAATTTTTAATATAAAAAGATATTTTTATTTAATTAAAAAATTAAAACACATCATCATTTAATTAGAGGTAATGATAAATTGATAGCTTTAATAATCACGTCATGGTTTGTCAAACATTATTGGTAAAATGAAAGAAAGTTCCTAAAACATGCCGACAGCTTACCCTAATCTTCCCGCGCTTAACCCTCCACAAAACCCTAATCACGCAGTTTGACAAAAGAATATGGGTCGCCGTAAAAGCAGCAACACAACACAAAACACCATGAGCTCTGCGAATAATTTTGAAGGAACGGAGATTCGTGTCCAAGACTCCGGCTGCGAGGAAATCGCCAGCGGGAGCTCCAATCTCAATGATTCAATCGTTGCCGTTGATAAAGCTCCCGAAGATGTTTCCATGGGAGAACCCGATGTCTCTTTTTTCGGGTGTGATGGCGATGATGATAAAACCAGTGCTGATTATTACTTCGATTCTTACTCTCATTTCGGTATATTTTCTTCTTTCTCACCCTCTCTTTTGCTTTTTTACCGTTATTTTTCTTGGTGATTAGAGAAATATAGAAAGTGAGGCTTCTTTAGTGTTGGTTTTAACTTTCATATGAAGAAATTTGGTATGTGGGAAGAAATTTTCATATGAGTTCAATAGTTTCCTTATATCCATCTAATTTCGGTATAACTGGCTGGTTGCATATTTATGGAACTAGATGTCAGTATTAGGTGGTGCATAGGATCGAATTGATTAATGTTTATAGTCTTATACATTTTTTTTTCACGTACGGTGAGCACTTACATTTAAATCTTATTTTGATTCCCCCTTTTTGTATGTATATGCAGGTATTCATGAAGTAAGTGTGCAGCAACTTGGACCCATGAATATTGTTTCGTTATTGTTGACTTATTTATGGAATAGTTTTGTTTTGGTCACCATTCCTTTGAGATTTTGGGTGGAAAATATCTGTGAATGAAGGGTTGTTTATAATTGTTCTTTTTGTTTAAGCTCACCCATGAATCATTGCATTGAACTTGCTATCCAAAATAGTGTGTGTGTGTGTGTTTTGCACTATCTTTATGCTTCAATTGTGTAAATTATTTCTGCATTAGTATTCTTTCTTGGTTACAGTGGAATCCCTGTATTTCAGGAAATGCTCAAAGATGTAGTGCGAACCAAGACTTATCAAAATGTTATTTATCGAAATAAATTTCTATTCCAGAACAAAGTAGTTCTTGATGTGGGAGCGGGAACTGGAATTCTGTCCCTGTTTTGTGCAAAAGCAGGCGCTGCACATGTTTATGCTGTATGCCTTCCAGTTTACACTTTACTTTTTATTTCTGTTCTATGGATTGTTAATTATCTGTCTGACCACTTTCTTACTCCTGGTGTCTATCTCTTATTTTCCTAATGTGCTTAACGTTCCTCCCATTCCTAGGTTGAATGCTCCCATATGGCTGATATGGCTAAACAAATTGTTGAAACTAATGGCTTGTCTGATGGTGAGCTTATTAATTTGTGTTTTCTTGTATTGCTTCCTCTATTTGAGGGCACTTTTTACCCAAGAATTATTTGATTGTTACAGTTATCACAGTTTTGAAAGGAAAGATTGAAGAAATTGAGCTTCCAGTTGCAAATGTAGACATTATAATATCAGAGTGGATGGGTTACTTTTTATTATTCGAGAATATGTTGAATACAGTGTTATATGCCCGTGATAAATGGCTTGTAAGTCACTGCTATCGTTGATGCTATAGATGTCAATATTCAGTTGTTTTAATGTTGGGAATCTGTTTTTGAACTTTTATGATGCGGTAGGTAGTTCTTGTTGTGTAACTTATGTGTGTGCCATGCAAAACTGATATTCAACCTGGAATACATGCATGCATATAAAGGCAGGAAATTCAATATGGTAAATGCTTGGCTTGACACATTTGTGGAACTGATTGTGTTAGATATTACTTATGTTTAGTTGTGAAGAAGCTGCCTGTATGTGTTTTTTCTTGCGACAAATCTAATATGACAACAGAGTGGTGCATGGTCTTGTCTTCTTGACCTTTTCCTATCGTACCCTTTCTAGTATATCAATCTCCTTTTCTTGGAAGGAGGCACATAGAATGGCAGCTAGCTACTAGGTTCATTAAATTCTCTAAACATGATTGCTTACATGCTCTGTTGCATACTGTGATTTGCCTAAGGTGGATTCTAAGTGGAGACGTGGATCATATTGAAACTTCAACCCCATCATTGTGTCAACTTCTCTTGTGCATTTTTCCTTCTGTTTTCATGTGGTGAAGGGGATGGGCCTTTAAAATTTCATTTTCACTCTTATTTGCTAGTGAAAGCATTTTTTTGGTTTCTTATATGTACATTATTTTCATTCAGTTTTCTTGTTCCTTTACCTGCGTCAGGTCAATGATGGAGTTGTGCTACCAGATAAAGCTTCCCTTTACTTGACAGCAATCGAGGATGCAGAGTACAAAGATGAGAAAGATTGAATGTGAGTATAACAGATTGCTGATTTGTTATTATTTTAGGTTTTCTTGTTCATATTCGTTTGTACGCTTTCAACTAATTTTTCTATTGTGGTTCATCACATTTCGACTACTGTAATCTTATTTATACCCATCTTTTCTCCATGGCATCATCTTACTACAGTTTGGAATAAAGTTTATGGCTTTGACATGAGTTGCATAAAAAAGCAAGCTTTGATGGAACCTCTTGTTGACACGGTTGACCAGAAACAAATTGTGACAAATTGCCACCTTCTCAAGGTGAGAAATACATAGCAGAAGCATTATCATGTGTTATATATAATTGGTGTCTATATGTACATGCTTGCCGGAAATTCTTTATACAATAATGCGTTTGGAATACGTCTGAATTATTCATTTTTCATTTCTGGTTTTAGACAATGGATATTTCTAAGATTAGTCCTGGGGATGCGTCTTTCACTGCACCTTTCAAGCTTATCGCAGAACGTGATGATTACATCCATGCTCTTGTTGCATATTTTGATGTTTCATTTACCAGATGCCACAAATTGATGGGCTTCTCTACAGGTTTGTATTTCCATCCTTTCCCAAATTCCATTTTCAATCTACCAATAGATCACAAAATCTTTCCATGCCTTTGTCCTTTCTATCCTATCAATGAAATACAAATCAGCAAGCAACCTAGAATAACTTTGCCTTGGCTAGTGGCAATAAGGTAGTAGCGCATCTGCTGAAGTATGAATTTTTGTGCAACTAATATTTTTTTCTTCCCCATCTTCTGCAAAACAAAAACAAAACCGCAGGTCCAAAGTCTCGAGCCACACATTGGAAGCAAACAGTCTTGTATCTCGAGGATGTGCTAACCATATGTGAAGGGGAGGCGATAACCGGGAGCATGACTGTCGCACCAAACAAGAAGAATCCCCGAGACGTGGATATAATGGTTAAGTATTCATTGAATGGTCGACGCTGTGTGGTTTCAAGGGTTCAGTTCTATAAGATGCGCTGATTTTGTTGCCAGAGTATTTCATCACTATTAAAAGCTGCAACTCCTCTCCATCACCTCTGTTACCGTGTTGTTGGAGACCTTTATTTTCCCGTTACTTTGATTTTTTTGTATTCCTCTGCTCTCCATCACCCTTTGTACTTTCATTTCTCTCAAAAGTTGGGAGGAAAAAAATCATAATCAAACCATGAAATCTTATAAAACGTTAACCTGCAGGAAATTGAATCTTGAATCTATAAATGCTTCATTTTAAGTGTCACAATTAGAGGTCGAAGGGCGGGAAAAGCAACACCTGAAATTCAAGCTATGAGAAACGGTACCGTTTTGTTATTGAGGAAACAAACAAAGGATCAGAAGAAGGGAGAGAAAAGCCAACTTGTCTGAAGCAAGGACCATGAAAGCTGGCAAAGGCTGAGCTGGAGGACAGCAGCTGGCATTACCGTTGCTGAAGGAAGGGAAATTCTGACACGTGTGAATGAATAAAACAATTTCCTTGGAATAGTATAAGAGTTTAGCAAACAATAGAAAACATAGCTGATCATTGATGTAAAAACTCTCTATTTTTTTTAAATCTATACACCCTTCTCTCCTGCAACCCTTTTATTTCTGTAACTTTCCTTATTTCTATTTGAGTTGTGACAATTGATATCCAGAGCCATTAAGGATCCCTCAAACTGGGAAAAGTTAAAAGTCAATCGAAAATGACCGACTCCAGTGACCTTGCGAGCATTCAAAAAGCTTTAATAGCCATTCAAGATAGGCTGGTTAGCTTGGAGGATGAAGAAAAGGTTCCTAAATGGTGGACTAAACTACAGGACTCGTCTACAGCAAGGATAACCATTCTGGAAAAAAGGATGGACACTACTCAAGGGTACTTAGAACAAATTCTAGCAGCTGTGCGAGGAAAAGAAGGAGACCTTAGTCCAGGAACTACAGATAGGCCTACAAATGGTGGTAAATGTCAGGCAGGAACCAGTGACAGAGCTCCTACAGTGGTGACCATTTTGGATGATAAAGAGAGATACTCTTACAGACCAAATGAACCAGGATTGTTGGCCTCCAAACCAACTCACACAACCTTGACTCAGATGAAACTTAAAATGAAAATGGATGAATCTCTTAAAGAGGAAGGGTTCCAGACAGAAACATCTACCCTGGCCATGGGAAATAACAAAGGTATTACCTTTAGACCCAAACTGGAATTATCAATGTTTGATGGCACGAATCCAAGGGGTTGGATTAAGAAATGCCAAAAGTATTTCACACTTTTGAGCATCCCAGAAGAGCAGAAAATGGATCTGGTTTCTATGCACCTGGAGGGAAAAACAAAGGTTTGGTTCGATGGATACATATTACAGAAGCACAGGATAACCTGGCCAGAGTTTACAGCTGACTTGTGTCATAGGTTTACAGATAGAACTTATGCTGATGTGGTGGAAGAATTCAATAAACTGAGTCAAAGATCAACAGTGGAGGAATACCAGTGCAGGTTTGAAAAGCTAAAACCTTATGTCATTTTACAAAATCCCTACCTAGATGAACCTTATTTCGTTTCAAGTTTCCTGAGTGGCTTAAAGGAGGAACTTAGACACAGGGTGAAGGTTCACCAGCCTAAGGAGCTGAATGAAGCTTACAGAATAGCTAAGCTACATGAACTGACAATGAAAATTGAAGCAAAGAAGAATAAGCCAAAAATGCTTACCTATAACACCCAGCTCTCAAACACCAAACAGTGGTCACCAACTACCAGCACACCCCAAAAGAACCTCCCACAAACCACCACCAAGCAAACCTTGATTGAGTACAAGTGTGCCAACAACCTCTACTTAAAATGTGGGGATAAATTCATCCCAGGCCACCAATGCAAGGCCAAGCAGCTCAATATGATGGAGGAAGAGGATGAAATAGATGAACCTGAAGAACAAAAAGAAGATCAGATAGAAGAAACTGAAGTTAATAAAAATGAGGACTTAGAGATATCTATCAATGCCTTGACAGGCAGTGTGGGCCACAGCACCTTGAGAATCCAAGGATCCATCCGAGGAAGACCAGTGAGCATATTGATTGATAGTGGAAGCACTCATAGCTTCATCAATCCAGGATGGGCTAAAGAAGGGGTAAAAGTTATACCAACTAATCCTTTAGTGATCACAATCGCAAATGGAGAAAAGTTGTACAACAGTGCAAAGGCAAAGCAACTCAAATGGAAAATGCAGGGGCACCAATTTGAGCATGACTTTAGAGTACTATTAATGGGAGGCAGTGATATAGTCCTAGGAGTGGACTGGATGAAAAGATATAGTCCAATTAGCATGGACTTTCAACAGATGACATTGAAATTCTTAAAAGATGGCCAGGAAATTACTTTGAAGGGTGGTCAGAAGCAAGCCACACTAAAAGTTATTTCTGGGGACAAATTACAAAAACTGGCAGTGAAGGATGCTGAGATATGTGGAGAAATGTACCTGTTGAGTAGCATGGAAGCAGATTATGCTGTAGAACCTCAACTACAACCAATTTTAGATAAGTTCTCAGAAGTTTTTCAAGAACCAAAAGGGATGCTACCTCCTAGAGATCATGATCATGCCATAATTCTAAAGAAGGGGCTCAACCAGTAAACTTGAGACCTTATCGATTTCCTCATTTACAAAAAACAGAAGTAGAAAGACAGATATCAGAAATGCTTGCTGCCTCAATTATCAGAACAAGTAAGAGCCCATTTGCATCCCCTTGCCTACTTGTAAAGAAAAAAGATGGATCTTGGAGACTATGTGTTGATTACAAAAGACTGAATTCCTTAACTGTGAGGAATCAATTTCCTATTCCTATAGTTGAGGATCTACTAGATGAGCTAGCAGGGGCAAAATTTTTTTTCAAGTTAGATCTCAGGTCAGGTTATTGGCAAATAATGGTCAAAAAAGAAGACATTGAGAAGACAGCTTTTAGAACCCACCATGGCCACTATGAGTTCAGGGTGATGCCATTTGGATTAACAAATGCACCAACAACCTTTCAATCATTGATGAACTCCCTGTTTGGACCCTATTTAAGAAGGTTTGTTCTTGTCTTCTTTGATGACATTTTAGTTTACAGCAAGTGTTTAGCTAACCATGTCTCACACCTAGAAACAATTTTACATATCCTGAAAGCTAACCACTTATTTGCCAAGAAGAGCAAATGTTTTTTGGGTCAGCAGCAGGTTGAATACTTGGGCATATAATTTCTAAGGAGGGAGTAGCCACTGACCCCTCTAAGGTGGAAGCAATGAAAACCTGGCCTATGCCTACAACATTGAAGGCTCTCAGAGGTTTCTTGGGCTTAACAGGATATTATAAAAGATTTATTCGAAACTATGGAAGCATGAGTAGACCCTTGACAAACATGCTAAAGAAGGATAACTTTCAGTGGACAAAGGAGGCTGCAGATTCCTTCCTCCAACTGAAGGAAGCTATGTGTATTGCCCCACTCTTAGCACTGCCAGACTTCACCAGCACATTTTATCTAGAAACTGATGCAAGCTCCAGAGGAATTAGTGCAGTCCTCTCCCAACAAGGGCGCCCAATTGCATTCCTAAGTAAGGCTCTAGGTCCTAAACACGCAGACCTCTCTGTGTATGAAAGAGAGTACATAGCATTCTAATGGCTGTCACAAAGTGGAGACATTACCTTGAAGGGAAACAATTCATTATCAAAACTGATCACGAGCCCTTAAAACATCTATTGGAGCAAAAGCTTACCACTACAATTCAAAAGAAGGGATTGTTCAAATTACTCGGGCTTGATTACGTGATTCAATATAGAAAAGAAAAACAGAACATTGTGACAGATGCTCTCTCTCGAAAGGACTCTGAATTATTTCAGCTATCTACAACAAGGATTATTCCATTCTGGGTCAAGGAGGTGGAGGATAGCTACAAAGGGGATGAACTTGCAACAGATCTTATCACTGCATTGACAGTGTCAAAAGATGCCAAAGCGAATTGGACCTTGTCTACTGGTATTCTCAGACACAAACAAAAAGTTTATATTGGCAGCAATGGTCCTCTAAGACATCACATTTTGACTCAACTACATGATTCCCCTATGGGAGGACATTCTGGAATTCAAGCAACATATTTCAGAATTCACTCTTATTTCTACTAGAAGGGTCTCAAAACACAGGTTCAACAACATGTGCAGCAGTGTGATATTTGCCAGAGAACTGGAACATGTTTCTAAGCCAGGTCTCCTACAGCCAATACCAATACCTACTCAGGCTTGGGAGATTATTTCAATGGACTTCATTGATGGGTTACCTCAGTCCAAGAAGTTTAATTCTATCCTAGTGATGATCGACAGATTCACTAAATATGGACACTTTATTCCATTGCAACATCCTTACACAGCCTCCACAGTGGCTACTGCTTATTTGGACCAGGTCTTAAAGCTTCATGGTTGTCCAAAAGCAGCAATCTCGGATCGAGACAAACTTTTTACTAGTAGCTTTTGGAAAGAACTAATGACTCATCTGGGCACTCAACCATGGTTCAGCACAGCTTAACACCCTGAAATCGATGGCCAAACTGAGAGACTAAACCAGTGCCTCGAACAATACTTGCGAGGTTTTTGTTTTTTACAACCAAAGAAGTGGGCACAATGGCTCTCCCAAGCCGAATGGTGGTATAACACCAACTTTCATTCAGTATTGGGCACAACACCTTTTGAGGCGTTGTATGGGTATAAACCTAATACTATGGCTTGGGAAATTAATTCTTCAGTTCAATCAGTGGAAGAGATAACAGCAGCAAGAGAGACAATTACGAAAATGTTACAGGAGAATCTCAGTAAAACCCAAGCTCGGATGAAACAGTATGCTGATTTAAAAAGAAAGGAAAGGGAGTTTCAGGTAGGTGGTTTTGTTTACCTGAAATTATAACCGTACCGGCAAACATCAATTGCTCTCTGATCCAACATCAAACTCGCTGCTCGCTATTATGGCCCTTATCCCATCACCAAGAGAATCGGCTCAGTCGTCTACCAATTATTGCTTCCACCCTCTGCGAAAATACACAATGTATTTCATGTCAGTCTCTTGAAGAATAAAATTAGAGATACTACTACTCCTTCAATCGACCCACCTGAAGTAACTGAAGAGGGCGGTTTGAAGATCTATCCCCTCAAAGCCCTCGACAAACGTATGGTGAAGAAAGACAATCGTGCCGTCACTCAGCTCCTCATTCAGTGGACAAATCTCGGGCCGGAAAACGCAACTTGGAAAGATTTTTCCGTTCTCCAGTCACAATTTCCTGAATTTGACCCTTGGGGACAAGGCTCAAGTGAAGAAGTGGGTATTGTCACAATTAGAGGTCGAAGGGCGAAAAAGCAGCACCTGAAATTCAAGCTATGAGAAACGGTACCGTTTTGTTATTGAGGAAACAGACAAAGGACCAGAAGAAGGGAGAGAAAAGCCAACCTGTTTGAAGCAAGGACCATGAAAGCTGGCAAAGGCTGAGCTGGAGGACAGCAGCTGGCATTACCGTTGCTGAAGGAAGGGAAATTCTGACACGTGTGAATGAATAAAACAGTTTCCTTGGAATAGTATAAGAGTCTAGCAAACAATAGAAAACATAGCTGATCATTGATGTAAAAACTCTCTATTTTTCTTTCTTAAATCTATACACCCTTCTCTCCTGCAACCCTTTTATTTCTGCAACTTTTCTTATTTCTATTTGAGTTGTGACATTAAGTTAAAGACTTGATTGTAGATTTAATCAAGATTGATCAAAATTTAACCATATTATTAAATAAATTTATAATTGAGTGTATATAATAAATTATTTTGGTATTAATTATGATAACAAATTATCAAAACAGTTTTTATTTAAAATAACACATCTTATAATTAAAATAGTTAAATTAATTTACCCTTTTTAATTACTTAAAATATCATAATTTTTACTTTGCCTAATTTTTTTACTCCTTTTGGTCCCCGCTTAAAAGGTTTGTCTAGTATCATAGATCTAGCGGCTACAATAATTTCAATCGTTCCGTGACAATTAAATAACTAACCCCGCAGCCCCAATCTGAAACATTCACCCCGGCACCAAAATACTGATTAGAGGCCGACGCACCGGAGAGCCGCCTAAAATGACGGCTATTGTGGTGGTTTTTGATTTTGACCGGACGTTAATAGACGGAGACAGCGACAGATGGGTTGTGACGGAGATGGGCCTCTCCGATCTCTTCCATCAACTTCGATCTTCTTTGCCTTGGAATTCCCTTATGGTTTGTTTTACATCTAACTTAAAATCTTTAACAGTTTTAAGTTAAACACTACATTCTTAATGACTATTGCTAGTTAATTGTAGTATTTCATTTTTCCACCGTTTGGTTGCTGAAAAAAAACCCGATTAATCTCTTAATGACTTAAACAAAGTGGGGATAGTAAGCTTTCGGAAATCGAGGCTGATAAGTTGCTACTCTACTGTGAAGTTAGCTTATTGCGTTAGATCAACTCTGCTATTTGTGATTATTAAAGATCATAATTTGTTGTTAACTGCGTTAAAGGTTTGTATTTTGTGGTTATTGCCTAAAAAGGAGTAGAGGTCTTTTTCATTTCATGAACTTAATTGGTCTATGTTAAATCTAATTGTAGGATAGGATGATGAAGGAGCTTCATTCCCGAGGGAAGACAGCTGGGGATGTTGCAGAATGCTTGAAAAAGACTCCGCTAAATCCAAGAACTGCTGCTGCCATTAAATCTGCCTATGCGCTTGGGTAGTTATCTTAGACATCTTTTTTTCTTCTTCTTCATGTTTTGTTCTTTGTCATATCTTTAAGGTTAATGTTGGTTACATGGTACTGGTACGGAATTTCAGATGCGATTTGATGATACTTAGTGATGCAAATCAGTTTTTCATAGAGAAAATTTTGGAGCATCATGGCCTGTCCGGTTGCTTTTCAAAGATCTATACAAACCCAAGCTTTGTGGATGAAGAAGGAAGGCTCAGGATCTTTCCTTATCATGACTCTACCTTACCTGCACATGGATGCAGTCTATGTCCCACTCATTTGTGCAAGGTAAACAGGTTCACTGATATAGAATATTTATCAAATCATGTGATGATTTCATATCTATTAGTTTTCAACTTTTTGTTGATTGAACATTTGGTTGATTATCTGGAAAATTAGTTTATCTGAAGCTGAAGGATTGATGGTTCTACATTTGCATTTTCTAGACATGTAGATATATGTTGAAAGGAAATATGCTCTTCGTTCTTCCTTGTTTCTAATGCATCTGGATTTCTAAATGCAATTCTTTTTCTGGGTGTTTGCCATGAAGTTTATGCACTGTCGGTCTTCTCCTACTCCCTGAAGTAAGCAAGGTGCCAATGTTTATGCCTTAACAATTTGCCTACAAAAATAGGATTGATTTATTTCTGTCTATATGTTGATTTTTTATTGACTCGGGATCTGGTTGCTTGGGTAAAATAGTTGATTAATTAGAATAAATGTGGTTTCTTGGGTTGATGATGAATTATCAAAAGGGAAAGAACAGTCCTAAAATATTTTAAAGCTACGATTGCATTACAATGTTGGTTAATTGCTCAAGAGACATTCTAGTTTAGTTGTTCAATTACTGCTGAATAGTTACCGGATTTTAGTATACCAAAATCAAATACCTTGTGTTGCTCTAAAATATTTTTCTTTCGAGTGGATTGTTCATCTTGAATTAGAGTATTAACCATGGTTTCTATTGTAGGGTCTAGTACTTGACCAAATCCGTGCCCCTGTCCCTGAAAGAGGCAGGCAAAGTTTTATCTACCTGGGAGATGGATCAGGTGATTACTGCCCAACTTTGAAGCTTGGAGACAGTGATTATGTGATGCCAAGGAAGAACTACCCCTTATGGAACCATATTTTGAGTGACCGAGCTTCTGTCAAAGCACAAGTTCATGAATGGAGCAATGGTGAAGAGCTGGAAAGAATACTGCTCCACCTCATCAACAGAATATCGTCTTAATAAAAGCATCTTCTACCATTTTTTTCTCAATGGAACTCATCAGACTGGAAGCTCAACATGTCAATGTCTTTGTCCGAACCCTTAAACCATGGAGATGCTAGTATTGTTTCTAATCTCACAATGCAGACATATTTTGGGAATCTGTTCTGATTAGGTATTTTTATCTTGATTCCGAAATTCTGATAATATTGTTTAAATGACACACACTATGAGGAATCTATTTGGGAATGTCATGAACTAGGTATTACTAATATTGTGCTGGAAATTTATGATATTGTAGGCTTTCCATATATAGTTTTCACATAACTTATCTTTCAAGCCTTCAATATGTTAGACAGTTTCCCCTCTTCCCCGTAGAAACTTGAAATCCTGCTTCTGTATTTTGTTATTTTTTATATACGAATCATGTATAACTGACCTATTTTAAGTTTTAGTCTTGAATTTTGAACTCTAAACTAAACTTTAATCTTATAAACCCTAAATATTAAAAATTAAAAGAATTGTTTAAAATTATCTAAATTAATGACTACCAACAATAAATCATATTTTTTTAAGGAAAAAAAATCAACTTAGATCTTTTAGCATTTTTATACTATATTTTTAGAGACTCATCCCTTATAAAGAATATTGCAATTTGAGAATAAAGAACTGTTTTTTAGCTATGACTGTATAATAAAACCCATGAAGAAAACCATGAGAATGGGCCACACACTTCATTCGTTACTCACTCCACCAATGTCCCTTAGCCAACGAAACAGCCTTTTAGGTGACAAGTTGGACTTGGAAGCAATGAATAAATATAAATTATATATAATAGCAGCCAAGATTACAATATTCTTTATCAGCAAAAGCTATAAAAGAACCAGTATTAAATATAGAATTGAAATCAGGAGGTCCACCAAACTCGTGGGTCAATTACCTTCCCCTCAATCTCTTCACCCAACCGGAATTAAAGAAGAAAAAGAGGCAAGGCATGTGCTCCTCTGCTCCTGGCTTGTCAATTGGCCACAACATATAAAACCTACCCCGAAACCAGTACCTACCCTCATCAGATAGAGGGTTTTTTTTTCTCTCTTTCCCCTCTCTCCCATGCTTTTTTCTATTAATAACTATTACTCTCTATCTTTACAAACAGATATCACTCTTTTTTTTTTCCCCTCTCTTTCTGGGGTTTCAAGGCGTGTGCTTAGAATGGCAAAGAAGGGAGAAGGAAGAGATACGGGTTTGTTCTTCGACGGGATCATAGAGTGCATGCCTTTGTTTGCTAAAGAGTTGGTCGCTGGTGGTGTTGCCGGAGGCCTTGCAAAGTCGGCTGTCGCTCCACTTGAGCGTGTCAAGATTTTGTTTCAGGTTCATTTTTTCGGCGTTTCACTGTTTGACTTGATTTCTTGGTCCCTGCAAAATGGCTTCTAACATAGCTTTGTCTTATATGGTCGTTTGCCGTGTTTGTACTCGTTCGACTCTTCTGTTTGATTGTTTCTAGTGGGTTTGCATTCGTAGTTGATTCTCGAGCCTAAAATAACTTGTTCTTAACATAGCTGAAGTTGCCACTCATGACTCATCTGATCATGCAATGAAGTTTTGATGCTGAAAATCTTATGGGTTTTTGAGATTGTTTACATTTTCAGCCTAGATCGGAAATTATTGAGCATCAATTGCTGTCGAGAGTTGGGAAATTTAACATGACGAACCCTATAAATTTGATATTTTGATTGTCTCATAACCTCACCATAAACAAATCATTTATAATTGAAAGAAGGTAGCTTTCCTTATGTTCAGCCAACTTCCTGGGGAATGCAATAATTGAAGATTCACCTTGCATTAGCAAATGCAACTACTAGTACTAATTAATTACTTTATTTCAGACTAGACAAGCTGAGTTTCGCAGCGTAGGCCTCTTTAGATCCTTTGAAAAGATTGCAAAGACAGAAGGCATAATGGGTTTCTACAGGTGAATGTCAAATTCATTAGCTTTTTACTCGAAGGTTTTCCTGAAATTTATCTTCAATTGCTTACTAAGCTATTGGTAAGTACAGAGGAAATGGTGCTAGTGTCGCTCGAATTGTTCCCTATGCAGCACTTCATTATATGACTTACGAACAGTACCGTAGATGGATCATCAAAAGTTTTCCTGACATTCCGAGAGGCCCTCTACTTGATCTTGTTGCTGGATCATTTGCTGGAGGAACTGCTGTACTTTTTACTTATCCTCTTGATTTGGTTCGGACCAAATTAGCTTTTCAGGTATATACTGCAATAGACGAGGCTGCGACAAGGTGCAGGGCAGTCAGTGCCAACACCTGTCGGGATTGGATCCTTCTCTCTGAGTTTTTTTGTTTGTCTGACCAAATTGCATTTGCTAGGGCAGGTTGTTGGTCCATCAAAGATTAATGCCATAGGAGTAGTTAATACAGAACAAGTTTACCGAGGAATTTTTGATTGTTTTTCAAAGACTTACAAAGGGTCAGGGCTCAGAGGTCTCTACCGTGGTGTTGGTATGAATTTCAAAACTAATCATGCTGTAGTAAACTTGTGTGTTGGTGGTTACTGTCGGGGTGGGGTTCTTATTCATATGTGAGAATGTTTTTCAGCACCATCACTTTATGGAATCTTTCCATATGCTGGTTTGAAGTTTTACTTCTACGAGGAGATGAAGCGTCATGTCCCTCGTGAGCAGAAGAAAAATATAATAGTGAATCTAGCATGTGGATCTGTAGCTGGTCTGTTGGGCCAAACTTTCACATATCCCCTTGATGTTGTGAGGAGACAAATGCAGGTATTTTACTCCTAGGATTCAGATCCATAAATCACAAAGTGATCAAACCAGAACCTTTAATGTGATGAATGTGAATTGTCTTGTTAGGTCCAAAGGGTCTTGGCATTGAATAGTCCTGAGTTGAAAGGAACAATGGAAACACTCATTATGATTGCTAAAAATCAAGGCTGGAAGCAGTTATTTTCAGGGCTGAGCATCAACTACCTGAAGGTAGGAGAAGTCCCTTTCAATTTTCATGCTTTATATCAATAATTTCATGTTAAACTAATATTTGTATGTTTTCTCCAGGCTGTTCCATCTGTGGCAATTGGTTTTACAGTTTATGACATGATGAAATCAAGCCTGAGAGTTCCATCCCATGATGAAGCTGTGATAGAAGTGATAACAAATAAAAGAAATACCCGAACATCATCTCTTCACACGTAATAATGAGTAATATTCATCTCATTGATCCTTTGAGCAGCCACCAAGTAGCTTTGCTTCTCGCGTAAAGCTCTTATTTACAAGTGATCCCGAGTCAGACCATCAAATTTGTACATTCCATTCTTTTAAGCTGTAGATTAAGACTTCCATTGGTTTCAATACCTCACCAAATAAATTTTGTACGAGGTCTAGCTTACATACATTTTTGAAGTATGAATTCGGTCAGTTATACCTGAAACAGTTTCTCCCTCAAGGATGACGAGTCTTCCAAAAGTTAGATTCGTAATCAATGTACATAAGTGGAGGGTATTGATTCAATAAAGAATTTTTTAACTTCTGCTATGCATCTTCTATTCAGGCATTATTATCAGCATCATGAAGATCTTCATGTCGCAGTTCAGGTAAGCGGAATGAACACATGTATGTATGAACATAATATTTGGAATCGATCCAGAATTTTCGAGCTGTGTATTCTTGCATGCAGCATATACCAGCATGAGAACCAGTCCAATAAGCTGTGGATTGCTCCACAGAGGATTGGTTTGCTGTGTATAGACATTATATGCCTTAGATGTGTTCCACAGTTTTTCCCTTTCCGTGTTGCCTTTTTGACTGCTAATTTTCATTTGTCGATACATTACAAATCCAATAATATCATCCTGCATGATGTGCTTTGCTTCATGTCAAAGAATGATTTTTCTCAGAAGAAATTGCTGCTTTCTTCTTTATTTTTCCCAGGAAAAGAAACCCACTTTCTCATCCGTTTTATCTTTAAATGGCCACTGATCATTATCCCCTGCTGTCTCTTTCCATTTTCTTCATGTAAATGTTGAGCCAATGTTTCAAAGTCGGTGGCATTAAAATATTTGAAGAAATATAGATATATTGAAGTGGTTTGCACATTAGATATTCAACCACGTCCTGCTATTTTTTATTTTAGAAATCCTGATTATATTATCATGTATGATGTCATCTTAGCCCTCTTTTGTTTACCCTTTAAATACTGTAACAGTGAAGGATAGTTTTTGTGTGGAAGTGAAAGTGCCTGCATCCCATGTTAGTAGCTATGCCTGTTGCCTAGTGGCTGATGTCCTTCCATTGAAAGCAACATTTGCGGTGGAAAATTTTCACCCAAATTATTGCATTTCCCACACTTTCAAATCAAATTCATGAATTTATGGCACATATTCTCCTTAGCAATCTCATCAACATCCAAAAACCTTTATATATGATTGGATTATAAATCTATATGAATTTATGGCATATATTCAGTTTCGAAAGAATCAACCAACTTAAATAACATTATCTTCTCTATAACTATAGGAGAGGTATTCGTTTTGATGATAACACCAAATAAGTTTTTTTGTACCCATGACCACTGCAGTCGGATATTCTGTCCACTGGCCAACGGATGATTGGGTTTGCTTAAATAAAAACAATGCACATCAAAATCAAATAGAATACCAAATGCAAATGGGATAAGATGGATAAGTTGATTAGTAGGGCTAGTTGGAGTCTGATTTGAGGAACATTCAGACGTAAAAATGTCATTTCATAATCGTATAATATCAAGCCATCAAAATAATAAAGAATAAAAGAAAAATATTATTTCATATTTATTCTATAAACTCCACCACCCAACCTATCTCTTATTTATTATTACCTCTCTACCATTTCTAGTTCTTTTCTTCTTTCTCTGATCTCCCTCTCTTGGGTGTTCTTTTTATGAGAAGTTGAACTTTGTAAAGAAATGGGAAGGAAGTGCTCGCATTGTGGAAACATAGGCCATAATTCAAGGACCTGTATGACCACTTTTAGAGGCAACACGACTGTTGTAGGCGGCGGCGGGCTTAGGCTCTTCGGTGTTCAACTCGACATGGACAAGTGTTTTAGCATGGATTGCTTATCTTCTTCCGCCTATCCATCTTCTTCTTCTTTGTCTTCTCCTAGAATCTCCATGGATGACAATTCTGATAAACCTTCCCATATTTATTATCTTTCTGATGCTCTCATGGGTCCATTTCCAGAAAGAAAGAAAGGTATGTTGATTAGACTTCTTCTTCATCTTCTTCTTGGAAATAAGTAAATAACCAGAAATTTTGTTGTATTGATTAGGAGTTCCATGGACAGAAGAGGAACATCGAGTATTTCTAGTAGGGCTCGAGAAGCTAGGGAAAGGAGATTGGAGAGGCATCTCTAGAAACTTTGTTACTACCAGAACTCCAACTCAAGTTGCAAGCCATGCTCAAAAGTATTTTCTTCGACAGACAACTCTCAACAACAAGAAGCGACGTTCAAGCCTGTTTGACATGGTATAATCTCCTTAAAATTTACATTTCTAACTGATGAAATCTTCGACCATATTATTGAAAACCAAGACATCGTACATGACAGGTCCGAAGCAGTAGTAGCATGGTCGGATCTCATGCTAACACCTCAAACTCCCAGCATCATGCCATGTTCGATAAGTTTCAGTTTCAGTATGGATTCATTGATTCTCAGATAAAAACATCAAATGCGGTGACAGCATCCATGTCTGCAAATCTAGCGCCAGATTTGGAACTAAAACTTGCCGCCCCAAGGCCTGGTTTGGAAGAAAACAACAAGCCATCCCCGACAACTCTCTTCATCAGATCAATCAGCGTTACATGACAACTTTTGTTAGGACCAAACTAAATGAGTAACCTTGTCGTTGATGTTCAGAAATCAGACTGATGAAAATGAAGCCACGTAATGGTAGTAATTGATTAGTAGTATTTGTTGTAGCTTAGTACTATTTTTCTCAAGTAATCAAATTAATCCTTTAATTTATCAGTATCTTTATCGATTTTTTCAATAATTCAATTAATTATGATAGGGCTAGCTGTGTTAACAACGACCGTTGTGGAAAAGAACCAAACTTCAGATCATTGAAGATAGAAAAGAATGGCCACTTTTCTTTAGGAAAAGAAATGGAATCCAAACATCTGGGATTTTCTCAAGAGTGACCAAATTAAAAAGATACCAAAACCCATGTTATCAAAATTGTAATAATTTTAATTTAAGGTCTACTACTTTACCTGGTCCAGATCCTTCTTCTGGTTTCCCACAAATTTATGAGCTTTTAATACATAGGTGGGAGTTTTTCATGATTTCTGGGAAAGGACAGAAGTATATATTGTCCTAAGCAGATAGTTTGGGACCATTGTATTAATATTGGCATTTTCTCCAATCTCCATGGATAGAAAATTCAGCTAGTAATCTGGAATTTGTTTGGTCTAAACCAAACATATAGATTTAAAAGCTGAATAAGATATTCCTAATAATACGTTCCATAATATTTACTTGAATTATACACTAAAAATTACCAAAAAAAATATAAATTTTGGTTGATTCAATTCTATTTTGATCGAATTAGTGTCGAGAGAATTTAAAGAAATAATGATATTTAAGGTTATATTTAAAGAAATAAATAATATCTTATATAATTAAATATTATATAAAATCTTAAACCCTAAACCCTCTTTTAAGTTAATATACTTAGAATTAATAACATCTTATGTAATTAAATATTATATAAAATATATTATCAAATTATAACCATTTATATAATCTGTTAATATTTTATGTAATTATTCTTTTAGTTTATCTTATTTTATCTATCTTTTATCATTCCTATTTAAATGATAAAGAAAATTATTCATTAACCAAATATATAAAATTTTGAATGTTTAATTTTTATTGTTGACGACGATTAAGATAATAATAAATTAAATATATTAGTGTGATTATATAATAATATATATTATTATCTTCATCCCATTTTATTGTTTAGTATCGATTTTTTTATCAATTTTTTTAAATTTTGACTCATTATAACTTTAAATCTATTATTGATAAAAATATTAAAAAATATATTTTAAAAACCTCTAATCAAGTAGTTTAAGAATATATATTTTATAAAATTTAATAAATTAAAATATTTAAAATAAATATGGACAAAATTTAAAAATTTTAACTTTAAAAAATCAATAATATACTTCTTATATGGGACGGAAGGAGTAATATTTTTTTACTTTATAACCAAAACATGAATAAGGTTGGGCTTTTTGGCCTGTTAAAACTCAAGTTTGGGCTTAGACATAGTTCCCCCTAAAGCTAGAAATTTGTAGATTTTGGAATTTTTAAGATTTGGAGTTTAGTGACTTAAGATTTTTTTTAAAAAAATCCCATTTTATAAAAAATAAAAATAAAAATACCTGTTAAATTATTTTCTGAATTTTTATAAAAATAAAAATAAAAGCTTTACGTTAAATGTTTTTACTTGACCCGTCACTTTCATTCTTACTGAATTGACAAATATAAGAATTTTCGAGTCAAAGTTATTGGTTTGATTTTGCTTTGGCATTTTCAACTAAAAAATATATAATATAATTAATAAACAAAATGAAGGATAAGATGAATTTTAACGGATGGAAAACTTCAAACACATTGAGGATTCCATTTCATTCTAAGTTTGTTAATTAATAATAACCAGAAAAAATCCCAAATTAACAAAGTTCGAACACGTTAATTCAATATAATTTTAAATAATTATCTATTTTTAATTATTTATAAAAAATACAAAATTTTATTTTAAAAATAATATAAAAAATATTATTAAATAAATCAGATCCAGCGAATATAAATACGTCCATTCATTGTCATAGTCCTTCCTTCCTTCTTCCCGTTTCCTTCCTCATTTTAAAGAACTTTCGTCGTCCTCAATCCTCATCCAAAAATCACCCCCAAGATCCGCTTGCCCTCTCTGTAAACGGGTCAACCCATCAACGTATTTTCAAAATGGATCGACCCAGATTCGTGATCGACTCCGCCGAGGCCGAACAAATGGCCAAACAATCAGGCCAAACCGTGCTCCAACTCCTTCCGTCGTTGGTCAAATCCGCCCAGACATTAGCCCGCCCGCCAATCTCCAAATACCATGTCGGAGCAGTCGGAATGGGATCGTCTGGTCGGATCTTTCTCGGAGTCAATCTCGAATTCCCGGGTCTTCCCCTCAACCAAACCGTTCACGCCGAGCAATTCCTCATCACCAACCTTTCCCTCAATGCGGAACCGTGTCTTAAGTATCTCGCCGTCTCCGCCGCCCCTTGCGGCCATTGCCGCCAATTCCTCCAAGAGCTCCGTGGCGCCCCTGATGTCAAGATCCTCATAAGTTCGTCGGAAGACGAGAAAGAAAACAAAATAAACAACAATTGTGATGATAAAGACCACGAATTTACTCCTTTGTCCCATTTTTTATCTCACAGGTTCGGCCCAGACGACTTGCTAGAAAAAGACGTCCCCCTTCTCCTCGAGTCTCATCGAAACGGCTTGTCGTTTCGCAGCAATTTATGTAACGGCAAAATCAACGGTGGCGAGGACTTAAAACATGCGGCTCTTGAAGCGGCCAATATGTCCCACGCGCCTTACAGCGGGTGTCCATCTGGAGTGGCGTTGCTGGACGTTGAAGGGAACATATATAAAGGATCTTACATGGAATCAGCAGCTTATAACCCCAGTTTGCCACCGGCTCAAGCGGCGCTCGTGGCATACGTGTCGAGCTGTGGCGGAGGAGGCTATGAGAGGATTGTTGGGGCGGTTCTGGTGGAGAAAGAGGACGCTGTTATCAAACAAGAACACACTTCAAGGCTGCTTTTGCAATGCATTTCGCCAAAGTGTGAGTTTGAAGTGTTTCATTGTACAAAAAACGAGTTTTAAAATTGAATCATTAGAAAAAAGATGGGAATTACCGATCAATTGATGAAAAAGAAGCGATCTTGGTTGAAGAATCCAAACCATGAAAAATGGAAATCGGTCTGTTAATAAAAGTTTAATCTTTGTGATGCATTGTAATATACTGTGCACCTTTGAATTATTGTCCCTGTTCTATCTTTTGTCATGTTCATGGATTTAGATGAGTTGCTTGAACTGTTCACAAATGAGACATGGATTGGGGTCCATTTCCCAGCTATGATTTCAATTGGTGTCGTAGGTGGTGGATCCATCCCCTGAAATTCAACATTTTCATCTTCTGTTTATACTGTTTACTGATCTATAATTATATATGCACATCAAGACTCTTCATGTTTCGGACTGCAATTTTTTTCATTCATAAGATTTGAACTCGAGACCTTTTGGTACCGATAGGATCAGAAACTTGGTGATTATGTTATACATTTGTTGAATTCATTATCGGAATGTGGGATTGCTGAAGGAGATTATGGTTGAATACATGGCAATGATGAAATTGGGGATCAAAAGAGATGTAAGCTCACACAAAGTTGATAGTTCTTAACCACCAAAAGTGTCTATTCTTTGGTTTGGTTTTGTCTGAAGATTGTGGCTTTAAATGGAGAAAAAAGTACAGAAGTGTAGACCCAACTTACCCAACAAAAGATTGAGTGTTCACACAAGAAAGGATGCGTTTCTTCTGCAAGGAGTATGATATCATTACTGGCATTCTGTTTGCTTCTTCCACACCCCAAAGAATAGATCATGAGTACTTTTGAATATTCCATTGACATGGAAATTTGATTTATGTCAAGTTCCGCAAGTAATTCTTATTATGTGTGGTTTAGACGTACGAATGGATTGTTGGTCGGATATGATTCAATGGGTGACTATCCATAGAAAGGAAGATCACTCTTACCTGTTATCATTCATCTGTCATGGTACAGTTTTATATATTATATTTGGCAGGAACGGAACTGTTGATTGCATGGTAGGAGGCCTCGACATACGAAAAACATTATATTACTTATGAAGAGGGATGTCAAAACAAAAATTTCTGGTTGTCGGTAATTAATTCTTTCTACTCCTACTCTCCCAACAAAATGGGAGATAGCATAATATCATTTTTATTTTTTATACTTTAAAGTTGTATAATGGTGATTTGGGAGGTCTTTTGAATGAATAAAATTTCAATTATCCAAAAAAAAAAGGAAATTTGATTTATGATTGAATTTTGAAGTCGCATTACAAATATCAGGGGAAGAATAAGAATGAAAAAGAATGCAGAAACTAAGAATTCCTAGTTTGTATTCTTCTACAGGTAAAAAAATGGCATTATGCAGAAATATTGTGCTGTCAAAAGGAGAGGTCACTGTTGTGCATATACATGTCAAAGCACATGTATGCAGACAATACTTCATAACGAACTGTGTGTTTAGTTCGATTCTCCAGGCTTTTTAAACGGAGCAGATACAGATTCGAGAGTCAGGTCTCCAACTCTCTCTGATGGACTGGCATTGTTACATGGCTGGCTGTGCAATTCAATAGCATCCTTTAATTTCTGAAACTGCAAGTGACATGAAAAAAAAAAACTACATAAGCAAATTGATCATCTGCACATGCCAGATTCGAAACTCGGATATGCACGAGGAAGATAGTATGTCCAATGGCTCAGAGGGGGATAAAATACACACCTTGGTAAGTGAACAAGGAAACGACTCCAATTGTCCATGCACTCCACGGTAGAAGTGGAAATAAGGAAGCACCCTAATATTCAAACTTTTACACATAGCCTTATTCACATCGAAATCGACTTTGAGGAACAAAATTTCCGGGCAATCTTGAACCGTCTTGCAGAGCTGCCGGTGTCATCACAAAGCAACATCAGTAAAACACACACTCAGAATCATCATAGCTACGCCAAAGCAGGCAAATTTCAGATATCAGAAAGGCATGGATTACCTTGGGGAATAAAGCTTTGCAAGAAGCACACCAAGTTGCATAAAATTCAACAATAACTAATCTATCACCATTATCATTTAAGGCACTCAAAAATTCTTGAGGAGAGTGAATGTCAATCATATTAGCCCCTGCATTCTTTTCCCACCATTGCGGTTGGCTTGTTTCAGTGATTGTTGCATGCACCTACAGAACAACAACTTGTCAATCTCAATAACTTTCATACAAAACTGCATGAACAAACCGATTAAAACATATGGATCGTCATAATTTAACTTATGATTTGAAATAAATTTATATTAATAATAATAATCATAACGCACCTTGACAGATTGGAATTGCTTCCTGGAAGTCGAAGGAAGGAGAGAAACACCGGCAAAAGAAGAAGAAAGATTATAACTTTTCCTGTCCAAATTAAATTTGGGTGAAAGACCCGGTTGTCGAGAATTCGACGTGGATGCAGAGAGCAACGATGAACGATGGAACCACGTCGCCGACAATGTTATAACATCCGCCATCTAGTCTAGTCTAGTTTAGAGATTTTTAAGAAAGAAATATACACTAAACGTGAAGAAAGATTTTATATACCAAAGTAGTTTTCTTTTCCCGGTTGGTATCGAACTTTGGTGGGATTTAATCATTAATTTATAGGCGAAAGTCAATAAGAATTGGAGTTCGACAAGGAAAAGGTCAAACAGTGATACACACATACACGAAAAGGCAAAGAGAAAAACATGTTCTGAATTTTGTTAGTTTGTATGTAACTTGTATCGCAAGCTGTGAATTTTGAAAGAACAATCCAAATTTTGTATTTTTTTTCCAAAACACAAAGGTTGTAAATTTTTTGGTTGGATTTGGCTTTAGAATCTTTGACCAGCCGGCCGGTGACCCAATTTTCACTTGGTATTTGTTTTTCTTAATATTCTTTTATGAAGTGTAAAAGGGGAAAGGTAGAATGAATTTCTCTTTCCGTAACCGTCGGAAAAATGGTATGGTACATAAACATTTTAGAACTTAAATTTGAGTGGGTTCTATTAATCAAATTAATTGAGGTTAAGTGGATGATTAATCTACTATAAGAGTAGATGAAATTATATATTTACCTGCTCAAAATGTTCAATAGGTGAATGAAAAATTATTGCTCAATGTAACACCCATAATGTTGGAAAATATAAAACGAAAAGTAGAATATCCCAAATTTGTTGGGAACATAGAGTTGGAAAACTTTATATATAAAAGTTCTTTATATTATTATTGGAAATAAGTCAAAGGTATGGACTAGACACCTTGAATATGTCTTTGGTATTGATTTCTAAAATGATAGATTTTTTTTTTCTACTTTTCTGACTTTATTTTTCAATAGATATTATAAAATTAAACCACCTCTTATAGAATTGCAGACCCTTAGCTAGTTGTAACCTTTAATTTATTTGAATTAATTTTGTGATAAATACCATTTTGAATTCTGAAGGTGTAACTCTTCAGGAATTGTTAATTATAGATTAATTTTGTAATTAAATATGTCCCATACCTGAGCACTATAAAAGGAGACTCTTTATTCCTGTATCAACACAATGAAAAAACACAAATATCCTATAGCCTAATAGTGTTCTGTTTCTGTAAATTTCGTTGTTGCGGTAAGGTAACATTGCTCTCCTTATTGTATTCTACCGTTGTATCCTGGGAGACAGACTTTCTATAGTAGCTCCAGCACTGAGAGTGAACGAATATGTTTTAAGGACACTATGATAGCACAGGCCTCGGTTAATGTTTCAGAATCGTTTATTTTTTTGTGGTTTTTGTAATCTTTGCATTTCTATTTTATATGTTTTATTTTATTTTCGTTAACAGAAATTGTGTTTAACATATTAATAACTTGTTTCGTTTTTTTTAACAGTAACCAGAAAGTAGACAAACTGCCAGCAAAAACATGCAATTATCAAACTTGATCAACGACAAGTTGTTTCCTTCTCCCATATCCCATGAACCTTCAAAGTTTATATTTGTAAAATTAAAGAAAGGAGGCGATTCTAGCGTCTCTGAAACCTGAAATGGACATGTTTTGTAAACATCTAGTTTGCAAGCTGTGGCGACACCAGGATTGAAACTTGTAAGAACACGTGGAACACTACTTTTCCAAGGAAGATTCAGGGAAGATACAATACTTTGTGCGGCCAGAATTGGTTGCCGAAATCTCTATGCTTTTCCCCCGTAAATATAAAAAACGTGACAAAAAAAACAAGGTTTGGTTCTCCCAGGTATAGGGGAGTCGGAAGTTTGTGCATTGCTATCTGTCTGTATTTTTTGTTGGAAAAAATATAGGTAGAAACCGATAACTCTCACTTTCAAATTTTGCTTTGAATCCAAGTATTACTATTGTCTAATTGATGTGTAAAAACAAAGACATATAGGAAACTTATTCCTTGATATTGTTCTTTCACGTCTGAAACTGCATAAGTTCAAATATCCTACATTTTAATACTCATTTTTTCCAGTAAGAATGAGTCCAAATCATGCAAGCCTTGCCTATACGCTTGGCAACTTGGAAATCAGAGCTCAAGAAGCTTGGCAAGTGTCTCACAAGACAAGACAAAGATGACACCTTCTTCCCCCTGGCAAATGGAGGACCATGACCGATAAAAATGCTCCTCATTGAGAAAATTGCTGTGTCATATCCATGTGATCCACCACACTCTTCTCTTCGTTCTTTTCTACTCCACCTTATAGCTCTCCTCAACCAGCCAAATTATAGGAGGAATCCGGTGACTTGCAGCATAATGTAGCCGACTAGGTAAGTCCTCCTTAAGATAAACTTTCAAATATTTCCCATTCTCAACTTTCCCAGATTCCAGTCCTTCGTTCATCTTTGCAGCAACATCCAGTGGTGCATAACCAGGAGGTGGACGAACAGCAAGCAATAGACTATGAGATAAAACCCATTCTGCTGGAATTTCAATCCATGGTTCCAAATCCTCGAGAAAAACCAGCTTTTTATCACATGTACCGACCATTCCATGGTCTCCAACTATAATTATAGTAACATCCTCAAAAATCCCTTTTTTTTTTAACATGATAGTTAATAAAAAATTATAAAATTATATATTTAGTCATTATTGTTTACTTATCGTATTAATTTAGTTTTAATTTTAAATTAATTAGTTAATAATTTAAAAACATTCTTTTTTTTTATACGTTAATTTTATCAAGTCACCTTCACTTTACACTTACATTGTCACGTCATCTTCCTATATAACATGAGACTGTCACATCATCCTTTGAATGAAATTGAACATTGAATATAAAAAAAATAAATTAAAATGACAAAATATTAAATGTGATATTAAGGACTACTTGCCAAGTTACTGCTTATAAGTTATAATCCTACTGCATGAATAAAAGACAGTATCCTAGACAAGATTACATTCTCCTAGGTGACCTTTAGAAACACCAGGAATAAACAAAATACTAATTAAAGCTTACCCAGTAACCACTACATAGCCTTTGATTCATCACCATCATAGATGAAAAAAGCCGATGCTAAATACCCCACGGTGCGATGACTGTTGTTCACGTGACTCCAAGAGCTAGTTCTGAACCCTAATCCTTCATTGAGAGGGAAAAAAAAAGGTGTTGTGACTTGAGAGTTTATGAAAAATCAGAAAGCAAAACAGAAAGAAAATAAACAAAATAAAGGAAAGAGGCAGAAATAACACATTAAATTTTATTAGCTTCGTAGCATCGAGTGCAAATCGTCTATCTCTTTCTTATGCCTTCATTTACGCCTCCGCTTTAAATTAGAGGGTTTAGGGTTCAAGGTTAGGGGTTATGATTAGGTTTAGGGAATTAGGGATAGGGTGTATTTTTAGGGTTTAGGGTTTAAGATATAAAAAATAAGGTTAGGTTTAAAAATTAATTTTTTAGAAATTTTCAATAGGAAGCATGGACGAAGACATAATAAAGAGGCAGAAGATTTTTACTCGCATAGCATCATATATACATATATGTATGTGATAAGAATAGATGAACTAGAGCTCCATAATTTTGGTAATCAAGTTCTAAAGATCTCCCTGCAGATGATTTAGCTAGCTAGTACACACTTCAACGTTATTAAAACCTAAGGAAACAATATACACATATTATAGATACTATATAAGACTAGCTGGTGGAGACAATTTTCAACCGTGAACAAGTCCATAGGATAAGGCCATCAGCAGGATCGCTGCTTCTTTCTCATCCGGGGGAAAAACTCGATGAAAAGCTGAAGTCTTGCTTAAGATTATCCTCAAATCCTCGAAACGTAGTTTCTTTCTGCTTTGAGATTGAGGATTAAGTTTGCACTTGTTTTTCTTGAAATGTGGAACACAATCGTCGCTTGATCTCTTCACCTTGTGTTGAATCTTACTCTTCATACCTGCCGTTGTCATTGTCTCAGCAGCAGCAGCAGCCATAGCTCTTCTCGCTTTTCTTTGTCTAATTCCACAGGCGTTGCAAAGGGACTACAGCAGGAAGACCAAATTAAACAACAGGTATAGTACTCGACTTTATTTAAGCTCGATTCTAGAGTAAGGGTTTTGTTTAATTTAAAAAAAGGCTAGGAATTAGTACCTTGGGGCCTCGAGGTCCAGTCCTCCAAAGAGGAGTCTTAGTTGTGTTGCAATCAGCACAAACCCTAATTGTGCTGCCGTTGTTATTATTATAAGAAGAGCTGGCGCTGTGATCCGGAGAAGACGATGCCTGCAGCCGCATGTGTTGATCTTCGGATTCCAGCGTATAATTATTCGATAAATCGACTTGATCTGAGTTCATCATCTTCCTCAGGATTCTCATCTTCGAAGGCATCCACTTCGCAGAACTAATATTCTCATAACTTTGATGTGTCACAACCCTTTCTTCTTCTTCTTCTTCTTTTTTCGGTATTGATAACTTTAGCTCACAGCCACTCTTCAATGGTCCATCTTCCGGAAGCTACACATGCAAGTGATCATTAATTATTTACCCTAAAAAGGCTAAAAGAACTCAAAGAAAAGAAAACCCTAAGTTTATCACAGTAATATAACATTAAAAAATGAAAGTAATAATGATTGTATACCTCTTCTAGTTCTAGATCATGGAGCTGATGCTGATCATTATATACCTCTTGGTTGAGGTCAATAGGAAAAGGATAAAGAGATGAATAACAATTACTAAAAGACATGAGAGGAGATATCAGGTAAGAAAGATGGAGCAACCGAGTGATGTGCTTGGCATGCGTCGTCGTCCAGTAAAGGTGGAGAGGTCTATGTTGATGAAGATTAGGGAAGGTGCGGATGATAAAGAAGAAAATGGCAAAAGAGGGCCTACGCCATGGAGGGGCAAATCCCTTATAAAAGAAGATCAGAAAGGGCAAATAAGAGGTTCACGTGACTTCATACATATGTGAATGATACCCAAATAAACAAGGGCAAAATGCTTGAATGCTTTGCTACTGCGTTTCTCCATCTTATTCAAGAAATGAAAGGAAACCCTATCTGCAGATTTTACCCCCACCCCACTTGAAATCATTCCAAACCCTCAAGATAGACTCCATTTCATTGTAGCCACACAAATTAAGTAATCAATCATGGGAATTAACTCTGGTCTCCACATAATTTTCTATTTTAATTACAACTTAATTTGTTTTTTAATCACGTATCTTGAATATTAATTATAAAACATACAGTAAAGATAAAAACTGAACCAGGAAAGGAACAACACAAAGAAAAAGAGGGCTGCTGCTAAAAAGCTACACATAGTTATCGTCCATACTAATGCTATCCATCCGAAAACACAAGATTTCGACTTTGTGAATTTTAACGAATTCTGGGTATTTTTCAAATTAATCTAAGCAGATCACATGATTTCAGTCTCTCTCTCTCTCTCTCTCTATATATATATATCCCTATATAATTGCTTGCAGTAAATAATAGAAGCTTTCCTTTCTCTCTGTCCACATTTGTTTCTACTGTTGTTCTTCCTGAAAGACGATCTTTTCATTTAATATATTTTTACTATTAGGCATCTAAGTAATATTTTGTTGACTGTATAGAAAAATTATACATTTTTCTACCCAATATAATTTAATGTATTTAATTTAACAAAAAAAATACTTCATCCGTCCCAAAAAAATGTCCCTTATTATTTTTTGAAAGTCATTTTTTTAAAACTTTGATTATAATTATATTAAATATTTTAAATAATTAAATTTTATAAATTATATATCTAAAATCTACGCGATTAGAAGTTTTTAAAATATATTTTTTATATTTTTATCAATAATAAATTTTAAATAATCTTAAGTTAAAGTTAAAAAAATTTGATCCAAAAATTAATAAAAGACCATATTTATAGAACCGGGAGAGTAATTGTTTTATATAAGGGAAGAGCAGGATACGTAATCAGTTTGAGACTGGATCCTATAAGATTTGGTTTGAGGTCGAGACATATATGGATATGGACTTGATGATGTATGTATGGTATATGTCCAAGCATGGGTTGCTTTCAAGGATCAGCAGAGGGGCCATTGCCCCCTGAACCCCTCCCTCTCCTTTAACAATTGATATGATTTTCCATTTTCTTTGTTAGTGCTTTCTTGTCACTGGTGCATCCACTCTTATCCTTCTTCATGATTACGTTTTCTGTACTTATCAAGTACTCGACAAATCAAGATTTACTCTTTTGGATTAAAACTTTAAATATCCAAAGGCTGATTAGACAAATCAGATCACAGTGAAAAGTAAAAGATATGAGCATTTTTCTATTCTGTATATTAGAATATTGTTATCATCAATGCTGGATATCTCTTTCCTTCTGCAAATTATTACCACCAGGTCAGCACTGTCCCACTGGAAAAATCATAAAATTTTGTTTTCTACCTCACTGTCATTAACATAGCTGGACCCTGTACTGGTAAAAAGACAAAACCCAGCTCTCTGATGGGCATGGAAACACTGGCTGTCAAGGAAAAACAGCAATGAATGCAACAAATTTACAGCACCATTGAACTTCAGTACTTTTCAACTAAGAAAGAACATTTTGAAAAAAAAACAAGGCATCCATTCAAAAGTTACTGGTTTAGGGCTTGTTTTTTGGTTGCTAAGAAACAATTTTTGAAGTGTTTTTACTTGGTAATGGGATAATATGGATGGAGAATACGAGGAGTTGAGAAAGGGATGAGACAAAATTCAATTAAAATTAAGATAATATTTTAAATTGGTGGATTTAAAACTAAATTATAATATATAAGTATTTTAGATTAAAATTGTGAATATAACGAGTAAAAACAAACATAGTTAGAATACTAAATATGTAATTTTTTTAATAGTTGTGGTACCAAAATAATAACACAAACATAGTTAGAGTACTAAATACGTAATTTTTTTCTTAAATTTATTATGAATTAATGAGCTAATTCTCTTGGGGAGTGGCAATGAATGAAAGCCTCAAAAGAACCCTTATAAACCCTATAAGTAGGCCTAAAAAATCCTTCCCGTAAAGTAATTGAGATGCCAATTGGTGATTTTAAAGTTAAAAGCTTGTTGATAATTGATTCGCTATGGCATCATCACAAGTTGGAACTTGATAAAGCAAAAAATGTTTTGAGATGCCAACAGAAAGTTTTGTTGGATCGAAGCTTGCTTGAAGATTTATGGTCTGTCATGTCTGAAGATTACTTGTTAGAACTTGGACTGGAAGAAGGGCAAAGGAACAAGAAAGGAAGTTAAATTTGAAGTGAATCGTTAGTTAAAATTGATTGCTTTTTAGGACAAAATGTCCCAATCTATAGGCTGCCGTTGCATTTTTATATAGTTTTCATCGAAATAATTGCCATGTCCTATCTAACTCTATTAACTTTTCCGAATGAAAGATAATTTTTTATATGAGCACAAAACATGAATTTGACAGCTTAAAAGACATCAATAAAGCAAGAATCAAAGTGGATAATAATTTGAGATTTAGTCATGTTGATTTTAGTTTGTTTCTTTCTCACAAATTATGAACTTTTATGTATATATCCATGGAAGGGCCGCAATCTAACAGTAAACCAAATGAAAAGCATTCAATTTGAAGCCCTGTGGGGCAAGAACTCAACTGTTAAGGTTAGTTTTTCTGGACAGAATTTGTATGTATTTTCTTACACAAACGTTGCTGCTAGAAATTGGGTCTTGGAGAGTGGTCCTTGGCATATTCAAAATGCCAATATTGCTAGTGCAGTCGGATTTCTTTTGTATATGAACTCCATTACTGCTAGGAATGAGAGACTAGAGTTTGCTGAAGCGTGTGTTGAAGTAGCAGTAGGAGAAAGGTTCCTTAAATTTGACAATGTGATTCTTCGAGATAGCTTTATTACAACTGTTAAGATTGTTGTTCCTTGGGTTCTGTCTAGTTGCTCTCATTGTTCAGTGTTTGAGTATTCTGAGAAAAGCTGTTCCAGGGTAAATGATAAAACGGGTTAAGTTTAAAAGAGTATTAATATATAACATAAAATAAAAAATGAGACTAAATTTATTCTAGAGAGAGGGTGTGCAAATTGCAGTATGCACAATGATAAAGTGTGAATGAAGCCCACAAGAGGCAAAAAGAGACATCAAGTGGGTCATTCCCGGTTCTTTTTGGGGGTGAGAGCCTGCCAAAATCTTCTTAACCCAACCCGCAATAATGGAGTCTCCATGAATAGCTTTACTGATATGACCATACAGTGCTGTGCTGTTGGTTGGGTGCTCTCACTCACCCTAATAATATCAACCAAAAGCCAAACCCTACGCCAAGAAGATAAAGGGAAAAAACCCTCAGTAGATTTTGTTTTGATTGTTGTTGTTGTTATAATAGCTTAGTAAGACTAAGAGTTTAAGACCAGGATGAAAGGGGAATATGAAAATGGAATCACAAAAAAATAACCCCCTGACAGAGAAATTTGTGGTGTTTTTTAAGCTGATATCGTATGTTTATGAACTGCCAATTTCTGTGTCTATCATACCAAGCGTAGGCCATTGGACACCGGTGTTGTCTAGTAAGAGGCTGAGGCTCTGAGCTACTTGCTTTGTGTATGTCTGCAGTCTGCACTGTCACGTGTGCATGGGGCTGGACCCACTGTTTCAGGGACGCACTGTTTTCATACATGAAGTTGAAGGCGTCCTATATTAATGACTCTACTACAGTCATAGCCGGATGGAAGTAAACATGTTCATAAACGTAACTTAAATCTTGAATTCTGAATTAAGAATATAGTTTATGTTGCTGGGAAGGTTGTTTTAAAGCCAGAAAAGGAGGCTTATTGAAGAGATTCCTTGCTGGAAAGAGCCAGGTTTGGTGGATCCTGTCCAGGTGCCAAAAGCCAAAGCAATGAGCAGTGGGATCCAAAGATTATATATGTATTTGAACAGGAAATCCCTGGGTGCTCACACAAGCATAGAAATACCTATAGAAAATTGAAAAGAAGCTTCTTTAATTCATGACAATACATCTAATGTCCCCATCTACCTCTACCACAATTTCATTAACCCCTTTTTTTTCTTTTTCACCCCCTTGCTTTACAATAAAGAAAGAGAAAGAAAGATGGTTTAGGGTATTCAAAAATAAATCAAATTACAATTGCTAAGTCTAGATCCCAAGGCAATGATAGTGTTGTAGAAGCCTATTGGCTTCCCTAAGACCACTAAAATAAGCTCCATGAGTTGTAGAATAATGGGTTCTGTGTGTGGCTTCCCCTGCAAACAAAATTTGTAGTGGATGATTCACACCCTGGTCTAATTTGGAGCTCCTTGGTAATGGCTCGGCCATTGTGTCTAAATCAGCACCACTTGATCCAACAGCAACATAGCTGTAAGATCCCAAGAATAATGGATCACTGCCCCATTTGCTCTTCAAAACTTTGACAAATCTTACATCACCACCTTCACTAGCGCTCCAATTGCAGAATTCAGGGGACTTATGTTTCACTTCCTTGTGGGGTTTTAATGCTGATGATAAACCAGAAACTGCTGCTGAAACTCCGCTTATTATCTCTTCATCGGTAAGGGTTTCGAGCTTGAGCGCTTCTTTCCCTGCAAACCAAGATAGGAGGACGCTTGAGCTGTTGTAAATAGGAGATAGAGAAGCTGTTCTCCTCATCCACCATGGGATCTTTTCATGCCTCAACTCGGATTCCGGCGGGTGGAAAACAAATTGCAGGGAAGGGAACTTGTCTTTGTCATAGCCTTTCGGACTCCATTGGAGAAACAGCTTGTTAACAACACCAAATCCCAGTCTTGATATAGCCTCTGTCTTGAAAGAAGGAAGTGGAGGACTGAACATACCTGAATCTTGACCAGTTCCGGCTTTTAGGACCCCTAATGAAACTGTGACTATCACATGGTCTGCTAACATAACAGATCCATCACAAAAGTGAAGCTTCACTGGTCTGGAACTGGAATCACATCCGTTTGTGATTTCTTTAGATTTTTGACTCTCAGGCTGCCATTCAATTGTTGTGACTTTGCGGCCTAATTGGATTACACCAGGAGGAAGAACAGATGCAAGGTGTTGAATTACGCTCGAATAGCCTTTAGAAATAGTGATTTCTTCACCCGGGAACATGCGGTACTCCCTTTCTGCTTCGAAATCTAGATTGACCAGATCACCGGCTGAAGTATAAGTCCTCTGTGTGTTTTCATGCATGGCAAAAATGGCTTCTTCCAGCAACTTCCTGCTCCATTTACCATACCCACTGAACTCCTCACGGTCCTTGCAAGAATCCCAATAAGCATCGAGGCCTTGTCTAAGAAACGCACCGACACTTTGGTTACCAAACCCACCATTGCTCACACAACCTTTTACGGCTGCTTTAGCTGCAAAATCATAGTAACCAGCGTTCCCTCCGCCGCCTGCACCATCCTGCGCCAGCTTTCCTTGAGCGAAATCCATCAGTTCCTTGAAAAAGGTGGATATGGGGTCAACGATACAGGCATTCACCTCGAACCCACCTTCGGCGATGGTCTTCGGCTCGTCCGGGAACCCATCCATGCACTCCCACGGCTGGTCAGACTCTAGCGCATGGATTTCCCTAGCAATTTGGTGAACCGGGCTACCTCCTATTCCATGGATCCAAGTAGCACCCATCTCAATCCTGTCCCCACCAAACTCCGAAGTGTTGATACGGCCACCGATTCTATCGCCACCTTCAACAACAACTAACTCGAACAAATCGCTGGAGCTGGTGGAAGTATAGAGCTTGTTAGCTGCAGTCAGACCAGCCATCCCAGCTCCGATTATCACAATCCTCGGCTTCTTTGCCATTATAGCCTTCTACCTTAGATTCAGTAGCAGTAACACAAAACATACAACAATACCCCAACAATGGAAGAACAAGAAAAAAAAAGATTTTTCCACAAGGAAAGAACAGAATGAGAAGTGAAGGACAAGTGTGAGCTTATATTGACTTAATGATACTGGATTTATAAGAGGAAGTCTACTGTATATTATTTTTCAATAATTAATTCCTTAATTTGTCTAATAAAGACATGGCTCTACTTTTCTTGAAACTCTACCACTCTCCACACCTAGATAGATTATTTATACCTTAAAAGATCAGTCTCTCTTGACCCTTGACTTTGCCATAATTTCAAGAATCTTACATGGCATTAATTACTAGATTATTAATTAACTTTAAATGCATTTATTTTAATCGAGAGAGATTTTGGAAGTATTGGACAGGACAATAAAAGGTTGACAGTGCCTTTCAGCAACCTCACATGTAACTTACTGGTTTGATGACGGCCCACCAAACTGAGCAAGTCATTGGATCTCTATCGCTCTGATTAGCCTGTCGTACAACATAATTACGTAATCATACAAGGGTAATAACAGATTATAATGACCCTTATGTTATATGTGCCGGGATATATTTATTTTATTTGTATTCGATTTTTGTGATTATTTTTTGATAAAATTTTATATAAATTAATTTTAATAAATAGAACATTAATGATTATTTTTTTTAATTTATCCACCTATTAATCTATACTAGGGGTGTAAACGAGTCGAGTCGAACTCACGTAGTGCTAAGCCTGGCTCGGTTCGTTAAGATTTCGAGTTTAAATAATTTTAAATGAGCCTGAAATATTTGAGCTCGGCACGACTTATTAAGAACTCGAGTCGAGTTCGAGTTTTTTTCGAGCCTAATCGAGCCAAGTATTGACTGATCTTTGACCGTGTTAGACTCGAGTAACTTTTATCTCTCACGTCTCATTTAAAGTCTAATGGAGAAAAAACTTTGATATACAAGATGTATAAACTCAAACTTGTTAGTTTTAGGTTTCAATATCTTAATTTAGGGTTTAAGACTTATGTTTAAGGTTTTAAGTTTACAAATTTAGATTTTAAATTAAAAAATAAAAATAGTATATTTATGTTTTCGAGTAGCTTGTGAGCTTTTCGACTCGAGTATCATGTAGCTCGACTCGGTTCGTTAAGAATTCGAGTCGAGTTCAAACTCGAGTCGAATTTTGATCAAATTTTGACCGAATCGAACTTAAATAACTTACGATCTATCTCGTCTCATTTACGGTCTCAATCCATACGATCCTATAGAATATGTTTTGATAAAGTTGTGTAATTTAATCTTTATTTGCACTCTAATCTTTGTCGATGTCTTAGCTAAAACTTTCATTTAGATATTCATTAAAAGTAGTGGCTTAGTGCGGATCCATATCTTAAGCATCAAATCTATTCATAATTATAAATAAAAGTCATACGACAAGTAATTAAATAGCTAATTCACTTAAAAAAGTAGATGGATAATAATTATTTATCAAAGTGAGACATGAAATTTATTATTTTTTTTATATATGTGATTCAATTCTATCTAACTATTTTTTTTACCATTCAAAAATTAATCTAATATCGATTATCGATCATTAAATTTATTATTATTTTTATAATATTTTTGTTTTTATGGTGTGGTTTTTTAATTTCGTTTTATTTATCATCTTGATGTGATTTTGGTATAACTTAATTATCTTTACTGATCGGATCAATATATCTAATAGTTTAATTCGTTTATTAATTTTTTTCATCTTATAATACATCTTGTTACGATAAAAATAAAACTATTCAATAACCTTTTTAAATTTTAATGATATGCTAAACACTTTTAAATTTTTATATAGTTTTTTATAAATTAATCTTTATTATTTTTTAAATGTATTATATTTATAATATATTTTATATTTTTTAGTAAAATTCAATTCATTTAAAAAAGCTTTAAACTCCTCGTTCTTGTTACCCTGCTTTCATTGTCTGTTGCAGACTTTGGATTCTACAAGTTTTGAACAAAGTTTTTATAATAGTATTGGTTAAAGATATTAAATAAAAAATATAATTTTATTTAAAATAAAATATATTTTATTTGGTAGATACTGACTTTTATTTTCTATAATATACAAAACGCTCCTAGTTAATTTAAAATTTTAAATTGAATCCAAATTTAAACTTTTAATTATTTCTATCAAATTAAAAAAAATATTAAATATTTAAATAGATTATAAAGAAATTTATGAAAAAGTAACTAAAAAATATTAAATATGACACAATTAAAATAAATATATATTTTTATAAATGCTGAGGTTGGGTTGACGATGCTCGAACATATTTACTTTATATAAAGTCTTTCTTTTTTGATTTGACGTGGTTGGGTTTTGTGTCATTTATATTAAAATTATTTTTTTAGTTTTTTTAAATAAAATTAAAATGATAATTTATAAATCAATTTATAATTTAATATTTTTAAAAAAAAGTGTAAATTATGTGTTGTTATTAAAATTATGTTAGAATTAAAGGATATATTTTAATACATAATTTAAATAAAGAATCACATTGTTTTTTATGTACGAAGCGATGGCGATTAAGAGATATGATTCGTTTTTTTATAGTTATCTTGAGCCACCCACTGTCCCTAATCTTTGATCAGTGCAAACTTTAATGCTAATTGATCCTTAATTTCAGCTTATTAAAGATGAGACTGCGATTAGTACTCATTCCCTGTTCATCACGTCATTCATGGTCTAAGCAATCAGGATCGTTGATCTTTAAATAACCACCTAATAACAACCCACTAAATCCATGTAGAAAATAGGTGATGATTCACTCGAAAAATAATTAAAATCAATGATTCTGATTACTTGGGACCATAGATGACGTGGTGAATAGGGTTCACCTAATAATTTTTTCTACCCAAGGGAAGATTAATTTTTATACCAGATCTGTACTCATCTTTAAAATAAATATTTAATTTTTATACCATATATGTATCGTATAAGATTAATAAACTCAATTTAAACTTATAAATCGATTAATTAATTATTTAAAAATTTATTTTATAATTTAATTTTTTTTATTATTTATAAAATTACAACTCGAGCCCGTTGAATCGAGTGCGAGCCGATCCTGCTTGTCACGGGCTACAACACTCGCGGGCCTAATCTTTATGTTTGAAACGTCTGTGGTTTGGGAAGGTCACATTCTGACTGAAACAAATATTTTGATGAGGTACGAACTATTTAGTCTCTGTGGTTAAAAGAATAATTGTTATTTTTGGGTTTATGCATCAGTAATGTCAACATAATAATTAAGCGATCAACGTCTAATAATTAACAATATACTCTAGAACAAATATTACTGTAACCATCGTAACTGGTTAAAAAAATATCTTCACGAGAGTACAAAAGTGGAAAATTAATCCTCAGAGTACTTGCTTCATGAGGATGATGTTTTCTACCGACAATATATAAGCTTAATAGTTTGAATGACAAGTTTAATAATCAAAATAGATATATTTATATAATTTAATGGTCATTATAGTAGTTTATCTTTTATATAATTTTTTTAAATTAATTATAATAATTATAATAATATTTATTTTAAAATATACTCTTAAACATTATATATTAATCGTTTAATTATTATATTGTATCACCGCGCCTAGTCTCTTGCCTGTCTTTTCCTCTTAGTGATGGGCTATTGTGCTTATGTGAAGGCCCCTTTACATAATTAGACTTGTATTGTAAAGTTGACCTGGATCATAAAATACTGACTGGTCATTAGCTTGACCCAGTGTTGCATGTGTTAGATCACATTGATGTACTCCTAAACCCTAAACCCTAAATCCTAAATCATAAACCCTTTATCTTAATTTTTTCTTTCAAAGAAATGATGGGTTTTTGAAATAAAAGAAAAGGTGTTTGTGTAGCAGTTAAAGAATTGGAAAAAGTTTAACTAATCAAAAGAGATGTTGGAAGAAGGGAAAGAAGAAATATCAGTGTCACAAGACTTTTCAATAGGTTAGGTATAGAAATTAGAATTTGTTCGATTCAATATATTTTATCCTATGATTTAGGAAGGTATAATGAAAGAATTAAGAGCAGAAAATATGATATAATATAATTAAATTAGAATATTTAAAAAGGGATAATAGAAAAAAAATGCTCAAACTGTATTTTTTTTATATAGGTGCCTAAAGTGTTTGTCGACTCAATAAATACAGATACTATTTTAGGTGTTTGGTTGTTTAAATATATTTTTAACCAATCAAAATATGACACGTGTCTTTTATTTTTTCTATTTTTCTTTACTTCATTTTTTAAAAAATTATATATTTTTTAATTTATAAAATAACCCTAAAATCTTTATACCCTAAATTCAATACTATCATTGTCGTTCATCACGCTACTGATGTTCATCGCTTTATACCCTTAAGTCTTTTATTTTTCTTTGCCCTACTCTTCGTAATTCTACAAGACTCGCACGTTGTTCATCGTTTTGTTGGTCGTTGTTGGCCTCCACGTTTGTTTTTCATTCTCACATTCTTTGGTTTTGTTTCGATATTAGGTGCATTGTTTGGATATTTTAGATTTTCGGATAATTTAAACTTACAATATTATAATTCAATATCAAAATTTTGAATCATAATTGAATCGGTCAGATCAAATATTTTTAAACATCCTTAATAATCGGATCTAATAACAAAAATAATGGACATGCAGTTGATGATCGACAACGACAACTGTTAAAATCAAAATTTATGATTTAAAAATTTAAAGATTAGTATATTATTTTGAGAATTTAGAATATTTTTTAAAAAATATTTAAAAAAAAATATGTCACGTATCTTATTTTTATTGACTAATAAAATTAATAATAAAACACTTAAAATAATAAGTATAAAAATATTAGTACCTACTTGAATTAAAATATACTTCAAACACACCTATCCAAATAAAAAACCTTCCCTCCCTCTTTGACTCATTTCAAACAACTGATGGCGAGGGAAGACTTTGAAGGTTGATTGACCCTTTACTTTTCTACGTTTCTCTTGGTTGGCAGCGGCTCCAGGTTGAGTCATCGGTTTGTATTGCTTCAATCAATCAAGAAATATGGACAGTTTCTAGGAATACTTTTCTAAATTCTAACTTTACCAGACAATTCTTTCCTGGGGATAACCTTTATTACCAGACAACTCTCTGTTCTATTAAGAACATCAGCCCTCCTCCATTGTTTCCCATCAACTGGATCATCTCATCATCAGTTTCTCGGAAATAACATACCTTTCTAGAGAAACAAACAATCAATATGATATGAGAGACAGCAAACCAGCGGTTTAGGGATCCAAAACAAGGATCTCTTGCTGCTATTTTATAAGAGGGGGGAGGGGGGAGGGGGAAAGGAAAGTAGTTATGGACGCTTTGTTTAACCTCGATGAAGCAGCCCGTTCTAGTTTTCTCCAGTTTCTCATGCAGTCGACCGGCTGCACATACATTTGCTTATGGTCCTACCCCTTCCTGCAGCAAGCAAAGTATCTTCTTCATCTCTTTATCTCTATTTCACCAGCTCCATGCACAATTGATTTATGGTTTGGGTAACTAATGTTTTGAGTCACTTTATTACAGTTGTTTAATTGGTTTGGATGGATGTTATAATGATGCCGACATGATCCGACCCGAAGCTCTGGTGGTTTTCCTCGAATATCGGCAATTGATATTCCCTCTCGAAAATAATCAGTATGACCTTCTTCCCCTTCCCTATTCTTCTCCTATTTTGATCATGGTTTCACCAGTAACAAGTACTGAGATCTTATCTCTGTGCTACAGTGACCTCGTCCCAGGATTTGCTTTCAGAAATTATAGTCCTTACATTGAGCTGACAGAACCGGAGCTTCTAAACCGAGCATATCATCAGACACAGCGACAGTTTTATCGGGTAAATTAGTTAGATCAATTTATAATGGGAGAAAAATAGTAAAATACTGCATTTTCTTTGAACAGCCACGGGAACTGACACCTTTTTGTTTTTATTACAGGAAGCAGGGATTAAGGTTTGTTCATTCTGCAGTCAAAGGTTATGATACGTTGGATCTTGGTAATAATAAAATAATCTTGACGTGGCCTTCTTTTCGTCTGCTTATGTATTGCAGACGGCTGTTTTCATGGGATGCAGGAGCGGCGAGATGGAGTTAGGGTCTCCCAAAGCTGTAAGTGTAAACTAAAGTAATAGATTAACATGGAGATGGAGATGGAGATGAAGATGAAGATAAGAGAGGAGTTTAAATTTAACATACGATTCTATACACATATATATAAGTAGTTCATTATCTTTTTAATAGATTAACATGGAGATGGAGATGAGAAGTTTTTTCCCAGAAGATTTTTTAAGGAGGGGGCAGTCTACGGTGGTTGTAGGAGAGCAGCTTCCGCCGCTACCCGCCGATCTTAACAGGCCGTCTTCATCTTCATTAACGTCATCGTCCACGGGTGGTAGTCCAGACTCTTATCTGATGTTCATCTCCCCAAGCGCTCCTCGGCCGCAAGTTCCGACCGGTGAAACAATACCCTCATCATTTCTGGCCAAACCGACTTCTTCGTCAATCTACGATCCACACCAACAAGCCTTATCGGATCTTCGGAGCAGTATAAGATTACCGACGTTAAGGAACGAAAATGCAGCCATAACCAAAGCAATCCTTGCTGTTCTAACCTCTCCTTCATCTTCATCTTCAACATCCCGTCCTAACTTACCTCACCAGCTAAACCCCAAAGCTACTGCGTTTAAACGTTATGGCTCCGTGTTTAGAACCGCCCCGACAACACCGGCGAGTTCAGGAGCCCAAAGCATGCTGAAACGAGCCATTCATTTCTACCGTAAATTCAATTTGGTCAGGCGTGAACAATTGCTACGAAGCCGCCCCACTGCCACCCAGTTGCAGCATATGTTGTCGGAACGTAAAAGGCGAGAAAAGCTCAATGAAAGCTTCAACGCATTGCGGTCGCTTCTTCCTGTCGGCACGAAGGTACACACCGACATTGAATTCATTTTATGCATCGAATGATTATGATTCCGTCCTTATTTAAAAGCTTTAACAATGTCGGTGGACACCTTGGATTTCGTGTAGAGAGACAGAGTCTCAGTCCTCACAAGTACAAGGGAATACTTGGCCTCGTTGAAAGCTCAGATTATGGAACTTAATAGGCAAAACCAGTCATTACAAGCTCAGCTGTCGATTACTTCGGTTGCTGCAGCCGAAGAAGTTAATGTTTCATCGAATGAGAGATTAAACATTCGGATTGTACCAGCATCTGAATCGACATCGAGGCAAAGAATCATCGACCTGAGAATCAACATTAGAGGGGAAATACCGGTCGTGGATATCTTAATCCGGTTGTTAGAATTCTTAAAGCTCGACACAAATATAAGCTTGATGTCTACTGAGACTAACACTCGGATAACCGAACTAGGCTCAGTTAATCATGTTAAATTAAGATTTAGAATCGAGGTAAGAAATTGATTCGGAATTTTAATGTGAATAAATTATAATTTAATTCATGTTTCTTAAAATTGTAATATATATTATGTTTCATTATATGTAGGGCAATGACTGGGATGAGGCCAACTTCCAGGAAGCAGTGAGAAGGATATTAGCAGACCTGGTGCAATGAGAAGTTGATTCTCCTTAAATTAATCCGGATCGAATATTTTTAAAAAAATTATTTTAATCTAATTTAATTATTCTGAGGGTTTTGTATTTTATTTGATGATGGTGTGCCTCCGTCATCAGTGCGGAGACTCACCCACACAATTTTGATCCCTGGTGTGCTGGTGACCGTGATGTTCGATTACTTTCAACATAATTGAATAGTTCAAGTTTGTATACTTTGACTATTCATAGAAGTTGGACTATGAAAGCAACCTTGTTTTTTTTAATTCGATTACATTTCAAATAAATTATTGTTCTTTAATGTTTTATTTAGTTAAATTATTTATATAATGTTTAGTGATATAGAATAAACTATTATTTAATGTTATGTATTATCGAGTTTATTTTAGCGTTATTTTTATAAATAGAATAGGTGTATTTTTTCATCTAAATTTATTTTTTAATAAGACACGATTACATTTTTTTATCAGTAAAAAATCTATTACTTAGATACATGTTAAAACTTAAATATTATACAAAATAATAAATTTTATATAGTATTTTTATTATTTTTTTATGTGTAGTTAAGGGTCATTTGATTTTTTATATATAATATAAAATTTTTCATAAAATCATTAAAATTGACCCCCTTGATTTATAATTTATTTGGGTATAAAGAAAAAAAAAAGAATACTTTTAATAAGTCTAGAACTTATAATATAAAAAATAAAGATTAACGATTTAATCAATATGATCAAATATACTTGTCGTAAACGATTATTTTTACATATAATCGATCAAAGACAAAGATAAAGATAAACATTTCAAGTTTCAACTAGTAGACCAAACAGACCAGACCCAAAGGAAAAAAGCAAAAAGAAAGAAGGATTCCCCACACTAATCATTCATGGTTTGACATGAAAAATGTAAAAATAAATAATCACCAAAACTGCAAACCCCCTCCCGCCTCCCAAGGGGTAACACCGCCATGCATTATCTGGCATTGCAGAATGTACAATCTACTGCTGCTTGCAGTCTGGAGGCCTCTCACCTTGAGGTCCATCTCCTTGTGGTCTTCCATTCCTCTACAGAAGCAGAAAACAAAAAAATTATTAGGCATAATATCAACATGAGGGGAAAAAATGGAGATCTACATGATATGGAAGTGGTGTACCTTCTGTGCGGATGAGGACTGCAACATTTCCGTGAGATTTAACATTGAACAAGGAAACAATCATCATTCAACATCAGAAAAATTAAACGTGGATGTGTATAATATGGAATGAAAATCTATCATAACCATACCTTCTTTTTAGGCTTAGTTTCTTCTTCTTCTTCATCGTCCTCGTCCTCCTCCTCATCATCATCATCATCCTCTTCCTCATCAATTTCATCTTCATCTTCGTCCTCATCATCATCTTCAAACTCAAGCTCATCTCCCTGAATGGCTTCTCCTGTAAACCATGACACAGCATGTGGAATAACCTTGTCTCGAATTGTTGACCTACACAAATAAACAGATAGCATAAAGAACACAAGTATTTCATACATGTAACATTGAGCAATGACATCAAAAAATATAATTTAACTGATGAATGAACTTGTAGAAGCATGCAGAGCAGTTCAAACAGATAAACAAGCCTATGACGAGAGCAAGATGAGAAGAGAGCGCACCCTATGTCATAATCCAGTTCCATTAGATTTTGTAGCTCCTCAGCCTGCACAACAAAGTAAAAAAAAAAACAATATAAGAGCAAAACAAAGTAACCAATCATCAAAGTCTACACAAATATGGTGAACTTGGCCCTACAGTATCTTCATCGATATCTTCATCGTCATCGGGAACTTGAGGAGGGTTGAAGAAGTTGAAGAAACTTTCACAATCTTCAGCTTTAGTAATTTGCTTGGCATTCTTTGATCCCTTCTTAGGCTTCTTTTTAAGGATCTTCTGTGTTAAGCATTTTCCTGGATACCATTCAATCTCCGTCCTACAAAATAGGTTAAAAATGTTTAATCACGTGTATAAAATCAAAATACCCAATAAAACATTTCAAAAGAAAAAAATGGTAGGCGTTTACCCAATAGATTTCTCAAGAATTGGTTCATCTTCTTCAATCATGTGATATATCTTTGTCAACAAAGTATTCTTGAAATAAGGATTCATGTCGAAGTAAAACTCCAACTTGAATCCTTTAGGATTCTCAATCCTATACCACTTGATATCTTTCAAATATTTGAGAGCTCCTTCATCACGCTCAGTGATCTTATTCCAAACACAGGATAAGTCGAATGATATTCCAACAAGAAAAATGTATCAAGACAACAATTATAAATTGAACACAGACAGCATACCTCTTCAGAAAGCACATCATTGTTCTTCATTGCAATAAGCCAAAAATCGGGTACTCCTTTCTCTGCATAAACCATAACTGCGTTAAATATAAATACACATGGAAAGAAATGATCTGACGGAGGAAAAAGTGGGGGAACAAGTAAAAAAAAATATCATACCTTCAGCAGCTTTATCCTCTCCTTGGTCCATGGCAGATTCATTTGGTGTTCCTTCAGTTTCACCGGCACCATTCACAATATCGTATCGCTGCAAATTTATTATGATCAGTCAGGTAATTAAAAAAAACAGTAACCAACAAAAATTCAAGCCAGATTTCTTAGAATTTCAAGGCAAACCTTGGCATATAATGGTTGATATAGTTTCTGGTATTTAGCTTCAAGTGCTGCCCTTTCCTCAAAAAAACTAGACTCTAACTCATCATGCTGGCCCTGATAATAAAAATTCAAGCCAGATTTCTTAGATTTTTTTTAAATAAAATGAGTAATCATATGCATCAGGGAACACTTAAGCTACTTAGTCACGAAAGCAAATCAAGCATCGAGTTCTATTAATGTGGCCAGAAAAAACAAAGTGAACCAAGATTGATATCATAGTAATGGTTCAGAACACAGTAATAATGATTCATACCTGGATCTCCCTAAGAACCTCAACGCGCTTCCTGACATTTGGGGACAAGCTCTCCAGCATATCGGTGTGGTCTCGAGACAGATTCTGAAGTTTATCCTACAAAATGAAATCACCAAAAGTCAAAACACCAATACATGAGTTTCTTATTAAAAAATTGAAATCCAAAAGTCACCGACCTTGAGAGCGTTGACGAGATCAGCTCGAGCTTCCTCGTTAAGAGCTGCAACCAAAAACAGAAAATAAAAAGACAACGAGTGAGCGAAGCAAAGAAAGTGTGAATCAGTAGATATATGTAGTTTATTGGAGAAAGAGATTACCAGCGCCGAGATCGGCCATGTTGAAGTTGCTCGTTGAAGATTTTTCAAGTGAAATGAATGGTTTGGACGAGGAAGAAGATGGTAAAACCGTAGATTTAAGAGCTTGAAGCGAAAAGGGGAGTTTTGAAGGGTTGGAGACTGAGAGCCGAGAGGCGTGTACTATGTGACCTCACTTTCAAATCCTTCCCCCTTTCCCTTATAATTAAAACCTAAGCTCCCCCCCCATAGACCCTTTTTGCCAATAATTTTTATTTTTTCCCTTTTGGAATTTTCGTGGGCCCTTGATTTAGACCATTTTTCAATTCTTTATTTGTTTAAAATCTTCCATACATTTTTATCACAAAATTGTAAGGAATAATTTAGTTTTAGATTGTCAATCATACTTAAAATATTAAATTATAAAATATTAATTTTTAATGCGTTGTCGAACAAACCTTTAATTTTTTTGAGTTTGACAATATTTTTTATTTTAATCTTTTAAATAACATGTTATTTAAAATTTTTAGTAATCGTTTAAGGTAAAAATACTTTTATAAATTTTATGTTAAGAAATTTAATTTAAAAAAAAAATTATTCAGCTATTGCAATCAATTATTTACCGAACATTCAAATTAATAAATTTAATTATATCAAAACTCTAATTTTAACTTAAAAACTATTATAGATAAGGCCATCATATCAAAATTGGTTTTACTATTACAAGTTTATAACCGATATACTAATTATTTAGAACAAAAATCTTTTACCTTTAATCGTGTCTTTTATAATTTTTATTCCGCACCCTAATTAGGGGTGTCTATTACTGAGTACCCGGTTTTTTTGGGTCAAAAAAAATCGGTTCGTGTCCCGATCCATTTAAATCAGGTATTTCATTACTGGATACCCGGTTTTCAGGTACCCGAAAAATCGGGTACCCGGTTCTTTCGGGTCACAAAAAATTGGCCGTGTCCCGACCCATTTAAATCGGGTATTTGTTACCGGATAACTGTAAAACCCGGGTACCCGGTTAATCGGGTAACGAGTACCCGATTTATAATTTTTATTTTTTATTTTGTATTTTAAAATTAAAAAATATAAATTAAACATATAAGTTTTAAAAATTTATAATACATAACCAAACATAAAAACGAGCGATTTTAAGTTAATTTTAAAATAATTGAATTTATATATACATCTATATTTATTAAATTTTATCACTAAAATGATGTTAAAAGTATTAATCCCGTTTTTCTTTCGGTATTAGTAAATTAATAAAAATATATTTAAAATTTTTAAAACCTAAAAAGTATATAATACAAACATAAAACTAATTTAGAGATTTAAATATAATTTTAAGTTTAAATATTAAAGAAATCTAACATAAAAATATAATTTAAAACTAAATATATATATATATAATAAAACTAATCGGGTCGGGTCGGGTACACAAAAATTCAAAAATTTTGGCCCAAGCCCGACCCACTAATTCTCGAATCAGGTACCCAGCCCGGTCGGATAATTTTTTTTGGGAATTACCCGGTATTTTTGTTTCGGGTCGTCGAGTAATTTTGAACACCCCTAACGCTAACATATTTAAAAATTAAAATCTAAATCTTAACCCTAATTTCTAATTCTTAATCTATATCCTCAAAATACACTATCTTTGATTCCATAAACCTTAATTATAAACCTTAAACACAAATAATTTCCACCCTCATATTTATGAGTTCGAAGGTTTAAGTAATTAATATATATTGTATGAAGGATACAAGCGAAACAAGAAACCAAGCAAAAATTTCATGTTCGGTTTAGTGTTCAAAAGGGAAATTCAGAATCCAGAATGGTTGTCACTACCTGGAAATGAGCTCCAGTTTCCGCACAAGGCAAATCTTATTCTTCAAATTTCAAACAGTCACGATATAATCCACATTTGTTTCAAGTTCTCAAAATCTGCAGAGGAGTTTTAAGGGAATGGTATAAAAAAATCACTCAGAATTTGATCCATCAACAGACTCATCTTCATCACTTTCTTGTTGGTTACCGGTATCTGGTTTCTCCAAATTCAAAACACGTCCTGTCATAGGATCAACGGGACGCATGTCGCGTGATCCGCCTTTGCGCGCCATTGCAACCATAGGAGGTGGGGGCAATAATCCAGCTCTGAAAAGAATACGTTGGACTGGCTCCGAAGGCTGTGCCCCAACCGATAACCAGTACCTGTAGAGAACGATGACAATAGAAGTTTTAGCTATATTGGTAGGTTTCACTGCCAGCTAGAAGAACAAGACAATGGAAGTTTTAACTATCAGAAACTTCGAGCTTGATACTTTATTTTCTGTGTACAAAACTTACCAGTGCCAATCAAGCAAAGGGAGACAACATTCAATTACATGAATCCGAGGAACTATACGAAGAAACTACCATCTACCATCTCCCCTAATATAAACCAAAACCATGCCTTGTTTCTACATTCTAAAAACTGCATATTCAATTAACTAATCCTGTGTTGAGTTCTGAAACCAAGAAAAGTCTTGCTACCCTGAAATGGGTTTGCAACAACTATGAATATTTCTTTGCTAACTCTAATGCATCAAAATTCGACAAACATAACGGCTACGAGTAATTGATTCACCCTAATTAGTAATTACCTAGCAGATCCTGCCAAGTTCAGACACCCAAAGCAACAAAGCCTATGTTGTTTGTCCTTAGCAAAATTCGAAAATACTGCTAACTATAACAATGCTTGAAACTGATTCCATGGTGTTTCCACTCCACAATACCTCACTGATTTCGTAATTCACAATGAAAGAGCAAAATAGATAAGAAAGTGACAGATTGAAACTTACTTCACTCTTTCAAAATTAAGACCCATTCGTTTACCCCCGTCTTGGCCTGTACAAAACAAACAGATGCAATAGAAGTGTATTAGCAATTTCGGTAATTCAATCAGCTGTCCTTTCATTTCAGAGGAAGGGTGGCATGAGGAAGAAGACCTGGCAACGGATTGTAATAACCAAGAACCTCGAGATGCTTCCCATCTCTTGGGGATCTGCTGTTGGCAGCCATCACTCTATAAAATGGCTTGTTTTTGCATCCGAACCTCGACAATCGAATCCTCACAACCATTTCCCCCCCTCTTTCCCGCAGTCTCTTGGCTTCTTTCCGATATGAATTCGATTGCCGATTGCTTTTCTAGGGTTTTGGGTTTGGGTGTAGTTTTTTTTTTTTTTTAATCTTTGCGCCAAATACCCTCTTTAATAATTTTTCTATTTAACTCTTTTTAAGTTTAATGATCTATATGATAAAAAAAATTCAGTATTATTTATACAGGTTTCAGATATAAGATATTACGTAGACGGTGGGGGTTCTGGACAAGCGTAATAGGAGCGACCGCACAGAGGCCCCTAAAAAAGAGAGCCCTAAAATTTTGATAAAACATTTTTTAGATGATCTTAATTCCGAAATTCATTGAAAGATTTTGAAAATGCAATTAGAAAAGATACATTATAATTGTTTAAACGTTATAATTATTTCTTAAATGTGATAATTGGTTATAGAATCTTATTGATTATTCTTATTATTATTGTTTCTATAAAACTAGTGAAGTTTTGGATAGGCACAATAAAAATAATCGCACAGGGGCCCCTAGAAAGGATATTTGCTTCTAAGGGTTACAATTTTATAACTAGCAAAAGTTATGGACAATTATTTCTAAGGATCTTATTTTAATAAATTGCACAGGCCTCTAAAATTTTTGAACCGCCCCTGTATGTAGATAAAAAGTTTATATTAAAATATTTATTTATCAAATTTATACATATGATACAAATCACTTTAAATTAATTAAAACAAAAACGTAAAAATCCGAAGAAGACAAAAAATCAAAATTAATATACGTTTTTTCATTAAGGATAGAGGAGGGAGGGAATTGATTTTGGGTTTTGGGCTTTAGAGAATTAAGGAAAAAATATAAAAATATTTCATTTGTCATATGTTGGTTTATTTAGTTATTATTTATGTAATTTATCAAAAAATTTATATCTAAGTAGAGAGCAATGACTTGAAAGCAAGGATGAAATTATATGAGGGTGGGAAGGGATAATCTCCCTCAACTCGAAGATTTTTTTCACTTTTATTCTCTTGTTTAAAATTTTTTTAAATTATTTTTTTTATAAAATTACTCCCTTGCTTCTAAACATTTACGTTTTGTCCCTTTGAACCCTAAATTCTGGCTCTGACTCTATTCAAAAGTACCCTATTTGAATTTTTATTTTTTTTATTTTTTTTGTTTGTGCGTGGAATTTTTAATTATAATGAGACACTGAAAGTTAATCCCATGACTTCATGTTCCCCAATGCCTAAAGTCCAATCGTTTGACCAAAAGTCAAATATCAGAATATGATGGAACAAACGAACTAAACAAGAACATATTGTTCAATAAAAACAATAATGCGGTAAGAATTTGAAATGTCTGAACATGAAAATTGACAACAGAATTTTCAATTTCAACCCTGAAGACCGTAAGACCAACTGATTCAACCATAAAACCAGTTGTACTTCATGAGCAAAACACTTGTCGGAGCCGAGGCGGCTGTGCCTGAGCCTGTGGAGAAATTGTCAAACACATGGTATTTCTATCCAGAAATTCTACATTTTTCTTCTGTTATTTGTATTTTTAAAGGGAAAAAAAATGAAATTTCCAATTGTTTTCTAATACCATAAAATATTTTATAATTTATAAAAATTACAAAAATATTAAATTATTTATTGGACATAACAACACGTGTGGTATTTTGTATTAAATCAAAGTCTCAGCTAAATGTTTGGTTGTGATGGCCGTGGAGCAGCCAGAGCAGGGATTTGTTTGGTCCATACGCTTTGAATGGATTGCTTATCATTTTCTCTACCATAACTTCGTGGCTTCTTCGTATTTAATACGTATAATTATGATGTATTTAATACGACTTCATTAACGTACTAAATAATAAATGATACCATTCCTCTGAAAAAATTCTTTTCACATTGGCTCATATTTATTTATAAATAATTTAATTTTAATATCGTTGAAATTTGAAAAGAATGATGAATCGAATTAAATTAGTAAGATTGGAATGATTGAATCATGTCAAGATCATTCAAAATGATTGTATCTTAAATGAAATACTATCCAGATGGAATGTTCTAATTATTATATTATCTTTTAATTAGAAAAATTTTATTTAATATTTCTTTTCATTTAATGTAAGGATTAATTAATTTAAATTAAATATTAAAAAAATATATTATTTAAGAGATATAATGTCTCTTCTCACTTGAGATGTTGAATACAATTTGACGGATTCCGTATTAAACTCACTCAATTGGGAGAAATTATATTATGGGTCAGTCCCACCACGTCATCCATGGGACCGACCAATGATAATCATCCACCTCATTATTTTTTAATTTTTAAAGTGAAGATTCACCTGGAAAAAAAACATGACATGAAAAAGTTGATGAAGTGGGTAGTTATCATTAATCGGTCCCATGGACACGTGGTGGGACTGACCCATGATAATTTTTCCTCAATTAGGTATGGAACTAATGAATTATGGATGGGTGTGGATATCCAAAGTTAGACCCGTCATGAAAAGTGACTAGCGATGAATTTAGTTATTTATACATTTTTAAAAAGTAATTTGGCCCGAGATTGAGGCATATAAGGTGGGAAGAGTCAATCGTTTCCTATTTTTTTTATTTTTGTTTTCCTATTTATTTTTTTAAAAAATAGATTTTTTGAATAAATTTACCTCTCGTTTTTAAACGTATACATTTTGCTCACCAACTCAAATCCTGACTATATCCCTGACTCTAATAAATTTTTTAAAAATTTAAATTAAACTTCTAATTTTATTTAATTAATTTTTTCTATAACTTTTAAAAATTCTCGTTAGACCTAAAAAAATTTAATTAAAACTATTTTTTAAAAATAAATAAAATTACTTTTTCAAAATTTTTAAAAAATTAAATTAAATCTCAAAGTTTTTAAAGTTCTAAAGTCCCCCACCAAACTCTACTATTAAGTTTCGTCATCGAGACCAACTATTGTTTATTTCTATGTTTACTACTAGTACTTCATTGTACAAATATTCGAGTATCTATAGACCGACGTGCAACAATATAAATATACTAAATAATTGTAGCCGACATCGTAGATATTTAAAAAAAATATTTTAGTCATTGGATTCAGATAAAGTGTTTAAGTTGGTGGATTAATGTATATTGGAATCAGTCCTTGGAAAGGGAAAGTCTTTTATTTATACATGACAAAAGTAGGGGAATATAAGGTTTGGGTTTAATATTAGGAGATTAGTGTTTGTGAAATAATATTTTAATTTCTACAATAAATGTAATAATATAACATAAAAACAACATTTGTGATATATTTTATTATTATATTGACTTTAATAATTCAATATTATTACAGATATAAAAATTAATAAAAATATAAAAATCAACAATTATAAATATTAATTTTAGATTATATTATAATATTTATCGTAAACACTAAAATATTCTCCCAACCTCCATGTCTCTAATATTAAATTCATAATCATATATTTTTTTAATAGGTAAAGAAGCGTACATGCTTATGCCTCGTTAAAAAACCTCCCTAAACCTAAATGGAGAAAAAAGAGTGCACAAACGAGTACTTATAAGATTAACGCCACAAACGGCTACAAGAAAACAAAACATTAATTAGGGACCAAATCAGCCTAGACTAGCTGAATAACCTCACTAGGTGGTGTATTATAAATACACAATCCAATCGGTTTACCTCTCATCATCCTAGCAAGACAATCCGCAACCATGTTTAGTTGTCGACTCACCCGCCTTACTTGCACCTCTCATCTCCTATCAAGCAAATCATACACCAAATCCACAATCGTTGCACCTTGTAAGACCTTTATATTTCGATGACAAATATTTACCGCTTGATCATTATCGGATTCAACAATTACTCTACGAAAACTACACTTCCATGCATATATATATATATAAGTACACAAAATTTTAATTGCATAAACATACTTGTCAAATTTCTTCACAACATTACCCTGATAAATTTCCGACCATTCAATTTAAGTCGTTGACTTTACTAAAAAGAAAAACATGATCTATTTTAACAAGCAAACTGCGCATAGCAGCCAGGCTATTGCTAGGCGCTAGCTATTGCCCTATTGGTATAGGTTTCAAGTAATTAACAAGTCATTAAACATTTAAGGTTTCGAATATAATATAGTTAACAGAACAAAGAAAGTAGATATTTTACATTAAATTTTAATATTTATGGTTAAATTTTAAAAATATAGTATATTATTTAAAATATAAATTTAAAGTTTAAAATGAAGAATAAAAAATTTAAAAGCATATAGAAAATATTTTTTTCACTAATAGTACATCAAATTATTATTCACATATAAAATGATATGTAGTAAATTTCTGGTGTCATCTTATTCGGGGTTTATACGAGTTATAATATGACATGAAAAATCGTGTTTAAAGTCATGTTTTTTAAATGTGAAGTCTAATTTTTTTAGGATGAAAATATCCAATCAAATTCAATTCAAAATAATAATTTAGTTTTATTTTAAATATTTAATAGAATTATTATAATTTTTATCTTTTTAATTTTTTTAATTATCTTCTTATTTTATTTAATAAAAATACAATAATTACTATATTACTTTCTTTATAAGCTTTATATTCCATTAATCTGAAAAGCAGGAACAATTGTTACTCATTTACAAATCAATCACACCCCAAACAACTAATATTCTTTTTTACATTTCATATCCTAACATTCTTATATTGCAATCGAATACGTATAATGACTTTTAAACTATCAAACAACTCAGAACTGCTTCTCTGTAAACCTCTAAAATACCTACGATTGCGTTCTTTCCATATCAAACAGAGAGAAACCTATTATGCCAGACGACCAAAAAAAGTTATAATTGATCTCCCTCTGAACCTGGACAACACGCAGGAGAGCTCCCTAGGTCAGTCCAAAATCTCCCGATGGATGCCACTACAGCAAAGACTCATGCTCCAAAGCTGTCTGAAAATTAGACACTCAAAAAACAAGTAATCCCTGGACTCAGATGTGACATTGCATAAAATGCAACTATCAACATCTACTATCCCTATTCGAACCAACCTAACCCTAATAAAAAACCTATCCAAGATTATCATCCATGTTATCATTACATGCTTAAAGATATGTATAAAAAATCATACTTACTTTATGTAATATATTACCTTTTTTATATGTATTAAAAAATGATTTTTCATATTAAATCAAATAAATATTAAATCAATTGAGTCAATTTTTATTATTAAAATTTAACTTTTTTAAGTATATTACATTTTAACAGTAAATGCGAGTTGATAAAATCCTACCTAAGAACATCCCTACGTCTTCCCGAGATAAGCGCTGGGATTGCAAAAGAAAATGAAGTCAAGAAAAGTGGTGAGGAAATGAATGCAAAATCGATGTGTGACGGCAACAATCGACAAACACCAAGAACAAAACAGAGAGCAAACCAAAAGGCTCGAAAAACACAACCAGAAGTGGCGCGTGTATGACCAGACACTCGTTCACTGGTACTGTTAAACAAAACATACCAAAAAATCCCAGTATCGTGACTGCAGATTTTCTTTAAAATAAGCTTACTTGCATTGACCAATCTCCTCTCTCCGTAATTTACCATCTCTGTATAAAATATATGAAAATTGGTTCTTCCATCACGGTCAGGGAAGGAAAGGGGATGACCTATAACTTTACACTTTACAAATTGTTCATTAAATCTTCTAAAAATCAAAACTTTGAATCCATCAAACCACGAGATAATGTTGAATTATACCCATGTGTCTTTTTTTATACGTATTTGAAGTTTTAGTTGAATTTCAGGTTTCTTTTTCGTATATATAAAGAGAGAAGGGAGATAGAGAAAGGGAAACATAGTTTTGATCATCAACTCGACAAGTTCTTTCCCAGTTTACAATCTTATTTCTCAGAGAAACAGAGGATAACAGGTAGGGATTGTTCAGTTGTGTTTGTAGATTTTTTATGTTCCTGTATTGGCTTGCCTTTAACTGGTTTCTCAAATCATGTGCAGGTACAGACAGGGTTTTTTTCTATTGTAATAAAACTAATCCAAGAGTTATGGGATTGTCGCTTTCCTTGCTTCTCTCCGCCTGGCAACAAATTTTAAGTCGCAGGTTTTTCGATTTGGTTTACAATGTTAGTCTAAGTTCTAAAGATGGAGAGGTGACCTTGAGGGTGAACAGCTTCAAGAGAACGAATTCAGACACCTTAAATAACTCAGCTTCTGTGTCGGATGACTCGGATGAGATTCAAAGGAGAAATTCATTAACATTGAATACCAACAATCCTGATGATAACATTATAGTGCTTGACAAAACGTTTTCGTTCAAGAATTTTGTTCAAGACAAAAGGAAGCTGTCGGGTTCTGGTGTTTCGAATGGGTTACGGCATGAGCAATTACCCACGCTTTCACTGCCGGAACCGACGGTTTTGTTTTCACCAAGACCCGCTAGTGAGCTCGATGCGGCTGCTGTTAAGCTTCAAAAGGTTTACAAGAGCTACCGGACTCGAAGAAACCTTGCGGATTGTGCCGTGGTGGTGGAGGAGCTATGGTGGAAGGTATTAGACCTTGCAGAACTCAAACAGAGTTCTGTTTCGTTTTTCGATGTTGAAAAACCCGAATCTGCGGTTTCACGGTGGGCGAGAGCCAAAACAAGAGCAGCAAAGGTGGGAAAGGGTTTGTCCAAGGATGAAAAGGCTCAGAAATTAGCCCTTCAACACTGGCTTGAAGCTGTAAGTTGTTGGCAAACAGTTACTTTTCAGTTTTCACCCACTTTTCTGGTTTATCCAGTTTATAGGACATGCACAGACATATATGACTGAACTGTTCCAACTTCCATGTCTTGTTGCAGATTGATCCGAGGCATAGATATGGACATAACCTACACCTGTATTACAACATTTGGTTCTCAAGTGAAAGCTCAGAGCCTTTCTTCTACTGGTAATTACTAATTAGTATTAATTCTTTCACAGCATATCTCTGAAAGTAGGGAAAAAAACACTGAGTTCTAACATTTTCCTTTCTTAAAAGGTTGGATGTTGGAGATGGGAAAGAAGTAAATCTTGACAAATGTCCACGGAAGAAACTGCAGCAGCAATGCATCGCATATCTTGGACCAGTATGTGTACATTTGACGGCTTGTTTATAGAATTAATTTCTCAGTTTCAGTGATTAATGTTTGCTTACTCGATCATTTGTTTGCAGAAAGAAAGGGAAGGATATGAAGTGATAGTTGACAATGGGAAGCTGGTTTTTAAACAAAGTGGGACACCTGTGAATACAACAGCTGAATGCAAATGGATATTTGTCCTTAGCACAAGTAGGGCCTTGTATGTGGGTAGAAAGGAAAAGGGTAAATTTCAACATTCGAGTTTTCTATCCGGCGGTGCCACCACCGCAGCCGGAAGATTGGTTGCTCGGGATGGAGTTCTCGAGGCTATATGGCCATACAGTGGTCATTATCTCCCTACGGAAGAGAATTTCGTGGAATTCATAAGCTTCCTTGAGGAAAATCATGTGAATCTCACCAATGTTAAGGTAAAAAAGTTTTTTAATTATGGATTAAGATCAGATTAAGAAAGGGTTTACTTGGATAAGTTTGCTTATATGAGGTTTGTGATGTTTTCTCTATTTAACAGAGGTGCGCTATTGATGATGATTACCCATATGGTCAAGCCCCGACTAAGGAAACCAAACGGGAGCCATTGGCCGGTTCTGATGAAACCAGGAAAGTTGCTGTTGGTGATGGAGGTGACAGCATCAGGAGGGTGGAAACAGCCACGGGTGACAAAAAGATTAGCACCATTGGTTCCAAGGCGCCAGCACCAGTGGCTACCCCGGCTAAGAGATTGTCATGCAAGTGGACCACAGCGGTTGGACCCCGCATCGGGTGCGTGCGCGACTACCCCATTGATCTGCAGTCAAAGGCACTTGAACAAGTTAATCTATCACCAAGGGTTACTCCAGGATTCAAGTTTGGTCCCATTCCTTCACCAAGGCCGAGTCCAAGGATCCATCTTTCCCCAAAGATTGCAGGCATGGGACTGCCTAGTCCAAGGCCCATTCCAATACCTAACTAAGCCACTTCAACCAAGGAGATGGACTCAGAGATAAGCTGACCAGTGACCACCCCCTCTAAACTCTAAAGCACTGCTGGTGCCGAAATCAAGTTAACCCATAAAATTGTTCATTCTTTATTTTTCCCTTTCTGATTAATAGCTTTGTATTTACTTTATTTGATTTTTCTCTTTTTTCTGTGTGCAATAAATAATTCATGGAAAATTCAATAAAGATAATCATTTTTATGAACTCATCGAGTGATCCTGTATAAAGAATAATGTATTTTATCTGGTTAATTTGGATTAGTCCATTATTTTTTCCGACTTGTCCCCCCCTCCCCCTCCCCCTGCATTGATGCTTCACTCCTTAAATGCTGGTTCCTGCTGGGGTCAATACCCTTAAGAAAGGCAGTCGCCGTGTTTGTTGCGTGGACTTAGGGGTGTCTGACTAGCTTTCCATGTGCTGGAAGTTGTCTTTTTGTTGGGCTACGCTTTTCATTTTGACGCAGACAATGGCTGATTTGGATCCCATGGAGACTTGTTCAATCGGACAGTAGTTTAGACCCTCAAAATCCTTGTTGATTATGTCACCATCGGTCCATCTGGGATGGGGAATCTTTATAAAGGAGAGAGCGAGTTCAATTTGATTAAATTGAGGAGTATGATGTAAGCGAAAATGGAGGTTAGATTTAATGATTTAAAATATAAATCATCTTAAAATATCTATTACTTTTTATATAAATAAAACTTTATTTCATCCAATAACCTCAAAAACTGTAAACTTCAGTAATCTGTACAGATAAGATAAATGTATAAATTGACTGTACAAATCAAAGTATTATGTATTCTATCGTCAATCTTTCATCTCATATTTTGTTTTATGGTGACAAGAATAGTTATCTCCAAATTGATCTCTTTTCATGCAATCTCTTATTTCGCTTTTGCCATGTATAATAATTAAAGTCTCTCCAAACCAATCTAATGATAATTGCTTTCAATGATTTACCTTTGCTAACCTGCATAATCTAAGTAAATATATCCAACCAACAACGATAGGAACTAACCAACCCCATTCAAAGAATATTAACCTCCAAAGATTCAAAGAAAAACTGCAGTTATCAAACATATGATCTCTGTTTTTTCGACCATTTACACATAATATACACATGGTGTCCACAGTACATCCTCAATGCAACAGTACATCCTCAATGCATCATACGATCCATCGTTGGAAGCTTATTCAGCACAACAAGCCATGAAATGAAACGAGTCGATGCCAAAACACTAGTAGTTGTTTATGCGGAGAATTTATATAAATATTGTATTTATTTTTTTATTTTCTAAAATATTGTACTAATCATTTTATTTTTTAAAATATTATACTTTAAGTAATAACTTTAAAGATGATTATAGAAGAATTCGACTTTGAATAGTAAAATGAATTAAATTGAATAAAAAATTAAAATCGGTACCAAGAGCTGCTGACTTTGAACAGTGTTTTTATAATTTTTAAAGTGTTTTTTTTGCAAAATCACTGTTTAAAATCGAAACCTCTTGGAACCGACTTTAATTTTTTATTCGATTTATTCAATTTTACTATTTAAAGTCGGATTCTTCTGTAATCATCTTTAAAGTTACTATTTAAAGTATAATATTTTAGAAAATAAAATGACTAGTACAATATTTTAAGAAATATTTTTTAGATTATTATATTTTCGAAATTTCACCTATTAATGCCTTATGTCCCCTCAAACCACTTTAGTAGAGAAACTCCCTTGAAGAACCTAACTTTTTTAAATTCATCTCACAATTTGAGAATTTTTTTTCTATTTTCCGCTTTTTAAGATATTTTGAATGAAATCATATTTTTATATTTTAAAATTTTTGTCTATTTTTTAAAAATATTTTTTATATTTTTTAATCAAACACATTTTTTATTTTATTAAAAAATATTTTATATTTTTATTTTATATTCTCATTTTTCAAAAAATAATTTTAATTTTTAGCTTTCTAAACTTTAAAAACATGATTGATTAGTAGGGATGAAAACTTTTTTCAAAAATAAAATAATAAAAACAACTTTTTATGTTATCAAATTTTCTCTCTTTTCTTTTTTATTTTTTAATAAAATAAGTTTTATTCCCTAAAACAAGAATAATAGAAAACCGGTCTCCTTATCATTTGACAGATTACAGTCGGGTAAAAGTCACGTGACAGGGGACCCATTTTGACAGCAAGGAAAAAGAAAAACTTATTATTTATTTGAGGAACTTTCGCATCCTTTGCACGCGTAGTAAGCACGCATGCATGGCCTACCCGTTCAATCTCTCCCTCACATCCAGAAATTAATTACTTTAAAGAAAGAAAGAGCCCCCACAGACCTAAACACACACAGCTGCCGCCTGCCGTCGTTCAAACCCTTTCTTCTGTTCCCTTTCCTGCTTTTCGTCGCTTCAATTGGACCAGTTCCACAATGCCGGAAAACAATCTTCTTAAGGAGAGAAAATATGATTTTATAGCTGTTTTTCCAGAAATACGTATAAGATTATGATTTCTTAGATACTCCGTCTCGTTTCCCCCCTTTCTTTAACCTAACATAACCCTAGCTGTTTCTTTTCTTTTTTGTTTGTTAATTTTTATTCTTTGTTTTCGGTTGAAACTAATATGAAACTTAGGTCCTTTTGATTTTTTTACGTGATCGGAAATTTGATGTGTATGTATTGTCGTTGTGGTTGATTCGGTGTTTAGTGTCGCAAAATAATTTCCTCGCTTTTTTATTTGGGGGACTTTTTCTAAATTAGGGTTTCATATTACAGTTAGAGTTTCGATTTTCTTTTATTTACTTATTTAAGTTGAATTGATGGAGCCTCGTGTTGGTAATAAGTTTCGACTTGGTCGCAAGATCGGTAGCGGCTCTTTTGGAGAGATCTATTTGGGTTCGTTACAGTTTTTCCTTTTTCCCTTTCCCCTTTCCCTTTTCCCCTGATATTGAGTTTGGTTTGGTGTTTTTCTTCTTCTTCGTAGGTACAAACATTCAGACAAATGAAGAGGTTGCCATTAAGCTTGTAAGCAGTCCTTGCTTTAAACTCGCTTTCTATATATGTGTTTAAATTTTGCATATCACCATTGCTTTTGTTTGTGTGTTTGTTTATAACTGTTGTTTGTTGCATTCTAATGTTCAATAAATAGCAATGCAGTTGCCATTCTTGCTGGGCTTGGCTATTGGTTTTCTTGTTTAAACATACTCATTTATATCTTAGTGATCATTTGAGTCATAGGCTCGTAGCACACATTGAAGTGAGTGAAGACTATAGAGATAAGCTATTGTTTACTTAGTCGGATTATAGTCAAACATTTTCAGATGGTGAAATTAGAGTCGTATGTTGACACTTAAGTTTATGCATACTGTTTTTTAGTTAATCTTTTTTTCCCAGTCTTTTTTGTTGGTATTAAATGAATGGTTTTTATGGTTTCTGGACCCACTTGAAGGAAAATGGATAAACAGAGAATAAAACTATTAATTAAGTTTTAAAATGGTGAGATCAAATAATTCATCAAAAGGAGGATCAAATTTTTTTATAACTTCTTTTTTTTTTTTTTTTCTGATAGTTTGATATTATAATTTTGGACAAGAAGTATATTCCATGGGGTGACTTTCCTTTTATAGTTTTTATTACCAATTTATCACTGTTTATCCCTTATTTTCTTGATTTTCGATGTTAACTGAATTAAGTAATGTTCAATCAATGATACAACTTTCATTTCGAATGACATGATTAATAACATATCTTTCTGCTTTAAGTTTTAACCATGTCATATTCTTTCTGGTATATTAGGAACTGACCGCATTTATCTTTAATTAAATGACCAGGAAAATGTGAAGACAAAGCATCCTCAGTTGTTATATGAATCAAAGTTATACAGGATCCTGCAGGGAGGAAGTAATGATACTTTTTCCTTTCAAGAACATAAAATTGTTGTTTCAAAGTCGAGCTTTACTTGTATCATATAGATATATTATACTGTTTTATACAATTGCAACAGTTGACTTCTCCTCATCTTGATCTTTTCCTTGGCAGCTGGGATCCCAAATGTTAGATGGTTTGGAGTTGAGGGAGACTATAATGTTCTGGTTATGGATTTGCTTGGACCTAGTCTTGAAGATCTATTTAATTTCTGCAGTAGGAAACTTTCCTTGAAGTCAGTTCTCATGCTTGCAGATCAAATGGTAGTTTTGTAGAGTTTGATACATTTTGTACTTCAGTTTCTTTTCCTTTAACGTATTGCAACATCATGCTGTTTTTTCTCTCCCCAGATCAATCGTGTCGAATTTGTCCATTCAAAATCATTCCTACATAGAGATCTTAAGCCAGACAATTTTCTTATGGGCTTGGGGAGGCGTGCAAATCAGGTTTGTGCTTTCTTATCAAATTATTGGATTGTTATATTTCTTCAGATTTTAATGTATACTTTTCACTTTATTGTAGGTCTACATCATTGATTTTGGCTTGGCTAAGAAATATAGGGACAGTTCAACTCATCAGCACATTCCTTACAGGTGAGAGAACCTTGCAGGAATGTGAGCTATTGTATTCTACATGTTGTTTGAAAGGACTGAATTTGCACCTCTTATTCCCTCTTTTTAAATTGATTTTTTCTAATCACTAGTTTGTTTCACATCATTATCGGTTTACTAGTATTACGAGAGTCATCTGAGATTCTCTTGGTTGCACCTCTATTGTTCAACAAGTGCTTATAACTGGTAGAGTTGCTGCATCATCATCTTCAGAAGAGGCAACTTTTGATGGATCTTTTGTTTATGATTTACTCTTACACATAAAAATGCTTGTAGTGGAAGTGGAATGATGATATACTTGTATAATCCATGTCAGTGTATGCCGTATGGACAAACTATTATCATTTAGATAAGAAAAATGCTGTCAGTTGGAATTTCAGAGGACTCTGTCACCTGAGGAGACATGTTTACTTTCCTTTTCCTTTTATTGTATGATGTTTACTTTCCTTTTCCTTTTATCGTATGATAATCCACCTTAAGATTAATTCATACCTGTCTGGTTCCGATGTTTGTTTTGCCTTAAAAGTTCTGTGGTCTTTTAGCATGGCATGTATTTGGTAATTTCACAAGATGAAGCATTGAGAAGAAGTATAAAAATGAATGCCTATTTTATTTTTACTAATTTATTCATTTGTGGTTTGTGGTGGATGTTCAAAGCCAAGTTCTTATACTTAACCTGCTCATGATGGTCTCAGGGAAAATAAGAATCTGACTGGAACTGCAAGATATGCAAGCATGAATACGCACTTGGGCATTGGTATGTCTGGTTAATTTTTTTTGCGGTGTCTTTTCTTTGATATATAAACCCTTCTTTTGAACTTCATTCTGATTTCATTTGGTTTCTTGTAGAGCAAAGCCGTAGGGATGATTTAGAATCTCTTGGATACGTGCTTATGTATTTTCTAAGAGGAAGGTGAATCTTGCTACTTATGCTACTTTCTTTTGTCTTGTGTTCATGTCTTTAATTGTTTTCATTATCAATTCCTCTTCTCTTGACAGTCTTCCTTGGCAAGGTTTGAAGGCTGGAAATAAGAAACAGAAATATGAGAAAATTAGTGAGAAGAAGGTTTCTACTTCAATTGAGGTAAGGATATATTGGAATCTTACAGTTGCATTATTATTATGTAAAGGGATTGTTTAGATAGCGGAAAAATGTATATGTTTGGCTTAGAGTTCTGATTTTACACTAGAAACTGTGACTAAAGATCAATGATGTTTCAGGCCTTATGTCGAGGTTATCCAACAGAATTTGCATCGTACTTCCATTATTGCCGTTCACTAAGATTTGAGGATAAGCCAGACTATGCTTACCTCAAAAGAATCTTTCGCGATCTCTTTATTCGAGAAGGTTTGATCACATTTTTTACTATGGTTGCTGTCAACTTGTATAAACTCCATGGATCATAATAGTGATTTCACATCTTTTATTGTTCCTGTTGATCCTTACTAAACAGGCTTCCAGTTTGATTATGTGTTTGATTGGACCATTTTGAAGTATCAACAATCACAGATTTCCACTCCTACAGCTCGTGCCCTTGTGAGTGCTTAGTAGGATTCATTTGTTTTTTCCTGCTAAGTAATTGATATGGATTGTAAGTTTGTAATGCTTGTCTCTATTTAGGGCTCTGGTGTTGGAACAAGTTCTGGTTTACCCCCTGCAGTTGCAACAAATGTTGACAGACATGCAGGTAATAGTCCTCTGTCCATATATTTGATTGTCTCTTATTGGCAAGTGGCAATGCTACCAAGGTATTAAATTTTTATACTTTCTTTGGTTGTGTATCTAACCTTCAAAAACATGCGAGTACACTGGCATTATTGCTTTTTCCATTTTTTTTTAATAAAGAACCCTCTTAGATGTTTAATAAGCAAATGGAAGTATCAGAATTGTCCAATCTATTTTTTTGAAGTTGAAAAATCATCTTTTGCTTGAAACAATAGCATTTGAATCTCTTGGTTGCAGCTGGGCAGGATGTGCGGGCTGCTGGTATGTCACCGATAGATTCATCTCGTCGAAGAAATGCATCAGGACCCTTGATGTATTCTGGAAATTATGCTAAGCAGAAGAATCCAATTCCTAATGATCCTACAACAAAAGACTCTATGGTAATTATTATATTTTAAAAGTTCATGATTATTTTCGAAGCTATATTCTCCTTTGAGATTTGTCTAATTGTCGGTAGTCTCGCATTCAATATATACTGTTTTGCTTTCTTTTAATTTACGATATATCTCTAGGTTTCATTGTTGCTGATAAATTGGATGACTGATGTTTTAAATGCCTGATAGGTTTGCCATCAGTCGCTTCTGTCCTCTGGAGTCATTGTTTTAGTGTTTGTAGATTACTAGATCAGTATTAGTGCATGTATGCACGTCTCTAATTGGGTAGTTTTGAACTGATACTATAAATTCCTCTATGTATTTTAATTTTGTTTACAATGGAATCATATATTTTATCCCATCCTTATGTTTTATTGCAACTTGGGTTTTACATGGATGAAGTTTACGGGGCAGTCGGTTGGATCCTCTTCAAAAAGAGTTGGCGGTCGTGAAGCAATTGCTGGAAGTGAGTTTGACCCACAACGGTCTCGTATGACTGATGCAAGCCCTGGAACGATGCACAGACATTCAAGTCAGCAGCGAAATCCTGTTGAATCTTCTTCTGACTCTAAGCATGCAATATCTGGAAGAAATGCCAAGAACTATGAAGCTGCCCTCAAGGGTATCGAGGGTCTTCAATTCGAGAGTGATGAGAGAAATCATTATTAAAATGGTCAGCTATATGATTTTTTTAAAAGCATGAAGTGGTTGATGTTTTGTCCTTGTTGGAAGGGATTTTCAAAAAGTTTGAGCTCTCGTGTGGTGCACCCAAAGCATACATTTCTGCTCTGATGGAAGAGCTTGTGAAGTGAAATTCAGCTGACATTGACATATAAAATGTTGGTCGCCTGTGAAGGCTAGTACTACTACTATGGCGTGGCTATTTTCTCAACACATTCTTAACTTGCTGTTTTCTTGTGCTCCTTCCTTTCATCTTAAGATTCTTGTTTTCTTATAGTTGGCTGCGACTTCTCGAGGTTTGAAACATTATGACACTGTAAATTTATTGCCACTCGTCCTTACGTCTCCCTTTGCAATTGTTTTTTATTTTTATTTTTATTTGTTTCCTTTCATTGTTCTAAAGGCACATTCAGTTGATCCCCAATACCATTTATACGACAACAATCCTGAATTACACATAACGCAGAGACTGTAAAAACAGTCGCAGAGTTGACACAATGTCCTTGAGCCACCTAAAACTCTTCTTGAGAGACCCTGTCACCCTCCCGTTCAACAGCATAAACCTTTTTCATTCTCTGCAACTCTGGATTATTCAGACTCCAGGTTTTCGTACAATTCCCAGACCCATTCCTGGTGAGCTTTCCTTTCTTGATTTGGACTTGCTTTGCTGTTGCGCTCCTGAGTCTTCCCTTGTTGGAACCATTGTAATATCTGTCGCATTCTTCCATCTCCATATTCAATGATTTGAGGGGTGTTCAGTTTTTGAGTGAATGTCTATAAAAGCTGAAAGTGGTGGTGGCAGTTGCCCATAAATCTGAGTTGATTTTATTGTACATATTTAATTTATTAATTGATTAATTCAGATCAGATATTATAAAATTTATTCTTAAATCATTTTGATTCTGTGTTTGTGGGGATTTTATGGAGTACTGTGTTTCATCTTGTATGGGCCAAGAGTCCAAGATTCATTTAGGCCTTTCGGCCTCGACCGGTTTCAAGGAAAAAGAAAAGGCCGTGGTTCTAGATCGGTTTAGCATTAATAAATAAGGAAATTACAATTTTCATTTTCACACAAGTCAGCTTTCACCATCCAAAGGGAGTTGTTTTCGGTATCTCCCATGCCGCTGTCTGGAAGAAAACCCTAAACATCCTTCCTCTGCCTAAATGAAACCAAACAACAAATAATCCTACGACTGCTTCGGCTTTGAAGATCTGAGTCTGTACTTTTTCATCTCTCAACGTTTCCCAGATCCATAATCTGCTAATCTTCTACCTTTGAATCCGAGTAAGTTATGTTTTCCCCATTCACTTTGAACTTATTCTGCAGATCTGTTATTCCATTGTATTTTTCTCGCACTTTTTTTCGTTTAATGTCGTTTCGATGGATTTATTTCATAGCGGGAAGCTAATTGGATAGTAACAAATTCTATAGTTTTAGGTTATGTTCTTCTGTTTCTTTTATTCTTCTCTGTTCTATTTTTAGTATATATATCCTATTGATTCAGGTACTGAAATAATCTTCTGGTTGTATTAACGTAGCTGGAATTATTTGATTGCCTGACATGAGTGATAAAAATTCACCTCCTGGGTCACCCAAACAAAACCCAGATCAGAATTCTCAGACTAATCCATTGCCCAAAGATGATAGCTCGCTGGAAACCATTGTTAGAAAGATTCAGGATTCCATGACCCTATCCAAGAAACACAAGTTCTGGGAAACTCAGCCTGTTGGTCAATTTAAGGATGTTGGGGACACAAGTTTACCCGAAGGACCGATTGAGCCCCCTACCCCATTGTCTGAAGTGAAACAGGAACCTTATAACCTTCCAAGCCCGTATGAATGGACCACCTGTGATATGGATTCAGAAGATACTTGTACCGAGGTTTATAATCTTTTGAAGAACAATTATGTCGAGGATGATGAGAATATGTTTAGGTTCAACTACTCCAAGGAGTTTCTTAGTTGGGCTTTACGTCCTCCTGGTTACTATAAGAGCTGGCACATTGGGGTTCGTGCCAAGGCTTCAAAGAAGCTTGTTGCTTTCATTACCGGTATCCCTGCGAGAATAAGGGTGCGGGATGAAGTTGTCAAAATGGCAGAGATCAATTTCCTGTGTGTTCATAAGAAGCTGAGATCTAAAAGACTTGCACCTGTGATGATTAAGGAGGTTACTAGGAGGGTTCATTTGGAGAATATTTGGCAGGCAGCTTACACAGCCGGAGTTGTTCTTCCAACACCAATTACTACTTGTCAATATTGGCATCGTTCGCTGAACCCCAAGAAGCTTATTGATGTTGGCTTTTCTAGGCTTGGGCCTAGGATGACAATGAGCCGAACCATCAAGCTCTACAAGTTACCTGATTCTCCAGCCACACCCGGGTTCAGGAAGATGGAGCTTCGGGATGTCCCTGCTGTTACCAGGTTGCTTAGAAACTACTTGAGCCAGTTTGTTGTTTCTCCAGATTTTGATGAGAATGATGTGGAGCATTGGCTGCTTCCTACTGAGGGGGTTGTTGATAGTTACTTGGTTGAGAGCCCAGAGACGCACGACGTTACTGACTTCTGCAGCTTCTACACTCTTCCCTCGTCAATTCTTGGCAACCAGAACTATTCTATTTTGAAAGCTGCCTATTCTTACTACAACGTCTCTACTAAGACTCCATTGCTTCAGCTGATGAATGATGCTCTTATTGTTGCCAAGCAGAAGGATTTTGATGTTTTCAATGCGCTTGATGTCATGCATAACGAGTCTTTCCTCAAAGAACTGAAATTTGGACCTGGTGATGGGCAACTTCACTACTACCTCTATAATTATCGGATACGAAATGCTTTGAGACCATCAGAACTTGGTCTTGTACTCTTATAGTTTGACATCCTTCAGCTCAGTTCTTGCAGTTTTGTTTCCAAACTAGATCTGGATTGCATCATAGTTATTAGTTCATCTGCCATTTGCAGCCGGGGGAACTCAATTTGCTGTGGATGCAAGAGCAGTCGTCTTCGTCGTGAGCTTTAATTGCCTAGGCAAATACAATGTTGCCGTTGACAATGCACTTCGCTCAATGGACATGAATAATGTTGAGCTTTTGATTCTGGTTTCCATTTTTAGTTTTTGTAATGGCTTTGCTGTTTTTCGTTGCTTTTTTTTCTTCTTATTCTCCTTGTTGCTCACTTTTCTTTTAACGATTAAACAAAGCTGCCACAGCTGTAGCTGTTCCTCTATATGAAATATTATGATTTTCTAGAGTTCTCTTAAGTACATGGTCATTGTTAGTAAATCTTTTTAAAAAGTAAAAAAAACTCCCAGTATACTCCTGTTTAATATTTTACGCATGAAGAGTTTCACCATGGACTATAATTATCTGCATAACTGGTGTAGTGAATCATAGGGTTAACCTTTTGCGGTGGCCGAGAGTTGAAAATGCCATATGGAGGCAGAGGAGGCATCAGCTGTGGCGGATAATGGGAACGTCCCGGCGGCCATCTCATCATTGGAGTTCTCGATGGCCCATCCACCGGTGAAGGCGGAGCCGGTGCCCTTACCATGGTTACCTGTGCTTCAGTTTCCTTACGAAACAACCCGGAACACCGTTTATTGGCTTTGCTCTTTGTATTAAGATCGGATAAGTCTAAGATAGGACGTCTTAATTATAAAATTAAAATAATATAATCGAAATGTTAGAAAACATAGAATCTAAAATGTTAATTTTAAGCTTAAGTATGATCAGATACAGATACTTGTACACAATTTGATGTGCTATGTGTTTGCCTCAATCGTTAATCAGCGTGAAGAGAGTCCTAACTCCTACGTAGGGATGATCTTGAGTGTATTATTGGTTTTGATTTGGGTTCAAAAATCATTCAACTTAAAATTTTAGGTTTTGACTCAAATTCGAATGAGATAATTTGAGTTCGATTTGTTATTTTAAAATAACAAGCCAAACTCAAATTATCTCAAATTCTATACCTTTGTCATTAGGAGCTTGTCTTAACCATAGCCACCCTGAAATTTCATTCATTATAAAAAGAGGAAAATTAGGGGGGGGGGGGGGGAGTTTTAAAAAGAGAAAATATATTATTTATTACAGTATCTAAAGGATTCACTTCCATTCTCTATTTCATTACAATTTCTAATTCAGGAAGTTTACAAATTGTTGTTGATATAGGAAAGGATTTCTTTTCTTTTTCTTGAAAGGTGATATATGACAGCATTACCTTCTCAGTCATTAAGCCGTAACTTTGGGCTTTGTCTCCTCCCTACAGCCGATCGAATAAGTTCATCACTTGCAACAAAAATTACATATCCTCCATGCTTTTTATGACTGCCGACATCCGACTGGCTGCACTCTGCCAAAATGAAGGTGACAACGTTGGTTTGAATCTATTGTTATGTTTTAGATATGAAGAAAAGATCAGACATTTTATCAGATCATAGAGAAAAACAAGGTTCGAACTGATGTGTAGCAAAATATGTAACTAGTCCAGCATCTAATCACGTGAACTTTAACGAAGGTGAAAGTCATGAAATGGTACAGAGCAACACATGTAGGAAAATTACGATCAAACTCAAGCATACACGTACCACAGAAGTTCTAAAGATGCAAGGGGTGAGCCTGAACGGTTGAAGTAAGACGAGAGGTCAACATTCAAGCCATCATACATGTTCAAGAATCGCATTCCCTGCATTCACATTGAAAATCATGAGTAAAACAACCCTAACAGATATTTGTTCGATTTCGTTTTTTGCTACTCGAAAAGGTGCCATAGAAGAATCCAGATATGTACATACCAGCAGCTCATGAGCCGATTTTCTTTCATTCGGGTCTTTTTTTACACTGTCATGGATAAAACAACACCAAGTCAGGCTTCAGTAAACTCTACAATCAAACAATTCTATCTATAAAGTTCAAGTGAAAGAAAAAATACAATTGCAGAAGCTATCTCCAGTATCAAAAGGATACTGATAAATGATCTTTTTTGATATATCAATTCGAAAAAAACATTTAATTCAAATATAAAAGAACTCGACAACTCATTATAGTGCAAAAATATTCTATAACATCTTTTAGGCAAATTTATCAAGTATATCATTTAAAAACCTATCTTACCATGCAGATATAAATGAGCAAAATTCAGGAGAAAATTGATCTGAAGGTGCAGAAGGTGGAGGTTGTTCAACAATTTGTTCCATGAGCTCATAAAAGTTAGTCCATCCTTCTGCCTTATTCGGTGGGGAGTAGGGGAACTGACCAGTTGCACACTCAAGTAACACTAGCCCTAAGCTCCAAATGTCACTTTTATTGCCATAATTATCAGCACTAATTCTCTCAGGCTACAAAACAAATAACACAATATTAAAAACTATAATAAATTTTGAACAAAGAAGAATAAAATAACCCTACCCGCCAAGAACAGTTTCCTTTGGTTCAGTAAATTACTTACAGACATATAGTTGTATGTTCCAACAAGTGTTTGCTAATCCTGAGGTGCTTGTCATTATTGCACTCACACCAAAATCGGTAATCTTGACTTCTCCTCTATGATTTATTAACAAGTTAGATGGCTTTAAGTCTCGGTGGATAATGTGTTTTTCATGATGAAGATACATCAATCCCTTTAGCACCTGCATTGTGGAGAAGAATATATAATGAATACCAGAATATCCGGAACATACAATTGATTTATTCGGAGTGCAAATGTACGGACCTGCTTACATATTGCAGCAAGATAGGGTTCGGGAATGGATTTAACCTTTCTCAGAAAATCTGATAGGGATCCACCATCCATATACTCCAAGAGGATTGAAACTGCACCATTTTGATAGAAAGACTGATAACAAACAACAACATAAGGACACTGAGATGATTGGTTTATTTTCAACTCCTTTGCAATCTGCTTCCGTGCCGACTCTTCGATATTCATTTGAATAATCTGATGAAAGAAATCGGGACAGGATTTGCTATATCATGAGATCAAGGGGAAATATCTTTGGTCATCATATATCATGATAAAAGCTATCATCAAGAAGTTTCCATGAATTAAGACCTTCATTTGAATACACATAATGTAAATGAATAACTTCATCCACATAATTCAGACATTTTAACTGTATAAGCCAGAACAACCACTGAAGTTGCATATTTCTGGAGCATCATTGAATTTAACAGGAAATACAAGGTTCCACCATTACCCTACAAGAGATATTACAGAATCATGCAAATGGTGAGAGATAACTCTTGCTTAACCAAGGGGAAAAAGAACAGGGCTGAAAATTTTCTAAATCAAAAAACATGAGATTGTAAACACAGAAAGTGTTAAAAACACTTAAACTTGAGCTCTTGGATTTTTACCTTCAAAGCAAAAAATTGGCCAGTCCATTTGTGTTGGACCAATTGCACAATTCCACCATTACCTTTGCCAATAACTTTAATCGCGTCTATATCATCTAAATTCAACTGGTCGTCGGAGTCAGATTCTGATGGCTTAATAGGCGGAGGCTAAAACCAAGCGAAAACGAGAGAGATTAACATCTTTGAAACATGACGGTAAACATATATTGAGTCAAAACAATCTCAAGAATGCAAATCATTAACAATAAAAGAAGCAATTTCACTGAAAAACAGATCTTACAGCTTCAGATTCGGACTGAGGTACAATTCGAACTCCATCCTTGTTAACCAGGAGATCGCCGTCTTTGAATGTCCCGCTCTCAGTTCTGCCATGAAAACAAATAACAGCAAAATCAAACTTAGAAAACAACAACAAAGTTTGAATCATTGAATGATTAGAGGAAATAACTAATGATGCTTACAGAAAATTAGCGAAGGAGAACTCGGGAGGAGTAAGAGAGAGCTTAAGATTAGGGCATAAAATCCCCTTTCCCTTATTCATCATTTGAAATAGTTGAGAGGAAGAAAAAGCAGCTGCCAGTGTTCCAGCTTCCAATGGCTGGTCTGGTGTATATATAGGTAGAAAGAGGAGAGAGCAGCAGACCACAATCCCATGACTTCACGTTGACTTTTCTTTAAATATTATTTAAAAATAAAATAAATTACTATTTTCTTTGTGCTATGCAGGTGAAGCCATTTATTAGGTACCTTTTCTGGTTGACCATAATTTTTTCTTGTCTTCTCTAACCTCGAAGTGGTTGTAGCTGGAACGAAACAAGATGAAGTTATTGCCATTTAATACCAATCATGTTTCTTTAGATTGTACAATGAATCCACTTGAAACCTGCAAAACATCAGATATAGTAATGGAACATTAATGGTGTTGGGGACCATTTGGCATTTGGCTCAGCTGTCTGGGTTGACTGCATTTTATGATGGTAGCAGCCAGCGGGGACCTGTGTTCGGCCAACACTCATAAAGTGGCCACTGGCAGACATGGGGGAAAGTGGAAACACAATCTGTCAAACAGGAAGATAAATTTAATGGTGTTGAGCTCAATGTTAGGGTATCATGTCTTGTAAGAAAACTATTGCAGTACGTTGGTGAGAGCTAGGAAGTTCTATACTTTTACAAAATAAGTATTCATCCACCTTTTGTTAAGTTATAATATCTAATATATCGATTCTACAAGAATCATTGTTACGAAATTTATTATTTTTGTACAATAAAAAATTAAAAACATAAATAATTGAGTTTAAATTATAATTAAAAAACTAATTAAAACAATAAAAATGATCGAGAAATAAAAATAAAAAGTGAGCCTAAAACTTTCTTTTTCATGGTCATGTTGTAATTATGTTCATGTGTGAGCATATATCATAGAAAAGGAAAACGTATTTATTAAGAATAAGATAATAAAACTTGTTTTATTCATTAGAATGGATTAGTGTTATGAACTATAAATCTATAATTACGACAATACAGCCAAAATAAATACAAATAAATTACGTACGGATTTTGACGAACGAAATGAAACGTGTTAGAAAACAACAGGTGGTCGCTAAGCTAATGAAAATTAAAAAAAATATATAAATATCCCTAATGTTGAAAAAATTATATAGTGAACCCTGTTCATCACGTCATCTATGGTCTCAAGCAATCAGGACCGTTGATCTTAATTTTTTCAAGTGAATCATCACCTTTTTATTATATGGACTTAGTAGATAGATAATTATTAGGTGATTATTTAAAGATCAACGGTCTTGATTACTTGGACCATGAATGACATGGTAAACAGGGTTTACCGTATAATCGGTGGGGTGGGGGAGGCCCAGCCCTGCCTCTGGACCTGCCTTAGTGTTTATCCTTTCTCATGATCTTGACAAATGTCTATTTCTTCAAGGAAAAAATGAAACCATGGGATGGGGGTGCCATGAAATTCTATTGTGGAATTTGGTAAAAGAGTTTAGAGACTATTTAAAAATAAAAAATATATAAAAATAAAGGATTTAATTTATAGGTTTTCAAATAAATTGTAGTTTAATTAAAATTTTAAAAGATTTAATAAAAAATTTAAAATATGCAAAAAATGTAGGATCCTGAGCCTCTTTTAAGACATATATTTCCTTCAAATTATTAGCATTATTAATTCTCAGCAATGCTTGGGACCAATGCCATGATTTTCCAGCTCAAGTAAGTGCCACGCTTCCCGCGAAATTGAGAGGGGAAGCCAGAGCTTTCGAAATATATATATAATTTTTAAAAGAGAACCATGATTTAAAAATAACAACTACTTATTATACACTTTTTTATAATTTAAATTTAATATTTATTAATTTTATAAATAATTTTTTTTATAATTCTATTAATTTAATTTTTCATTTTTTTCTCCAAAGTGGGAAGCAAAGCCAAGGCTTTGTATCTGTACGCTAGTTATGGTGCTGTAAAAGTGTGTGTTATCAATCATTGCAACCACGCTCCATTAAGGCAATATTAAATTAATATTTTCTATTAATTATTTTATTATACATATATATATATTCTTATTTTGTTTAAAAATTTATATTTTTATCAGATTTATCTATAAAATTTATTTTTATAAAATGCGACTTTAGAAATCACATTCTATAAAACGTAATTTTAGTGTAATAAAATAAAAAAATAATTTTATATGTTTTATAATATAAAAATTATTTTTTAGATACAACTTTAAAAATAATTCTTTATAAAAATGACTTTTGCTTACATAATTAGAGATGGATTTTTAAATAAAGTAGATAAAGATATATAATAAAATAATTATTAAAGAATATTAATTTAATATTGGCCTCCAATAATGAAGAAAATAAACTGGAAATATATTTTTTCCCGTAAGAATTTCTCTTTGCTTCCATATCCATTTGGCCAACACGTGGGGAATACGGGAAATGTGGAATTTGGAGTTTATTTATTTATTTATTTATTATCGGGATTTTGCTTTACTTGTAAACCCTCCTTGCACAAGTCAGGATCTTTTGGAAGTACACGACCAAGCTCTTTCCAAACCAGAAATCTAAATTCCGACAAAAACAATAACAGTTCTAGTTAAAAAATCTGATTTCAGACAAAAAAATCAAATAAATAAATCCAGAAATTATAGGAATAATTTATTATAAAAAATAATATATATTGTATATACGAAATATTCGAAATTAAATCTCTTAAGAATAATATTATTTTTTCACTATGGATTCCACATTTTCAGCTATTTGAAACAATATTTACTAGTTTTTCCATATGATACTGTATTTATACGCATTTTATACATTCGTATGCGTAACTTTATATACTAATTACTACATAATTATTGATTAATATAAATTAGTTATTGTGGTGTGCTGGGATTTTAATTAATTATGTTGCCGTGTGTATATAAATACATACAAGTTGGTGTCTGTCTGTCGGGTAGCCATGAATGTATTTGTGTGCTGAAAGGTGTTTAGGTTAGAAATGATCCAATTAGTCAATAATTAAGAATGAAAAATGGAAATATCAAAATATTTTTTAGATAAATAAGATTTATTTATTTATAATAAAAAACATATTTTAATAATATTCGGTACAGCATTAAAAAATATCAGGAATTAAATTAATTGTAGTAACAATTGTTTCCGACATGTTTTTAAAATTATTAAATGTGTAAATAAAGAAATAAATTTGTAAGAAACGATTCGTTTTGCAATTAATCACCTAAATTCTGTAACTGTTTATAAAGCCTTTCACCTCGGGAACTCGAAAATACAAAGAAAAGCTCGAAACCAGCCCTTTTTCCATGGAAGTAACCGGAGATCCTCCGCCGTTATGGCCACTACTGACTACATCCGCGCCTCGCCGACGACCTCCGTCTCCTATTTTCAGCCTCCCAGTCCTCATTATTCTCTTACCGATTCTCGCATTGCTTCTCTTGTTCTTGGTAGTCCCACCTGTCCTCACCGTCACCGCTCAGATTCTTAGACCCCTCGGCGTCAGAAAAAGCTGGGACTCCCTCAACGTTTTCCTGGTCTTGTTTGCTATTATTTTCGGCGTTTTGGCGAGAAGAAACGACGACGATGAGACCAACAACGGTAACGGCATCAGAAACGATGGTGTTAGTGATAATAGAAAGGCAAGCGGCCATCCTGTTTCTCAACAATGGTTTGAGCATCCGGAAAGGAAGACATACGACGGTGGTGCTCCGACAAACGTGAGGTCGTCGCCGGCAACCGGTGTTAGGAGGTTGAAGAGAAGCAGTAGCTCGTACCCAGATCTGCGACAGGATTCTTTAATGTGTGAGAATAACGAAGATCGCTACCGGTTCTTCGATGATTTTGAAATAAACAAGTACCGATCTTCAACGAGTTATGATGATCAAGTTCACGAGCTTCGTAGGAATTGGAGGAGTGAATTTGAAGAATCAGAAGCCAAGGTTATTCCTGTTGATACCTTTGTGCTTCGTTCCTCTCCTTCAGCGCCTCCGTCGGAATCTCCACTACCTTCAACGCCGCCTCCACCACCACCTCCGCCTCCTGCTGCCCGCCATAAACCGAGGCGAACTTATCAGGCGGTTGGACGGAAAGATCATAAGGTGATGAATCAGGACGTTCGTGTTGATTTCAATGAAATTAAATCTCCATCAGTAACACCACCACCACCTATTCCGCCGCCACCTCCTCGGCGACCATCATCGCCGCTGGTTCAAGCCGCGAATAGATCGGAGCAGAAGTATGGGAAATTGGAACGTAGAAAAAGTAATGCAACCAAAGAAATAAAGATGGTTTTTGCTTCGTTGCGGAGTAGGAAGAAGAAACACAAGTCAAAAGACCATGATGGTCAGCAAGATTGTCCTTTGCATTCTCCAACCGAACCACCGCCTTATTATTCTAACAGCATACGGCCAACATCGCCAGCACCTCCTCCACCTCCTCCGCCTCCACCACCAACTTCTCTCTTTAAAAAATATAATATCTTCAGAAAGGGCAGCAAAAGCAAGAAAATTCATTTTGTTCCTCCGCCTCCACCGCCAACAACAGCATTTTCGTTTTCAAAAGGATCATCTGATCAAAACACTCAAATCCCACCAACACCACCGCCTGCACCACCACCGGCTACTTCCTATTCTAAAAGATTATCAAAGCAAAAGAGTCAGATCCCACCAACACCAACATCGCCGCCTGAACCTTCAAGGAAACGAACTACGGCTAACAACGGCAAACCCCCATTGCCTATAAAAGCAAACAGTATCCGTTATTATGATGAGAACGTGAACAGCGGCGGACAGTCACCGTTAATTCCGATGCCGCCACCTCCACCACCATTTAAGATACCAAATTTTAAGTTCGTGATTCGTGGGGATTTTCTTAAGATACGAAGCGATCCTAGCTCACGGTGTAGCTCTCCCGACTTGGAAGAAACAGATGTTTCTTCAACCAAAGATGAAACGGAAACAGCCAGCATGACAGACGGTGATGATGGGGTTGGGTTTGCAGGCTTCCCTGTGTGTTGTCCCAGTCCCGATGTTAACGCTAAAGCTGAGACCTTCATTGCCAGACTCCGGGACGGATGGAAAATGGAGAAGATAAACTCCATCAAAGAGAAGCAAAGGATTTAAACAGAGAGACAACAAAGACAAAGTTGAAGAACAAGTTCAGATCATAATTCACTAGTTTTGGGTTGAGTTTGGTTTCTTCATATAAACAAGACAGTAAAACAGGGATACATACATACATATATATGTTTCACTTATCAGTGTATGCATAACTAGGAATGGAAATACATCTTCATGGGAGTTAATTTTTAGTTCACTGTCATGAAGATCCAATCCTTAAGTTTGGGTTTTTACAGTTTCTGATGATTTGAAGAGTATAATCCTGGATGCCACTAGGGATTATTGGCTCAGACTGTTGTTTTTGGGCCAGTTGAAGCTTAAGCCTGAGGTTTTTATTAGTTTGAGTTTCTTTTGGTGTCATACTAGAATGTTTAGGAATCAATTAATTTGATTTGTATTGACATTTGGAGTTACAACTGTATTGTTTTTATCAAAATTATTCGTTGATTCGATCTCAAAATTACTTTTAACTCTTGTTTTAAGGTTTTCGGAATTAAAGACGAGATTCGGTTAAGCATAGTGAGATAGACACATAAATGTCTGTAATTGTTTGGCAGAACAAAAGAGGTACTAACATTTATTGAGGAACTTGAATTTAAAGTGACGATAGGCAAAGGATGATTACCCGCAGCACTCAACCTGCAACCTGTTAAAGCTCTCCTTTAATCAATTATATATGTTTCTTTTCTTGGGTGCCATTCATATTCATTGCTTCAAATCAAAACAAATCTTTAACTCATTGCTTTCAACTTCCCGTTTCTCATGTTTAATACTGGAAGATGGATTTAGACTTTGGATTAATTATCTGCTAAGACCACTTCACTTAGAAGATTACAGCTGAATTTGGATATTACAACCTTAATACAGAAAGTGATAAATTTGTTCAATTCAGCCATGTCATGGGCCATACCATGATTGATATTTTGACATCAGTCAAGTCTGCAACACGGTGCTTGATTCTTTACATGAAAGCAGAGGCAAGCTAGTTATGCCAACTGCAGGGAGTTCTGATGGAAGACAACTTCCCGGTTGCTATCAACGGAAGACATGATTTCTGTTGTTATTATGGAGGAGGTGCCAAAAGGGTGTTCACCTGGTGAAGGGTGTTAACTTGGATGTCAAGCTATAGAGAATTGGTAAAAGGTTAGGGGATTTTAAGATGGCAGCAGCTACAGTTGCAGTGAGCAATCACAGCCACCCCCATGCACGATTAATTCCAAACTTCAGAAACAAGATTATTGAGCACTTTCCTTATACAATAAACATATAGAAGAACATTCAAAATCCATAACTCCACTTACATGCATACTTCGTGGCATGAATGGCAATGCAGAGTGGTGATATCATGATAGGCATTAGGCATATTCTTGAGGCAATCATCTATCTAGCTCACAAATCTGATTGTCCAAAGCCACATAGAAACCTTTTATTGAACAATTTAATAACGCAACTATAAGTCTGTAACACAATCTAGATTTACGGTAAAAAAAAAACATTATGCTTCTGACTCAGAAGTTAAGACTTGAGATTACTAATGTGGCTGACAGATGATTTGTAAACTAAGTACGGCAATCTAGTTCGAAACTTTGTATAACACGAAGAAACGCAAGGTAGTGCCGAAATCAAAACCAAGCATAAATCTCAGATAGTACAAACGGCTAAACTTACAAAATGCAGCAGCACCCGCCGCCTAGTGCTTTGGAGCTTTATCTCCCAAATACTTTATCAGCACATCCATAACAGAACCGAAATCCGCCTTAACTTGCATGGGCGGATTAGCAAACCCACAAGCCATATCTGGAATCTCCTTCGAGTGATAATCAACCTTAGACTGTGTAAACTTCAATCCATGAGCTGTACTAACCACAACAGTTCTGTCCCCGGGGCCAATTATTCCACTATTCCTAAGCTTCATTAAAGCAGTCAGTGCAACTCCAGTATGAGGGCAAATAAACATCCCTGTAGAACCGGCCTGCGCCATTGCATCCATTAACTCCTCCTCAGTCGCTTCCTCGACAATCCCATTTGAATTTTTCAGAGCATACACGGTTCTATCTATAGAAACAGGATCACCAATTTGAATAGCTGAGGCAAAAGTAGTATTTGCCTTGACTGCCTTAAACTCATTCCACCCTGATTTATAATACAAATAAAGTGGATTGGCATTGGCTGCTTGGGCACAAACCAATCTAGGTATCCTATCAACAAGCCCTAGTTCTTGACACATTTTGAACCCTTTGTAAAAAGCATAAATATTACCCAAATTACCACCAGGAACAATAACCCAATCGGGAACTTCCCAATCAAACTGCTGTAAAATCTCAATCGCAGCCGTCTTCTGCCCTTCGAGTCTTAAACTGTTCAGTGAATTGGCAAGGTAAATTGGTAGCTCGGAGGTAACTTCTCGGATTAGCTTCATGCAACCGTCAAAATCAGTGTCGATGCTCAAAACGAACGCCCCATTTGCAATGGGTTGAACTAACTGGGCAATGGAGATTTTATTCGCGGGTAAAAAGACAATGGAGGGAATCCCAGCAGCAGCGCAATAAGCGGATAAAGCTGCTGATGTGTCACCCGTAGAAGCGCAGCCGACTCCGACAACTGGTCGTTTCAGTTTTCGCAGTCGATTAACTTGACTAACCAAAACGGTCGTTCCCAGATCCTTGAAACTGCCGGTGTGGCTGATTCCACAGTGTTTAACCCACAAATCGTTCATTCCCAGAAACTGTTTCCCGAACCGTTCCGCCCAAAACAGATTGGAGTTCCCTTCGAAAGCCTAGACGATGTCATCCGGGTCAATCTCGGGTAAAACCCACTCCTTTTTGGACCAAACTCCAGACCCGTATGGCCACGTGGTTTTCCCTACGCGCGAATCGAATAACTCCCTCCAATGCGCACCGTCGAACTTCTTTAGAGCTTCCATATCGTGTTGAACGTCGAGAAGTCCACCGGAACGGCTCCGGTAAACGATCTCGTCGAGAGAGTAGGACTCCTTGGAATCGGGTCCGGCGTTGAACGGAACATATTTGGCGGAGAGTGTGTTCTTATCAGAGGAGCGGTGGCGTCGAGCCTCGTCGCGGATGTTCTCATCGGCATGGCGTCGGTTCTTTTGGGGTAAAGGGGATTTGTCATTAGAGGAACTAGTGGTGGAAGAAGAATCGAATGTGGAAGAGGATGAACATGAGATAGAAGTAGGGGCAGGACGATTGAACCTGCGGTTGTTCTGATGGTGCAGCGACGGTAACTTGGATTTGGAGACGATAGAAGAGTGGACCAACGAAAAAGTGTAAGCCATGTTTGAGAATTTAGGCGGCGGGTGGCGGCGTTGTTCAAGTAATGGAAAGTTGGGAGCGCAAAATGGAGATGGGTTGTTTTTGTAGGGCCCTTCTCGAATCTCGATAGATTTTTCGCTTGTTCATCTTAATTTTTTTTAAAAAAATATTTCTAAGGATGTTAAACCGGTATAATTTTATAAATTTTTATTAAAATAAATTTTCTATCGATATAAATATATTTTTGTTAAATTATTATACAATTAATACGTAAAACAATGCAAAAGCATTTTTCATCTCACTGTCGGTATAATTTTTATTTAAATTATTAATCAGATAAAACTCTAGTTGTTTTTTTTTTAAAAAAAAATTTATTCGTTTTTCACTTTGTTAAATCTCTTTAATCGATGATCGATAATTAATCATAGTATTGATTGTCGATCATCGAATCTATTGTTTTCTTTATTTGTTTTTAATTTTAGTAAGAAACCTTGCTTTTATAACACGTTTTTTTTGAGTCATTTACAATTTAAATCATTAAATTTATCCTCAACTTTCATATAAGTCATAAACCTTTGATTTAATCAGATTAAATCATTAAATTTTTATTATTAACAAATTAAATCATTCACACTAACACTGTTAAATATTTTAATGAAAAAATTAACTCAATAATCCTGCTAGACATGTATTTTCATGTCAATAAATTAATATTAATTAAAATTAAAGAAAAAATATTAAAAAATTTTATATTAAATTATTAAAGAAATTTAATAAATTGATATCGATTGAATTGGAATTTTTTTAATAATTTAATATAAAAAGATTTTAAAGATTTTTTTTTAATTTTAATTAATATTAATTTGCTGACATTGAAAAATATGTCTAGTAGGATTCCTGTTAAAATAATTAACGGTGTTAATATGAATGATTTAATTTGTTAATAATATAAGTTTAATGATTTAATCTGATTAAATTAAAAGTTTGTGATCTATACAAAAGTTGATGGTAAGGCATAAAAATAATTTTAACCCTTAACGTTTATAGTTTTTGTCATTTTGACCCTTATTCTTTTTTTTTTGGATAAATTTATCCCTTAACCTATATCTTTTTGACAAATATCTTATTTTTTAACTAGCTTGATAACTAGACCGTTAAAAATTTAACTATAATATATATATGGAATATAATTTTAAATGACATGAAATTTAACCTATCAAATACATATATATATATGGAATATAATTTTATTCTAATATAAAATATAAAACAATTAAAATTTAAATAAAATATTAAAAATTAATTAATTCTAAAATAAAAGATTATTAAATATTCTTAACTCTAACTACGATAAAATCAAAATCTTATTCGAATTGTGTTTATATTTTTTATTATATTTTTTATTCTAAAATAAAAATATAAACACAATTCGAATAAGATTTTGATTTTATCGTAGTTAGAGTTAAGAATGTTTTATTATTTTTATTTTAAAATTAATTAATTTTTAATATTTTATTTGAATTTTAATTGTTTTATATTTTATATTAGAATAAAATTATATTCCATATATATATATGTATTTGATAGGTTACATTCCATGTCATTTAAAATTATATTCCATATATATATATATATATCATCGTTAAATTTTTAACGGTTCAGTCATCAAGCTAGTTAAAAAATAAGATATTTGTCAAAAAGATATAGGTTAAGGGATAAATTTATCCAAAAAAAAGAATAAGGGCCAAAACGACAAAAACTATAAACGTTAAGGGTTAAAATTATCTTTATGCCAATTTTAAATTTTATAATATTTTTAATTGATATTATATCGCGATTTTATATTATATCGTATCCGTGTCGAAATCGAAGGTTGTTGGGGCTTTAAAGAACCGAAGTAAGCCCATCAATTTTCTCTCATGGGACATTTCAGACACCCCAAAGCCTAAAATGGAAATCACAGCGGAAACTAGGATCGGGAACCAATCAATTCATCAGCTTTAGTATGAAAATGGAAACATCAGCTGAGCCCAACTCTGTCTCCATCTTCTACTTCTATACTTCTATTACATATACCCGCCAATTTCACATCGCAATGCCGATGCCATTATAGCGATCCATCCCCTGAAACCAATTTGCTTTTGTTTCAAAAAAGCAAACCAAAATAAAGACAGCTACTCACCTTCGATGCGATTGAAAGGTGATCTGGGTCTTTATTTATTTGTTTGTTTGTTTCTTTTCTTTTCTTATTGTTTATAATTGCTTTATATTGGGTGAGTGCAGAGATTCCCTGATCGCTTTAATTCTAACGTCCAAGTAAAGATTAAAGAAAGAGCTACTCACCCAGACTGAGTCTCGTTACTCGAGTTACCTCAAAATGCCAAAAAGAAAAAGAACGCAACCCAACCACCGATTCTCAGTTTTCTCAGTAAACTAGATTTTGTTTCTCTGTACGGTAAACCCACAGCTTTTGTACTTTTTTATTGTTAATGGCTATTTATTTTACTCTGATTTCTGAGAGATGTAAATGTGGTTTTGAATGTTTCCTCTTTTATTTATTTAGCTGAAGTGTTCTCATTTTCCGGCGGAGTTTCGTAATCGACAATGTTAACGTGCATAGCTCGTGCCAAGCAACCTGGTGATGACTCACTGAGTAAACCAGAGGAAACCGACTCGTCAAATAATCCTAGCAATAAACACAACCAAGCCGTGAAGTCTCTCACGTCTCAGGTAAATTCACTGCCAGTTTTATGTTGTCAAGATTTTCGACTTCTTTGCTCTTTGTTTTATAGTTTTAATGTTTGTGTTTTAGTTGAAGGACATGGCGCTGAAGGCGTCGGGGGCGTACAAGCATTGCAGTCCCTGCACAGCGCAAACTCGGTTCAAGAACCCACTGGACGGTGGCTCTGACGCGGACTCGGATCGTTCCAAGTGGTCGTACCGTAGGACAGGGAGTTCGAGGACGTGGGGGAAGGAGGTGGAAGCGAGGTTGAAAGGGATATCGAGTTCGAGCGGAGAAGCCACGCCGAACTCGTCGAGTTGCCGCCGTGCCGAACCGATCGTGTTCATCGAAGAAAATGAGCCTAAAGAGTGGGTAGCTCAGGTGGAACCCGGAGTACTCATCACCTTCGTCTCGCTTCCTTGTGGCGGCAACGATCTCAAGCGTATACGCTTCAGGTGCACCTTCGATTTTCCTCTGAATTTCGCGGCTCTGATTTGTTTTCAAGCGTTAGATTTTTAATCTTACGGCTGGCTGCATTTAAATTAGTATTTCCAGAATTTTAAGTTTGGTGAAGGGGGGTCCTACAATATAACAGTAAACCTTCACTCACGCCTACTGAAATGCAATCATCCCATAAAAGTCTGAAGTTAAAAATTGAGGCTTAATCATCACAACAAATGGGTAGGTGGGACCGGACAGGATTGATTGTGTTGGGATTGACAAGCTTTTTCACTGATGCTTGTCGTCTTGTCGGGGAATCCCCTCTCCTCCTTTTCTTTTCCATTCAACCAAACAAAAAAATCCCAGTTCAGACACCTCATCTCTTGTCATATTTGCCTACTATTACTATTAGCTGGGGAATGCCCACATCATCTGCCACTCCAAAACCTACACGCAAGAAAGAAAATATTTGACTCTTCCCGAATCACTAAGCTTATCTTTTACCAACAAACGAATGGAAAATGACAAACAGTAGGGTGGGGATAGAAATAGAAGTATAGAACAGATATATAAATTTTAAATGTTGGACCATTTTTCTTAAAGATAATATTTTTGTATCTTTTCTGGAACTAGTTTTATTTCAGTTGCCTTCTTAATCACCACAACTTTCATGTTCATATGATTATAATTAATTATAAATAGTTTAATGGTTGACAGAATTCCTCATTGGTTTTAGACTCCCAATGCTTTTGCTTTTAGGAAGATTAGTATTCTCACTGCTTTAAACACAATGATTATACCTAGAAAATTTTGATACCCCCCTTACCTAAGGTTTGGTGGCTGGCTAGCTTCTTTTATGGATTTCAAAGCTGGGGAAATGTTTAGTCAAAAGTTGTTTATTAGGCAAATCTAGTGCCCCATTATTATTAAGTTTTCCCATTCACATAGAAAAGCATAATACTGCAATGATACTTGTCATGGTTGGGTTTTCAAGTTATCGATTTGTGAACAAAAAATGAAGGTTAATTTTGTGAAAATAGGGCTCATTTTCAGACAATTTTTTTACCGCAATGTGCTTGACCACCCTAATGCATGTATGCTATTACTGTGTTTCTGGTATATGTTAATTCAATGAAACATCAGGAGTGCTGAAATATGGTTTGTTTTGTTTGACCAGTCGAGAAATGTTTAACAAATGGCAAGCTCAAAGATGGTGGTCTGAGAACTATGACAGGATCAAGGAACTTTACAATGTGCAGAGGTTAAACCGCAATGCATTTGCACTGCCAACACCACCGATATCCGAAGATGAGGCAAGTTCTTAGGGTGTTGCCTTCTTATGATTGTGTGAATTGAATCCAAGTATCTTTTTTTTCATTATTCATAACAACATTTATTTGATCTCTTCCAGAGTTCGAAGATGGAATCAGCAAACGCAAGTCCTGTAACACCACCATTGACTAGAGAACGATTGCCCCGTAATTTGTATCGTCCAACAGGGATGAGTGTGGGATACTCATCCTCGGATTCACTTGACCAACATCCGATGCAGGCTCGGAATTATTGCATTTGCAACTCTGGTGTTGCTTCAACTCCAAAAGTTTCAAGTATCAGTGATGCCAAGACGGAGATATCATCTATGGATGCCTCTATGCGAAGTAGCTCATCAAGGGAGGCAGATCGTTCCGGGGAGTTGTCCGTCAGCAATGCCAGTGATCTTGATAATGAATGGGTTGAACAAGATGAGCCAGGGGTTTACATTACTATCAAAGCATTGCCAGGGGGCAAAAGGGAACTTAGGCGAGTTCGATTCAGGTATGGTTGGCAATATCCTTTGTCATTAAATTATTACCTTACTCTCATTGCTAGCTGACATCTTAGCCTTGATGTGTTCCCCTAGCGTTGATATATTATCTGATGGTTTTTCTTGCATATTACGGACTATGATAGGGTTGATTGGGATGAAAATTGCACTCTCCTCAACAGACTTTCTAGATTCATTCACTCTGCTTTAGATATTGTTGCCATCAAATTATCAGGCAGTAAATACTGGATATGCTTTCTGTTTGATTGAATTAAACGAGAAATGCTCCAAAAAGAAAAGGCATTTTTGTTAGAGGTTAAAACAGATAAACATTGAAGACTCGTTAGAAATGCCCCAAAAAGCCATTTTCCTCATGGATATGATTCCATTGTTAAGCTGATGGGTCCAGCACAGGTGAATTCTATGATTATGGTCCACCTTAGAAAAACAATTATGATATGATATGAATTACTGATAGTCAGAAATAGATTTCTTAGCTGGAAATCTTTGTTGTTGTTGTTTTGACAGCATCATTACCAGTCAACTTATTCTGCTTTCAGTAATAATTTTACTCCCATCCCATGCGGATCTAAATCTACCACGAACCCCTTTTTTCTCTTTTTGTTTAATATTCTAATGTGATTACATTATAGTATTTGTTCGTACTTTTTTCTTAACTCCTTGATAATGTGTCTACATGTAATTGTTTTTTTCTTTTCAATCACTTTATATGCTTGTATGATGCAGCCGAGAAAGATTTGGGGAGATGCATGCTAGACTGTGGTGGGAAGAGAACCGAGCCAGAATCCATGAACAATACTTATAAACGAGGCTATGGCGGTCTTCTGGGGCTATTAAAAATTATGGGGGTGAGTATTTTTCACATTTATAATGCCATACTTTGTAGAATCCCTTCTACCGCGAATGTATGCCAGGTATTTTTGCCTGCCGATTCCTATGTTCCTATATGAGCAGCTAAGTTTTCCCAACTTCATAAAAGCTTCATTAGAAATGCCATGGTGGGATTTTATATTGATAGTATTAGTATTAGTTTCTTAAACACTGGTGGATAAGCATAAACAGCATCAACTGTGTAACTGGGTGGTGGTAAAAAATCAATATCAATGAAATCATGTGTTTCCCTGTTTCTTCTTTTGATACATGGGAGATTGCAGTAAAAAAAATCTAATATATATACTAGTTTAGATCGGTAGTAGATCCGCTTAACGGCTTGCCAATGAACCTCTGAAGGAGCATGCATAAACCGACTCACCTTACTTACACTAAAGGTCGTGTCAGGACGAGTGAGGCACACATATTGAGTGACATTCTTCAAAGCTTCATCACCACTTGCTGCTGCTAGTGTGGGATAAGCAACCATCGGCGTTGGTATGGGCTTGGAATCAGCCATTCCTGTCTTGTGAAAAAAAAAGTTCTGGTCACCAAGATCCTTTAATGTGATTGCTTCATCTTACGATATTTGCTCTTAGACTTTCATATGCAGGGTGAAATAGGGTTAGAAGCACTTGGTAAAGAACATAATCTTGCAAATGGTCAATCTATTTTGGAAATGGTTACAACCAGCAGTAGACATGGAAAGTATATAGAGATTGAGAATTCACAGGAACAGTTGTTCCCACCACTCATTACTACAGATTTCGTAGCATTCTTTTTCTGAATCAGCTCCATATTTGTTTAAACAAAAACAATATTTTTAAAGTGATTTAAATTTGAATACAAAATACTAGTCCCTGGGTGGCCAACCATGAACTTCATGTTCTGCCCCCAAATTTCAAAGTTGGTGAGTCATTGGACCAATAAAGGATAGCCTTATCCATCAATTCAAGAATCAGAAACAGACACGTAGGATAGAGATAATGCTGACATGGTAATACAAGGCCATCTCATATCTCAAACCATTCCCCTTCATACAAAAATTTCACAGCAGATAAAATTGTACAGGTTCTTAGCCTCAGAGAGAGAGAGCATTGAAGAAAGAAACCAATGGCTTCCACTTCAGCTGTTTCAGTGGCTCTGCCATTAGCTCGTGCTACCCAAAAGAAGGGGCTTGGCTCCGAGGCATTCTTTAAGCCATTGTCATTCAAGCCATCGGGTGCAGCGCCAAGTGCAGCAAGATCCAATGGAATGTTTAAAGTGAAGGCTGGTGCTTCACTGAAGGAGAAGGCAGTCAGTGAATTGACAGCAGCTGCAATCACGGCATCCATGGTGATCCCTGAGGTTGCTCAAGCTGCTGATGGAGTAACCCCTTCTCTCAAGAACTTCTTGCTTAGCATCACGGCTGGTGGTGTCGTGGTTGTTGCCATTATAGGAGCTGTAATTGGTGTGTCCAACTTCGACCCTGTCAAGCGGACCTGAAACCATTTTACTATAAAACGCTTGTATCATGCATGGATTTCTTTTTCTTAAACCTCTTCATGTATCTGTTTAATATTTCCAGTAATGAACTCTTTTCTGAAGACAATACGCATCCAGGAGCACAAAGCCTGAAGAAAAGGTGCAATCAACCCCCATACCATGCGGCTAAACAGGGCATATTGGATTTTACCAATATCAGCCTCAAATTCTGCCTTTTTTAGTTCATATTTCAACAGAGCATTTCCAAAGGTGAAAGACGAAGAATGTTATGACTTATGAATTTAATACAATTCTGGCTTAGGTATAACATAAGAAGAAAGTACAAGAAACCACAACCTGGACATGTTTTTAGGACCAAATTTTAGCTAAAAAAGCACTATGAAACTCGCATGGTCCAAAAATCAAACAAGTGACAGTTAGAACGCTAAAACTCGGAGATTTAAGTTATCATTGTAGCCTCAATATCAGTTGGCTCGGGCTCTACATTCCTGATAAAAACTCCATCCTCCTTGGGAGGGTGGATGGAGAGAAGATCAGGTAGGGGAGTTGAAAATCTAAAAAGATGACAGAAGTTGTACAAACCCTGGGAGCAAAAATTTTCTGACCCCTTTCTCATGTACCATTTGTGTCTTATTTGTTATTTTACTAAAAAATTAAATTTTAAACCATAACACATATTTTTTTATATACCTAAAAAAATACACCCTATCCCTAATTTCATATACCCTAACCTAAACCCTTAACCTAAAACGCTAAACCCTATATCCTAAACCTTCTAATTTGAAGTGAGAGAATAAATGGGACACGAAAAAGAACAGATGATTTGGACTCAAACCGTAGCGAAATGCATACACTTATTTCTGGCTAGGGTTTTTAGTGGCTTCTTGGGTTTGGGACTCCATAAATCGGGCTTTGGGTTTCATCAAAGTTAATAATAATCGCTCTTGGTGGAGGCCACTGATCAAGGACCGGAAAAGGGGTCCATTCACCCACTAATGAGTCTATGTCTTTCCTATCATAATTAGGATCGAGTAATTGATCGAATCAAATAAAAAATAAAATTTATTAAAATAGTATTTTTATTTGATAGTTTAAATTATATTTAAATTTATTTAATTGTCTCATATATCTTGCAGGATGGTTATAAGACTACAAAAGCTTGAGAGATTTTAAAATATAATAAGGAGAAAATGGGGTGGTTTCGTGTCATATGGGATAACTTAACTCTTCCTATAATTTTTTTTTATTGTTTGGTTGACTCTGAAAAATAGGTTACCTATTAATATTAAGGACTGTATGTTACTTTGGAGTTGCATGGTTGATCCCAAATGTGTGCTTTGTGAGGGTTCTATAAAAAATAAGAGACCATCTCTTTTGTGATTGTTGGTTTGCACATGATGTTTGGCAATTAATCATGCAGGCTTGTGATATTAGACCTATAGTAGGTGAATGGGAAGTGTTACTCGACTGAATGCACAAACATAGTAAAGGTAAATCTTTGGTGTCTGCTATTATTCATATAGCTTAAGGAACCTTTTGTATTATGTTTGGTAAGAAAGAAACAATAGGTTGCATAGCAGAGGTGTAAGAAGTATTTGGGTTACTATAATGCAAATCAAATCTGATGTTGAGATAAGATTGTGAAGCTGCAAAAAGCTTGTATAAGTGTTTGTAATTTTTTTAGTATTTTGATAGTTTTTTTAACGAAACGAAAATAATTATTTATCAAAAAATAATTTTAATTAAATATTTTCTACAAGAGAAGAATTATATTAAAACTTGATCTGATTGAAATGTTAATTATCATTATTTATAATGAAATTATCCAACTAATGATGATGTGAATTGTTTAATCTAGGATAAAAGTGTGGGAAACTTTTGCACTGGACTTTGTTTTCTTCCTTTTCCAACCTCATTGCTGGAAATGTAAGGAACAAAAGGGAGGAAAGGGAAAAAGTAGATTCCCAATATCACATGCAATGTTTTGTCTTTAGTTTTAGATATTAGATTAGTCATTAGACACACATTAATTAGTTAATCTTAAACACTTTAATATGATTAATTCCCTTAAACAACTTCAAATCATTATTATATTCTTTTCAAGGGTCCCACTATGATTATTTTATAAATATAAGTTTTAAATTAGTATATTTTGTATTAAATAGAAAAGGTTAATTTTAGTAAGAAATTCAGTATTTATCGTTTTTTATAAAAATTGTAAGAATTTCGGTATATACCGAAAAGTGTGTACTAAATTTCTTACAACTTTTAAAAAAAAACAGTATGTCGTTTTTTAGTTTTTTTTTAAGGCCGCCTTTTTTTTAGAATCACCCAGAAAGATAAAAAGAAAAAAAAAACTAAGTATGAAGTGAATAGTGATGAGATAAGAATGTAGAACAGTATAAGCTCAGTTAGATCCCAAAAAACAAAGAACCTTTGGGTCCCTTGTCATGTCGTTGGGGGTCACTGTTGCATTTCGCACATATCTGTATGTCTCTTTGTTTTAAGCTATTCTCTTTAGAAAATGAATTTAATATTAATTACATCACCAATGACTACAAATTACAACTATTATATCATATTTTAAAAACAAAACAAAAATCATTAAGTCAAAATCTCATCATCTCTTATCTGATATATCAGATTCTGTTCTTGTTTTCTGGTGTTTGATTTGATTAGAAACCTAAAAAGATGATCTAAAAAGGCTGCTTTGCCTTCTTGCCTTACAGAGCAGATTCACAGATACATATGGTGTATGCATGCACCTATGACCAGTTCTCCACAAATCACATATCAACAACATCGGTCTAAACGGTAAACAGATTGGTATAATTTAAAAAAATTCGAATTTAAAGTTATGTATATACCAAAAAAACTCCGTTAGAAGATCTATCCTCAAACCAAATATGTGACGCAAGTCTATCTGAATTAGTCATAGAAAGTCGGGAGGGCGAAAAAAAAACAAAAGGCAATGCCAACAGTGATTTTCCTTTTTCTCAGCAAAGATCAGATCATGAAGGAGAATCAAAAAGAAAGCTTTGGTATCATAGGAGTGGACCTGAAACAGTATATCTTCAGATTTCAGATCTCTTTATACCTACATTATTAAATGCTTTGTAGTTTTGATTGAGGTTGGAAAGCTGAATAAAGGGTTGTAATGGAGGAGATTGTGTCTGTTTCCATCTAAAAGTAGATAATGAACCTTCATGGTAAAGAATCTGAGACAGAAAATGTTTGTAAAGACTCATTATTGCAGATATCAGCCTTTTTGGACAAAGAGGAAAAGGTTAGGAATTAGGATACAACTTAAAGCTCTTAACAAGTGCATGACAGAACTAAAGATCAGTTCCTTGTAAAAGCAACCAAATAATTGACATTTTTAAGATGAAAAAGGAAAAGAGATGGTTGAACTTTACAAGTACTAACCCTTTTATTATCCATTTCAAAGACAGCAGCAAATTTAGAAATTCATGAACATCTCCATATGCTTCTTCATTTCAATCAGAGTTACAGTACAAATAGAAGTTTGAGGACTAAAGATGGGGAAGATGGTTATAAAATCTGACCATTTTTTCTAGTTTTCTACACCATTTGCCACCATGTAAAAGAATTACTAACAAAAAGGTCCCAACTTTTCTTTTTGGTGTTTCTTCTTCTGTTTTCTGGTAAATCAAACAGGCCTGTTTCTTTTGTGACCAGCTTGGCCATCTGACCTCATAGCAGCACCACTAAGAGCCTCCTCGGATGAGGTGTCTATGGATTTGGCAAAGGAACTTGAAAGATCAGCATAGAGATCCGCAACTCTTCTTATGTTGTTGTTGAGCTCCCTGATTAGACCAACATTTCTGCTCAGGTTGTCTGGAATCTTGGACTCATGATTCTGGTTTATCTCATTGATGAGCAACCGATTCTGGTCCAAGATGTTCTGGACCTGGACAAAGCTCTTTTGAAACACCTGCACAACCTTGCTATCTAGCTGAGTTCCATGGTCAAAACCTGAGAATGCGTCTCCTTCCATTGTTTCCTTTTCCCTTACTTTCTGATTCAGAGTAGTATCAAATCAAAACCAGTCCTGAATCAAAAAAAAGAAGTTAAAATAACCATAGTTTTGAGCTTAAGAATCCCAGACAAACATGAAGAAAGGCTTTTTGAGCTTAAGAGACAAAGGTCTGCAGTAGAAATCATGACCTCCATGGATTCTACTTTTCTCAGAAGAATCCGTTAACAAACATGATAACAATAATATCAATACTAACTTTTTTTGTTTTGTTTTTATTACTGTTAGAGTTAGAGTTGCTGTTACAAATATTATTTATGATGATAATGTGAAAAAGCAGATCCCATTTCCATAAAAGGGATTCCTTCTGAATTTTCCCGGAAAATACCCTCCTTAATCACCTGGTTTCAAAGACCGACAAGAAGGGGAAAAAACTACCCAAACATAAAAAGTACACATCTTTAATAAAATTAAATTCCATTCACGTTTCAACACAGAAAATGAAATTTGACCCAAATTCTGAGAAAACAGAAAGGAGATGCCTGAAACTAAAACTCCAAAATTCCCAGATTTTCATCCCCCCAAAAATGATGAAACAAAACCAAGAATCTGGTAAGATCCAAACCATGTAAGAAAGGGGGGAAATGCAAACAAAGAGGGGAATTACAGACAGGCCAATCATATAAAAAAATATTTTATAACCGTACCTTGAAAATCTTGAGCATTATTTTCAGTTGAAGGAGACAAAGATTGAAACAAGGGATTCCCAAGAACAGCTGAAAAAGATCACCAATTAAACTGAATCTTACGACCCCAAAAAGAAAATCTGGATTATGAGAGAAAGAGAAAGAAAGCAGATGCAGAGAATATGTAGATTTGACAGTCACGCTCTCGGACCCCTTTGGTTTGTGTCTAAATATTACATGATAGTTCCATATATTCTCCAAATATATACATACAACTCCACCTGTTTCTTTTTTTTATTAATTTTATTTTGGTTTTATTGTTGTTTTTGGATTCAGTGGGGGATATAGGATGGCTGTTCTGTGTGTTTTGTTCAGATCCGGGAGGACGATGAGCGATTCGAGCTGGTGTTCATTATTTGACACGTGGCATTTATATTATGATGGGAAATTACCATATATGAATTGAAAAGGGTCCCACAAAACAAGATATCTTAAACAGCTTTGATTATTGTTTTGGTATTATTTAGTGTAAATTATAGTTTGATGTTGATTATTTTGGTTGTATTTTTAAATTAACCTTGTTCATAATCTTTTTTTCCTAGAAAGTTCCCACAAATCAAAATGTTTCTTAATAATATTTTTAAATAATTATATATTTTTGTATATATATCAAATTATAATATCTTTATAAGAAAATGGTATATACCAAAAATTTTCATTTTTTAAATAGTTTAATATATATATTATTTTTTAAATTTTTTAAAGAATTTTAATATATTTTTTAATATATATCAAAATTTTTATTTTAAAAAACAGTATAACTATTTTTTAATCGTATTTGAGGTTTTCATCTTTTAGAATTTCCCCTATTAATATTGTATGATTATTCATTTAACGATTTATACAGGGACGAATTTACTTGCATTTTATTTTATGGTATAATTGTATTTTAGGTCTTATAATTTTAAACTTGTTGTAATTAAGTTTTTTTTTTCTTGTCTCTCCTAAAATTTTTATAGTTTATTATATTTTAAGATCATATAATCTAAAATTAATAAAATTAAACTTTGACCCTCCTTTTTCTGTTTTAATCATTTTTTAAGACCTTTCAATTTAAAATCTTTTAAAATTAAGCCTAAACTTTCTTAATTTTTATAATTTAATTATTTTTAAGACTTTATTATTTTAAAATTAAATCGGTTTGTCCCCTCATAGTTCAATCCTGACTTTATTTTTGGATTTAAGTAAAAAATGATCTCATTATATTCGCATAAGATTATACATTACTTTATTTTAAACTTGAAATTTTGATTAGTTTATTAATCATTTGTTAAGTACTAAATAACATAAAATATAATTACAATTTGTGTTATATATTCGGCGTGAAACACGTGTCATATCATATGGTAATAATAATGATTTTATTTTTTATTTTTTTATATATATATACCACGAAAAGGAACCGCATATAAAAAAGAAAAATGAGGTTGAAACTCTTCTTCATGGAAACAACCTAAAAACGAAGCAAAGCCATTTGTAGCGAATGGGAAATAGACGCGTGTCTGTTGAGGTTCGGGAGATCTATAGGTTCGGATTCGAGTTCTGCGCCTGTTTCCGAGCCAGAGCATAAAATGATTCCTTTACATGGTAGGTCGTGACCTGGGTCCCACAGCTCTATCACGCGCCACGAGTTGTGAAAATTTTAGCGACGACGAAAGATTAGAAGTGTAAGAAAAAAATAGGTGACACGAAATCCGACGCTGATGTTTCTGCGCCTCAATCAGTACGATACGGACGACGCACTTTCATTTGTCCCCCCTGCTCTCAGTCATTCGTTCAGGAGTATTTACCGAAGAATTTATTACTACTTTCGGTAGGTATGAAATATGGTAAGTTTAGAATGTAATTAAAAATTAATAAATTTTAAAAATATGTTAAAAAATATAATATTTTTAGGATAATTATTTTATTTTTACAAGTTTTAATATCTAATTTATTTTATATTTTTTTTAAATTTTTGAACAAAAATCAATATTTATAAAATAAGTTATATATTGTAGTTACGCATTAACTATGGTTTGTTTGATCTGAAATAACTACTAGGGGTAGGGGTGGACAAGATCGAGTACTCGGTCAATTTAAATCGATTTCGGTCTCGATAGTCACTGGTTCTTAAAAATTGAATTTAGTTTTAGTTTCGGTCACATCGGGTCCTAAATTTTAAGAATTGATCCTTTTACTGATGGCTATCGATCTCTATACTGGGTACCTGGTTAATTACTTTATTTTTAAAAAATTTGAGTAAATGAAGAAAAAATTTCAACCATCAATAATAATATCAAATAATAAAATTAGAATATTATAGACTTGAAAATTAAAGTTTTAAAACTAGTCATACTTATAATATTCATACATAAAAGAGAAAATTTGATAAAAAATTAAACAAAAAAAAAAACAATACCAGATATTTGGTATTGGTCCCGGTTCTACTGGGTACCCACCGGGTATCGGATCTAAAAAATTAAGATCCAGTCCAGTCTCTATTATGACCAAGACTTAAATTTTGATCAATCTCGATCCTACCAAAATCAATACTATATAAAAATCTATCGAATCTTACCGAAATCGAGATCGAGTAATCGGGTTTTTTACCCCCTAACCAGAGGTCAAGGAGGATGAATATTTTTTATTATTATTGTTTTGAGACTGTTATTCTATATGGTTGGCGTGACATTGGCAGGCCTCAAGCAGCCAATAGCTCAGTATCCCGATGACCCATCTTTTTAGGTGCAAACTTAGAATTATTTCTTTTTGGCTCAGAATTATTGATTAATGACAGGAAATAAAAATGATTAAAATAATAATAATAAACTTATGAACTAAACCATTTTTCTAAAAATAGTTTATTTTACACGTGATAATTCTTTATTCAATTAATATATCACTTAATATAATACGTTTTAAGAATATATTTTAATACGTGTAAATTTTTATAATTTTTTATATTTATTTTATAAAATTTAAAATTTATTTTTTTTAACATCTTAAACTCTAAAATAAAGGTGAGAAATAAAATGTCTTGTTGTTGAGACTTGAGATTCATGTTTGAAAGATTTGTATTGGAGCCTGGAGGGACAGGCCTGCATTTGACTGCGAGTGGGTTCCCACGTGGGGAGTTTCATTGCTGACGAGGAAGAAATGAAAAATGACTGGCGATGTTGACGAAAGAGAGCAAGTGGGTGACGAGGAGACCCGGGCCCAGATGGGGAGCAGTAGCCGCCTAGCATCTTCGTCACCGGAATAATGTGACGACAGAACACTTATTGCGCATGTAATTAATCACAATATTAAATCAACTGTTCGTAAATTGTTTATATAGTACTTATTTATTAAGATAAATATATGAATAAAATTTTTATATTTTGTTTAATAAATTTATGTTTACAAAATGGAGTCTTTCAATTTGATATTGGTTATATAAGAGAATTTGAATAGGATTTTATTTTTATTTTAAAAAATATTCACGAACAAACTTGTTTATTGATTTATCTATTTAATTTTTTTTTTAATATTTTAGATTTTAATATTTAAAATTTAAATGAATACAAATACAAATAAAAATCTCTAAAAATAAATAAAAGGATATAAATATATTCTTATTTGTTCACATTTATATAAAAACATTTATTTATTTGGATAAATAAGAAATTTTATTCATCCAAAAGTACTAAAGAACTGTACAAACAATGAAGAAACCAACTATACAACCAAATAAAACTATTTATACAGTTCTCCAATTCATAACAAGACTTGAAGAATTAAGTCGCAAATTTTCTTTCGATATTCTCAATCGAACACTTGTCTTTATCAAAGGGACAATGACATTCACTTGCCTTGACTGATTCCCATACACTATACTGTTTCGTTCTTACCAAATAAAATAGAAATAACAACACCATACCAATCGAGTAAAAACGAAACAAGAGCACGCACAAAATAACTCTTAACAAATGATTCCCAATAATTCCTTTCGGAAGTGAAAATCCTGTAGAGTTTAGGCTTTGTTTGGGGCCACGACATTGATCCCTGACAACGCAAAACTCCATACTAATAAAAAGGAGACACCGAGGAAGTGGGCCTACTCAAGACCAATCTGGTCTAGATATATTTGGGTCCCACATCAGAAAATATAAAAGGAAAATAATGTTGTACGTATCTTGGGTTCATATGCCATTTCAACACTCCAATCACTCATATTTTTCTAGTCATAATCTCTCACTACGAATCTATTGCACGAACACAATTATATTTCGACCCTATCATTTTCATATAAATATATTAAATAAATAAAATTATAATTTTAATATAAAATTTTATGTCCGTCTTTTTTACAAAAAATCGAATGAGTACTCGTTTTGATCAGGTAGCTCATAAACTCATAAGCCCGTCCCAAAAATTCATGTGCCGGCCCACTTTATGTGTTATTACGCACGTGCTCTTACCTACTTTGGAGTTTGATCCACGAAATAAAGACCTACCCAATCTCCCAGGGTTCCAATTCCATCAGAGTTTGGTACAGCCGCAATATTCTCTCAGGTCAGTCAGCATCATTCGACTAGCTCAGTCATTTTTTACTCTCAAACTGGTTATCTGTTTATTAGTTTCTGCTTCATGATCGGTATATGCTTGATGCTTCAGCTTCTTAAGTTAGTTTTGAGAATCTGAATCCAGTTTTCTCTTTGGTTATTAGGATTATTTTTGGTTGAATCAATTGGGATTTGATTATTAGTCTCTGCATTTTACGCGTTTCTTAATACTTGTTTTTTTTTTTTTTTTTGCTTTGGTGATTGATTTTTATTTATTTTTGTGGGGTGGATATTATGTTAGGGTTTAGAGTAGTTCTCCTCAAATGGGTGCTTGGCATTTATTAATTTGGCGGAGTAATGTTCATGTTTGCTTTTAGATTCTAACAATTTTGAAAGGATTTCTTTGAATTTTGGAGTTGTTGAAGTTGTGCTTGATTGTAAGTTTTGAGCTATATTTTAATGGAAATTCATCCTGATATGATCTTGCTTTTGCAGGTACGTTGTTGTTTTATTAGCCTACTACTAGTTGATTATAATGTTGTGTTTGAAAGCTTCTCCTCTCTTTTCCTCTCCATCTTCCCCCACTTTCCCTTCTTTCAAACACCTGAAACGTCCCATTGCTTTATCAACCAAAACCTCGAAATCCTCTGTCACCATGTCCATAGTGGAGCATGTGGTTCTTTTCAAGGTAAAAGATGACACAGACCAGGGTAAGGTCAGTTTGATGCTTAACAACCTCAATGGCCTGGCCTCTCTTGATCCTGTCATGCACCTCACTGCTGGTCCCGTCATTCGCACCAAATCTTCGATCTCCAATTTCACCCACATGATCCATGGCCGATACAAGTCCAAAGAGGATTTGAACGCATATGACGTACACCCTGATCACCAGCGTGTTGTCAAGGAAAATGTTGTTCCAATTTGTGATGATGCCATGGCTGTTGATTGGGTGGCTGATAATGATCCCTCACCGCTGTCCCCGCCCTCCGGTTCTGCCATCAAAGTAGCCTTGTTGAAACTCAAAGAGAACGTTCCAAATGAAGTGCAAGGTGAGATTCTAGGAGAATTGAAAGGGACCTCTGGTGTTCAACAGATAACTTGCGGGGAGAATTTCTCAGCAAGAGCTAAGGGCTTTTCGCTTGCCTCAGTCGCTGTTTTTGATGGGGTTGATGAAATGGAGGCTGCAGTGGGAAAGGAAGAGCATGTGAACCTACAGAAGCAAAAGGTCAGGGACAATTTGGATGGTCTCATTGTTGTCGATTATGTGGTGCCAGCATCGTCGCCATAGATTAAGTACAGAGAAACTCTTGTTACTTGAATAACGGAAGCTGTTGGAACAATGTGCAACATTGAATAATAATTAAACATATTCATGATATTGACTCACATCCAACGCTCACACTTGAATCAAAATGCTCGAATAGTAGCACAAATCAATAAAGAAATGGGGTAATACGCTTTTCTTGCCTTCTTCTCCAAGTTAGAAGGTCAGAGACTCAAAGGACTCAGACAATATAAAAGTAATTAAATCTTTGACCCTTTTGCTTTCTTTTGCTCTTCGGCAAGAAATGAACTTTGAACGGATCTCCAAGTCAAATATATCAACCAGATAACGACATGCATAAGCTGTATATATATATTCCTCAAGTTAGAACATTATACAGCAAACAAGATTTCAAGAAGTCTATTCAGACACGGAAATCCACTGAACTTCTTTTGTTTTTTTGGATGGATTGTTTTGTTTTAGCAACCACTTCATTGGTCTTCCTCCTCTGTGAGGTTGCAAAACTTTCCTATTCCATTTGGTTCAAACCCAAATGGCAGCAAAGGCTATTGAAGCAGCAAGGAATCAGAGGCAGGGATTACAATTTGCTGGTCGGGGACATGAAAGAGTTCATAAAGCAGATAACTGAAGCATGGTCCAAGCCTATTAATCTATGTCACAAGATTGTTCCACGTGTTGACCCTTTCACACATGATAATGTCCAGAAATATGGTAGGCCATAAAGCTGTTTCAAACAAGTAGCCAATTCAAGTACTGAAACAAGTTTTTCAAACATTTTTGATGCAGGGAAATTATCATTTTGCTGGACTGGAACAAGACCGAGGCTGATCATAAAAGATCCTGAGTTGATGAAAGAGGTGTTGGCCAATAAGCAAGGTCACTTCCAAAAGCCTCCATTGAATCCCATTATTCTCGTTCTATGTAGAGGAATCACGACTCTCGAGGGAGAACAATGGTCTAAACGCAGAAGGATTATCAACCCCGCCTTTCATCTCGAGAAACTCAAGGTTCGGTTCGGGAAACCATGATTTGTTTTCAATCATATGTCAGCTCAATTACTTGAATATTCAGTTCGGTTCTCATTGTTTCTTGAATTGTTCTTTCAGGGGATGATTCCTATATTCTCATTCAGTTGTGGACGGATGGTAGAGCAGTGGAAGGAAATGGCTACTTTGCAATCAAGTTGTGAGATTGATGTCTGGCCTGAGTTTCAAAAGCTTACGGAAGATGCTATTTCCAGGACAGCTTTCGGAAGCAGCTATGAAGAAGGGAAGAAAATCTTTGAACATCAAAAAGAGCTAATTTCATTGACTCTTGAAGCAATGCAATCATTGTACATTCCAGGTTTCAGGTGCATTTATGTTCACCGATTCGACACAAAACACTCTTTCACATCTTCGTAATTGTCAGTATCATAGGAAAAACAATTACTAAAGATTATGTGATACAAATTCTAGTCTGATTATGACCTGCAGATTTGTTCCTACAAAAAAGAATCAGAGGAGAAAGAAATTGAACAAAGAAATCACATCAATGCTGAGAAATGTAATCCAGAGGAAAGAGCATGGAATGAGAATGGGACAAGAGAGGGCTGATGATTTGCTAGGCATGTTGTTGCTAGCTGTGCAAGAAAACACAATTGGATCAGGAGGGTTGGCAATTGAAGATGTAATAGAGGAATGCAAACAATTCTACCTTGCCGGTCAAGAAACAACCTCAAGCTTGCTAACATGGGCAATAATAGTCTTAGCTTTGCACCCAGAGTGGCAAGAAAAGGCAAGACAGGAAATCTTACAGGTTTGCAAGAAGGAGCTTGATTTTGAAGCTATAAGCCACCTTAAGATTGTAAGTTTTCCACTGTTTTCATGATGCAGCAGAAGCAATGATATTAACAACAACAAAAAAAAAACTGCTGTTTTATTCATTTTGATCAAATATGGAAAGATGTAAATTTTACTGCAGGTCACAATGATACTTTATGAAGTGCTGAGATTGTATCCACCTGTCATAGCTCTATATCAGTATACTAACAAAGACACCAAGATTAAAGAACTCTCTCTTCCGGCTGGAGTTGATATAACACTGCCCATCCTGCTCATGAACCATGATCCTGGACTTTGGGGAGACGATGCTGAAGAATTCAAGCCAGAACGATTTTCTGAAGGAATTTCGAAGGCATCGAAAGATGAACTGGCGTTTTTTGCATTTGGCTGGGGCCCGAGGACCTGCATCGGGCAAAATTTTGCCATGATTGAAGCTAAGGTAGCTTTGGCTATGATTCTAAAACATTTCTCATTCAAGCTCTCACCTTCCTACTCCCATGCCCCATACACGGTTATGACTCTTCAACCACAGCATGGAGCACAAATAATCATACACCAAATCTAGATGGGAAGCTGGGATTTATGTGGAGCAAGGTGGATTTACATTTTCGGAAATAAAGTTGAGTTTGAATGGCAGAAAGAATTACTTGTCGTTTGTGTTGCATTTTCTGTAAGAATGATGTAATAAATGGATACTAGGACATGAGATTTGCTCATTGTACTATTATGCACTTGTCTGTCTTATCTGCATAAATGCCCTTTTCTAACTGGTTTAAAATAATGATTTAAATTTTATGTCTTAGAGTTTGAATCTAGATTTCATGGCTAGAATTTAGAGTTTATAATTTAAAATCTAAATCTTAATCGTATTAATTTAAACTCTAAACTTTAAATTCTTAATATATAAATGATGATTTCCAAATCTTTAACAATCAAATTAAAAAAAATGAAAAAAGTTATTCAGTTTACGTTACATGTGAAGCGACAACGTTTCTGAGCAGCATTTGCACTTATAAAATGTGGTGACTGACATAAAAGAAGAACATGAAAGAGTCTGAGACGCTCAGAGATTGAGGCGGGGAGTACGTGCGTGGAGGATAAAAAGTGTACCCCCTCAGTTACTGTAACCTGACCACTGCTGTTAATGGAGCAAAGCAAAGCCAAAACCAGTCCACTCATCTGACTAACCCACCCACCAGAACCTTCAGACCAGTTTGCAGGGCTTCCTCCTCTTTTTGTGCACAAAGCTTAACCCTGACCTGACCTGACCACACCTTAACTGCTCCCCATCTTTATTTCCCTCACTCTTTCCTTTAATTCATTGACCAACCTCTCTCAGTGCACCAAGCCTACATTGTCGGCTGATGTTATTACAGCACAAATCAGATTTATCTTCTTTAATGTAATAATTTTGTATGTTCTGTATTGCTGTAGTTCCTATATAAGTAACCATACAAGTCATATCAAACAAACTGTACTAGGAACTTAGGAACACAAGTGTTATAAAATTGTTCACCATGACTTGAATACCTTGTCTCCTCTGATGAAACATGTAGTTTATGGACCAATCTAACTCTGGCCTTAGTCTGCTTTTTGTTAACAATGGTGAAGCCTTTTGTTTTCTTTTTCCGTTTTTGGTTTAAATACAAGTTAAAAAAGTAGATACCCTAGGAAACTTTCGGTGATTATAGGAACATTACGTTACATCCTGCTGTACTAAAGCAGGCAGGGGCAGAGTACATAAAAGAAAGAGATGGAAACCAACACAAGCTTAGTGGAACACTAAAGATGAAAGATGAACATGGTAAAAAGTTGCTGGTCTGGCCTGCTTCACTGAAACCACATTTGTATGGAATGGAAGATGCTTCTTTCTACTTTTAATAGTGGAATGTTTTCCCAAACCCTAAACACAGCTCTCAACTTGGATGTTTTTAAGACATGATCATCTTGTTTTAGCCAAAATGAAGGAAAATAAGGGGAAAATGTCATTTTTTCCTGCAACAATGGCACAAGTGTAGATATTATTCATTGGACCATTTAATTTGGTTTTGGCTTGGCGTGGCAGGGCTTGTTGTTTTCAGAGAAACTTCAATACATGGGAGTACTCAGAAGTGACAGATTAGCAAATCATGGGAACATAGGGCCAGGGGGACCCCAACTATTATTATTACAATACAGCAGCAGGTTGATTAAGTTCTTGCTTGAACCTTGAAGTTAAATCCAACATGAAAACCCTCAGAACAACATGCACCCAACAGCAAATCTTGTTTGGAGGACTCATTCAATGTTAATATTTATGAACTATAAATTTGCAGTAGGAAATAACAACATACCAGTAACATAGAAGTCATTGGATCCTTCATTAACAAAAGAGAGAACAAAACACAACCCGATTTAACCAAATTTTGCAAAAAAAGAGAGCCGAAGGCAAGGAAAGAAACAAAGGGGAGACTCCTAAACAGTCAGAATTCACAGAAAGAAGTGATCCCCCACCAAGTACATCCTTGGCCTTTAATGCAGAAAACTACTACCGGGTATTCAAGCATCTGCAAAAACAAAAACAAAAACAAAAAATCTCAAGTTTTTCACACCGAAATATGAAGGGAGTTGATTGTCTTATGAGCAAAAGAAGATACCATTATGAGCTCTTGAATTGAAAATGGGAAAGTCGTGTGAAGTTGAAGGGATAGATATGGAGAGCCTGGTTGTTGAAACTGATGTGCTGTTTGATGATTTATCTTCCAAATCGAGCCATGAATCTCTATTGTTCGGTGGCCATTCATCAAAGAAACGATGGACTGTCTTTGGGGGTTCTCCTTTCTCCAATTCATTAGGCATTTCGAATTTGATGTAGCAATGTTCATCATCGTCCTGCTTGCTTTGTTTTGTTCTGTGATCAGTTACATCAGTAAGGCTTTGAAGCTGCAAGTAAGAGTATTCATTCTGTACGCCAGAGCAGCTCCTCTGCTTCGAGGAAGAAGAGCTCATAGTTAGCGGTGCAAGTTGCCATGAATCATCCACGGATGAACCAGAGAAGCTTCTCATTGTCCCGGAAGGCTCAGAGAAAAAAGCATGTTCATCCACCTCTTCTTTCATCCCATAAACATAACTGTTTCTTCTTCATAGAAACACAACTCATCAGCAAAAAAGAAAAAAAAGTACAGTAAAATGAAAACTTCAAGGTTCTTCTGAAAAAGGAAACCTGTAATCCGAGTTTGTCAGGGAGTACGAGCTAGAATCCAAGAGAGAATGGGTGGTGTTTTCCTGAGGTGACAGGCCAACCCCTGGAGGTCTCGATGCATGGGGATACATGAAGGGACGATTAACCTGGGAATAATAACCATGGTGGCGAAGTTGATGGTGGTGCTGTTGGGACTCGGAGGACAAAGAAAAAGAAGTGTGAGTCTTGGTGATTGACGAGATGTTCTGGTTTGTTGCTGCTGAAGGGTTTGCCATGGTTGTAGTATTATTATTACTATTAACTTCCACAGGCTTTCTTGAACGGTTTTTGCCTCTATGCATGTGTCTTTCGCAGTACTTTGAATCCGGGTAGGCTTCTTTCGAGCATCTCCACTTCTTTCCATCGGTTCTCCTACACCTTCCGGGCTCTGGATCCACCTTTCTCCCCAATCCCATCTGGAAACAGTTCCATCCAACTGCCAAGATAAACAACAGGAGACTCATTCTTAAAAAACCAAAATGAAAAAAAAAAGTTAAAAACAAGTGACTGGTAAGTTTTTTTTTTGGGGGGGTTGATTTTACTATGTTGAGGCTGGTAAGAGAAAAGCCTTGAAGGAAGTGAGGAATCCAAACAGCTTCTCTTGATGGTGAAGAGGAGATCAGGTGGTATGGGCATGCCCGAGGCCATGTACTTGAAGATGAGGGCTTGGTGTTCAAGCTCTTGATACTGAGATGCAGTAAAAGGAAACCTGTTTCTTCCACTCATCATTCAAAGAGAGGAACAATGGACAAATTTTTCGAAATTAAGCAAAGCTAATAAATAAGAGAAAAAGGCAGTTTTTCAGACCAAACAGACTAGTGAAAGAGAAACAAACGTGAAGGGGAAAGATTGGAACAGGTTTGGTTTCTTTGTAAGTGTGAGTTTGGTGGTGCATTGCTTATTACTTAAGAAGCCTGAGATGTTGAATGCTGATGTAGACTGTGTATATAGAGTAGGTATATTTATTTCAGGGACCATTTCACTGCAGAATCTTCTGTTCATGGATAAAACTAATGCTTCTGATTATAATGCTGCCAATGCCATCAACCTTTTCTCTCTCCTTTATTTCTTCCCCTCTGACACCTGACTCCTGAGGCAGAGAACTGAGAAGCGAGCAGTAGCTCATATTATGACTGAACCTCTCTGGTGCTTTTCTGGTCTTGCATGCTAAGCTGTCCCTCAGTGTCAGCTCTTGTCTTTCTGACAACACTTCTGAAACCCATAAACGAAAGTTTAGTGGGTTAAAAAGTCTGTAAAAACAAAAGAGATCATTATTATGTATTATTATTTTAACCTACAATATGTTGGTGTTGGTGTCTGAAGGCCAAATGCCTCATCAGAAGTTTGGTACGTTTTGGGACTTTTACTGCTACTAACTCTTTCACTTTTTTTTTTCTGTTCCTTTACCTCAGACTCTCAGGTCAGTATCCCCCACTTACTATATAAAACTTTTTTCAACTTTGGGAAAATGAAAGGTTAATTCTAGGGTTCTTTTGGGGTTTAACCGCCCTAACTCCCCCCCCCCTCCTCATTTACCTTTTGTTATACATGTTCTGTCTGTTGTTTTCCCCCAAGTCTCAAATGAAAGGAACATGGGTTTCGTTTGTCTGTCTCTAGTAAAGTAGCCAAGTCTGCATTAAACCAAACCACCTCAGTTGGGCACTGTCTTTAACTTTTAACCAGAGCCATTGATTAATACCTATTTTATAAGAATCAACTCATCGCATTCCTCAACCCAAGGATTAATATTCTTTTAATGAGAACTGGTGATATATAAAACATATACTCCAATGTATATCAGCTAAGCTAAGCTCTATGGCAGCTATTCATTAGACTCCTATGTCCTAAAATAATACTCATAAGCAGCAGCTAGGTAATGGAGGGTCCAAAGAGGTTAAAATGGACACAAGTGTTTTCAAAGTCTTCAAATGATACTTTTGTTTCTCCCTGTAGTTGTAGAGGAGACGACATATTATAATCACAGGTTTTGAGATTAAGATCAATGGAGTAAAATGAAACCCTGGGGGCTTGCATTTAATTCCCAGTCACTGTTGTTGCATTATCAGTTTGGCAGGTGTTGGTACAAAGAAAGTAGAGGACTGTTTGGCACTGTTCAGAGCTGTCCTTATCTCCCCTGCCAGCTTCAAACACATGCATACCACCTTTAAAAGATTACCCACTTAACTATATATACGCCACCTCCCCCATTGTATTCCTTGCATATATATACGTGTGTATGTGTCTATGTGTATATTATAAACTGACCCTAAACTTTTTCCTCAGCATAGTTTGGTAGAACTCACTTGCATTGCTCCCCAAACCAGAAGTACTGATTAGTGACTAATACAAGGAATGGTTTTGAAATCTTGGGATCATATGATTTAAGTGAGGTAGTGGGAAATATTGGCCTTCATTGATGGTCCTGGAGCCACCACTCACACTGTTTTACCTTTAAGGACTCCAACCCACCGACTCGAATGTCAAATGTGGTGGGTCAGCAACAAGCTGCACCTATAACCGTTTTTTACAGTTTACAGAAAAACATATTTATGGACATTCATGTCTTCAAAATCCCAGCAATGCCGTTTTTGCTCATTTTGCCAAGATTTTGCTTGTTTTCTCATTATTACTCTCTGCCATCACATCATAAAAGCTTGAAAAAGAGAGAGAGACTATTCCCATCTTTAATCTTCCCAACAATCAATCAAAGATCACCATTCCTAAATCCTAAATATAGTTTTAATGTTGAAACTCCATTACCCCTACCCACGTTTCTTCCGTTAATTTCCATGGCCCTACCATCAGGGCACGCAAGGGTAGTAGCAGAGTGTCTGTCTCAATAGCTCAGACTGACTGCTTGCCTCTCTGAGTGACACTTCAAGACTAACAAAAAGATCTTCATTTCCATCTGAATTTTTAGTCAATGAAGGAACCAGAAGGTTTCTGTAGATTATTGGACCGACACCAGATTGTGCACCAGTAAAACTAAGTCTGCTGCTTGCTTTATAGACACTGTTGCTTTCTGATAAACAAATGTTTGGTCAATGGACAGCAAAAGCCTTGAAAAAAAAAGTCTCCCCAACCCCCATTCAAAGCTTTACCTGCTCCCTGTGTTTTTTCTCATTCTTTAACTCGATCAAAATCCCTCTTCAGGATTAAGTATCTCATTAAATTGTTAATTTTTTCAATTTCATGGTGCAAGTACAAAATGGCATGGGGAGAAGAACCGGATTGAAGCAAAAAAAAAACAAAAAAAAACTACACTTTTACTAACCTATAACATACTTTTTTCCGGGTGATATTCATTTCAATTCTTGTGTTAGATGTAGGCCTGTAGACAAAGTCATTGTCTTATCCTCAAACAGGAAACTGAATTTAGAAAATAATGTGTTACCCTTTAGTCTTTACATATACACAGCTTGAGCATTGTCATATGATGTCGGATTTCATGATCGCACAGATGAGTACAGTGGATCATTGCCAAATCGTTTCAAATTCTTAATGCAAATTGTTCACGCAGTAGCTTCAGCCATTGGTATAGATAGAGTTGCTGTCAGAATTTCACCTGCAATTGATCACCTAGAGGCAATGGACTCTAATCCGCTCAACTTAGTCTTGGCAGTAATTGAGAGGCTTAACACGCTCCAGCTTCATCTGGGGTCAAAACTTGCTTATCTTAATGTGACACAGCCTCGTTATCATGCTTATGGGTAAACCGAATCAGGCAGACACGTAAAGTGAAGACGAGGAAGCTTATTTAATTAGGACAATGAAGAGGACTTGTCAAGGAACTTTCATCTGCAGTGGCGGATTCAATAGAGAGCAGGGAATGCAAGCTGTGGAAGAGGGTGATGCAGATCTGGTATCCTACGGTCGTCTTTTCATCTCAAATCCTGACCTAGTCTTGAGGCTGAAGGTTAATGCACCATTAAATAGGTACACTAGGAAGACATTTTATACCCAAGATCCCATTGTCGGATATACAGACTGTCCATTCCTGAGTGAAGAGAAAGTTACCCGAGTACAGTCATGTCTTTGATGTGCAATCACCATTGATTGTATAACATCAAACATTTGCCTTAAAGCCTGTTTCCTCTTACGTGCCCATGTTATCTGTGACAGAAACTAGGCTACCTCCTCTCACTGAACAATGCAAGAGAGTACAAGAAAATTTACTAGTAATATCTGTGCGAAATATGTAATGCTTGAATCCCATACTTTATAGGTTGTATGAGAGCAGTTTAATTGATTTAAAATTCTCTTTGAATTTTAAATACTTAACCGAATAGATTTAATAACAAAATAACCTTCGGGGGAGAACCGCCTAAAGTAGCGAGTACACACATCGGGACGATTTGTTTCTAAGGCAGTGACCTCCATACTACGACACGGTCAAACTTTCTATCAGTTCGTTCCTTTAATTTTTTATGTCAGTGCTAACGCCCTGTTTTGTAGTCTATTTAACCAACAATATCATGTAAGCGGCTGGGCTGTTGTAGCCTGATTGTCCATTAGGAAGAATAAAACTGAATAAAAGACACGCAAGTGTTTACAGGTAGTGTAATTTAGATGCCTCAGAAGACCGGGAATTTGCAAGCTCCACATATTAAATTCCATGGAGATAATCAAACTTATGATCAGAGTCTCTTACTAGCCGTCTAAAACGTCTAGTATTGCCCTAACTACGCCCACTATTATCGTACCGGTGGAGCCAATGGACCACCTATTGGCTATTCTTATAAATTTTTAGAACTTCAACGTTATAAACAATGGCCTAGGTTTTCCATGCTAGTTAAGCCATAAATAACAGTAACAGGCTATGTTGTCTCTGTATATAGAAAACTTCCATTTGATGTTACCAGATATGGGATTGCATGAACAATAGGCAATGTCACCCTCTCAAACAAAGGGTTATTAGCACTGGTCCCAATAATGGGCAATGTGTCTCACCAATGCACTAAAATATTTTGGGTAATATTTGAACGTTTTATAATGTAAAATAAATATTTTATATTCCAAATAATGAAAAAAAACTGTACAAATTATCCTTCTATATAAAGGATGAACTCATTCCTCAAACTCAACTTGAAACATTATCACCCTAAAAAGACTGACAAAATGATGTTTCTCCGAATCCTTTTCACTTTATCTTTCCTAATCTCCTCCTCCAACGCATTAGATTTCTGCGTTGGAGACCTTACAGCTCCTCGAGGTCCTGCAGGATACTCTTGCAAGAAGGCTGAAGCAGTCACCGTGGATGATTTCGTTTTCTCTGACTTTTTCGTGTCGCAGGCAACACCTCAAGCCTCTTTAAATTTTTCCTAACACCAGGCTTTTCGAGTCAATTTCCCGGTGTCAATGGACTTGGCATTTCAATAGCTCGTGTGGATATGGATGTTGGTGGTCGGGGACCTATGCATACACACCCCGAGGCCTCGGAAATCATTGTGATTATTCAAGGCACAGTTTGTGGTGGATTCATATCCTCAACCAACAAAGTTTACAGTAAAATTCTTGAGGCGGGAGATACCATGGTTTTCCCACAAGGTTTAATGCATTTCGTAATCAATGTAGGTGAAACTCAAGTTTTGTTTTTTGCATGGTATAGCAGTGCCAGTAGCAGTATCTATGGCATGGATAATGCCTGGTTTGCAAGTGACTTGCCCACTCACATACTGCAAGAGACTACATTTCTCGATCAGGACCAGATTAAGAAGTTGAAGGGCATTTTTGGTGGATCAAATTAAGATATCTATTTATCTTCCATAAATTTCATGCTTCTTTGTTTACTTGTGTCTTCTTGTACGTCGTCTTTGAATAATACTAGTAAAAGAGTGAGTCTCTTTGTGATTAGGGGTGACTAAAACTCGACTTGACTCGAAAAAAACGAATATCTCGACTCAACTCGAGGCAAAAATACTCGACTTATTTTGACTCGAATCAAAATTTTATAGATTCGACTCGACTCAAAAAATTTTTGAATAAAGTTCGAGTTATTAAATGAAAATTCGATTAACTCGAATAAGTCAAAATTTTTAGTAATTAGAGGATTACTTTTTAAGTTTGAGGCAAATCTATCAATTTTTTATAATATATATATATATATACATTGATATATAAAAATATAAAGAAATATTGCTACATATGAATTTATATATACATATCTTATATGATTAAAGAAAGACGTTTAAATTGGAATCAAATCATACTATAACATGATAAATAATTATAATTAAATATTTATAGGAACTCGAAAATTTGACTCAAATTTCATAAACTCGACTCAAACCGAAAAAGTTTCAAACAAAATTTGAGTTGTAAAATATAACTCGTCAACTTGAATAACTTAAAAAAAATTTACTTGACTCGACCGAATACTCACCCTATTTGTGACTACGTAAGCACTAAGCACTGCATTTAATGTACCATTTCTATATCAATAATCGAAACATAAATTATTTGTCCATAACCATGTTACCTTTTATGTCATACACTAAAAATACTTAAAAATTAAATTATAAACACAAATCTTAATTTTTCACATCATAAACCATAAATCCTAAATCTTAAAATAATTTGACGAACAAATTTGATTTGAATTTTATGTCTATTTATAAAATAATCCTCCCAAATCTTAATCTAATATTTTTATTTATAATATCATTATTTAAATATTTGATTTTGACCTAACATTTCATCTCGACACCAACTGATTGTTAGTTCAGCTATACTAACAGACCATGGTCCAAATTGTTGCTCCACCTGCAGCTCGTTTTACAGTCACACTGAACAATCTGCAAGAGAATAAAAGAAAAATTACTCTTATTATATAAGTGGCTGAGAGGATGGGACCTGATTCAAATTTCATTGAGATGTATACAAGTTTACAAGTTATTTTCAACATGTAAAATGTCTAGTGATTTAGGTCCAATGAATTGGAAGGGATAGTATCTTGCAGTCAAAGGAATCGGCAGTATAACTTAACATTATTTATTGAAAAGAACATTTTAAATTTTGTTATTCGACTTGGTCGAACTCTCACTCGTAAAAATGACGTCACAAGACGAGCAATTGGATGTTAAGAACGTGGGTAGCTCTTGGTAGATTATATGCATAACTGTGAATTGGAGTCTGTTTGAGGGTTGGAATTGAACTGCTGCCATCGAACTGATAAATCAGAAATGCAGACTGCAGTAATATAATATAAATTATCGATTCCTTTGATGTAGTTAATGTATTTTGCACATTTAAGCGGACGCTTAAGTAGCCTAATTTTAGTGGAAATCTTGTTAATAGTTTGTCTTAATGCTGATCTAACTGCACTCTTCGTTGATTTCACTTGTCTTTGTATATGTTTATCCTGCTTTCTTCATTGCTTTCTGGTCTTGTCCAGATGTTTTTTTTACGAATCAAGACAGGAAATGCTCCACTGGAAAACCAGATCATAAAATCCAAAGGTAAAAGCTTCAGTATAATACAACAGTAACAAGGGAGTCCTATTTTTCCAGCTGGAAAATGGATGGCTAATGGCCCGGCTCTTAGTTTTTTGTCATTGTCAAACCTTGTCTTGGTTGACACTTTTAGGGAATTGGCTCTCACCCTTCATGCATCATGAACCGCTGGCTTTACTTGTAGATAGATTAGATATTTTACCTCTGCTACAAGATTTTTATTTCCTTCCTCAATTCTTGTTGGCTGCAACCATAAACTCATTCCAAAACTTACTCCAGAAATAGAAAAGTAGAAAAACCCTGGAAAAGGAGAATTATTTGGACTTAGTTTCGAATAAATCAGATGTATTAGACAAACCTTTTCTGTAAGCATTTTATCTAGTAACAGCAGCTAGATGGTGAATAAATTGTTCACACAGTTTCTAGCAGCTTCAGGTGAGGGCCCTGAGATAAGATAAGATGACCCTTTTTCACCTCAAACCTCTATGTTGAAAATGGTGTTAAAATGCTGCCACTTGCCTGCTTGATCTCCTGGGACCATAAAAATGTTCGTTACGACATTGCATTGTCATGAAAAAAGTTTGAGATACAACTTTTTACCTTTCCGGGTTAATCTAGATGTCTTGTAAAACGGGGAATTAGCAAGCTCCACATATTTTTTGCCCATGGAGATAACCAAACTGATGAGAAGACTTGCAGAGACTCTAGATGTCTAAACTGTCTTCTATTACTCTAACTTCACTCCCTCCTACCGCGCCTGTGTAGCCGATGGACCACCTCTTGATATCACTTTCATTCTCTGTTCAAATGGGTGGAAAACTTAAAGTTGATGGCAGTAAATATATGATTGCATAGAAAATAGGCAGTGCCACCTTCAGAGACTCCCTCAAATTATGCAGGATTAATATTGTTCCCATCAATCGATCACCTTCGATGGATACACCTTCATTTAAGAGGATAATGATTGCTTTAATGGAAGCGTTAACGAAACACATGCATTCCATGAAAAATTCATGTTTCATTAATGCTAGCAGATACTCCAAGGTTGCATATAACAGGAATTTAAATAGCAGCAATGTTACTGTTGTTATTTTTTCTGTTTCAGCTCGCTCTGTTATCGATATTTACGGAAACCAGCCGTCATCTATTTACATTTGCAGCAGCAGTAAAAGAGAGTGACCAAAAGTTGATGTTAGAATACAAGTCATAAGCCCATTTTGGTCATACTCATGGCCTAATCCTGGTTTTCTTAGCAAAATGACTACAGTGGAAGCATCAGTGACATAAATCAAAATTGGATTCAAATTACAGCTAAAAACTCAGTCAGAAATGGAAATTGTCCCCTACAATGGGATGTAAAAGTTTCTTTTCCCCTCCTATGTTCTAGTTCTCCAAAGCAAAAGAGTATTCTTGTTATTTTGTGAGAGTTTTACCTCTTGTTCACATGCATCACTGCTTCAAAATATGTCGTTTCTCATGCAGGGAATCAGTCTCATCATCGTCACGTGAAAGTATGCATGGACATACTATCAATCACCAATCACTATGGCTCAAAAATATCTATACATCTCATTCTATATAAAGGGAGAGATTCACTCTTCAAGCTCAGCTTATTACGTTTTCAGGCCTAAAAACAGTGGCAAAAAATGTTTCTCCCAATCATTTTCGTGTTATCTTTCCTATTTTCCTCCTCCAATGCAGCAGACTTCTGCGTTGGGGACTTAAATGCTCCTCAAGGTCCTGCAGGATACTCTTGCAAAAAGCCTGAAACGGTAACCGTAAACGATTTCGTTTACTCCGGTCTTGGTGCCACAGGCAACACTTCAAACATCATAAAAGCTTCCGTAGCACCAGCCTTTTCGGCTCAATTCCCCGGTGTTAACGGACTTGGCATTTCAATGGCTCGTCTGGATTTGGCTGTTGGTGGTGTGATTCCTATGCACACACATCCCGGGGCGTCAGAACTTCTCCTTGTCGTTCAAGGATACATTCTTGCTGGATTTATAACCTCATCCAACAGTGTTTACTACAAATCTCTGGGCAAGGGAGAGATTATGGTCTTCCCACAAGGTTTACTGCATTTCCAAATCAATGCAGGCAAAAGTGAAGCCTTGGCATTTGTATCCTTTAGCAGTCCGAGCCCTGGTCTTCAAATCCTGGACTTTGCCTTGTTTGCAAATACCTTGCCCACAGACATTATACAAGAGACTACTTTCCTGGATGCTGCTCAGATTAAGAAGCTAAAGGGTGTTCTTGGTGGAACTGGTTAAGATATCTGAATTTGCTGTGTTTGCTTGGTTGCTTGTATCTTCTAGTTAATGGTAGTTTGGAATTGCTAGCAAGTATGCTTCTTTCTGTTACTTGTTCAGGTTTAATTGTCTTTTGTCATGTAATAAGAAAAAGAAAAACAGTCTCCTCCCTCAGTTTCCAAATATTTAAATGAATGTGATTTCTGTTGTTTATGTTTCTTCCTTAAATGGAAATAAATGACCTAAATATTTATTTTATTAATTAGATAATTTAAATATAATTATACTTATAATTAAATGATCTTCGTTGTAGTTAACATTTTTTAAATTGTGCACCAATGGTAATTGTCTTCGAATTTACAGGCCCAAAGGTAATAGTAAAACCCCAAACTGTCCATTAGCTGAAGGATTGGACCTATTGAGCTATTGAAATAAAGCCCAAACCTTTGAACTATATGTCTTGTTCCTCGAAGCGATAGTTAAGCTAACATGGCCAAGCAGTGAGCCAGCGATCTTTAACAAAACCAGGCCGAAAACCCTAGGATTTACCATTCCTCTGCATCGAAAGACCCCATTTTTATATCGTCAGCCGTAAGATCTTGTTCTTTGGTATTTCAAATTTCTTTCAATGTCAATCGTGCAAATGCTCAGTGATTATTCCAATGGTCTTATTTGGTTGTTGAATGCTTGAGATTTATCTGGGGGTTTGGCTTTTGCTTCGTTTGATATTCATCATTTGGTTTGAGCTTTGGATCGTTTTGCTATGGTACCGTATTTGGATTTCTCTCCATCTCCATGAAGGGCAGAGAGTTCAATCAAAAAAACAACTTTGAATCTGGGGTGCCCAGTAAAAGAATTGGTCATTTTCAGGACGATAGCTTTGAGTATCGAGTTAGGCCTGGATATGGTGCGGGGTTACATATGACCCTTATATCATTCACAGTTCGTGCCTCAAGGGTTCGACCCGCCTCCAAGTTCTTCAATCCCCAGAACCACGTTCAGTTTCACGGAGGACCTCACCCCCAAGGCTTTAAAGGTGCAACCCTTGTTCAAAAGCGCGAGGCTTGGTTTGTTAAGGTTGTTTGCACTCTATTTTTTTATTCACAGCCTTTGAATGATTCTGCTCTGGGTTATTTGAGCAAGAATTTGACACCGTCTATTGAATTTCATGTTGTTGAATGGTTGAACCATCCGGCATTTGGGTTGAAGTTTTTTGAGTTCAGTAGAGTTCATTTTAATATTACTCATTCTTTTCGGACTTATAATTTGCTCCTGAGGTCATTTTGTAATATGTGTCTACATCATTCGGCTAAATTAGTTTTTGATTATATGAGGATTGATGGCCATTTGTCTAGTTCTGTGGTAGGATTTATGATTTCGGCTTTTGCGAGGACAGGTGACTTTGGAATGGCAAAGATGTTGCTTGCTGAGATTCAGTCTGATGAAGTGGGAATCAGTGTTTTTGCTGTAAACAATTTGCTGAATATGATGATTAAGAAAAGTAAATTAGAAGAGGCAGTTAGCTTATATAAAGAGAATTTAGGATCAAACTTTTACCCCGATAATTGGACTTTTAATATTCTAATTCTTGGTCTGTGCAAAGCTGGGAAGGTGGATCAGGCTTTTGTGTTTCTCAATGATATGAGGAACTTTGGTTGTTCTCCTGATATTATTACCTATAACACCATTATAGGTGGGTTATGTAGGGTAAATGATGTAGATAGAGGTCACAAGTTATTGAATGAAATTCGATCAAGGGATGATTGTTCACCCGACGTTGTGACTTATACGTCTGTCTTATCTGGTTATTGCAAGTTGGGGACGATGGGGGAGGCTTCTGCACTTTTTAACGAGATGATTAATTCAGGAACTGTGCCCACTGTCGTCACCTTCAATGTTTTGATTGATGGCTTTGGCAAGGTTGGAGATATGATTTCTGCTAAATCCATGTATGCGAAGATGGTTTCTTTTGGTTGCGCTGCTGATGTTGTGACCTTCACTTCATTGATTGATGGTTACTGTCGCAATGGAGATGTGAACCAGAGTTTGCAGCTTTGGAATGAAATGAAAGCTAGAAATATATCTCCTAATGTTTATACTTTTGCCATTACTGTCAATGCTCTATGCAAAGAAAATAGACTACACGAGGCTCGTGAACTTTTGAGAGAGTTGAGATGTACAAATATTGTTCCAAAACCGTTCATCTTTAACCCTGTGATTGACGGGTTCTGTAAGTGTGGCAATTTGGATGAGGCCAATCTGATAGTGGTGGAGATGGAGGAGAAGAAATGTTATCCTGATAAAGTGACATTTACCATTCTCATTATCGGCCACTGTATGAAAGGAAGAATGGTTGAGGCAATTGGCATTTTCAATAAAATGTTATCAATTGGTTGTACCCCTGATGATGTCACTGTGCACTCCTTAGTATCTTGCCTTTTCAAGGCCGGGATGCCTGTCGAAGCCTCCCGTATTAGAACAACAATATCACAGGACACGAGCTTGGCAAATTCATCATCCTTGAATAACAATGTTCCTTTGGGGATAAATAGAGTTGTGCCTGTGGCTGTTTAGTAGAAAAGCTCCATCATTGAACATGGTGTTTTACTGTGATGTTGAGAAGGCTTCTTCGTCATGCACAAAGTACCCAATTAAGCTATCCAGCTTGAAGCACAAATTACCTTCCATTCAGTAAGAGTCTTTATTTTCTTTTACTTCGGATCATAAACTTCAAAAGTGTGCTTTAACATGCAATTGAATGATTTTCTCTGTCCCATATGTATCATATGGTTAAAAGTAGCATTTAATTGCACCAGGGCTTGTTATCGAAGATAAAACAATTCGATCCTCTAGGCTCTATGGTGGCAGTTTTTTTATTTATTTATCTTGGATATGCATTTTAAGTAGGAGAGACTATTAGGTGAACCCCGTTCACCACGTCATCCATGGTCCAAGTAATCAGGACCGTTGATTCACTTGGAAAAAAATTAAGATCAACGGTCTTGATTAATTGGGACCATTGATGACGTGGTGAACATGATTCACCTAATAATTTTTAGTTTAGTAGAAATTATGTTAGTAAGAGAGCTGATGTAATCTGTTTTCTAACCCTGTTTTTTTTATTATTATTCTGCAAACTTATAATAGTAAATAGTATTTCGAAGATAAAGGAGAAGCTTGGCTAATTGCTTCAAAGGATTTTACCCCAACCGGGTAAAACCTGAATAGTTAGTTCAATTTACTTAGATTATTTGTCAGGTAATCAAGGGAAGGCTCATAAGTCATAATCATTGAGGATCCTATTTGAAGTGGGGTTTATAATTTGAGAGCATCTTTTTTTTTCTTTTGTTATTTATTATTCTTAGCATGTTTTTCTTGTTCCTATGGGCTTGCAGGATAGCAGATAAGCATTTTTCCTTGCATTGGCGACCCCCGGGAACCTTGACGGTCGATGGTATTCTGTCGTCCCCTCTTACATCTTAAATTTGAATGTGGTAGAGCATCACCGGTGAAGATATTTTTGGCTTCAAATGCTGGACAGTGCTGAAAAGAACATGCATGATGCTAAATGAGTCATAAGTGCCACGGAGTTCGACCCTATGCCCTTTCTGTTGTGTATGTCAAATGAAATCTCCAGGCATGATCATGAAAAACAAAGCAGATTCATGTTTAGGATAATGAACATGAAGAAGATGCAGGAATTGTTTAGATTTCTTCCCCTTATTTTATCTGGACAATTCAACACTCTCTGATTTTCGCCCCTCGCCTTATACATGCAATCTTTAGTCTGTACAGAATTTTAGGAAATTTTAAGAATGAAATGTATTTCAGGGTCATGTTGATCATCATCAATAAAGGGTTTTCAAATGATAAATTGTGCCATAATCTTGATCTGTTACAGGTAGGAGTTGACCATAAATTCCTTTTGGCAAGTTATTAGGCATGAAGCACTCAATTGATGACCAGATATATAATGTTTGTGTTTGCATCGTGTGCTCTGGACCGTAGACCATTGCTAGAGTTCTTTAATGGAGACGGTTCTTTGATCAGGATCGAGCAATAACAGGGTCGAACCTTGTTGGGATGGTGGGGAAAGTAAAAATTATATCTTTATCACATCATTCATGGTTTAAAACAATAAAAAAATATTTATTTCATTATTTTTTTTTTGGATTCACTGAGAAATACAGAAGTTAAGAAAAGGTTGTGAAGTGTTTGATTTGTTCATCTCCCTTTGGTTCTCTAAACACGACTGGACTTGATTGCAGCCTACCCTTTTACTTGTAATCAAAGATTCAGCACAATCCATGCAACATGCAATGAAGTGTATTTCTTTTGATTATTACCTAATTAATCCAAATTAAACTGTTTTGTGTTTTTCCAATGTGAAATGACAATATTATCCATTGACTTGTTTATGGTGACGGCAGGAGGAATTCTTCTCTCAAATCACACGCCAACCTCCTTGTTTGACAAAGTTCACAACTTTTCTCATTTATACAGGTCCAGACAAAGTATTTTTCATTCAATTTCATTTAAATTATATTTTTATAAATTTTATTAAATTTAAAATATTAAAAAGTAGAAAAAATAATATTCAATAATTAATGAGTTTTAAAATTGAGTTAAATCTTTTAACTCTACATGTTATATTATTGTATGTGGTTATAATAATAAGTATAATTGGTCTGACAAATATTAGAACATATTTAATAGAGAAAACCTTGATTTTTACCTTGAATAAAATAAACCCAAGCTTTTGAAATTAACTTGTTGGATTAGTTAATATCTCTTTCGTGGACTTGTATTCAATTGACACTGAAGTAAAATAAATTCGACGGGGGATCGAGAAGGGTTTTAATTATTTGATTTGTTCGAGTTGATACGTAAAATTAATTGATTTATTCAAAATTTTAAATATTAAAAAATAATAATAATTTTAATACAATATATATCTTCTTTGTTTTTGAATAACTGAAATAAATATTAAAGTAAGTGTTTCAGTTGATTTTAAAATAAATAAAAATTAAATTTTTAATAAAAAAATATTTTAAACATTTATTACTTAAAAATAATTTGGTTACTTATTATGTAGTTAACCTATTTTTAATATTGAATTATGCTACTTGCTAAGTTTTAGAAGGTTGGAAGACTTCTTCCCTTTGTTTCTATGAAGAACAAATCAAGGCTGAGCCGTAAATCTGAAAAGACAAAGGAAGAAGAAGCTGTGAAACTGCTTTCTCCGTGTCTTGGTGTAGTTGTTGATTTGGTGTTTGAATATTTTTCAAATCTTTTAAGCCTCCATTTCTCTTCCTATTAAACTCCATACAAGCCATCCCACGTTCTTCACCTTTCTCTAATATTGTCTGCTTCTACCAAATCATTCTCTTGGCTTTCCATCAGTTCCTCTACTTTTGTTGTCATATATATTTGAAGCTTCAAGAAGTTGGTTTGCAGAGTTATAGCTTTAGATTCAGAAGAAAAACAAACGACAGTGATGAAATTCTCATGGAGTTCTATCATCCCGACATGTTGCAAGGGTGTCGTGAAACCAGAAGCCAAACCTAAGAAGGAAGTTTCTAAACAAACTTCATTGAACAGGCTTGCAATGTTTTCTGAAGATATGTCTATCTCGCTTGTGGGATCGAATCTACATATTTTCACGCTCGGGGAGATAAAGGTGATAACCCAAAGCTTTTCGTCGTCTAACTTTCTGGGTGAAGGTGGGTTTGGACCGGTTCATAAAGGGTTCATTGACGAGAAGCTTAGACCTGGGTTGAAAGCTCAGTCTGTTGCTGTTAAACTCTTGGATTTAGAAGGTCTGCAAGGACATAGAGAATGGCTGGTGAGCGCTTTGAATCGAAATAGTATTTGGTTAATGACATTTTGGACATGGTTTGGGAGTTGATACATGTTTTTTTTTTTGTGTGGAACAGACTGAAGTGGTGTTTCTTGGTCAATTAAGGCATCCACATCTTGTGAAGTTGATCGGATATTGTTGCGAAGAAGAACATAGGGTGTTAGTGTATGAATATATGCCGAGAGGCAGCTTGGAGAATCAGCTGTTTAGAAGTATATATATTTCTTTCCGTAAATACCATTCGGCTTTAGAAGAAAAGCTGTAAATAAATGCCGATCTACTTGGTTGCAGGGTATTCAGTTTCTCTTCCATGGGCGACAAGGATGAAAATTGCTCTTGGAGCAGCCAAGGGTCTTGCTTATCTCCATGAAGCAGAAAAACCGGTCATATACCGAGATTTCAAAGCATCAAATATATTGTTGGACTCTGTAAGTGTATGGATATTGTCCTTAGTCCTTACATATAAAAAAGCATGTTTTTTCCCAGGATTATCTTCACTTTTACTGATGTTTCGTTTTTGTCCCAGGATTACAATGCCAAACTGTCTGATTTTGGTCTCGCAAAAGATGGTCCGGAAGGAGATGACACGCATGTTTCCACCAGGGTTATGGGGACACAAGGCTATGCTGCTCCTGAATATGTCATGACAGGTCACTTGACGGCAATGAGTGATGTGTATAGTTTTGGAGTGGTACTTTTGGAGCTTTTAACAGGGAGAAGATCTGTAGACAAGAGCCGTGGTCCGAGAGAACAGAACTTGGTCGAATGGGCAAGGCCAATGTTGAAAGATCCTAGGAAACTTGGTCGAATCATGGATCCTAGACTCGAATGCCAATACTCGGAAATGGGTGCACGAAAGGCTGCCGCCTTGGCTTACCAATGCCTCAGCCACCGCCCAAAGCAAAGACCCAAAATGAGTGATGTGGTGAAAACATTGGAGCCACTTCAGGACTATGAAGACATCCTGGTTGGTACCTTTGTTTATACGGTTCCAACCGGACCGACCCCATGTGATTCACCAAAGGTAAACCATACCAATGCCAATAAACAATGTGAAACAAAGGAGGTAAAGAAAGAGAAATCCCCTTATCAAGAAAACCACAGACACCATCATCGCCACCATATGCAGCAGAGATCGCCGTGGATGTCTCCGATTCACCGAGAAAATGACGCCCAAAATCGACGTCCTGGAAACAGGTTGAATTCTCCTTTGCACTACAAAGTTAGGGGAGCATGTTAGACTACTACAAACTGTAAATCACGGTGTAAATAGTCGGTACTTAGAGATTGTTGAATGTGGCAAATGTCAAAAGAGTGGGAGTGTTTTTCTTCTTCTTGAGACCAAAGACTTTGGTTATTTTTTCATTGAAATACACAAGTTTCTTTGTTTTTTGTCATCTGGGATGAGCTGGGTGTCTTTCATTGTTTCTGAGGGAGAAGACAAGTTCAGAAATAGCTAATCACCACCAACTCATGTCTACCAATCGGCCAAATCTTCAAAATTGTCAAATACAGCTAAGGAAGTAACTGCTATTCTGGTTTCCGGAGTACTGACCCGCGTCGCACATCTAATTTTGGTGAGTGAGTCTCCCAGCAGGGATTTTTTGCATACACAACATGGAATTAGTTTTTATGAATCAAACAAATACATCCAAAACCTAAATTTAAAGATTAATTTAATTGTTTGTGTAACGTAATCTTATCTCTTTGTTGTATATAAATATATATGTAATATGTGTTAGAATGAGTATAACTGAGTTTGTTAAAAGATGGTTATATATTTCTGTTAGAGTTTCTATTATCCAGAAACTAGACCTTGTACTATATAAACAAGGCTACCTTGTATTCAAGTATGATTCATTTGCTAAGCATTAAATGAAATGCAAATTCACTTTGGATGATAATAATTACTTGTTGCCACAACAAGTTCTTCTCCCTATTAAAACACATCGGCTACAAAAGTTTTTGGATAACAATATCACTCGACCCCTCAATATATTAGGAAAGATGGCGTAGTTAGTTTAAACCCCGAGTATGAGATCTATGAAGAACAAGATGGGGCTTTAGCTTCCTGGCTCCTCTCCACAATTAGTCAGGAAGTTCTACCACATCTAATAGGTTATAATACTTCTGCCGAAATTTGGAATACCTTGCATAATTTTGTAATCACCGTTTTTGGTCCGGGGAGTCGTCACCAATCTTTTCACGATGCGATTGGAACACCAAAAATTGCGGTCTGCATACCAGAGTTGAGTCTGGGAGTCTGTTACGTGCAGGGAAGGATGAGCACTCCTACAACGCCCGAAATCGGTACCTATTGGTTACAAAGTATTTCATATGATCGAAAATATAAATTCAAAGTTAATTTCGTGATCCCGTAATTTTTTACTTGCAAAATAAATTAAATAAACTGATTAACAAAAATAATCTGATTAAATAACATAATCACAATAATAATAGTAGCAATAATAATAATAATAATAATAATAATAATAATAATAATAATAATATGGTCTTAATAATTATGTAATAACAATAAGCCAAAACATATTATAATAATAATAATAATAATAGTAAGAATATAAACAAAATAAGAAAGTTAACAATAATAATAATTATAATGACAATAATAACAATAATATGTAGTAATAATAATAGTAAAACATGTAATAATAATAATAATAATAATAATAATAATAATAATAATAATAATAATAATAATAATAATAATAATAATAATAATAATAATAATAAATGTAGGGACCAAATCTGCAAAAAGGAAAAAATTAGGGGTTAAAATAATAAAAATAGGGACTAAAATCGAAGAAAATAGAAACATAGAATTAAAATTAAACAAATCAGTGACCAATTTAAGAGGACATGCGAACTTGAGAGCCGAAATGCAAAGTCACTGGAAAACCGGGGACCATTTGTGTGATTAGACCATTTTACTTAATTTTTGTTGCAACATAATGAATCAAACCGATTCATTTGCTGCAGCTGTTTCCCACACGATAAAATACAGAGCGTTTGTGCTCTTTGAACGTCTGGAAGTCCGGCCGTCGTCGAGCTCGCCGGGAATCGTCACCGCCGCGTCGACGACCAAAATCGAAAAAGGAGGCTATTTTCCGACTGGTCTCGATGCGTGGAGTTCAATCGTGGGATCGGATTTTCGAAAAGACTCACGAATCGTCGTAGATCTGAATTTAGAGATAAGATTCGAAACTTTTATTTTTTTACCTTTTCCTTGTTTCGATTTCACTTCCGATCTCTCCCTCTCTGCTCTTTTTGGTTTGTTGTTTCGCTTTTGTTCGAATATATGTATGTTGGACTTGTATTTGGTTCGAAAATATTACTCCTTTTTTGATTGATTTCCGGCCGGTTCCTCTCCTTTACATTCGATTTTTATGGGTTTAAATACCCATATTTTTACAATATAAAAATACATAAACACTCATTGCAGATCTGATTTTCTTTAATGATTTTGCAGGTTTGAGAAGACAAAGGCGGTGGTTCACGTGGCTAGGGCGGTGGCCGGCCGTGAGGACCAATCCGAGCTCTCCACGTGGTGGCGGCGGCAGACATGGGCGGCGGCTAGGGTTGCTGTGGTTAGGGTTTGATTATCATATTTTAGGGTTTATTTTTTATTTGGGCTTGTTGGGTTTGGTTTTGTTGGGCTGTGGGTTTAATGTTGGATATGGGTTATTACAGCTGCCCCTCTTTGCTCATTGTTGTGTAACGACAATAGGGCAAAGATAAATAATAACCCATTTCATCTGGCATGGTCTAGGGGTTTTTCTTTGGAATGGTAAGGTTTATTGTAGATAGGGTCAGGGTTCTGTTTGGTAAAGTTGTGGTTCTTTCTGGTAAGGTTGAGTTTCTTTTGGTAAGGTTGAGGTTCTCTTGGTAAGGTTGAGGTTCTCTTGGTAAAGTTGTGGTTCTAATGGTAAGGTTGGGGTCTTTCTGGCCACCGCTTCTTCTACTAGAGCTTTGACTTTATCTACTCCACCGCTCTTGTTAGCAAAATCTTCAAAATGAGGAGATCCTTGAGGAGACAAAAGTTGCGGCTGAACCGTTGAAGGAGACAAAATAAGCTTGGCTTGCTACGATACTCCTGATGTTGCCATCTTCGGAGAAGACTTGGTCTTGTTGTAACATTGAAAGATATGCAAGGGCCACCAAGCTGGATTCAGCCGTATCTGATGAAGAAACCTGATCTGACATATGTTTCCTTTTTCTTCTTTTTTCTTTTTCTTGTAAATGTAATATCCGCAAATATAAAATTTGGTCTAATTGTACCATCAACGGTAAAACGAGACTGGAAGAATGAGAACTTGTTAGATCGAAGAGGCAAGATTTGAAATGTAAAAGGTTGTATCTTATCCGCATCATCAACGGAGAGGTAAGATAACGTTTCAACAACTTGGATCCTACTTCGCCATCAACGGAGAAGCAGGATTGAACTTCAGTAATTCAGATCTGGCCACACCATCAACGGGGACAAGATCAGATTTCAGCAACTTGGACCCTATTTATGCCATCAACGGAGAAACAGGATCAGGTTGAATCTATCCACTCCATCAACGGAGGGGTAAGATTAAGTCTGTATCATACTGCGCCATCAACGGAGAAGCATGATTGAATGAGATCTGGCCACACCATCAACGGTGTTGAGTTGATCGGTATTGGATAATGGCCAAGAGGGGGGGTGAATTGGATATTAAAAAATTATAGGAGAGATTCGGTAAAAAATAAAAAATTGAAGAACACAAAGAGTTATAGTGGTTCAAGCTTCGAACAAGCTCCACTCCACTACCTTAGCTCCCACTAAGGATTTTGAAAGCAATTCACTATTGAATTCAACATTTTTCTAGGTTCAAGGGATAACCTTTACAAACAAATCAATTTTCTACCCAAAATTGATTTTACCACTCACAAGGTTTACAAAAGGTTTAAGTTGGCTAAAAGGATTCTTCTCACAAGAAATAATAGCCCTTGATACAAGCAAACTCTCCCCAAACTTAAATTGCAACAAATCAAAATGAAAAAATACAAGTTGGGAGGACAAGGTATTCAATAAAGTACTTTGAGTTGGATTTTTAAGCTTGAATGTTGCTTGATGTTCTTTCTTGTTGATATGCTTTTGAAAATGCTTCTTTTTATACTTTCTCATTGATTTCTAACCGTTGAAGTTGTTGGGAAAGTAAATATGGACGTTGGAGCTTCATCTTTCCATTATAAATGCACTCTGCAGCAGGTGGTATCGAAACACGGGGTACCTGTTTCGAAACAAGCCAAGAAAAGAAAGAGCCGTTGTGCATTTAATAGGGGTGTATCGATACCTGTTTCGATACAAAAACTTTCTGTGATGCCTGGTATCGAACCTTGTTTCGATACAGGCTAACCATCATTCAAAAAATTAACTAACATCAACGGTTGACTTATTTGAATCCAAAAAATAGCCGTTGGAGATTAAGGGTGTATCGATACCTGTATCGATACCAGGAGTCATATTTTAAAAATTAAAAAATAATTTGAAAATTAACCAAGATGTTTCGATACATGTATCGAAACATGGGTTGGCAGAAAGTTTTGGTATCGAACCTTCTTTCGATACCTGTTCTTGATCACAAGAACAAGCCTTGAAAATTCCTAGGTGTATCGATACCTATCCTCATGGTATCGATACCCTCGTGTAAAAAGGACTTGTAAGAATATTTTAAAGTTCTTGGTTTTGACTTAAAGATTAAGCTTTGACTTAAGGACCAAAAAATTATTTCAAAAATTAGTCCTTATATTTATTTGTTATATCAAAATCAATTTTAGTTTTACAATCTCCCCCTTTTTGATATAACAAAACCAAAAGGAAATTTTAAGTTTTGAAAAAATTTTGGTTGAAAGACTCCCCCTTAATATGTGCCCAAAAAGAATTTAAAATCGTTGATGGTTTCGAAAACTTAAAAACTTAGAACTTTCTCCTCCTTTTTGTTAGATCAAAATCAATGAAGCATAAATAAGCAATGTAAGAGAATAACGCATAATCCATAATATATAAAAGTTCATATTAAGCATAAACGATAACAAGCAAAGTATCCAAAACATAATCCAACAAAAATAAAGACCAAAACATAGGGAAAATAAAATAGGTGCATAAGTTCTAATATGAATGCATCATAACTAGTCTTAATAAATAAAAAGCAAAGCATAGGAAAGATCAACACGATCAATCATCGGCCATGTCATCACCATCATCATCCTCATCATCTTCATCTTCCTCTTGATCTTGAGTAAGTTTTTGGCTTTGACGGAGAGCTTCAAGAGATACTCTCAAGGAGTGTCCTTGAGCCTATAGGCTTGTCATCCTAGTGGTGATGGCATCAAAACCCGAAGTGAATTGAGTGGAAAGGGTGTCAAGCTTGTCATCCATGGAGTCCAAGCGGGTGTTGAGAGAATCAAACTTAGATGTGAGGAAGGTCAACATGTCAAACTGATGAAGTGGTTCCGGATCAACCGAAACATGAGGAGGAGAAGGAGGAGCACCTCGAGTCCACTCACCATTTGAAGCATAGACAAAGTGAGCACGATTGAGTGACGTTTCTCCAATAAGCTCTTTTAAAGATCCCACCTTGTCATAAGAGCAATCGATGTCCAAATGCAAAAAGATGGTGCTTAGAATGCACGCATATGGAAAAGATTGAACAAGGGGGGTAGCACGGTTTTGGATATGCCACACAATATCCGAGAAAACAATCCGAGCAAGGTTGGGTTGGATTTTATCACGGAAACATGTGATCCAAAAGCTATCAACTTGACGGATCCTAGAGTATCTCCCATTAGAAGGACGAATCCACCAAGAGATGAGAAGATGGAGAAAACGGTCATGTGCATCAAGGGATGTAACCGACCCGGTGAAAGTAGCAAGAGAGTCTTCATCATCATTACCCTTATCCTCAAGACCAAAAACATCAAGGAAAGTAGAGACATTAATCTTGAAAGATTTTCCCATGAGATACGATTCAATGGCTACTACTTTACTCTTGTCCGGGGATAAAATACATTTAGCATTAGTGTAGAAGATAAGAACAAGAGTTGGAAAGAACTTGCCGGTATGGGTGAGAAAGCGCAAGAACTTCCACTCAACGAGTTGGTCATAGTAACGAAAAGGAAATCTATGGGACGTGATGAATTGAATGTCCACACATCTTTCCTTTTTGAGAGGATAGCTCCAGAAAAGATTGTAATTGTCCAATCTACGATCATTGTCTAGGCTCTTAGCATAGACCTTATCAAAATCAACTCGTGCAACACGAGATGATGAAGAGGATCCGGCTTCGGTACGAGAACGCTTTTTTGGTGCCATGATCTAGGATTGGATTAACAAAAATTTTGGATTAGTTAAAAATAATATGTATGCTTACATATATATAATCCAATTCAATCCTATGGAATAATCTAACAATTCAAGGTATTTAAGGATTAAAATTTTGAAAAACCATCGAAAAACTTTTTCGAAAAAAAAAATTTATATTCGATTAAAACAAGTTTATATTTTGAGATAAAATCATAGGATTATAGAAACCCATAAGATAAACATTTAGAACAATCTCAAAAACTGAATTTTAACAAACTAGAATTGAACGAAATTAGAGTTTTTCAAAAATATACCTTGAGTGTAGATTAGGATGAATTTAGTGATTATGAAGCACCGTTTGTTGATATGATGAAGTCTTTGATGCGTAGATCAAAATCCCTCAAAGAAATCGTGAAGAAATCTTGTTAAGAGAGGCGAAATTGATGGGATTTTAAAGGGAGGCCGACTAGGGTTTTGGGTTTTAAATTAGGAAGTGTTTTAATGAGATTAAAATTAGGTTTAGAGTGTTTTAAACAACTTCCGTCCTCGTGTATCGATACTGGTATCGAAACACCAGGTTTCGAAGCAGGTATCGAAACAGAGGTATCGATGCAAGCATCGATGCCTGTTCTTCTTGACAAAAACCCAGATGGGCTGATGAACAGGTATCGAAACAGGAGTTAGCTGTATCGATACATTCGACCTTTGCTTTGCATTTTGGCTACTCAAAGTACTAGAAATGAGTCTCTAAAGCCCCTAGAAGCATGCATATGATGTAATGACATGTTTATTATGCATGAAAAAATCATACTCCCCCTAGCAACATGCATGGAGTCATCAAGATACAAGATTATCATAAGCATGATTCAATTCAAGATTCAAGCAAAAATAAGCAAAAAGATAACACTTAGAAAGTCAAGATAGGCTAGTTAGGCCTAACTCTCTCCTAAGGGTCCAAAAACGCTCCTTATCCAAAGGTTTAGTAAAGATGTCCGCTAATTGATTTAAGGTGTCAACAAACTCTAAAACAACATCATTTTTAGACACATGATCTCTAATGAAATGGTGTCTAATTTCTATGTGTTTGGTTCTAGAGTGTTGAATGGGGTTTTTGGTAAGACATATGGCACTAGTATTATCACACTTAAGAGGTATGGTGTCTACCTTAATGTCATAATCTAAGAGTTGTTGCTTCATCCATAGCACTTGTGCACAACAACTTCCTAGGGAAATATACTCCGCCTCGGTGGTAGATAGAGCTACACTATTTTGTTTCTTAGAGAACCAAGATATGAGCATACTACCTAGGAATTGACAAGTTCCGGAAGTACTTTTCCTATCTATCTTACAACCTCCATAATCCGCATCCGAATAGGCATGAAGATCAAAGGAAGAAGCTTTAGGATACCAAAGACCTAAACAAGGTGTGTCTCTAAGGTACCTAAAAATTCTCTTAATGGCTATAAGGTGTGATTCTCTAGGACTAGCTTGAAACCTAGCACACAAGCAAACACTAAACATAATATCCGGTCTACTTGCGGTAAGGTAAAGCAAAGAACCTATCATTGATCTATATAACTTAGAATCAACACACTTACCTCATTCATCCTTGTCAAGCTTAGTAGATGAGCTCATTGGTGTGGCTTGAGATTTCACATTTTCCAAACCAAACTTCTTGAGCATATCCTTGATGTATTTTGCTTGATTGATGAATGTACCATCCTTCCTTTGCTTGATTTGGAGTCCCAAGAAGAATGAGAGCTCCCCCATCATGTTCATCTCGAATTCACCTTGCATTAGCTTAGAAAATTCTTGACAATAACATTCATTAGTAGATCCAAAAATAATATCATCAATATAAATTTGAACTACTAAAATGTCATTTTTAAACCTTTTTATAAAAAGTGTAGTATCCACCTTCCCTTTTTCAAAACATTTTTCAATTAGAAAGGTTGAAAGCCTTTCATACCAAGCTCTAGGAGCTTGTTTCAAACCGTATAAAGCTTTTGTTAATTTGAAAACATGGTTTGGAAATTTTGAGTCCTCAAAACCCGGTGGTTGTTCAACATACACTTCTTCATTTATAAAACCATTTAGGAAAGTACTTTTGACATCCATTTGAAAAAGCTTGAAATCATGATAACATGCAAATGCAAGTAGCATCCTAATAGCTTCCATTCTAGCTACGGGTGCATAGGTTTCATCGAAATCTATTCCCTCCTCTTGAGTGTAACCTTGAGCTACTAATCTAGCTTTATTTCTCACAATGTTACCACTCTCATCTAGTTTGTTTCTAAAAACCCATTTAGTTCCTATAGTAGACTTATTACTAGGCCTATCAACTAATGTCCATACATTACTTCTCTCAAATTGATTTAATTCCTCTTGCATAGCCAAAATCCAAAAATCATCACTTAAGGCTTCTTTGATATTCTTAGGCTATATGCATGAGATAAAAGCAAAATGATTCATTAATCTAAGAGAAGAACGAGTAGTTACCCTCTTGGATGGATCACCCAAGATTTCACTACTTTTGACATAGTTGAACTCCCTTGGGTAGCTCACTTTCCTTTCTTCAAGCTTTACATTTCCCAAAGCTTCTATTGGAGGATCTTGTGCTTCCTCATTGCTTGGAATCCCATCCACCTTTGATGCTTGTCCATCATCAATGGTTTCAATGATTCCTACATCATCATCATCACAAGAATCCTTCCTAGGAAGGAGGTTATCATCGAAAACCACATGTATAGATTTCTCTACAACTAAGGTTCTTTTGTTGAAAACTCTATAAGCCTTAGAATTTAAAGAATAACCAAGAAAAATAACTTCATCACTTTTTGCATCAAATTTACCTAAATTGTCTTTTTCATTTGTTCAAAACAAAACACTTGCACCCAAAAGGGTGAAAATAGCTAATGTTAGGCTTTTTGGATTTTAAAATCTCATAAGGAGTTTTCTTTAAAATAGGCCTAATCATTACTCGATTTATGATGTAACAAGAAGTGTTTGTGGCTTCCGCCCAAAAATACTTAGGTAAATTGTTTTCACAAAGCATGGTTCTAGCCATTTCTTCTAAAGTTCTATTTTTCCTCTCAACTACCCCATTTTGTTGAGGAGTGCGAGGAGCCGAAAAATTGTGGCTAATACCATTTTCATTACAAAAATTTTCAAAACCTAAATTTTGAAATTCGGTTCCATGATCACTTCTAATATGAGAAATTCTTTGATCAAGATCATTTTGAGAAATTTTTGAAAATGTGATGAAATTTTCTAAGGCCTCATCTTTAGCACTTAAAAATAGAACCCAAGTGTATCTAGAGTAATCATCAACAATAACAAAAGCATATGATTTTCCACCCAAGCTAGTAGTCCTAATAGGTCCAAAAAGATCCATATGGATCAATTGTAACACTCTACTAGTTGAAACATCATTAATGGACTTAAAAGAAACTCTCTTTTGTTTACCCTTAGCACATGCATCACAAATTTTATCCAAAGAAAATTTTAGCTTAGGTAAACCTCTAACTAGATTTTGGGAGGCAAATTTCTCTAAAACACTTATGCTAGCATGACCAAGTTTCCTATGCCATAACCATGCATCATTTTCATCACTAGCAACTAAGCATGCATGAGATATGTTTATGTCATCTAGATGCACCATGTAAATATTCCTATGCGATGACCTATGAGCATTGTTCTATTTGATTCTATGTCAATAATTTTACAACCATTTTTATCAAAAGAGACGTAGAAACCTTTATCACACAATTGACTAATGCTCAACAAATTATGCTTAAGACCATTAACAAGTAAGACATTTTCAATGAGAATAGAGGAGTGATTACCAATAGAGCATATACCCTCAATTTGGCCTTTGGAGTTGTCACCAAAAGTCACTACTCCACCCTTTTTGAGCTCTAACTCCTTAAATCGTCCCTTGTCTCCGGTCATATGCCTTGAGCATCCACTATCAAGGTACCACATGTTTTGACTTGAAGCTTTGGCCTTGAAGCAATGCTCAACCTACAAACAAAAATTAGTTTTTCACTTTTGGTACCCAAATCATTTTGGGTCCATGAGAGTTAGTCCCTAAAAGCTTGGTTCCCTTAGGAATCCAAGAGGCAATGTCATTCATATTATTAGAAACAATGAGTTCCTTAGGAACCCAAACACTCCTAATTTTTCTATGTCTAAAATGCCTTTGAAAACCTTTTTGTTTGTGGTTTTGGAAATTTCTTTTGACATGGTTGGATTTTGAAGAGCTTCCTTTTTCAAAAGTTGAACTCCCAACCACTTTAATTTGTTCTTTAAGCTCATTCACCACTTTGTGTTGATTTTCACTCAAGCTTGAAACAAGGTTGTTTAAATCAATATTTTCTTTTTGAAAAAATTTTAAATCATCATTTAAGTCAACAACCTTTTCTTCCAAATCCAAAATTGTTTTTGTCAAAGAATCATTTTTCATTTCTAAATCGGAAATGGTTTTCTTGCTTTTTAAAATCGATTCTTTGAACTTCAAAACCAACTCATCATACACATCTTGTAATTCATCATAAGCTTCATAAAGTTCATCATAAGTTAAATCATTACAAGATGGTTCAAGGGTTACCTTAGGCTCATCAAGAGCCATGAGACACAAGTTGGCCACTTCATTGTCCTCATCGGATGATGACTCCTCATCACTCCAAGTGGCAACATGAGCTTTGTGTTTCTTCTTCTTCTCAAAATTCTTCCTTTTGTATAATGGGCAATCGGTCCTAATGTGATCGGGCTTCTTGCATTCATAGCAAATGATTTGATCTTTCTCTTCTTCTTTGCTCTTTGCTTTGAAGTCCCTCTTTCGTTGGAATCTTCGATTCCTATTTGCCCTCATAAGTCTTGTGAATCTTTTGGCCACCATGGCCAATTCTTCTAGCTCTTCTTCCTCACTAGTGTCCACTTCTTCTTGTGACAATGAAGCTTTAAGAGCAATCTCTTGCTTCTTTTTCTCTACTTCCCTCTTCTCTATCTTTACCTCTTCTTTCTTTTTCTCTTCTTATCTTCCTTTCTTCATGATCTCATGGGTAAGAAGGGATCCCACAAGAGCATCTAGCTTTAAAGTCTTCAAGTCCTTGGCTTCAATGATAGTCGTCCTTTTGCTATCCCAAAACTCGGGAAGAGAGTAGATAAGTTTCCTCACGAGCTTCTCTTCCGGAATGATCTCACCAAAGCCTTTGAGACCATTGACAATCACGAAAAATCTATCAAACATTTTGGTGATGTCTTCATCCGGCTCCATCTTGAAGTTTTCATAGTTTAGGTTGAGAAGGCCAATCTTTGTTTCCTTCACATCATTGGTGCCCTCATAAGTTGTCTCCAAGGAGTCCCAAACTTCTTTGGCACTTGTGCATGAAGACATCTTGGAGTAGATGTCGGGGCCTAGAGCACAAAAGAGAATGTGAAGAGCTTTATCATTGGTGGACATTCTCCTTCTTTCTTCATCGGTCATTTCGTTCCTCTTCTTAGGTACTTGCCGATCTCCTTCTTGCTTCATAGGGATAGAGGGTCCATCTTCAATTATATCCCAAAGGACATAGTCATTGGAGTTGATGAATAGTCTCATCCTATTCTTCCAATAAGGATAGTTGTCCCCATTGAAGAAGGGTGGCTTGGTGATGGAGTGAGACTCGTTCCACGAACCGGAGGTAGAGGCCATTTGATTTTTGTTGTGGAGATGATCAACAACCCTTGGATCTTCTTTGGTGGAGGTGAATCCCTTCAAAGATCTAGCTCTGATACCAATTGTTGAGTTGATCGGTATTGGATAATGGCCAAGAGGGGGGGTGAATTGGATATTAAAAAATTATAGGAGAGATTCGGTGAAAAATAAAAAATTGAAGAACACAAAGAGTTATAGTGGTTCAAGCTTCGAACAAGCTCTACTCCACTACCTTAGCTCCCACTAAGGATTTTGAAAGCAATTCACTATTGAATTCAACCTTTTTCTAGGTTCAAGGGATAACCTTTACAAACAAATCAATTTTCTACCCAAAATTGATTTTACCACTCACAAGGTTTACAAAAGGTTTAAGTTGGCTAAAAGGATTCTTCTCACAAGAAATAATAGCCCTTGATACAAGCAAACTCTCCCCAAACTTAAATTGCAACAAATCAAAATGAAAAAATACAAGTTGGGAGGACAAGGTATTCAATAAAGTACTTTGAGTTGGATTTTTAAGCTTGAATGTTACTTGATGTTCTTTCTTGTTGATATGCTTTTGAAAATGCTTCTTTTTATACCTTCTCATTGATTTCTAACCGTTGAAGTTGTTGGGAAAGTAAATATGGACGTTGGAGCTTCATCTTTCCATCATAAATGCACTCTGCAGCAGGTGGTATCGAAACACGGGGTACCTGTTTCGAAACAAGCCAAGAAAAGAAAGAGCCGTTGTGCATTTAATAGGGGTGTACCGATACCTGTTTCGATACAAAAACTTTCTATGATGCCTGGTATCGAACCTTGTTTCGGTACAGGTTAACCATCATTCAAAAAATTAACTAACACCAACGGTTGACTTATTTGAATCCAAAAAATAGCCGTTGAAGATTAAGGGTGTATCGATACCTGTATCGATACCAGGAGTCATATTTTAAAAATTAAAAAATAATTTGAAAATTAACCAAGATGTTTTGATACATGTATCGAAACATGGGTTGGCAGAAAGTTTTGGTATCGAACCTTCTTTCGATACCTGTTCTTGATCTCAAGAACAAGCCTTAAAAATTCCCAGGTGTATCGATACCTATCCTCATGGTATCGATACCCTCGTGTAAAAAGGACTTGTAAGAATATTTTAAAGTTCTTGGTTTTGACTTAAAGATTAAGCTTTGACTTAAGGACCAAAAAATTATTTCAAAATTAGTCCTTATATTTATTTGTTATATCAAAATCAATTTTAGTTTTACAAACGAGGACGAGATCAAGTCTGCAATTTGGATCCTATTACGCCATCAACGGAGAAACAAGATCGTGTTGGATCTATCCACTCCATCAATGGAGGGGTAAGATCAAGTTTGGATCATACTGCGCCATCAACGGAGAAGCATGATTGAATGGGATCTAGCCACACCATCAACGGGGACGAGATTAAGTCTGTAATTCGAATCCTACTGCGCCATCAACGGAGAAGCAAGACTAAGTCGGATCTATCCACTCCACCAACGGAGGGGTAAGATTAAATCTTGATTATACTGCTCCATCAACGGAGAAGCATGATTGAATGGGATCTGGCTACACCATCAACGGGGACGAGATCAAGTCTGTAATTCGAATCTTATTATGCCATCAACGGAGAAAAAGGACCGAGTTGGGATCTATCCGCTCCATCAACGGAGGGGTAAGATCAAGTCTGGATCATACTGCTCCATCAACGGAGAAGCATGGGATCTGGCCACACTATCAACGGGGACGAGATCAAGTCTGTGATTCGAATCCTATTACGCCATCAACGGAGAAACAGGACCGGGTTGGGATCTATCCACTCCATCAACGGAGGGGTAAGATCAAGTCTGGATCATACTACTCTATCAACGGAGAAGCAGGGGATCTGGCCGCACCATCAACGGGGACGAGATCAAGTCTGTAATTCGAACCTATTACGCTATCAACGGAGGAACAGGACTGAGTTGGATCTATCCACTCCATCAACGGAGGGGTAAGATCAAGTTTGGATTATACTACTCCATCAACGGAGAAGCATGGGATCTGGCCGCACCATCAACGGGGACGAGATCAAGTCTGTAATTCGAATCCTCTTACGTCATCAACGGAGAAACAGGACCTAGTTGGGATCTATTCGCTCCATCAACGGAGGGGTAAGATCAAGTCTGGATTATACTACTCCATCAATGGAGAAGCATGGGATCAGGCCGCACCATCAACGGGGACGAGATCAAGTCTGTAGTTCGAATCCTATTACGCCATCAATGGAGAAACAGGATCGTGTTAGATCTATCCACTCCATCAACGGAGGGGTAAGATCAAGTCTGGAAGATCTGAATATCTGATTCAATTGATGTCATGTATCTTCTTTGCATTTTTCCCAAATGCACAGGGATCAACGGATTTGATATGCCTTTATCGGTAGCCGTTTGCTCCGGGCTAGCTGTACCATTACTCTAGGTACAATCATTTAGTTCTAAGGATTTAATTCCTTGACCATTCATAAAAATGGATTTCAATGGACATTTGAATGGTCCTTATCAATGCATTTTTCCCAAATGCACAGGGATTAACGGATTTGATATGCCTTTACCGGTAGCCGTTTGCTCCGGACTAGTTGTACCATTACCCTGGGTACAATCAGTTACACCAATCACAAGATTGGATTTTTCCAAAGGAATGGATTTCCTTCGACCATTCGCGAAAATGGATTTTGAAGGACATTTGAATTGTCCAATGTCTTGTTTTTGCATGTCTTTTCAATTTTTCATTTCATTTTTTCATTTTTTCTGCATTGTTCATTTTTTTCATTATTTTTTCATTTTTCATTTTTTCCTTGTTTTTCTCTCAAAATAATTTTAATTCACATGTACCATCTGTACAAATATGGAAAAGTGAAATCTGCAACAAAGCTTGATCCGCAACATAATTGCCGGAGGAGCATGATTCTATCAAAATTGATTTCCCACCACTAACGGAGATGACATTGGGAAAAAGTTGTTTCTGTTGTTCCATGATGGGTAGTCGTGACCTGAAAGTAAAATAAAATATTTGTTAGTAACAGTTCAAAACTTCTGGAGTCATTACCTGAAAAGTCTGTGTTATTTTAGCCTTCTCAGGGCCAAAAGTTAGTCATCGTGTTGTTGCCCCCCTGATTAAGGTCTTTCGGTCTCTTCTCTGGACCTGTTCATATGTACAAGCAAAATATGTGCATCATGAATGCTCAATGTATGCTAAGTCTGAATGCGTGATGTCTAAATGCAAAATGCATGGATGATATGATTTTTCTGTTTCCAAAGGATGTCTTAATTTATGCTTGATGCATGTTTAATTTAAATGCATGGTTTGTAAATGCTTGAATGCATGAATGACATGATTTTTCTTTTTAAAGGATGCCCCTAGCTCTGCTGGTCATAATGGGTTCTAGATCTTTTATGTACAATGATTTCCGAACTACTTTGATTTGACCATCTTTATTGAAATCTCCGTCCTGGATGGATGCATGATGTGAGCCCACTCTAAAGGCATGATATTTTTTATATATGCATGAACCTAGATGCATGTATGTGACATGATCTTTTGTCTCAAAAGGGATACCCCAAACTATGTTGGTCTGAGCAATTCTCGGTCTAGTGATGTCCAAATCTTCCTTTAGATTCGATCATATTTAAGTCCATATTTCAGGAAGTATATTTCAACGTCTTCGTCTGAGACTGCTTCTGGTAGATCTGAATTTAGCCTTGTATGTCTTTCCTCGTAGGGCTCTTACTATCCTCACGAATGTGTCACGTTGCCCCTCAGTCAAGTTCATATGTTGGTGTAGTCTCTTTGGGACATAAAAGTCTATCTCGGCAGCAAAATCTTACCTTTTGAAATTCGTCGAAAAATATCCCTGGTTGTAGAATCTTATTAAGCATGATGTAGACGTAAATGTTAAAAATGCCCTTGAACGAAGGTTTTACATGTGTCCACTGTGGAATTAGACCGATCAATCTTTGCTTCAATTGTTGGTACAGGACGTCCCTAGGATCGACTTCAAAATATGAAATGTATGCATGTAAATGCAAGATGCATGTCCTAAATATGAAGATACTGATTCAAAAATAGTTCTTGTGTCCATTTTTTAACTCACGAGATTTATTCACAACTTTGAATGTTGTATTGATATCTAGGATGCTAGATTTTCTCCCGATATATTTAATTTCAGAATCAATCGTGAATCAAAACTTTATGCTCGTGAAATGCAAAAATTAAAGCATGTTCATGGTGTGTTACAATTAATGCAAAATGCATGATTATGATATGTTATAATGCAATCAAAAAGAAACAAGGTTAATTCATATTAAAATAAATAAATTAATTAAATCATAAATATAAAAATAATAAAAAAAAAAATTGTACATAAATAACAGATAAGGGCATTCAAGCCTAAAATGGGCAGAGGTTCGGCTTGATGGCTCTAAAGGGTGGGCTTCTAGGTCTCACTATATGAGGTTCGGTTCTAGAAGGTACCCGAACAATACTTATTACCCTACTAAGGATAATAAGCACGATTCAGGGGGATACGTTTCTCTAAGTCTATGCGGAGACATAAATCTCACGAAGACAAAGGGAAAAATATCCCGAAAGCAATTCCCCATCCTACACGGAGGCAGAACCTCACGAAGGAGTGGTTTCATGCTCCCACTTAAATGGACAGAGCCCGGATTGAGAGCTCATGAAATGAGGAGACCTGAAAAAAATATTTAAAAAATATTAGTGAATATTTTAAAATAAATAAAATAAAGGATCACAAAAATACGTCAAATTTAAATTTTCGATCATTAAATAAAATGTAACCAATTTTAGGCTCGACTCTCGAAAATATCCCCAGCGGAGTCGCCAGCTGTAATCATCGTTTTTGGTCCGGGGAGTCGCCACCAATCTTTTCACGGTGCGATTGGAACACCAAAAATTGCGGTCTGCATACTAGAGTTGAGTCCGGGAGTCTGTTACGTGCAGGGAAGGATGAACACCCCTACAACGCCCGAAATCGGTACCTATCGGTTACAAAGTATTTCATATGATCGAAAATATAAATTCAAAGTTAATTTCGTGATCCCGTAATTTTTTACTTGCAAAATAAATTAAATAAACTGATTAACAAAAATAATCTGATTAAATAACATAATAACAATAATAATAATAATAATAATAATAATATGGTCTTAATAATTATGTAATAACAATAAGCCAAAACATATTATAATAATAAGAATAAGAATATAAACAAAATAAGAAAGTTAACAATAATAATAATTATAATGACAATAATAACAATAATATGTAGTAATAATAATAGTAAAACATGTAATAATAATAATAATAATAATAATAATAATAATAATAATAATAATAATAAATGTAGGGACCAAATCTGCAAAAAGGAAAAAATTAGGGGGTTAAAATAATAAAAATAGGGACTAAAATCGAAGAAAACAGAAACATAGAATTAAAAATAAACAAATCAGTGACCAATTTAAGAGGACATGCGAACTTGAGAGCCGAAATGCAAAGTCACTGGAAAACCGGGGACCATTTGTGTGATTAGACCATTTTACTTAATTTTTGTTGCAACATAATGAATCAAACCGATTCATTTGTTGCAGCTGTTTCCTACACGATAAAATACAGAGCGTTTGTGCTCTTTGAACGTCTGGAAGTCCGGCCGTCGTCGAGCTCGCCGGGAATCGTTACCGCCGCGCCAGCGGCCAAAATCGAAAAAGGAGGCTACTTTCCGACTGGTCTCGATGCGTGGAGTTCAATCGTGGGATCGGATTTTCGAAAAGACTCACGAATCGTCGTAGATCTAAATTTAGAGATAAGATTCGAAACTTTTATTTTTTACCTTTTCCTTGTTTCGATTTCACTTCCGATCTCTCCCTCTCTGCTCTTTTTGGTTTGTTGTTTCGCTTTTGTTCGAATATATGTATGTTGGACTTGTATTTGGTTCGAAAATATTACTCCTTTTTTGATTGATTTCCGGTCGGGTCCTCTCCTTTACATTCGATTTTCATGGGTTTAAATACCCATATTTTTACAATATAAAAATACATAAACACTGATTGCAGATCTGATTTTCTTTAATGATTTTGCAGGTTTGAGAAGACAAAGGCGGTGGTTCACGTGGCTAGGGCGGTGGCCGGCCGTGAGGACCAATCCGAGCTCTCCACGTGGTGGCGGCGGCTAGGGTTGCTGTGGCTAGGGTTTGATTATCATATTTTAGGGTTTATTTTTTATTTGGGCTTGTTGGGTTTGGTTTTGTTGGGTTGTGGGTTTAATGTTGGATATGGGTTATTACAAACTTGTATAGTGAAAAAACAACCTCTAGGCTTATGTCTCTTAGGCGATTGTTGCATTCTCAGAAGAAGGGTGAGATGAGTATGAAAGATTTTGTTGTCAAGATCAAGAGTATATGTGATAGTTTAGCAAGCTGTGGGGAAATCATTTCTGCTCAAGAACATATAACTGTTGTTCTAAATGGATTGCCACCTGAATTTGAGTCCATTATTACTGTTATCACTGCTAGTCCTGCTCCTAATGTACAAAATGTTAGAACTATGCTTTTAGATGCTGAAGCTAGACAATCCATCGTTTTGAGTCAGGTTCCTGTCTCAGCACATCTTGTTCAACAACAGACTGATACTACTGGACATATAAATTTGGTCCAACAATCCTATGTTGAACCTAGTCAAGTTGGCTATAACAATAATGGCTCAGGAAATTTCAGTTCCTTTCGAGGTCGTGGTCGTGGTCGATTTAATAATTCAAATAGGCCACAATGTCAGCTATGTGGCAGGTTTGGTCATCTTGTGGACAGATGTTATTTTCGTTTTGACATGAATTTTAAAAATGAGTCATCTAGGTCAAGTCAGGGTTCTACAGGAAGAGGTTACAATTCTGGTTATAATTCGTCTTCTAATGCTTTTTCGAATCTTGGTTCTTCTGTTAATACTGCAATGTATTATGCTTCACCATCTATGGTTATGCCTACAGCTATGATGCCTTCCACTAATCCTCAATTTCAACAGCATAGTCAAGGTTTCAGTACTGCACCCTTATCTACTCAGCCTACTACATCTAACCTCTTTCATTCCTCAGTAGTTCCTCCATCCAGTTCACAGCTCGTCACTACTACGCATCACTTTCATATGACTCCAGTCTCTCAACAATTTCATTCTCAAGCATTGATAGCAACCCCAGATACTGTTGCTGATGTAGCATGGTATCCAGACTCAGGTGCCACGAATCATTTGACTAATGATATCAACAACCTCACACTTGGTCTTATACAATCAGGTTCAGGTAATATTAGAGTACGTAATGGTCATGTTTTACCTATTCATTTTGTTGGTCACACTAATATTTCAGGACATAACAGATCCATGAAGCTGAAAGATTTATTGTTTACGCCTGATACCACTAAGAATCTTTTATCCGTGTCCAAATTTACTCAGGACAACAAAGTGCTTCTTGAGTTCTATCTCAAACATTGCTATGTTAGGGACTTACATACCAGGGAGATTTTGCTCACTGGCTTTGAGCATGAAGGTCTTTACAAGCTGGAGTTGCCGTCTCGTAGTGTTATAGGAGCTAAATCAAATAAAAGTGCATGCTTAGGAGCATGTAATGTTGTTTCTACTTGTGATACTGCTACTACATCTGCTCTTACTGTTTCTTTAGATGTGTGACATAATAGGCTTGGACATCCTGGACATAGTATTCTTCTTTTAGCATTAAAACAATGTAATATGTCATATACAACAAATAAACATTCAACACTTTGTTCTGCTTGTCAATATGGTAAATTCCATAAACTTCTTTTCCATGAATCACATACACAATACACTAAACCTTTGAAGCTTGTTGTTGCTGATATTTGGGATTCAGCACCCATATTTTCGAATGGATTTAGGTATTATGTTGCCTTCACAGATGTTTTTTCTCGTTTCACTTGGATTTATTTTTTGAAGCAGAAATCTGAAGTTTCTATTGTCTTTCCTCAATTCTTAAGCCAAGTTGAAAGACAACTTGGGTGCAAACTAAAGGTCTTTTAATCCGATGGGGGAGGTGAATTTGTTGCCTTACAACCCTTCCTCAAAAGCCAAGGTATTGTTCACAGGCTTTCTTGCCCTCATACATCTGAACAAAATGGTATAATTGAAAGAAAACATAGGCATATTGTTGAAGTAGGGTTGACCTTATTAGCTCAAGCCTCTATGCCCTTATCGTTTTGGAATGATGCGTTCACCAGTGCTATATTTTTGATTAATCGATTACCTACCAAGGTGTTAAATGATATGTCACCGTATTAAAAGCTTTTTGATAGACCACCTGATTATAGTTTGTTAAGAACATTTGGTTGTTTATGTTATCCTTTTTCTTGGTCCCTACAACAAACATAAATTTCAGTTCAGATCGACTAAGTGTGTCTTTCTAGGCTACTCTACTTCACACAAAGGGTATAGGTGTATGGATTATACAGGAAGGTTATACATTTCTAGGCATGTCAAATTTGATGAGGAAATGTTTCCTTGGTCTTCTATGCAAACTAATTCTGCAGGTGCTCTAACTAATCAGCAACCTAAAGTTAAAAACAAATTTGCTAGTGTCACTGTCCTACATCCTCCATATTCTACTCCAGGTATGAATACTGCAAACTCTAATCTTTGGAAAAATGTGACCACAACAGTGTCTCCAAATTTTTTTAGCTTTCGAAATGATTTTAATGCTACTCAGCAAGTTACTCCTCAAAATAACCGAGAGACACTACTTGGTTCTCCTATCAGACTTTCAGACAATGATTTTCAAAATGAGTTTTCAAATTCAAATGGTTCTCATACTCGTGATGTTGAACTTTCAAATGAGGCCATCAATGACATGCCTAGTCATAATTTTCAAACTTCAAATAATTTTCGTAGTTCTCAAAATGACTTTGGTTTACAAAATAATGATGAATGCTTCTCCTTTAAGTACGCCTATGGTGGTGTCCCCTAAGTTGGTACCTGACTCAGGTCAAGCATTTGCTGATATTCATCTTTACAGGAGCATTGTTGGAGGGCTCGGTATGTCACTTTGACCAGGCCTGACATCTGCTATGATGTAAACAAGGTCAGTCAGTTTATGAATAACCCTTGTGACGATCATTGGCGAGCTATCAAACGTATCCTACGTTATCTTCGAGGGACTTTGCATCATGGGCTGAATTTTAGAGCAGGAGAAGAACTTGCTCTTGTTTGCTTCACTGATGCAGACTAGGCTGCATCTGTAGAAGATCGAAGGTCCACCAAAGGGTACTGCATATTCCTTGGTGAAAATCCTATAGCATGGGGCTCCAAAAAGCAAAATATAGTGTCAAGATCATCGTGTGAGGCTGAGTATCGAAGTCTGGCCAATACTGTGTCTGAACTAATATGGGTTCAACAGCTTTTAGCTGAAGTTGGCATTATTTTGAATGTCAAACCAGTGGTCTGGTGCGATAACACTTCTGTGGTTTCTCTAGCAGCTAACCCAACACATCATGCTAAAGTGAAACATGTCGAAATTGACTTACATTTTGTTCGAGAAAAGGTTCTGGAGGGACAACTTGTGATGAACTATGTTCCAAGCTCAGAACAGTCTGCAGACATTCTAACCAAACCTTTACCACCTTCGGTTTTTGATAAAATGAGATTGCAACTAGGTGTTGTATCTCTTGAAAAAATTCAAGAGCAACGAAAACCAGGAGAATGTTAGAATGAGTATAACTGAGTTTGTTAAAAGATGGTTATATATTTCTGTTAGAGTTTCTGTTATCCAAAAACTAGACCTTGTACTATATAAACAAGGTTGTACCTTGTTTTCAAGTATGATTCATTTGCTAAGCATTAAATGAAAAGCAAATTCTTCTTCTCTTTCTTTCTGTTATTAGTTTCTCTTTTCTGTTATTAGGTTTAGCTATTCTTCATCTACCTAACAATATGTATTTCTTCTATCTAAATCTAATTACATTAACAAACAACCATCAAAGAGAATCAAACTTTCTATGAACATCAATCGACCGATAAACCCAAATAAAAAAAATCGTGAGTTTTAATTTGATTGATAATGTTATTATTGTAATATCATAAAAACTTTTGGGTTTCAGCAAGTTTAAGTTTATAATAACGTATCTAAATTAGCTCAATCAGTAATTTTGTTGTAACGTCATAAAATTTTGTTTAAACACGTAATAACCTCTGATGTAAGATTTAGGGATTATGCCTTAAAAAACTGAGTAGAAGTAACCAAGATTGTTTTTTTTTATTTAACATAAACAAAGATGGCTTAATAATACCAGCAATGAGATTCAGAGTAATTGGGACCACATCTTCTCATCAAAACCTGTTTTGAATAGGTTGTAGATCATCTACCTCTTTCTTATGTCTCCTTTTATATCTCCGTTTTATTAGAGGGTTTAAGGTATAGGGTTTAGGGTTTAAGGTATAGGGTTTAAGGTTAGGGTTGTAGTTAAGATTAAGGGAATTAGGGAATGATGTATTTTTTAGGTTGTAGGATTTAGAGTTTAAAATATATAAAAAAAGGGTTAGAGATTAAAATTCAATTTTTTAGAAAAATTCAATAGGAGACATAAAAGAATGTATGATAAAGAGATAGAGGATTTTTACTCTTTCGAATATACTGACTATTATTCCTGAATCGTAGAATCATCTCTTGTAATCAACCTTGTCAACCTGGCGAAATCAAGGCGTTGTACTCCTTTTACAACAAAATTAACACTATCATCAGGGTCTGGATTGATATCCCTTTTAATCTTATTTCTCATATTTTTTTTTACGAGAAATGAATGTCACGATCTGACTCAACTCGTTAAACATAAATAGTTTCGTTAGAATATAAGTTGAGAGCAGAACTTATAAGATTTTATATTCTTCATAATGACTAGAACGATTATTTTCCTTAGCAGTACTAACAATTATGTAAATGAACTACTACCTTAAGCTCTAGTGATGAATTTAGGCCCATGACTTGGCTTGTTGTGAGGTATATGCTAATGTTGTGTCACTGTCTGCAATTTCTATCCACAAAATTGGTCAATATTTCTATGCATGCAATATCTACTGTCAAGATTATGCTCCCCCTGCCAGTTTTACCATACCAGAAAACAACACAAACTGAACAGTTCTGATATTGAAACCATGGCTGGCCTTACTCTGAGTTTCCCAAGTAAAAACAAACGCTCAAAGCAATGTCGATAATTCGATCTCAATCATAGACATGTTACTCATGGCTGCTGCTTTTTGTTTCTTTCCATTTGGAAATGCCCAACTTGGGGCCATTGGAATAATCCAAAGATATCTAGAGATAAGGTACATGGCTCAGTTTCCAGAAAGGTAACTCAAGTTCTACTGCAAACATTCTGTTGAAACTATAATCAGTGAGGTAATTGTCACAAAGGGTCAATGCCTTTCAGTCACTTTTGGCGCCGAAAGTGGTTCTGCTGGTTTATCCAACTTCCATACACATGTGTGACACTATGAATCTTTATGCCTCATTCCTTTGCTCTCATTTGTGGGGTTCACTTAATACAATTATTATTATCAGGTTGAGGATTGTAGCAAAATCTGTGTCTCAATCTCAGTTCCCACAGGCCACAGGCTTTCCTTTGGATGCTAATCTCTATGAAGGGTGCATTTCAATGGCTTAAATGGAATGGCCATAGAGCAAAGCTATAAACAAGTGCCCTATTAACCAAGGGAATTGCAGAAAAGGAATGCCAATACCAGACAGAATTGACTAGTCCAATCTTAAGGAGGTAAGGTAACCTGGCCTAATACTCTTTTGCCACACCTTATTTGGTTGGTCTTAGGGGAAAGTATTTTTCAAAAATATCAAACTAAAATATGGATAAAATTGTTGCTAAAGAAAAGAAAAGGTCAAGATATTTTTCTTTTTTATTTGATTCGATTGTACATGTTTCTTGTTCAGTCTGCAACTGTGTTTTCCAGCTGCTTCATCTTCCCTGTTCCAAGTCATATTATGAAAAGAAATCTTGGATGTAATCTACCAACCGGAATGGCTTTTCCTTGTTCAAGTTTTTGTCATGTTTCAAGAACTCAAACCAATGGAAATAAGACATATAGATCATATTTGGCTGGACATGTCTGGAAACTTCTTTGTTTGCAGATGGCTATTCTAATCAGTCACCACAGTTGCACTATGACTCAGATTATGGTATGGAATGAGATCACAGAACACAAATTTCAAGAAAACCAGGAAATTTCCTTGCAATTTCATAATCTGTCATCTTCTTCCTTTTTTGTATGTGTGTTTACCTATTATGCCAGTATCCCTTTCCATATAAGCCATTTGTCACAGCTGGCCAAGCTGAAATTCGATTCAAAAGGCCAGCACAGACATTACCATTTTCATAAAACCTCACATGCTGTAAGATTGCTTTCTCTACCTAATATGCAAAAATCATGACAAAACACAAAACCAAACCACCTCTGGGTTGCTCATATGCTAACATTCGAGAACATGGATTAAAACTTTGAAACCTGAAGCTGTTCATCAGACATATAAATCATGCATAAGGTGGATCAAATTCAGATGCCAAAACATTTGAGATATCTAGTCTATATAACAATCAATACGATACAGAAAAGGAGTTCCTCGGTTCCCAGTTTTTTACCCCATATATTTACCTTCTTAAAAGTCGAGTTTGAGAAGAATACAATTCATATAGAAAGAGCTGAGAAACAGCTTTCAGATCGAAGCAGAGGAGGGCGCTTAACTCGTTCAAGACCAGGCAACACGCTGCTCGATTTAGTCCTAACAGCTCTGGGCGAATCCAGGCTTCGACGAAGAACCCTCCCCATGGCAAAAATGGGGTGCTCCGTCTCATCCGAAGGATTCCACGCCCGAAACTTCTCACAAAAACTCATGTGCCGCTCCAACGCTTCCTCCGTAGAGATAAGCGTCACCGATCTCAGGGCCTCGTCTTTGACGGCCTCGATGCATAGCCCGCAAATCCAACGGCCCTGGTAACGTTCCCGGACACGCACGATGTAAGCAACGGTGCATTCCTCGGTGAAGCCGCATGACTCGCATTGAACGCAGTGGGTTTCGGTCGGGGCAGTCACTTTGCTAGGTGGGTTTGGGGTGTCTGAGCCTGAGATTGCCATTACATGGAACTGAACATTAAATGCTCTGTCTTCTTTTCTGTCTGTGCCTTTTGAAATCTGTTCTGTAACTTTTGCTTAGTTTATATGGTGAAGGTGAGTGGAGCAGGGAAGTGAAAGAGATTTATAGCATGTGATGTGGGTGCAATGAAGAAAGAGACAAATCAAAACATACTGTGAAACAATAGTGTTTTTTTTTTGTTTGTGGGCTGTATCATGAGTTATTATAAGATGTGGGGCTGTTTAATCTTTGTTTTTTAGTGAATAATGCAAACAAATTATTAAGATTTAGGGTTATAAGATGTGGGGCTTCAGGATTTCTAATGTACCTAACAAAAAACACTATATTAATGAACAAAAAATTAAAACTTTATTTTAATTTTAGATGAATATGTTCGTGAACGTTAAACGAACGAATACGAATATAATATTAAATTTTAAACAAATATAAACTGAATATAGATATATTTAAAAAATATAAATACAATCTTATTCGTTAAAGTTAGATTCACTCCTCCACTTGGGTCATGCTAAAATTGTTATGTGATTTCATTGAACTTCAGAGAGTTGGGCTGAACAGATTCTGGATTCCATCTCCTTTCAAAGTCAGAGAAAGTCATATCAACAACTTAAGCCCTCATGGCCTAGAAATGAGGCATGTGCAGACATTTGTTCAGGCTGGTGATGGGACAAACGAATTGATAGGCACACACTGGCCTTTAAGGCATTTAGGTACCACAAGGGAATCTTTTACCATCTGAGTACTAGGACTAGGAGTGTCCCCATAACAACACTTGAAGCCTCTCATAGTTTAGACTTATGTGGCATATGATTCTGGAACATATATACCTGACTTACCCGAGTCGGTGTAGGCAGGCAGTTTGGTTTTAGTCGTTGGATTCACCAGAAAGACCAAGATCAATACCAGTTTGGTTTGTTTCCATGATTCTGTTGGTGTTTTTCTTTGTTGAGGTGGGTTCGGGTCCTTCATTTTTTTCTCTCTGTATGACGTGATTATTAGATGAACATAACTCCCTGTTTTTCCCTCGCTGAGTTCTTTTTCATCTTGGTAAAAGCTTCCTATTAATGATAAAGATTTACAGACATGGAGGCGGTATCTTCCAGGACTATTCCTATTTGAACAGAGAGATTTCGTTTCTAAAGTTTTGATCTTTTTTTAGTTTCAACTTCGGAGGTTTGACTGGTAAGCCAATGCCATTTGTTCAGAAGAATGGAATTGAAATGTCAAAAAGAGACTGATTCCCATGTTATGGGATGATATATTTCTCTCCACTTCTCTTGCAAGTTGCAAGCTATCTTGACAGTAATATCTGTGTCTGTTTTATTTGTAGTAAATAAGGCCATGCCACCTTTGATTATTATCCTGCAACATATGAAAGAAATTCTGAGCAAGAATGGGATTCTTCCTGTTACTGTTCCTTGCAATATCATTTTGAGCAGAAATCTGTTTTGCTGCTGCAACTTTTTTCCAGTTGAAAAGTACTTTAAATACATTTGTTTTCTTAAAAGTTATTTTTTTAGCATTGTAAGTACTTTTTTATAAGTACTTTTCAAAATCAATGCCAAATTAGTATAACTTTTTTTTTTTAATTTTTTTTAAAGATTTTTAATCCTAACTGATAAATAAATCGTACAAACATACAATGACTATGTACAAACGTTTATGTTTGGGTGGTTAAAAAAATGGCAATGGCAATGGCAATGGCAAATATCTTTCTTTTAGATCTCTTCAGGTTGATCTTGGATCCCTTCTTGTAATTTCTCTTTGATGGGAAACGTCGAAGTCTGGATCTCGATCATTGTTGGCAACCTCAGTTACTCTTTTTCGGTCTCACCTATGGGACAACAACAAACAGGGCCTGTCTTGGGATTTAACTTATCTCTTCTATCCTAGTAATGACTTCGTTTAAGGGTAATCGTTTATCAGGGTTACTTTCAACGCAATCAACCCCGATCTCGAGCAGTCGAAGCATATTATCAGCTGAAGATGCATTGCTTGCTATATCAGGATCAACTGATTCTAGACCTCGGTCCTCCAATATTGATGTTTGTACCCATTGAACTATATCGATCCCACTCTGACCATCGCTTAGATATTGTGAAGGAAACTTGCCTGTCATGATCTCCAGGATGACAATTCCTAGACAATAAACATCTGATTTTGGGGAAACTTGTTGGTACTGAAGATATTCCGGGGATTTGTAGGCAAACAATACTTGGGCAACGCTGTTGGGGCTTGCCATTGGTTGAAAAGCATAGTCACTTAGTAATGGTTCGTAAGTTTCTGTTAAAAGGATATTGCTGGATTTGAGATTTCCATGGGGGAGTTCGTATGTTGCAAATTCTGTGTGAATGAAATCGAGTCCTCGAGTCACTCCTTTGACGATATTCAGACGAGTCGGCCAATTTAATTTAGCATGAACGAGTTTTTTATTACCTGAAATTTAGAGTTTTGATCAGATTCATATTGAATGTGTATCTGAAATGAAATCATTACACAAAATGTGATGCATTACCATGCAAGATGTAGGACAAGCTGCCCTTGGGCATGTATGCTGAAACAATAAGCTTCTCATCTTTCCTAAAGTAGTATGCTAATGGCGTCAAAACATTGCAGTGCTTCAACTTCCCGAACTGTCTGATTTCGGCATCGAATGCATCTTTTCCCAACCTATTCATCCCCTTCATTCTCTTCACCACCACGGTCAGTCCACTGGCCAACTTAGCCTTATATGCAGAGCCGAAAAGGCCATTTCCAAGCACCTCAGCTTCTGCCTTCATCAAATCCTGCAACCCGAATTCACCTTTCTCACCATTCACCATGACCATGTCAGTCATCCCACTCTTGGTGGCCGATGACGTTGAGTCCCTCCTCGACCCTGATTTACTCCTACGGTTCGACTCACCAGACTTTCGGTGGATGGATTCCGGGGGTAATTTGGCCGGTAGCACCTCCTCTCTTACAGGTCCCTTACTTACAACGCCTTTTTTCTTATCGTCCGTCTTAGTCCTACGCGTTGCAGAAATGAGGGAGGCTATCACAATGCACAGTAAAAAAAATATGGTCGTGGCTACAAGTATTACCTTGCCATCCGAAATGGCTTTTGCTTTTGCTTTAGCTTTAGCTTTATCGGTTTCAGTTTGGTTTTGGTTTCGGATTTTGGCCGATGGTAGCGGACTCGAATCTACGCAATCTTTTGCCATTGGTTTCCCGCAAAGTCCTAAGTTTCCTTGGAATGAATTCACACCAAACTTGGCCAAACTTTCTGGGATTTTCCCTTCCAAGTGATTAAGTGATACGTTAAAAGATTTCAGAACATTCGGATATTTCAACGGTGGGATCGATCCGGAAAAGTGGTTTCCCTCTAGGTGAAGTTCTAAGAGACGAGGCAGTTGCATTACGGACTCAGGTATATGTCCAGTGAATTTATTTTCACTTAACCACACTTTCTTCAGAGATCTCATCGATGCAAAATAATGATTCGGAATCTCACCGATGAACTGATTATGAGACAAGTATAGAGCCTTCAAAGAACCGAGCTTGTTGAACAAAGGGATGGGACCTGAAAACGAGTTCCTCATCAAGCTGATGGATCTCAAGTGACGAAGGAGAAGCAATGGTTGAACGTCGATTGTTCCCGAAAGGTGCAAACCCGTCAAATGGAGACCAGTAATGTTATTTCCACGGCACATAACGCCAAACCATTGACAAGGAGTTATACCTGGTCCTGGAATCCAACTAATTAAATTACCATGCGGAATCGAGTCCTTGAACTTAATCAAGGCGTCAGTATCAGATTGAGAGGAACAAAGGGTAGGGAAGATAATTAGAAGGGGAAGGGAAAGGAGGAAGCGAACAGCAGCCATTACTGACCGGAAATGATAAAGCTCCGGATAGAAAAGAGCCGCTGCTCGGAGAAATCATGTGGTTTTGTGACTCTTGGTTTGGGTTGTTTTGTTTGCTGTTGCTTGATTGGGGGGTAACAAAAGGCAGGTTTGCCATTGCCGGTAAACTGTATTGTGGGTTTGAGAGGAGGTAGCTAGCAAGTTACATTCGGTACTAATAATAGAATTGGCAATTCAGGTTATGGGATTGGAAGGGAGAAAAGTGAGGCCTGCAACTCCCTGTTGACCTTGTCAATGCCATTGATATCTTGGGGTGGACACCATTGAGGATTTAACTTCAATCTCGGACAGAAACTACTTATTAATGAACAATGAATGTAATATGATCGAAACCAAGTCCTTATCTGCAATTAGTAATTTATATAATGAAATTATTAGCTTTGATGAGTATGATATACTCACCTACTGGTTTAAAATTCACTTCAGTAACAGGACAGATTGCAACACTAACAATATTACCTACCAACATAATGAACATCGTTTCTCGTGGCCGTGAAAGAGACCCAAGATTTAACTTCTGTCGTGTCGATCGAACATTTGCCATGAAATTCACCATTTTCAACCCCTTTTTTACATTGCAAAAGCAAACATCAGAGGGAAATTTTGGGTTTTGCCATGAAGAGTTGTAAAGGGAACAATCTTACAATTTACAAAGGTTTAGGTGTCTTACATTACACTTTAGGTTTTGTGAATACCTAGGAAGACACGTTTCATAAAACAAAGCACCGTACAACTTAATGCTTTCTCCCTCAAAAAATTCTTGAGAATTTGATTCTCTCTCTCTCTCTCTCTCTCTCTCTCTCTCACCTTCCCCATTGCAGACTTCCCTTGAAATGCACTCCTCCATTTACGAATGAGATCCACCAGCTACTGATAGTTAAATGTTTCACCTACAAAAAATACACCCTTTTTCGTTTTTTCACGCTTTTTGTACAAAAGATCCTTCTTTTCTGCCAAAAGAGTTTTTTTTTTTAAACCGAATTCCTCCCATCACTAAAAAACCCAGAAATGGTGGAGACATTACCGGTCGGGAGGTCTCAGTTACAACAACAAAGGCTGGAACTTAAGAGATGCATTTTGTCATTCCTTTCCTCACATAAAACTCTCTTGACTGTCCTCTGGATCGCGGATTTCGGTTCGGTGTTCTTATGGCAATGGAGTATCGGTGGGTCTGGATTCTCGATGTTTGCCAAAGCTGGAACCGGTCGGCCTATACCCAAGATGCGGCCTTTCGCGTTTAATTTGACTGATTTTGGTGGGATCGGGGATGGGGTCGCGGATGAAACGGCGGCGTTCGAGAGGGCTATCTTGGCGATCTCCAGGTTTGGAAAGAGAGGTGGTGCGCAGCTCAATGTGCCGCCCGGGAAGTGGCTGACGGCGCCTTTCAATCTTACCAGTCATATGACTTTGTTTCTAGCTGAGGATGCTGAGATTCTTGGAATCCAGGTTTGTGCTTTCAATTCATTTTCGTCTTGAAATATGATTTGCATGGTAATCCCTCCCTGAATCAATCTTCACGCTGAACTCGGTAGCATCAAAGTATGTTTAAGATTTCCACTGAAAATGGCATCTCTATTTTGGATTTTAACTAAAGTACTAAACAAGCTTCTTTTACATGTTTAGTTATAGGCTATGGGTTGTGACGAAGGGGGATAATGTTTTGTTGTTAGTTTAAGTAGTTTTACAATGTTGAAGTTAGTTTTTTGCTGTTTGTTTAAAACTTCTGGTTTTGGTTGCTTCAAGTTGTGACTGTTGTTAACAATTACAATGTCCATTGCTAATTTTGGATGTGATCTTTTTTTCTGGTATTATACAGGATGAGAAGCGATGGCCTTTAATGCCTCCATTACCTTCATATGGGCAGGGAAGAGAGCGGAAGGGAGCTCGGTTTGGGAGTTTAATTCACGGTCAAAACCTCAGAGATGTTGTTATAACTGGTTAGCTTATCTTCTCTGCCCCCTAAACAAGCTAGTAATTTCAGTTTTAAATCATTTTGTGGTGCTTTCTTTAGTTGCTTGAATTAAAAGTTTGCTCACATGATAGGCCCCGCCCTTTTCAGATTCTCTATCTGTACTCTATGGCTTCTTTGAACTTATGTGTTTTGTGATTATGAACTTTTGGTAAACGAACTGCAAATGGAAGTCAAATTTCAAGTAAATTCCATTGTTGTATAATGGGATTTGTATTCGTAGTCTATCCGTTCTGAATGAGCCAATTTAGCTTTTCGAAGTCATATTACATATTACATAATAGTTGATACCTGTAAAATTATATCTTTGTAGGTTGTTTTCTAAACCTGTTTTGTGTTTTCTGCATCCCTTATCAAAGTTTTCTATCCGGCATCCGGTATAAATTTTAATTCCACTTGCCAAATTGACAAAGCAATCATAATTAATAGAAAATTTTGTTCCGATGCTAGCAACACATGTAATGTAGATATGATTCGCTCAAATTTAGACTCTAAAATTTGAGCAGCTGAGTGAGTCCCTTGCAGATGTAATTTGGATAAAACATGGTTAAGACCTATATTCTGCGTAAATCATTTGTTGCTGACCGAGGCTGATTTTACTCTGTTTTTACAAATCAACAGGGTATAATGGTACCATAAATGGACAGGGTCAATCATGGTGGAAGAAGTATCGCCAAAAGCTACTCAACAACACCAGGGGTCCACTTGTGCAGATAATGTGGTCAAGTGACATTGTAATCTCTAACATAACTTTGCGTGATTCTCCGTTTTGGACTTTTCATCCATACGATTGCAAGAATATAACAGTCAGGAGTGTTACCATTCTGGCTCCAATATTTGAAGCCCCAAATACTGATGGAATTGATCCTGGTAAGTAATCCTCAATCATAAAATTTAAGCTTTTGTGCATGAGAATACAGTTCTCAATCTTACTATGAACAGTTGTTTACAATGTCCATTCTTCAAGAAAATTGTAGAAAAATATTTATTCATACTATGAACTGCACAGAAACATTTAAGGCGAGAACTTATGAATTAGCATCCTAAAGTTTATTAACGTTGTGTAGCGTATTGCTGGCTGGGTCAAATCTACACCTGTGTACGCCACATTTCAGCTTGTTGATTTGATGTGGGGGTAAAAACAGATAAATATTAGTTCATTCTAAATTTAACTAAGTGTAAGTCATTTATGTCAAATAGATTCATGTGAGGATATGGTAATAGAGGATTGCTACATTAGTGTTGGGGATGATGCAATTGCAATAAAGAGTGGCTGGGACCAGTATGGCATAGCTTACGGACGACCCTCGAGAAACATTCTTATCCGAAACCTCATTGTCCGCTCCATGGTCAGGTGAAGTTTCTTGATTTAGTTTTCCTCCATCTTTCTGAATATTCTATTGCCTGATCGCTTTTCATTTTTCATGAGCCAGCCATAAGTGGATAACTATACACTCCATGCAATCATCTGTAAGACTGTAACCACTGCACATAAGATTTAGTAGCATTTATTCAGGGATACTTGTCAGAATATTTGATCATTTATGTTTATATGATTTTTTTTACTTAAAGAAACAAAAGTTGACTTTTTTAATAACTTAGGCTCCATTCCGCGGAGCTGGCAAAATAGAGATTTGTGGTGAAGAAACAATGTTTGGGAGAAGCTGTAAATTCTAGCTTTTTCCAAAACGCACGACTGAGACCAAAATAGGCATAAAAACATGGTGAGGAGGCATAAACACTGGGTGTTTAACAGAGATTTTCCGTTCGGCAGCCAAAAGCTTTAACAAGAACTGCTCCGAACGGACCCTTAAGCTTTGTATTAAACCAGTTATGATTTATTATCTATTTAGCATTAGAGTTTTGTGTTAAAACGTGATTCCTTCCTTTCGTAAAAACATGTTGCAAAATTCTTCGGATACTAACTAAAATTCTGTCATGTCTGAATCATGCCACAGTGCAGGCGTATCCATAGGCAGTGAGATGTCTGGCGGGGTATCTAATGTAACTGTGGAGAACGTCCTCATCTGGAGTTCTAGGCGTGCAGTTCGAATCAAGACTGCAGTTGGAAGAGGTGGATATGTTAGAGATATAACCTATTGGAATCTTACATTCGATAGTGCCCGAGTTGGAATTGTCATCAAGACAGACTACAACGAGCACCCTGACGATGACTTTGACCGAAAGGCCTTCCCAATAATAAGGGACATAAGCTTCACCAAGATATATGGTCAAGGAGTCCGTGTACCCGTTAGAATACATGGTAGCAAAGATATCCCCATCCGGAACGTGACGTTTAGGGATGTGTCTATCGGGATAACATATAAGAAGAAGCACATCTTCCAGTGTGCCTTCGTTGAAGGCCGCGTGATAGGGACTATCTTCCCTGCTCCTTGTGAAAACCTCGATAGATATGATGAAGAAGAAAGACTCGTATTGCGCTCTGAATCCCAAAATGTAACAGATATAGATTACGACATCTGAGAAAATGGCGGTTCACCGTCAGCCAACCATTCTTTCTAGGATCAAAGCATGTTTATTTTGCAAGAACGATGGTGGAGCAGAACCAGCATGTTTATTTCATTCCATGCCGTTTTTGGCTCCACTTTTAGAACTTGTTTGATTCACTGAGTTGTGTACAGAGAATTTCAAAAGTAGTTTATATACATTTTCATCAGCTTACTGAAATCAAATTCATAAACACCCGCCCCCATTCTACATTCTTGCAGTTAAAAGATGTTGAGTCCTGAAATTCAGAAAGTTTTCCTTAAATAAATTCGGATTGAATTAGCTAGTTTGGTACACCCAACTTAAGATATGTTTTAAGTTCAACCATTTAGTACTGTCCGAAGTCATATAGTTCAAAACACTACTGCTTGTTTATATTATTTAATGCTTCTGCAATTACGTGGTAGTTTCAAGACATGGTGTCAGGTTGGTTCTTGGAGGCATGCAGTTGCCATGATTTGCTGGACCGGTTCGGTTGGTGGTTCAGCAATAACAAACATTTAATCATTGCTTAATTATAATATAGTCAATGTGCAATACACGTTTTTCAATCCATAAAGGAAGTTGTTGCCTCATTTCATACAAATTAATTAATTAATGGAGCACATAATAATATAAGCTAAATGGCATGCAACGCCGGAACTAGAGGATCAATGAAGTTATTTGTCACGGACTTAATCGTTCTATAAAAGATATGATTTTTTTGATATAATTATATTCATAAACTTTAATTTGATTTAAATTTTATAAAGTATATCCTAATTATTAATATAAAATTATTTTACAAATTAATTATACATATAATAAAATACAAACAATTATAGCATAAACTTTCAAATGGAAAAAAGGTGATGGCAAATCAAGGAGAGATAGATAGAGCTCACGGTTTTAGCATGAGAACGGCAGTCCTTTAACTCCCGAGAAAAGGGAAAAGATTCGTTAGGATATAGTGCGGTAATTTTCACCAAATGGAAGGGTATTTCGTTATAAGCATCATCCACGTGTAGCTTTGATATTGGATAGTCTGCCGGTGTGCGGTGCATGTGCACCTACCACCAACCCTTTCTTTCTCCCCTCTCCGCGTTTCTCACGCGAGTTTGACTCGCCCTGTTTTCTTTTTCCTTCTTTTCAATAATTTATTATTGAAATCTCTTTTCAAACTTCTCAATTTTTAAAAATAAAAAATAAATTATTTATATGACCACTCAATTATTAAGTATATATTATTTTAATTATTCAATTAAAAATAAAAAATTACATTATTAAATTATTTTTAAACTAAAATTTTTTAATTAGTTATATAGTGTTACATTAGTGTTTGTTCTAAGAGTATACTCTCAACCATTAAATATTAATTACTTAAACATTGTACTGATATTATTAGTGTTTGAATCCGTAATATTTTAAAAACAATAATTATTTTTGTAATTACCGAGATTAGATGATTCGTGTATAACCAGAGATTTTGGTGGAAAAGGATGGTTTTGATGCTTGTTTTTATATACTTTTGTTAGTTATATGTTCTTGTCGTTTTGAGATCCAGATTTTTTTTTGTTATTAATGTCCTATTATTATAATTACTTTTTTCTTAAGAACTTTTTATGAAGTTTATAATATACACTTTTTTCAATAAAAAAATAAAAATATGTTGTTTGAGAAATTAGTAAAAAAATAAAAAAAAAACAAAAATAAAATTCTAAAATATTATTTGATAGACAAACCTAAAATTAGTTTTGAAACTAAAATATGACTGTGCGCGTATATTTAATAAATATATAAAACTTAAAATATAAAAAATAATATTTTTAAATAAAAACCGAAAATATTTATATTTTAGATATTTAATATTTAATTTAATTATTCAAGAGGATAATCTATTGTTTTTTTTAAGATGATTTTTTAAAAAAAATTATATATTTTATTAATTATAAAAAAGATTTTATAATTTAAATTTTTTGAACTGTCTTTGATTAAATAAATTATAATTTAAATAAAAATAAGCAAAGAAAACTCAATAATATCAAAAACAACCCGTTAAAAGGAGAAATTATATCATGGGTCAGTCCCACCACGTCATCCATGGGATCGACCAATGATAGTCATCCACCTCATTATTTTTTAATTTTTAAAATGAAGATTCACTTGAAAAAAAAAATATGATATGGAAAAATTGATGAAGTGGGTAGTTATCATTGGTCGGTCCCATGGACACGTGGTGGGACTGACCCATGATATAATTTTTCCGTTAAAAGGGAACATAAAATAAAATGATAAAATGTTACAAGAAACGGGAATAACTAGGGACGAGTAAAACTCGACTCGATTAAAAAAATTCGAATAATTTGATTCGATTCGAGGTAAAAATATTCGATTTGTTTTAATTTGATTTAAAATTTTATAGATTTGATTTGACTCGAAAAAATTTTAAATAAAGTTTGAATTGTAAAATGGAAATTCGAATAACTTAAAATTTTTAATAATTAAAGGATTTATTTTTAAGATTCAGATGAGTCTCTAAATTTTTTATGATATATATACATTGATATATAAAAATATAAAAAAATATTACTATATATGAAATATATAATATATATACATATCTTATATGATTAGAAAAAGGCGTTTAAATTTGAATCAAGTCGTACTATAATATGATAAATAATTACAGTTAAATATTTATAAAAACTCAAAAATTCGACTCGAATCAAATTTTTTAAACTCAACTCGAACAAAAAAATTCAAATAAAATTTGAGTTATAAAATATGACTCATTAACTCGAATAACTTAAAATTTTTTAATTAAACTCGATCAAATATTCACCCCTAAAAATAATCAAAAGAGAAAGAATAGAAAAATAAAAAAACGTGTTTGAAAACCTAAAACACAGGAGTCAATAAGATATTGAAAATTCTTTCCTTAGAAGCTGAAAAACGCGAGCTTTAAAAAAAAGCAAGAGGAAAGGAAAAACATTTATTCATCGTGTTTTTTTAACCCACCAGACCACCATCCTTCTCTTTCCTAGAACTTTTTTTTCAAAGATCAAAACACCATTTTTCTCTTCCTGGTATAAATAAATACAGATATTCCTTAGCTGAAAAGCATCTCAATTTAAGTAGATCCTTAATGAAGTTGTAAAGTAAGTTCAAAGATCGAGGTCATTTGATTTCCAAATCATTCATTGAAAAAACAAAAGCAAAAGGGTCAAAACACTTGGATTCTGTTTTGTCGAAAGGATGTCGCGTTCCTCGGAATCTACGGGTTTAGAACCGGCGATGTTACCGGAGAAATCAAGCTTTGCCCAAACTTGTAATATGTTGACTCAGTACTTGAAGGAGAAAGGCAGTTTCGGAGATCTATCTCTTGGAATGACATGCAACGCTGAAACTAAGGGTATGTTCTTCGTTTCATTTAAATTCTTTGCTTCTGTTTTCATTTTTTTAATCTTTTTTCAGTTCTGGGTTGCTGAGTAAACTGAGAAATAATCATTGAATCAGGAAAAAAATTCGAGCTTGATTTAAAACTAGTTTGTATTAATGATGTTCGATTAAGCTTTCTGCTGTTTCGTTTACTTCAAAGTTGAACTTATTTATTTCCCTTTGGACAAGATGTTTGATTACCTGTTTTAACTTTCAGATTTTGGAAATGGTTTTTTAATGAAATCCATGCACAAACTTAGGATGTTTTTGTCCTAAAAATCAGATTTGCAAATTGACATATTCATAGTTAATGTTTCGAAACAGTCAGAACACATGCCCTTTAATTTCTCGGTCATCCCTGAAATGACTCGAATTTGGAAAGTTTTGGAAAAAGAAGTTGTGAAGAAGAAACAGAGCACGTGATTCAAAAGTTTCAATTTTTGCGGGATGATGAGATCTGAATCATGTACGTATGTTTTTTTAGAATAAATTTCTGTTGAGAATTTATCGTTTTTAACTCGACAGGATCGTCGGATTCTTCGTTATATAAAAACATAAGTCGTTTGAAGTTTTGAACATCAAACCAATTTCTACAACGACAGAATTTGAGTCTAATTTCTAATGTATCGCCGCTTTGTTTATGGATATGTTGCAGGGATCCCACAGGTGCCACCCACGACCATGAATTTGTTTCCGGTCGATAACAAGTCCGGTGATGTTTGTAGCCGAACCGTTGGAGCTTCTAGGAACTTGGGATCCATGGATTTGTTCCCTCAACAAGCTGGTTTTTCGGCACCGGCTCCTAAGGACGATGTTCGGAAAAGGGTTGATTGTAGTGTTACTAACACGAACATGTTTGAGCCTCCATCTGCACAAATGACCATCTTTTATGGTGGACAAGTGATTGTGTTCAATGATTTCCCAGCTGAAAAAGCCAAGGAAATCATGCTTTTAGCTGGCAAGAGCACCTCACAAACCAAAAGCTCCAATCCCACCCTTTTTACTTCTAGCAAAACAATAAGTCCTATTGAATCCAGAATCGGAGTTCCTCCTACCTTGAAAGCGGTTCCACCTGCTCAGCAACCCGTTCCTGGCGGTAATCCTCATTCTCCTCTTCAGTTTCTTTAACTCAAGGAGTTAGGGAGATGGACTTTTGCTTCGTTCTTCATGTTTTATATTGGATTTCTTATTACTTTTTTGTATCTATTCGCAGCAGATCTGCCTATTGCAAGGAGAGCTTCGCTGCATAGGTTCCTGGAGAAGCGAAAGGATAGGTAGGCATCGAGATTCCTACACAATTTTCCTGCAATTTGTGTTGTAGGTTACTTGCATTTTGGTTGTGTTTAGGATTTAGAGTCTTCCTGTTAGGACGGACAACGAAAGTTGTATCGAATTATCTTAATAAGATCTAAGCATATGCATTTCATGACACAATTAAGGTTCATTTTGTCTAATTTATACAACTTTCCAGAGTAAATTTATTGATGTTGATATCATTATGAATATTTTCAGGATCATCACGCAAGCACCATACCAGATAACTAGCTCCACCGCATCACCTTCCAAGTCCAGTGACAGCAAGTCATGGCTGGGTTTGGCTGCTCAATCCCCATAGTAACCTAAGCCAATGTCTGAGCTCTTCTTTTTTTTTAGGCTTTTGTTAAGCCTTATATCCTTTGTTTGTCTCTTTTTTCAGCAGGGTAAGCCTGTTGTTTTCTTACCTATCTATCCATGCATGCTTCGAGTTATCAGCTCTAACGAGCCACCATAGATCTTATCTTAACTCCCAGCCAAATCTGACTGTGGATTAGTTTGTCTGGTGTTATTTATATCAAGTTATGTTAATTCTGAATCAAAATTTTGTTTTTTGTCATGTTGGAAAACACTACATGATATGGCTATGCACACATTCTGCCCCATGAACAATTGCTGCTATTGATGAGTTATGAAAACGGGAGGGAGGGCCGGCAGTACTCCGACCCTCCATCCTCGTCCACGATTCGACATTAAAGGAGCTTGAAAGAAAGCTTTCAACATGTGAAATGCATTGCCATGGAATACCTGTGAATTCTGAACAATTTTTCTTTCTCTCCCTTCAATGGAAGCTTCTTCCATGATAAGAAATCTCAACAAACAGGCGTATTAGAGACCAATTTGAACACTCAAAACATAATAATACGGGAATGGGGAGCCGTCTATGTATATGCAGTCCACACTCGAAAGTCGAGCATTTTTATAATTTATTTTTTATTCAAATAAAGTTTAGCGGGTTTATCGACCGTGAACCTTAAATTTTAACCGTAAATTATACAAAACATGGAGTTAATTTCTAGAAGATAAATTTTTCAACTTGATTGGTTTTGATGAACCTACACATATAGTTCCTATAATAATTAATATTATCTCCCTGAACCAAATAAAAGTGGAAGAAAGAATCAGCTGCAGCATGAACAAAAATTGTTGCTAATTTACATCTGCCATGCAATAGCTACAACGAAACTAAACATCTTTCTAATAATGTGCTATACATCATAGCTTTTACAGGAGAGAATGTGAGATCATCTCTCTAAATATGGTTATATATTATACATCGAATATCCCTTGTTCATTGGTTTCCTTCTGCAAGTTAACTAGTGGAAGCTTAAGTTAGAACATGATCCTTATTTGAACTCCGCCGCGGCGTTTACGATCTGACACCAAAGAAGCAGGCACATTTTCTGAAGGCTTAATTACTTCTATTGGAAGGACTTGGTTAAATTGTATCATTTTGAGTGAACAAACATACACCAGGCTCATTGTGATTTTTGCATCCGAATCTAGAAATCTTATCTGTTAAATGAGACTGCCGATACACCGTCGTAATGCCCTCTCCATGCATTTGCATTTTCAGTCCCACTACAGGCTTGATTGGAAACTGACACATTTCCAAGATCACCATTCAAGCTCATATGCTGTACTTCAGCTGATGAAAGTATCTTTATGCTCTGAACACAACTTACAAATTCTCTGTAAAGATTAAAATTTCAAAAGTTATAAAAGATTTGACAGAGAGACAAAATCTGAAAAGTTAGAAGTTTAAATTGTGTTCCTTCACTTACTCCCAAGGATCGTCACCAACAAGTAGTATGTCGTTTTCATGATCCACATAAACTAATTTCCAGTCAGAAATTTGAAGATCTTCCAGCTGCCCCTCGATACCAAACATGCGGGCTAGATCATGCCTGAGTTCATCGTACCCTTTGTACCGGGTCACATCGATCGATCTTCCAACAGAGCCACGCATTTGCACCTTCATGAGTTCAAATCAGCACCAAGCATATAGAGTTTTTCAGAAAGAGATATAGAGAATTGATCATTTACAAAGTACCACAACTCTAAATGTAAAAAAGATCACATTGACACAGACTAATGAAAAAAGATACTCATGTTTAGAGCTTAGAAACCGTCTAATTGCTAGGTTAAAACACCTAATTACACCATATAAATGTTGTCCCAGGTTTTTCAAAAACTAGATGGAATTACAAGGTTTAAAACTGGCCTTCTTAGCAATATCGTTCCAGTGTGCCTGTTTAGGTGATGCCAAAAATACTCCTCTCTGCCCAAGCCCCAATAGGAAGTATGAAAAAGATCCACCTTTTCTTTCAAGAAATTCAAACATATCTTGAAAAGAGAACAACTGAGGTAAGGTAACAAGCATAACATAACTAGTGGGGTCACATACCTTTGTATATGTTCTCATGCGTTGAGTTTGGTTTGCCCACAATCCACCATTTAAAATTCCTGTGTCATTGATGGCAACATCATTAGAGCACCCGGTCTTGAAAGGTATATTTGGCACACCGAATGACTGACAACTTATTGCAGCAGTCGACAACTCTGTATCAATATCTCTTGAATTTCCCACCACAATTAGAAAGCATGTTTTGAAGATCCTTGTGAGAGTCATATTCCCTTGTTAACAAAGTCTCAGGTTCCAATCCATCAATATTAGCTGTAAAAGGAAGGTTGTTACGAGAATGTGATTGGATATCACATTCCAGAAGGGTAGGGAGGGAAGCATTATGCTGGATGATGCCAGCATCGAGGCAGTATGATGTTCCAGAAGAGGATGCTTCTAATTGGTCTGTTACGGAGCTTTTGTACTTTGGTTGGTCTAGTCCTTTAGAGGTGGGTGGCTCGTGTTTGATTTGGATATCAGGCTTGCTTAGGAGCTCTTGAGCTAGTGTTCTAGGAGGCTCAAAAACTGGATATGTCATCAATGTGGATGGTACTTGGTGACTTCTGTTTAGAAAGTCTGACGGGAAAACCTGGCAATTACTGGTAGAAGGTAAGGTAGAACATGGTGGAGCATTCCCATCAGTAAGACCAGAATTACTTCTCATTGCCATAGGTGGCTTGTTCTGACTTTGGGGTTGGTTCACCGAAAGCTGTTGAGGTTGCACGAATGTTGACGTTGAGAAGCCATTGCTACCAAGTGATTGTGTCCGGCTCTGAGAAGGAGGCAACTGCAGTTGTTGTGGTGGTTGATTCCGTTGATGAGTTTGCTGTTGCAGCACCATTGGAGGTTGCAACAATGATCCAGCTTGGGAGAGTAATCGTTGAGACGACTGCTGCTGTTGCTGCAATTTCAGGAGAAGTTGTAATTGCAGTTGCTCTGTGAGGCCCTGCTGTGACAATTGCTGGATCTGCGGCAGCTGCTGCATCCTCTGGGACAAGCTTTGTTGCAACTGTGTCTGTTGTTGCTGCCTCTTTATGAGGTTAGGTTGATGTTCCATCTGTTGCTGAACCCATGTATCCAGTGGTAACGACGTCAAAGGATATGAAGTCATGTTAGCAGAGAGGATAGTTTGGGTTGACTGGCTATTGATTGTAAGTAATTGTTGCTGCTGCAGCTGAGAGTAAACAGCTGATTGATGCAAACTTTGATTTGGAATCTGGTTAGAAGCAATAACACCATTAGTAACTTGATGCGGCAAGATTGCTTGCTGCTGCTTAGGAGATGGCTGTGGTTGTGGCTGTTGTTGCTGCAACTGTTGCGGCTGATGTTGATTTGAAGGAGTCTGCAATATCTGTTGGGGCCAAGCCATAGGTTCCTGAGACAACTGGTTGACTTGGTTTGGATGTGCTTTATTAAATTGCATATTCGATACGGGTAGTATGGGAGCTTGAAAATTCAATAATTTTGAAGTATCATCAATGCTTAGGTTATTTTGCAGCAGATTCGAAGAAACCATTGATGGAAAGAATCCTGATTGAGCCGTTGGAAACTGATTATTTTGTTGCATGCTCATCCACTGAACTAAACTCAAACCAGGGAAGATTGAACTAGGAGCATCTTTCATACCAAGCTCATCTCCAAGCCAAGGCATAACTCTCTTGAAAGCATTCTCAACATCAGAATCATCATCTGCAAATGCATTTTCAAAGAGACTTAAGTTCTTGAAAATTCTCCATTCCTTCTCCCTGCTTTCAGCAAGATATATCTACTGAACATGATTTACCTGGCATCCCTGGTAGCTTTTGAAACCTGGGCCTGAAAAATTGAGGTGGACATATGAAAAAAGGAGATACAACAGGCTCAATTTCCCAAATTGAAACTCGCCTTGGCTGTTCAGTAGCTGTAGATTCATCCCATCCAACCTGTTGAGAATAAAAAAGGCCGGTTTAAGTGTTTCGGTCAAAATGGCATTTGCAAAGATATCCTTCACCAAGTGCACTTGCATGTAAGCCCTGGCAGAGGATGAAGTATATAGCAAAGTCCATTTAAATCATAACAGAGCAACATATTATGAGCAGACCAAGATATAACTTACCATTGGCACATGTTAACGCGTTTCGGCTGAAAATATACCAGACATCTTTTGGAATATGAATGCAAAAGAATAGAAAGGGCCAACACTTGTATTCATGAATGGCATTATGTCAAAAGAATACCTGTAGATTGCGCCACTGTGAATTTTTCCATCGCACAGGATCCAGGTCACTGATACCAGTAATTGTACCCATGTGTCTGCGTACTCCTGACTCCTCCGTCTCAAACATCATTCTAAACCGCGTGCCAAGAGAAACTTGGGTGTACAAGGCTTTGCTATATTTTGCCAAGGGGATCACAAACTCAGAAGGGCTTGCCCTATCAAAATAAAGAAAATATTTTATCTTATGTTAACAATTTAACATATTTTTCTTTCGAATGAAAATCAATGATCAAACAATAATGAAGAATCTAAGAACAAACAATACCTTGGGTTGTAGAATATAGTGAATGTGCTGTTATTTGCTGCAGCATGAGCTGCAGCGGCTAGGATCCCTATATGCATGCTATCACTAGAAATCACCGATGAAGAGAGAGCCGGCTGCTGTCTATTAGCGCGCCTTATACCCAAAAGAAGTTGTGACTTCTCATCTCTACATTCAAGCAAAGAATTTAAGCTAAGCAACAAAATGGACAGCCAACTAGTAGATTATATCAACTACATAAGTACACATGCAATACTAGATTTGTATATTTGTATGAATCACACCTTATGAAAAGAACCGAATCACCAGCAAAGAGTCTTTTGGTGCTAACAAAGACACTCCAACCGGTTGTCAGAAGGTGCCTCTTTGGTTGACCTGCAGAGAAGCCATTATGCATTTGGACTTATTATTCCATTTCAGATACTCATAACACTACGTATTGAAGATAGTTGAACAAAATGATATGACTGATATAGTATCATTGTAAAGCAATAGTAATGGAAATACATGAATTATCATAAAAGTTGAAAAAAAAAATTATGTATTCCCTAGTATCACTTTACGGCATTAGACTAATAGTAATAAAGATCCAAGTAAAATTTCTGAAACTATCAAATCTTATCACAAGAGTTCAATGAAAGAATGAAATAACTCCTGGACCTACTTTCACCAAGCCAGGACCTACTTTCACCAAGCCACAATCTTGATGTTATAATATCAGTGCTTTGCTTGTGAATGGGAAGGGCAATATCTTGAAGAGAACAATACCTCGATAAATATGTCTAAAAGTCCACGCATTTTCATGTAAATCTCTTGCTGCTAGCTCTTGACAAGGCGGTTGCATCGATAAATCCTATCAAACATCATCATTTAGATCTTAGGGAATTAGACAGAAAATGTTTATACCACACCTATCAAATCTCAAAATATAAATTTAAATATTGAAAGTCTCAACAGACCAGAGGAGGGAAGATCTTCTCAGCTGCTCGACGAGGGACAGAAAATCCGCCATGAGTGCTAGTGTCACTAGCCGTAAGAGTCTTATAAAAGAACTCAGAGGGTTGTCTGTTTTCCTTGAGGCCCATATCAGATGCCAGTATTGCTTCCTTGTCATACTGCACAGGAGTACAATAAAGATTCTTCCTATGGTAGAAGAGAGAAACAAAGGGACTTTGCAGTGTCCATTAATTAATTCTCAAGTTTAATAGCTGACCTACTTTGTTTACATGTTGAAGAGTCATCTGGGCATAGACCTCATCAGTTTCCAGATCAGCCTAATTCAAAATTTAAACAATTCAATACGTTAGCAACTTCACAAGAACGTATAACTAGCATTTTTCATATCATTTGACCATCACAAGGTTATGTTCATGCATATTGTAGCGACCCTAAATTTCTTAAAAATAATAATAGGGGTATAGTGAAAAAGGGGAAAATAGGTCACTAGTGGAAAAAGGTGAAAATTTTAGGGGTTAAGTCTTGAAAATTGGAATTTGGGAAATATGACCTAAAATTTGGGAATGAAAATTTAGGGTAGAAAATTAAGGTTTCGGTTAAAATGGGAATTTTAAAAAATAGAAAATTATTTAAAAAATGGTGGAGTCGCCACCGGTCGCTTTTGATAGACCGGATACCGTAAAAATCAAAGATTTGAAAGCAAAAGGGGTTCGAGAGTCGGTTACGATTAAAAACGGGATTAGCGTTTAGAATCGCTCAAAATTGGCACCTTTAGAAATTACCGCTAAATTAATTTTGAAATTTCCGTTTTTTAAAGTGGCATTTAAATTAAGATTTGTTTAAGAAATCGAATTCAATTTTATTTTTACCGTGTCTTTATTCGAAGGCAACGCATACACCGCGACCACTACGTTGGAACACGGGCCCGTTACGACCAAATAAAGACGTAATTATTTAGGCTCATTATTTAAGGAAATGTGGCAAATGTTTAATAAATAAACTAAATATACAAATAAATAAATAAAATAAATGCGAGAAATTAAAAGTACTCAAAGTAAATTACAACAAGTATATGTACAAGAAATTAAATACGAGAAATTAAATTGCGGAAAAGTAAATGCGATAAAATAAAATAAAATAAATTAAATTACAAGAAAATAAATGTTAGTTGTTAGATGTTAGAGGTTGGAACAAACGAGCTATAAATAATACGGACCACTCCCCGTTGCGGGTCACTGTAAAGCCGATTGAATGAACAAACAAATACATAATAAGATAACAGTAATACATAAAATGAAACGAATAAAAGCAAACAACATATTAAGAATAATATAAATAAAGTACAGAATATATTATATGTAATAAACTATATAACAAATACTAAACTATAGATAAATAATGTAACATTAATATGACTAATATACAAGACAAAAGATATGATAATATACTCATACCAAATGACAAAACCATATAACATGTTTCGGTGTGAACACATAATAGAAAAAATATAAGGGAAAAGCAAAATGAAACAGAAACATGTTGTTATGAAATTAAACAATAATATATAATATAAAAAGAGAAGTTAAAAGACGTGTTTGAAAATAAAAGAAAGAATTAATGGCATTTAATGCCGATTATAGGAAATGTAAAAAGAAAAAACTAAGAAATCAATTCCCAGATGTTCACAATCAGAGACTTTTCATTTTCGAGATGCTCTCAAGCACAAGAACGTTTCGACTGCCGTTCATCTTCAAGATACGATCAAGTTAAAAGAACAGCATATCCTCGTCGTTCATCGGCGACGAGACCTCGTGTCGACGACTCCAATTGTTGAAGAAGGAGAAAAAAGACGAACCCAGACTTGAACACAAGTAAGTTATCAAACCCTTTTCCCTTTTTATTTCGGGTTTAAAACGAAATCAAAGTTTTGATCTAAAACAAGAACTAAAAAACTTTTTCTTAAAACAAAATCTGAAACGTTTATCTTAAAACTCCTACCTCTTATTTTTAAAACGAGATTTGAAAAGGAAGACCCTTTTTGTCATTGAAATCAGAAAAGAAGACGATGATGAGAAGGATATCGGCGACGGGAACCGGTCTCCATTCTCAGGGGTAAAACACCTAAATCAAAAACTTTGTATTCGAAAAGATATAAAAATGCTCTGAAAATGGTTTACCTTTGTATTGATTCTGTGATAAAATCCCGTCCCTACATTTGCTTTTTTTGGGGCTTTAATAGCCAACTTTTACATTGAAAAATAAATGAAAAAAAAATAGATGAAAATTGGTTCTGAATCTGTCCTTTTGTTTGCATATGTTGCTGGTGTACGGTTGAGGACGAGGGGACCATTTCTTGCCTCTACTTTGTCTCGATTCGCAAAGAGGATAGGGCTAACGTGGAGTGGTTACTGCCGTGGATCCACGGTAGTGCTGATTTGTCGCTGTTGTGGCTCCGACGTGGTTGCCAGCATGGCCGGTGAACTAGATGACCTAGGAGATTAACGGTCAAAATTCCAAAAATTTCTAAAATTTTCAACAACTGAAGAGGCAGACAAGAAGATGAATAGTCGGGTTACTATTCAGGTAAAGGACCGGGTCATGGGACGGGTATTCGGGTTTTGTTACTGGGTAACCGGTTTGGTGTGTTTGGGTTAAGGTTATGGGTTTTAATTTGTGGGTTATATTGTTTGGGTAATGGGTGTAAATGGGTATGGTAATTGGGTAGGCAGATTGGGTTTAAGGAGTTGGGCTAATGACATGTGGGCTTGGCAGATTTGGTGTAATGGACTGTTGTAAATGGATTTTTATTATATGTATAATATACTATTTTTTTGGATAATAATATTTTTATAATTTTGGTTTATTTATTTATCATATATATATTTAATATTATTATTTAGGGATGTAATTTAGGGGATTTTGGTTTAAGGTTTTGGTTCAACCCCGGACAAAAATGGTTATTACACATATGCTATCCAGAATTCCGATTCGCATTCCAGGAAAAGAAAGTAAAGATAATGGTGCCATGCTCCTTACATGCAGTGTAACATTATGGAGCATGCAAATCAACTTGGAAGGAAGGTTAGGGTAACTGGGTATGAAATCAGTCTCCTTCTGCATTGATGCTGCAACCTGAACAAATTTAATTAATTTGAGAAAATATCATAGCTGTTGCCTGTTCAGAACAATTATTCCTTGGAAATGAATGAAGAAAGCGACATACTTGCTCACTGTGACCTTGAGGAAAGTAAACCACCAGACTTCCAATTGGTGGCAATGAAACAAGTGGTCCAGCACAAGCATGCCATAATTCTGAATTGATACTCTTCCTATCTCCTGCTCTCCAAAACCAACCAGAACATTATCAAACATCCCAGAAAACAACAGAAACTCATAAAAAAGCATTTAAAGCATCAACTACCTAAAAGCTCTTCGTATTCTTTTCTTTAAAACGTTGAACAAGAGACAAATATACCAAATTTCACGGTATCAGAAATTAAATCTACTTTTTCCAGAGAGCAAGCTCACAATAAGAAATCATCCTGAATATTCTTGTTTTTTAACAATTAAGTCTAACGAAAAGCTGAAACAAAGTAAAAAAGAAAACAGTAAGAAAGATCAAAGTTCAAACCTTCCGCAGGATTTGCCAAGAATCCATTTGGTGGAGCCTTCATGCTTACTAATTTGAATCAATTACACAAGTATGAACTAGAGAACTTCTTTGAAGGAATCCAATGGATTTGGTTGCTCCTCCTTGATCTTCCTTCGTCAGAATACTACTGCAGAAACCGTCGAGACGCCGCTCCTTCCATTCACATTCAAATCCGAAAGAATCAAAGAAACGAACACTTACCTTGAAGAGAAGAACAAACGCCAAAACCCTGTTCTTTACTCACCTATACTTTTCCTCATTAGCTCCGTAACAAGCTTTGATTCTCCTGGAATTTCAATCATATGAAGCATTTTCTTCTCCAAAAAAACAAATTCAGTCGATGAATCGGTTTGAATAAGCCGAACCGTAGAGTACTACTATGTCTGCATGTGCATGGAACGTTAACAACCGTTTCAAAAACTCAAATTCCATGAAAGAACAAAGTTTTTCATAAAGAAATACACTTTACGGGATCAAGGAGCTTGTCGCCGGAAATCAGAGAGGCAAAGCAAAAACAGAGCCTAAAACAGCTTTATTCTATTATCTTTCTAGCCGAAGATATAAAATACTATAAAGTACAATATAGGGTAAATTACATCAGGTACCACCAAACTATTGTGACGATTCGTTTTTGCCATTTAACTTTTCGGTTGGTATGAATTTAATATGATTCGTTTTTACATTTATATAATGAATTTTTCAATCGATTTGCACGTAAACGAATATAATGAGAAATTATATTGTGGGTCTTTTTATCCTGTCATATTTAGAATTAATTAATTATATTTATTTATTTATTTATTTTTGTTTTATTTATTTTATAATAACTATTGTAAATTAAATTTAAAAATAATTTTTATTAAAAGAACGATATAAAAAAATAATTAATATATTTTTAATTGATTAGTCTCATAGAGAATACGACGAGAATAACTCATGAAATAATTTCTCGGATATAATTGACTTTTCAACGACATCAGCTTGCCTAAAACCCGGGAGATCTTCAGTTATTACGGCTAGATTTAAGTAATTAAAAAATAATCCATTGGATTCCTTCAAAGAAAAATAAAAATAATTATATTTATATGCATTTGAATTTAAATTAATTACCTATAATGACCCTCAGAGTTCTTGTAAAACATTATTATATTTAATTAATTTAAAATTATATTATCCATTGAGTTTTAAATGTACCAGATTAGAGATTGGAAGTGGGGAATTAGAGGTGCAATGAAATGGCGACAGCAAAGTAGATAATGAATGGGACAAGACATAACTAACGCCATAACCAGACTTTTGTTCTTTTATTATGCAAATGTCATGGGTAAACAGGGTGATATAGGAAAAAATGGCTATTTTAGGACAAAAGGTATTCTGGCCTCTTATTACTAAAAAAATTGAAAATCAATCATGTGACGGATTCAGAAATTTATTTAAAGATAAATATATTTAAAATTTTAGAATGGACACAAAAAGTTAAATATTATAAAAATTTAAAAATTAATTTATAAAAATTATAAAAATTATGGATAAATATATAAAAAATTTAGGATAAGTTCGTGCTTATCTGAAATTTTTAATGGATCCGCCACTGGTCATCAGTGCCGTCGGAGATCATCGATGGCCAAGTACCAGATTGTCATGACAATGAATACACATTAATATGTGAAAAATAAATCAATTATAAAATTAAGAATTCTCAACTTACGAAAAATTATTTGATTATTTTGATTTATTATGTTATCTGTGATTATTATCAATAAGTTTCATTCATATCTTTTATTTTCTAAATACTTACTTTTATTAATATATAAAAAATAAAAATTATTTTAAAAAATAAAATAAATAAATTTTATTAAATATAACCGTATAACATGATGAACCGAATCTATTTAATATTTTTTACAATAATGAATTATGTTTGACTTTTTATTATTATTTTAGATAAAGTGCGGATTTAAAGGTTGATTCTAGTTTTGTGGGTTAAGTGAAAGAAGCAAGATTAAAAAGAAAGACTAGCCTGACAATGGAGGCACTAAGGTCTACATTTAGGTTTATTTAACTATTATCTCCGAAGACTTTTATATAGAAAAACTAGCCTTATATTTCGTATTTTATGTTTTATGTATATGTCATGTCTAAAAAGAAGTAAGGTATATTAATCTTACATTAGAAAGGACAAAGAAAGGTATTAGGATATATAAACGGTGACGTTGTACATCTTATCAAACATGTCTTTTAAGAAAAGGATAATAACCCCATGATAAGTGGTATCAGAACGACCCTTTGACTATTCGATTTCACGCCGAGCGCCCATGATAAAGTAGGCAGGATAAACAACCGTGACAAAAAGACCAATCACAAGAGCGAAAGCTCGTGACGAGGGTGTCACAAGATTAAATGGGAAGAATGTCACGCCTGAAAAGAGGTAAGATACATTAATCTGACATCAGGAAAAAAAAAGGTTTTGGAATATATAGACTGTGACGTTGCACATCCTATCAGACATGTCTTTTAGGAAGAGGATAATAACCCCATAACATATGCTTATAGATCATAATATATTATTTGAGTTCGGATTAAATAAAAAATAATATTATCTTTTATTATTAAAATCACTTCTCGTATTTAATTATATGCGTAATTATGATTATATCTTCTTCGTATAATTCATTTTGTATTTCAACGAGAACAAGTTGTATACGAAACCTATAAAATCTCAAAATTCAAAGGTAATTAAGCACTCGAGGTTAGTTATTCTATATATGTTGTCTGGCAATGCCATGAAAATCTTAATAAGTTAAAGAACTGAACTAACCCATTGAACCAGCAAAACCCATAAACCCCGGAGGCTTATGCATAATGCATGCATGGTTTTGCATTCTTTATTTCTAGCTGCCTCGTACATGGTGGAACCCTAAAGAGGGGACAAGAGCCAAGATCCACGCCACAGAACTGGAACCTCCCACCTGGTGGCACCAAACCCTATAAGTATTATTTGTGTTTCAAAAATATGTCTTTTGTTTTAAAATGCAAAAACAATGCTAAACAGTTAACTTTTGTAAAAAAAACTACGTTTGAATTCAACCCAAACGCAAAAGCTAAAACTTCTAGTTTTTGCGGTTGGAAAAATGCTTTTAAGAGTTAGATTACAATTTTAATCTTCATTTACTATGTTTTTATTATAATTTAATTTCTACAAATACATAATTATATTTAACATAAATTATTTTTAAATTTAAAAATTATATAAAAATTATATATTTTTTCAAAAGCACTTCTAAAAAGCACTTTTCAAAAATAATTTATGTATTCATTTATTAATATTTTTATATTTTATCATAATTTAAATTAATATTATAATATGAAATAATTTAATTATTATTTAAATATATATTTTTTAACTTATAAAGTCATATCTAAAATAGTTATTTATTTTCTCAAAAGCACTCTTTGACGACAATACTAAACACATATATTTCAAACTAAAAATTCCAAAAAAGCTTTTCCACTATACATTTTTACCATACTTTTTCACCGCACTTTATAAAAACAATGCTAAAGTGGCCCTTAGGACTCCACCCTTCAACTTCTTCATCTTTGGTATTCCTAACATTGGCGGCATTAAAGAAATAAAAGAAGAAATGACAATAATTGTAGCTTCCCTTCTAAATATGTAAAGTTGGTAAATGTCAATGCTTTATGTTGTTATGACAGGGAAGGGAGCTTTAATTTCATATCGAATTTTTTTAAGATATATAAACAGTGATATTATATATTATATTAGATATATTTTTAAAAAATAAGGTAATAACTTTGTAATAAATGGTATCAAGGTAAAAATTAAGATATAATTATATTATGTCGATTGAACATATTTAGAATTAAAATAATTGGATAATAATTTGGGTAAGAGTGTTTAATTATAATGGGTAATAATTTGGGGCTTATATAAATAGGTTGTTTTGTTTTAATTATAATGGGTAAGAGTGTATTGGGTTTGGGGGGAAGCCTGGAAAAAATTGGATATTACAGATATGTGTTGGGCAATGGGCAATTGATCTCTGGTTTATATTGCAACTGGGACACTGGGGAATGGTTCATGTGTTCATGAAGCTGAGGTACAATTAGGGTCGTAAATGAGATGAGACAGATCACGAGTTATTTGAGTTTAATTCGGTTAAAATTTTGTTAAAATTTAATTTGATTGAACTTAATTTGAGTTTGAACTCGATTCGAGTTCTTAACGGACCAAATCGAGCTACATTCTACTTAACTCAAAAATATAAATATATTATTTTTTTATTTAAAATCTAAAATTTTAAACTTAAAATCTTAAAACCTAAACCCTTAAAATTAACAATTTTGAGCTTACACAACTTGTATATCAAATTTTTTTCTTCATTAGACATTAAATGAGACATGTCAAATAAAAAGTTATTCGAGTCTAACATGATCAATGATTAGTCAACACATGACTCAATTAGGCTCGAATAAAACTCGAGCCGAGCTGAGCTCAAATTTATCAGACTGATTTAAAATTACTTAAGTTCAAACTCGATTCGAAATCTTAACAAACCGAGCTGAGTTTAACACTACCCGAACTCGACTCGTTTACACTCCCGAATACAATCAATTAACCAACAGCAATGGTGGGGTTAGTATGAACCACACAACACAAAAACTGAGTGGCAACCGACCTTTCTATCTAAAACCTCACTTTTGCGAGTCCACACTTGGGACCCTAAGGCCCAAACCTCAATCTTTCCTTCCACAAAATATTCACTACAAAGAAAAATCCTGTCGGAGTATGGGTTGTCGAAGGATCATCATTAAAACAGATAACGCTGATATTACAAGTATGTCTAGTAGAGACTCTTCGTGGTAATATACTCGCTTCAGAGGTTCGCCGAATGATCAATTTGGATTGGGATGTTAGATTTTACAAAATTAGTCGTGATTAAAATAGAATTGCAGATGTGTTGGTTAGATCCAATCGTGAAAAACCTGTAAGAGAAATAATTTATACCGCTGCACCACCTTTTGTATATAATCTAATCAATGAGGAATTCTAGTCTCTTCTCTTCTCTACGTAACGGTAGTTGTTATTTGTGAGTACAGCCCATAAGTCAAATGGGCTTTGAGTCGATAAAAATCAATAATGCCAATATTTATAAAAAAAATATAATTAATGATTTATTATTCTTATATAGTTATTATTACAAATTCGTAAGAACAAAATCAGTGACACCGAGGTCTAGTTTTAGTCTATGATGCTGACCAACCATGATTTTTCGGTAATTAATGTTTGAGATAATTAAAAATATTTAGAAATTTAGAAATGTATGAGAATTTTTAAAAATATTAAGGGATTTAATTACAATTTTAAAATAATAATGGATTTAAGTAGCCATGGTTCAAGAGTTGCCATAATATCTAGAATTTTCATTTCAATCCTTTGGCAACCAACTACTAATTGTTTTGGCCGTTCCACGGTCGTTTAGGGGAACCGTTGATATTCAAAATTGGATTGTTGTTTGTGTCGGAACCACAGGATTTGGTGCACTTGGACCGCTCACCTCTAAGAATATGGTCAGGTGGATTTGTATTTGTCTGCCGTAGGGATGAAAAAAAATCTGATTATTCGGTTTTAGTCTTAGACCTATAAAATTTGGTAGATTTTTATTTGATATTGGTTTTGATAGGATCGAGACTGGTTTTAAAATTTAAGTCCATTTATAACCGGGATTGGATTTTGATTTTTTTTGACCCGATATTCGGTGGATACTCAATAAGACCGGGACCAATATCAAATATTCGGTATTGTTTTTTTTTTCTTATCAAACTTTTTTTATGTATGAATATTATGAGTATGACTAGTTTTAAAAATTTAATTTTTTAAGTCTATAATGTTTTAATTTTATTATTTAATATTATTATTAGTGATTGATTTTTTCTCTAATTACTCTTTTTTTAAATAAACTAATTGACCAGGTATCCGATATTGAAACTGGTATCCACCAATAACAACATCGATTCTTAAATTTTAGAACTCGATGTAATCAAAATCAAAATTAATTCTAATTCTTATAAACCGATGATTACCGAAACCAAAACTAATTTTATTTAAATTGATTAGATATCTGATCTTACCCACCCGTAGTATACCGCATAAGCCACCCACACGAACAATATAATGGAGTGGTGGAGACGTCACTCAAAACAAATCAATTTTCTCAAAGTCAAAAGTCATCATCCCTCGGAAAATTTATAGCCTCTCCAACTGGGTAAAGCTTAAGCCATGGGGAGAAGCCGCCACCCATAGAATCCATGGCATGGAGCACTAATTCCCTTATATAATAATTAATTATCTTTCTACAAGGAATTGAGTTAAATTCGAATAATGTTAAAGTCAAATCGATTTGTTAAAATTTTGAGTCGTATTTAAGCTTAAGTAATTTTAACGAGCTTAAGAAATCTAAACTTAACTCGGCTTGTTAAGAATGAATTGAGTTCGAGCTTGATTTAAGTTTTTTCGAGTTAAATATTTACTGATCTTTATACGTGTCGGACTCGAGTAGTTCATCCTTTGACGTATCTCATTTAAAGCTCTATCATGAAAAAAAAACATTGATATACAAATTATGTAAATTCAAACTTATTAATTTAAAAATATATGGTGTTAGTTTAAGGTTTAGAGATTTAGGTGATTAGGTTTGGGGTTTTAAGTTTAAAAATTTATAATTTTAATTATAAAAATTTTAAAAATAATATATTAATATTTTTAAGTAACTCACGAGTTTTTCAAATCAAATATCAAGTAATTCGGCTCAATTCGTTAAAAACTCAAATATAATCTAATTAAATTGGATTTCAATCAATTTAAACTAAAATAATTTATGATATATCTCGTCTTATTTATAACTTTACTTCTACCTGTTACAAAGGTTGAAATAAGTAGTTACTACATTAATCAGTCTCCGACAAAATTATACTACCAATAATTTTTATTACTCTCCGAGAATGTAGTGTTTATAGCATAGGTATTGTCGTATAGACATATCTAAAGCAATTAAGACAGTAATTTAAAATAAAATCCGAATTCTCTATCTTGGTCCAATCTACCATTCTTTCTAGAAATAGATAATCAGGGACTTAAACTAATCAACTTTTGTTCTTCACTTGGAATAAAAATGGTTCATTGATCTGACCCGCCATCTTCAATACTGGTTCAAATTTCAGGATTATGGGACTGAGATAACCATGCATGCAATCAATACGGTTAATGAAGGGATTTAAGATTTAAAGTTATAAATAAAATATAAAAATTTGAGATAAAAATAAATTTAAAAAAATATATGAACAAAGATGAAAAACGGGTGAGAGAATTATCTATCTTCGCTCTATGTAATTTTGTCTATATTGTTTGTCTATTTGGAGCGGAAATCATGTACCTATTTATCATGTTTCTTTTTATGTCTCCATTTTAAATTAGAGAGTTTAGGGTTTAAGGTTAAGGTTTGTGGTTAGGGTTTAGAGAATTATGGGTTGGTGTAGGATTTAGGGTCTAAGATATAAAAAATAATGGTTAAGGTTTAAAATTCAATTTTTTAATTTTTTTTTAAAAAAAGAATGATGCATCGTAAAAAGATAAATGATTTTTATCCGTCTATTTATTTTCTTCAACAATATATTATTATTATCATCATGCATCAGTTAACTAATTGAGTTGTAATAATATTTGTATCAAAGTTGGAAGTTTGAACCAACCCAACCTTGATCTTCTCTTCTTACCCAAGACTGAGAAAAGTATGAACTTTGAACCAACAAACAAATTTTGGGTGGGAAAAAACATGGCTCATTTGACAAATTTTCGACAAATTATACTTTTCAAAATCCAGACATGTCTGGAAAATGTGTAAAAACTGGTCCTGAAAAACATTCCACTAAATTTCCATCCTTTTTCCACCACTTACAATTCTATTGATTTGCAGCTCAAGCAAGGCTCATGCACTTTGTCAAACCCTTGTAAGAAAAAAAAAACATGGGTGTTTTAGATAACATGTTATAAGTTTCAGACATAAGTAGCTGGTTCCAACAAGAAAACATAAGTGTTCGAATAATTTTATTTATAAAATTTGTACGTTATCATCGTAGATTATTAAAATGTTGTTTAGTTAGGTAAAAGTACGGACAATTTAGAAATGTGAAGATGGCAAGAAATTTTAAGTTAATCGGTCTTGCTTAAACAAACAAATGACGTAATTAGCGAAAGTTCCCTTCACTGACGGACCAATTTCGCATTTGGAAGTGTAATAATATTATATTAAAGAAGTAAATATTGGTCTGCCCTTCCTCTGTTCCAACTCTTACTTCAATTCACGTGCCTTTGACAGTGACCTCTTGCGTTACATGCAACTATATAACATGCAAATTCTCTAAGCTTTTATCATCTCAAAAACCTTCCTTTCTTAAACCCTGAATTTCTAGACCAAAATTTCTCTCTGAATACTCGAATTCGAATATTTTTCGATGGCTGATATTCACCATGGGAACCCTCCTTTGATTATCTCCAAGATTGCCATCATCGGAGCTGGTGTTAGTGGCATCGCGGCTGCTAAACAGCTAGCTCGGCACAACCCGGTTGTGTTCGAGGCCACGGATTCCATAGGTGGGGTGTGGAAAACATGTGCTTATAACTCCACGAAACTACAATCGGCACGTAAAGATTACGAGTTTTCTGATTTCCCATGGCCTAATAGAGATGATCCGAGTTTTCCCAGTCATGTTGAGATTGTGGATTACTTGGAATCATATGCTAAACACTTTGATGTGTTGAAGTTCGTTAAGTTCAATTCAAAGGTGATGGAGCTCCGTTTTGTTGGTCACCAGGAATCTATCGAGCTTGCTGGAAATCCTGGTGCCTATGCGAGTCCATTGCCGGGCCACCCTGTGTGGCAGATTGCCGTGCAAACTAACAAATCAGAAATCCTTCAGGTCTGTTGCTTTTGTATTTTTGCATCATATAACCACTGATATTCGACTCATTGCACGATTGATCCGACAAATTAAAAGGGTTTAATGCTTACATGCTCTTGACCCTAAATTACTTTTCAGTGGTATGCCTTTGAGTTTGTGGTTGTTTGCATTGGGAAATACGGGGATATACCCCAAATCCCAAATTTCCCTAACAACAAAGGACCTGAAGTGTTCCAAGGCAAGGTCCTCCATTCCCTTGATTACTGTAAGCTGGACAAGGATGCTGCTACTCAGCTACTGAAAGGGAAAAAAGTTGCAGTCATTGGCTACAAAAAATCAGCCATTGATCTAGCTGTAGAATGTGCAGAAGCAAATCAAGGTAAATTATCTATTAAATAAGTAATCTATTATAGTTTAGCATTGTGCATTTCTTCATCCAGATTAGGTGCTAACCAAGTGATATAATGAAACTAATTATTCTTATCTGGAAATAATTGTCTCAGATCTTATTGAGACATAACAATAGTGCTTTTGTTGCCATACGTGTAAGATTTGCTGTAGTGTTGTCTGGGGGCAGGTAGGGGCCAAGTGGTCATGATTTTCCACGTTAGGAAGGTCGAACTTTGCATGAAAAAGGTTAAGTTTCAAACGCTTGACCAAACGAGCCATCCAACCACGCATGGTTTGATTTTTAGGGTGGTTGGACTTTTTTGACCTGCATGTTTTCAACGTTTCTGAAACATAACATTGGAATTCCAACATGGGTTTTTAGACTTTGATCAGCTTGATGATAAGCTGGTCCAGGTGGACAAATCAAGAAACTTTTAAAGAAAATGACATGTAAATCTGTCTTAATCAATCTTTCCCATATTAGAAACTTTTCAAGTTATTTCATTTGCCAAATATGTAAAATAAGTAATTCAATATAGGTAAGTATGGTGCTACTGCTAATTTCTAACTTACAGGGCCAGATGGGCAACCATGCACCATGGTAGTAAGGACACTTCACTGGACTGTTCCGCATTATTGGGTGTGGGGTTTGCCATTCTTCTTGTTCTATTCAACAAGATCTTCTCAGTTCCTCCATGAAAGGCCTAACCAAGGCATTCTCCGGACCTTGCTCTGCTACCTGTTATCTCCCTTGGTGAGTCAATATTTCTCAACTCAAAACACTTAAAAAGACGAATACACTTACATATAAACTGATATAGATGATGCTTTATTTTTGGCAGAGGCAAGGAGTTTCGAAGTTCATCGAGTCCTACTTGCTTTGGAAACTTCCATTGCAAAAGTATGGACTGAAACCAGAGCATCCATTTGAAGAAGATTACGCATCATGTCAGATGGCCATCATGCCAGAAACATTCTTCACTGAAGCTGATAAGGGGAACATTGTTTTCAAGAAATCATCGAACTGGTGGTTCTGGAAAGAAGGAATCGAGTTCGATGACAGTACCAAAATGAAGGCCGATGTTGTCATTCTTGCAACTGGTTATGATGGAAAGAAGAAACTCAAAACTATTTTACCAGACCCATTCCGGAGTTTAATCGAATATCATCCGTCTGGAATCATGCCATTGTATAGGTAAAAAAATTATCATAGAAGAGAGCTTGGTTTGGGAGTTCTCCATAAGATTTTCTTAGACTAATTGATGTAAATTTACTGTTTTTGGCAGGGGCACGATCCACCCATTGATACCGAACATGGCTTTCGTGGGTTACATCGAAAGTGTCGCGAACCTTCATACGTCTGAGCTGCGTAGCATGTGGCTTGCTCGATCTGTAGACGAAAAGTTTAAGCTCCCAAGTGCCGAAAACATGCTGGAACAGATACACAAGGAGATGGATGTGTCAAGGAGGACGACCAGGTTCTACAAGAGGCACTGCATTTCGACTTTTAGCATCAACCACAGCGATGAGATCTGTGAAGAAATGGGATGGAATTCTTGGAGGAAGAGAAGCTGGTTTGCAGAAGCCTTCAGCCCTTATGGCAGTCAAGATTATAGCAACAAAAACTAAAATGATCACACAGTTAACTAATTTTTTTTATTAATGTGCATCTCAGGAAAGAATTAGCTAATGCTGAAAAGGAAAATAATAAATGTTAATAAATGAAGTAGAAGTAATCATCAATTCATCATAGAGAGTCATTCAATTTCAGTGTCCTTAAAAGGACTTTTAGGGGTTTCCTGTATTTTTCATGTCAATTGAAAGAGGGGAAAATAAAATAAATAAATAAATGAATGAAAGAAAGAAAGAAACATGTTCTTAACATCATTTTGATGTATAGAATCAGTGTCAAAGGAATTATTATGAATTTAATACGCGATAATTAATGCCAACACGATCATCTCTCCAGGATAGTAGATGTTTGTTGATCTAATACAAATGAGAAGCTACAAAACTGAATGACCGCATTCTGTGTGCTCGTTTAACCAAGTTTAGGTGTTGTATATTGTCTAATGTGGTTTTGGAACATACCCGTCAACAGCAAAGTTTCGAGTGGCAGCCGGGATTGCTAAATGAATTCAATCGAGTTCAGGCCTTGCAATTATTTGACAGCCAAGTTGAGACCTGAGAAGTACAGGAACACGACGATCCATTTAATTTAAACTTCAACACACACACACACGCACATTCTATGGTGAACTAACTCACGTTTCAGTAAGTCCAAAGGCCAGATCCAACATGTCATTCTCTTCATCACTTGGATCTTCTAATTTATCATAGTACTCCATATCCTAGCAAAAAAAAGTTAAATAGTTAATCCCAAATAGTTGGTGAATAGCCATGAATCAATCAACAGCAGGAAAAGTATCTGATTAGCATACCATCACTATGACATGGCATGTTGAGCAGGCAAGTGAGGCCTCACATGCTCCTGAAACAACACCAGCAGACATTAATTGTAAGCAAAGAACTGTAAATTAATCGATCAAGTAAATAACCCATCTGTGTGTTACCAAAGCATGTTAACTTGTATGATGTATCACAAAAGAATAAGGAGATTTAAAATCACACAAAGCTATACTTTAATTGGTAATGCATCCTTCATGTGAACAAAATGTGTTTCAAGACAGACACATCATCACAAAGGACTTCAGTAAACGGATTACTCCAGGTAGACAACAGTTAGCAGAGGAACGATACAAAATTAATGAAAAGATCAACAATAGATCGCAAGCCTTGCCTTCAAGCTCTATATCATTTTGGTGAGCTGCTTCCATCATTGACATTCCAACAGGGACTTGAATGAGGATTTCTTCTCCATCCTTTGAAACAAATGTGACAGATATCCTGAAAAAACATAGTAAAGCAGAGATGGACAGTTATAGATTAAATGCTTATAGACCCATAAACTGTTTAAAGAAAAATGTTGGGGGGTACTCTCAAAGTCCAGACTTTTGTCGTAAATGAATGAATTGCAATCTGGATCTTCCACCAACTAAAATTTTAAGATCCCGATTGTGCAGAGATGGACAGTAAAGCAGAAAACACACAAAGTCCGATTCATCAAGCAATCATAGGCACCATGATAATACAATTTTAATTTAGAAACTTACGTTTCTTTCTGTTCATCCTCTCCCTCAGAAGCATTGTTGGAAGCCGAGGTAGAAAAAGAAAGATCATGGGAAAACTTTACAAACTATTCCCTAAAAGTGAAATCTTCTCTCTTCAGATAAATAATTGATACAGAAATCCAATTCTTACCCCAATTCTGTGAAGTGCAATACCAACTATAGGGTAACATAAGTATCTCCATCATTCAAGATAATTAACAGGGACAAGCTTATCATAATCACAAGAGTTAACTATAATTCATGTCCTAGGCTGGTTTCAATGCCAAAATATATAGATAATGCATGCCACCCCCACCCTGAAATAATAACCACTGACCGGAGAACGCTGGTATTGTCCACAGGGCCCTTGTCTAAATCTTGTTCTAGAGATGCAAGTATATCCGCCTATGAAAAAAGAATGCAATTCGGAGTGAAGTCAGTAAAAGAAAAATCATTTTCATTCAAATCAAGCTTCAGTAAGAACCCGCAAATTATACCACTGTAACTAAAGCAAAATGGCTTGCTTAGAAACTAGAAGAAAGTCTCAAACTTTTATTAAGAATCAGCTCTAAATATTTATAATGCCAAATTTCCACAGAATCAAACAGTAACAAATGAACCCAAACTGAAAGTAGTAACAAACCTTTCGATAGTTCTTTGGCAATCCAAAATCCAACTCTAGAAAGCCTAGAAATCAACATAATTTGATGTCATAAAACAGAGCCCTGCCCCTGTTTAAAGGAGAAAGAAGCGTCAAACTGTTGACAAACATAACAAATATCCAAAAGGACTAGCTTTTGAAGCTAATTAATCGAAAAGGTTCAACTGGGTATTCAGCTAAGACGCTGCTAATCAATCGGTATAGGCTTCAATCTCCGGAGAGCTCAAATAACGATAGAATCAATTGAAAAATTAACTTTTGAAAAATTGTCAAGAATACAGGAAAAATAAAGAAGTTTTAAGAACAGATAGAATAGAATTTAGACGAGAAAGAATTGATAGAGAAGGAGAAAGATTTAATTCATGGAGTAAATTTTGCACACCCCTTTTCTGGTACAACATAAACTATAACCACTCAGCCAGCCTATTATTTTTTAACAGCTGTCATAACAAACATTTCCATCAACTGAATAACATTCTTCTGGAAACTCTTAAAACGGCATTGTTTCATCTTCAGCAGAGAAGTCTTCATACTCACAATGCGGCGTCGTTTCATCCCTCTCCAAAACGGTCACGTTTTCCTTCAAGCTCTCCTGAACCCCCTCTTTGTCCCCAATTCGTAAATCCTCAGAACAAATCGCTAATGTTCTCCCCTTGCCTTCATTCAAAATTTCTAATTCTCCCTCCATAAACATAACAATACCCTCCGCTTCAGCAGATCCTTGACCCCAAGGGTCAAAATCTGAAAATTGTGATTGCAGAACAGTAAAATCCTCCCAAATAGCATCCTCCTTTCCAAGGTTCGTCCACTGAATCAGAAGTTGAGTGACTGCTCGATTCTGCCTTTTTACCATTCTCTTATCCAACACTGCAGCAGGGTATATTTTCAACTGACCATCGTCTCCGGTCTCAGGCGGATCCAAAGAGGTAACATTCTTCTTCCCGACCTTTCTCTTCAAAAGACTAACATGAAACACTGGGTGTATCTTTGAGTGATCTGGTAACTTGAGTTTATATGCTACTAACCCAATTCTCTGAATTATCTTGTAAGGGCCGAAGTATCGTGCTGAAAGTTTTAGGTTCTTCCTCAATGCAAGAGAAGTCTACCTGTATGGTTGTAGCTTCAGGTAAACATCTTCCCTAACTTGAAATTCCCTTTTCGATCTTTTTGCATCTGCGTATTGCTTCATACGGTTTTGTGCCTTGATTAATTGTTCACTGAGCAAAGTCTTCAATTGTTGTTTCTCAATTAATATGTCTTGCACTGTCTGCACTAATGTTTCTGTTCCCCACTCCATATGTGATGGCTTGTATCTATACAAGGCTTCAAAGGGAGTTACCCCTAAGGCTGTGTGATGGTTGGTGTTGTACCACCATTCAGCTTGGGGTAAAAATTTAGCCCAATTGCTTGGTTTAAGGAAACACATACTCCTTAAGTACTGTTCTAAGCATTGGTTGAGTCTCTATGTCTGACCGTCAGTCTCAGGGTGGTAGGCCGTACTGAAATAAGTAGTTGTTCCCATTTGTTTCATAAGCTCCTTCCAAAAAATACTAGTGAAGGTTTTATCTCTGTCCGAGATAGCAACCTTAGGGGGACCATGTAATTTATAAACTTGGTCAAGATAAGTCTTAGCAACTTCCATAGCTGTATAAGGATGAGTAAGGGGTAAAAAATGATCATACTTAGTGAACTTGTCCACTATCACCATAATGCAATTGTACTTTAGAGAAGGAGGAAGACCTTCTATAAAGTCCATAGTAATAACTTCCCAAGCCTGTTGAGGTATTGGTAGAGGCTGCAAGAGTCCTGGCTTAAGAACATGCTCAGACTTGGTTCTTTGGCAGACTTCACATTGAAGTACATATTCCTTTACCTTTGTTAACAGTCCCATCCAGTAGAAGCAGGGTTTAATCCTCATATAAGTAGCTTGTATGCCCGAATGACCTCCCTGAGGAGAGTCATGCAACTCCTTAATAATCTGATCTCTCAATGGGCCAGTAGATCCAACATAAACTTTTTTTTAACCTCAATATCCCATTAGAATAAGACCAGTCAGCTACCTCTTCTTTGCGTACTGTTAATACAATAATCATCTCCTGGGCCTTTTCATCACCAACATAGCTATTTTCAATTTCCTGAACTCATCCTGGTATTAACACAGTAGCATTTAATTGGGAGAATTCTGAAATTTCTTCATGTTGTCTAGAAAGGGCATCTGCTATAATATTAGTCTTTCCTTTTCTATATTGGATTTTATAATCCAATCCAAGTAATTTGGACAACCCCTTTTTTTGTATAGGAGTAGAAAGTTTCTGTTCCAGCAAGTATTTGAGAGGCTCGTGATCAGTTTTTATGATGAAGCAACCACCCTCTAAATAATGTCTCCATTTGGATACGGCCATTAGTATAGAAAGATACTCTTTTTCATAGATAGATATATCAATATGTTTGACTCCCAATGCCTTGCTTAAGTAAGCAATTGGCCTTCCTTCCTGAGATAATACAGCCCCAATTTCTTTTGAACTTGCATCAGTTTCCAAACAGAATTGTTTACTGAAATCAGGCAGGGTCAGTACTGGTGCCTTACACATTGTTGTTTTGAGCTCCTCAAATGCTTCCTTAGCCTCCTTAGTCCATACAAAATTGTCCTTTCTAAGAAGGTTTGTCAGAGGTCTGCTAATTCCTCTATATCCCCTTATAAATTTCCTGTAATAACCAGTCAAACCTAAAAATCCCCTTAGAGATTTAAGGTTCTGTGGAAGTGGCCAATTTTTCATAGCTTCAATTTTAGTCTCATCTATAGCTACTCCTTCTGCAGAAATAACATACCCCAAATATTTCACTTTTTGTTGACCAAAAAAACATTTATTCCTTTTTGCAAACAAGTGATTCTCTCTCAAAACTTCAAATACCAACTTTAAGTGAGTAGCATGAGTAGACAAGTCAGAGCTGTAAATCAATATATCATCAAAAAAAAATCAATACAAACCTCCTCAAGTACTTCTCAAAAAGTTGATTCATCAAGGACTGAAAGGTTGCAGGGGCATTAGTGAGGCCAAAGGGCATTACTTTGAACTCATAATGCCCTTGATGTGTTCTGAAAGCAGTCTTCTCTATATCTTCTTTCTTAACTCGAATTTGCCAATAACCTGACCTTAAGTCAATTTTGGAGAAAAAAGTAGCTCCAGTAAGTTCATCTAACAAGTCCTCTACCACTGGAATGGGGTATTTATTCTTTACTGTCATTGCATTCAATTGTCTATAATCCACACATAACCTCCAACTCCCATCCTTCTTTCTCACTAATAGACATGGAGATGCGAAAGGACTCTTGCTTGTTTGGATTATTGAAGAAGAAACATTTCTTTAATTTGCCTTTCAACTTCTGTTTTCTGATGATGAGGAAACCTGTATGCCCTTAAATTTACAGGTTGAGATTCTGGTTTAAGAACAATAGCATGATCATGACTCCTGTTTGGGGGCATTCCTCTTGGCTCTTCAAATATCTCCTTATATCTTTCTAATAACGGTTGCAACATATCAGGAACAATAGCTTCCTCGGTCTCCAAATTAAGCATGTAAAGCTCTCCCATCAATTCTGGATCCTTGCCACTTAGCTTCTGAAATTTGTTGTTGGAAATTAACTTCACAATAGGCATCTTCCTTCCTCCCTTCAATATTATCTCCTGACCTTCTTTCTGGAATTTAAGTGTCATTTCCAGAAAATCCAAAGTTACTGGGCTATAAATTTTCATCCAATCCACCCCAAGCACCATATCACTACCTCCCAATTGTAATACTCTAAAGTCATGTTCGAATATATGTCCTTGCATTTTTCAACTTAACACCTTACACTGAGCTGTGCTATATAACTTTTCTCCATTAGCAACTGTTATAGACAGAGGTGGAGTTTGTAATAACTCTTTCCCTTCTTTAGCCCATGTAGGAGTTATAAAACTATGAGTACTTCCACTGTCAACTAGTATATTCAAAGGTTTACCTCCAATAGAACCTTGCAGCCTGAGAGTACTGCATCCCACACTGCCAGTAAGAGCATTCATTGAAATTTTCAGCTCTCCTTCTACCACCTTTTCTTCTGAGGGTTCCTTCCCTTCATCCTCTTCTTGCATCAACTCCTGATCTTCCATGGAATTCAGTTGTTTAACCTTACACTGATGGCCTGGCAAAAACTTCTCTCCACACTTATAGCATAAATTATGAGCTCTCCTATAATCCATTAAGTTTTGCCTAGGATTAAGGGAAACTGACTTCTGTATAACAGTGGGACTGTAGTTTTTGAGTGGCATACCCTTCTGTAAGTTTCTGGTGCCCAATCTATGTTTTCTGTTCTCAACTTCCAGTGACAATTCATGTAACTTAGCTTGTCTGTAAGCTTCAGTTAATGATCGTGGTTGATGAGCCTTCACCTTGTGTCTTAGTTCTTCTTTAAGTCCACTTATGAAGCTAGAAACAAAATACCCTTCCTCTAATGAAGCATTGTGCATCAACATATACGGTTGCATCTCCTCAAATTTTTCTTGGTAGTCTTCCACCGAACTTTTCTGGATCAACTTGTTAAATTCTTCAATAACATCATAACATCCTTTATCACAAAATCTGTGGCATATATCTGCAGCAAATTCATGCCAAGTAACCCTATGCTTCTTCATAATATACCCATCAAACCAGGTCTCTGCCTTTCCCCCCAAATACATAGTTGCAACTTCCACTTTTTGCTCCTCTGGAACTTCCATTAAAGTAAAATATTTCTGACATTTTCTAATCCAACCTCTAGGATTATCACCATCAAAAAATTGAAGTTCAAGTCTCGGCTTAAATCCAGATCCATTATGGCTAGAATTAACAACACTTTGATTCATCTTTTCTAGCATATAAGGGTCTTTAGGTGAACCCCATCTAGTTTCAGTTCCAAAATTAAGTTTCTGAGGGTTAGAGCTCCCAGCAAAATTCACATTAGGTCTTGAAGCTAATAATCCAGGTTCAGTAGGTTTAGGAGTATACCTACCAATATCCTTCACAACTGTGACATGTACATGCTTTTTTCCTTTGTCTTTTTGATGTTCTTCCCCCGCCTGATCCTCATTTTTGCTCCCCGAATCAGGTTCCTCTGCACCTCAGGACACAGCTCGAAGAATACTCTCCAAATACATCTTGTTTTTAGTTGCCTGTGATTCAAGATTCACCATCCTTTTTTCCCAGCTAGCTTGTTGATTCTGCCACCATTTGGGAATTGCTTCCTCATTTCTTTCCTGGTCCAGTTGTAGTTGTATTTTGTTCATTTGTTGCTGTAGCGCCATTAGATCCACGTTATCTGCCATGTTCTGATTCTTTTTGGGTCTACCCAGCTTGATGATTGGATCAAAAACCACTCTGATTACCAATTGTCAAGAATACAGGAAAAATAAAGAAGTTTTAAGAACAGATAGAATAGAATTTAGACGAGAAAGAATTGATAGAGAAGGAGAAAGATTCAATTCATGGAGTAAATTTTGCACACCCCTTTTCTGGTACAACGTAAACTATAACCACTCAGCCAGCCTATTATTTTTTAACAGCTGTCATAACAAACATTTCCATCAACTGAATAACATTCTTCTGGAAACTCTTAAAACGACACTGTTTCATCTTCAGCAAAGAAGTCTTCATACTCACAATGCGGCGTCGTTTCATCCCTCTCCAAAACGGTCACGTTTTCTTTCAAGCTCTCCTGAACTCCCTCTTTGTCCCTAATTCACAAATCCTCAGAACAAATCCCTAATGTTCTCCCCTTGCCTTCATTCAAAATTCCTAATTCTCCCTCCATAAACATAACAAAAAAAGAACATACCTTTCTGCAAAGAGAGAAACAGAGGAAATTGGAACCAGGCTTGGGCCAATCAAAGTAGGATTTTTTGACCCAATGTTTAGGTCAAAGGCCTTTGCGTAAAGAGCAGAGGATCCGAATTCCATTCCCCGATGCAGGTGCGAACACGAGTCAATCATCGTCGGTTCAGCAACGGTTCCTTTTAACTTTACTTTCGAAAGCCCTTTTAGGGACCCGATGTGGGATCCACCATCCATCACCGTCAAGCTGAAGCCATCTGTTGCGCTTTAGTTCGCGGGTAAAACCGTAGAACCTCCCTTCACCACTCACCACTACCCGCCACCTCCATCGCCGTCTCCATCTGTTCCGTTTCAAATTTCTATTCACTCTTTTGCTCAAGTCTTTGTCTATTCTTTAGTTCCTCCTTTCTCGAAATTCAATTTTTCATTTCCCCCAAGAGAAGAAAAAAATAGGAAAAATAAATAAATGAGCTTCTCTTCCTGTTACACCACCGGCCTCCGTCTCACGCCCGACCGCTCCAACAACCTCTTCTTTTACTCCCCTCGAAACTCTTTCCGTATTCGCGAATTTCGCGCTTTCAGACGACGGTGCCGTTTCAAGCTTTGCCGCTCCAACCCGACCCTCCAAAGCCAATCCAATTTCTCTTCCGCTGACAACTTTTTTCAGAATCTTACTTCCCTCCATTTTCTCGCTCCAATTTTGGGTCTAACTTCCGGCCTCGCTCTTTATTTCTCTTCACGGTTTAATTTAGCGTCTGGAGGTAGAAACAATGCCTGCGAAGTCGGAGAGTGGGTTTTGTTCACCAGTCCGACGCCGTTTAACCGCTTCGTCATCCTCCGGTGCCCCTCCATATCGTTTGAAGGGAGTGAGCTGATGGAGGATGTGAACGAGAGGCTGGTGAAGGAAGATAGACATTTCGTGAGGCTGGATAGCGGGAGGATGATACAAGCGAGTATAAATAGAAGGGAGGAGCCTAGTGAATTAGAATACCAGAGAGTTTGTATAAACACGGAGGATGGCGGTGTCGTTTCTATTGATTGGCCGGAGAATTTTGATTTAAGCGGAGAACATGGATTGGACACGACGGTGTTGGTGGTTCCGGGAACGGCGGAGGGTAGTATGGACGAGAAGGTCAAGGCGTTTGTTAAGGAGGCGGTTTTTTGTGGGTTTTTTCCGGTTGTTATGAATCCTAGAGGCTGCGCTAGCTCGCCCCTCACCACTCCGCGGTAACTATTGAGCTCTGAAAGTGTAATTTGTCATATTTCATTACTTTTTTTGTTTATTGCCATTTGTTTAAAAATGATTATCATATGTTTAAAGTGAGTGGGAATTATTTACTTGAGAAACTCATATGTTTCGACAGATATTAGTTTCTCAGATAGGATAATCAAAAGAATTACTATCTAATATAAGCTGGGTGCTTTGTTTTTCCCTGAAAGTTCATTGAAGAACCGTCTGAAACCAAGCCTGCTTAACGACTTTATTCATGTAGGTTGTTTACAGCAGCTGACAGTGATGATATCTCCACAGTTATACAGTTCATCAATAAGGCAAGACCGTGGAACACATTGATGGGCGTTGGCTGGGGATATGGTGCAAACATGTTGACAAAATACTTGGCTGAAGTTGGTGAGAAGACACCTTTGACGGCTGCGACTTGCATAAACAATCCTTTTGATTTGGAGGAGGCCACAAGATTGGCTCCTTATCACATGGCTTTAAATGAAAAACTCACTGGTGGACTTATAGATATTCTAAGATCTAATAAGGTTGGTTATTGCTTAAGTTCAAAATTTGTAGCTTTTTACTCAAATTCACTTGACTGCTCTGGTGTTTCAGTAGTAATTCATTTGATTCGTGAATGATCTAGGAGCTATTTCAAGGCCGAGCAAAAGGGTTTGATGTGGAAAAGGCTTTATTGGCCAAATCTGTTCGTGACTTTGATAAGGCAATATCTATGATCTCTTATGGCTTTGACAACATAGAAGACTTTTACTCCAAATCTAGTTCGCGAAGCTTAGTTCGTAATGTGAAGATTCCTGTTCTTTTTATACAGGTACCTTCTAGAACTTCTGATGCCAATGCTATCACTTTGAGGTACATGCATTAAATGTCAAATTTCTGATCTTTGCATTCTTGCTTCAAAAAACTCATATGTAAATGGCAGAAATGGACATTGTTAAATTTACCTGCTTTAGTGATAAATACTGACCAAAGGTCTTATAATCTTGCATTCTCATTTGGGAAGATGTCTTTTAGGACTTGCCTTGCGATAGCTTGTATTTTTTTTTCCTGTTTCTCTCCTTTGCATGTTTGTACAGTAGCTCAGAACGTAACTCCTCCTTTGGGAAGAGGAAACCTAGATGGTAAACCAATTTTTTTTGTAAACTTTTCTTTGTACAGGATGATGACGGATCAGTTCCACTGTTCTCCATTCCACGTGGATTGATTGCAGAAAATCCTTTTACCAGCCTACTACTCTGTTCTTGTTCTTCATATAGAGCTACAGTATCTTGGTGCCATCATCTTACTATTGAGGTAATGTCTTCATTTTCTCTCCTCTCATATGTGGTCCTTCATTCATTTGGATTTTGAACCCGGAACAATTTAAGTCCTACAGAATTCACTTCATATTTCATGATAAGATGTTTCCATTTACCAACTATATCCTGGTTATTACAAGGTATGGTAACCGGGCTGGAGTGACATGTTATGTAGCTTATGTCATCATACTTGATAAAGTTTTGCCATGAACATTGCAATTGGTTTTCCTCATTATCATTGGTTTATATAGTGGCTCACTGCGGTGGAGCTTGGACTCCTAAAGGGCCGTCATCCACTTCTAAAAGATGTTGATGTCACCATCAGTCTTTCAAAAGGCTTAGTTTTCACAGAAGGTAGGTTGACTGGTAAAGGACGAAACACTGAGAAGCTTTTGGATCTTTCTAGATCAAATTCTATAAATGGCTATTCTGTTGGTCCTACAAGAGACATGTTGGAAGATGGTGGTACATCTGCTAGCATCCACCTTCAGTCCGGACAAGATTCACTCAAAGATGTGTCAGCTCAGACCAAACCTCTTGAAGGAGAGATGGTCAAAGAGGAAGCTGTACCTGAAGATGGAGAAACAGGGGAAGTTTTACAAACTGCACAAGTAGTTATGAACATGCTTGATGTAACTATGCCTGGAACTTTGAAAGAAGCAGAGAAGCAGAAGGTAGGGGCTTATAAACATAGCAGTTTCTTCTTTTATCTTACATGTAGTATCATTCTGTGTTTCAAAAATGTTAATACATATTCATCAATTTCTAACCTTCAGTTTTCTGTAGTTTGCATCAAGTATAATCTGAATTTTGAACAATCAAAATGATAAGCCAATGTTAAAGGACGGCTTCTGCATGTGTGCTTGTGGGTAGGAAATATGTAAACTGTACAAGTTCTGTGACTATATTTCTTGAATGAGTAATTTAAGCTTCTGGGGTTTTTCCGTATTTTGTTTGACTTTCTTAAATCAGTTTATGATTTTCCTCATGGTTTGTTGATATCTATATTTGTTTTCCCTTTAAAAGTATTTTATGGAAAATTCAGCTTATATGATGTTATTTCCGATTATTATTTTCTGGTGTGGCAGGCTTGGTTATCTAAGCATCAATTTTAATCTGGCATGATGACTTCAAGAATTTCTAGATATGAACTTTAGGTATTTGAATTAAGCATTTGGAACATAAATTTTTAGGTATGTTATATAATCTTAGTATATAAATCCAGGTCTTGGCTGCTGTTAGTCAAGGAGAAACAGTTATGAAAGCTTTGCAAGATGCTGTTCCAGAAGATGTTCGTGAAAAACTCACCGGAGCTGTATCTGTTATTATGCATTCTCAAGGAACAAATATAAAACAGGGGATTGAGTGGATTCCCAAAATCCAATCAGGGTTTGAGTCAAAAGTCCAAGAAAGTGCCAGTAATTTGACTCAAGAAAGTGCCAGTAAAGCTCATTCTACAGATGAGATAAAAAGAGCTCAGGATTTGGCTAATGGGACTGATAGCAATCAAGTTGGCTCGGAGAACGCTACTGCTGTACAGGGATCAGAATCTCGGCCTTCAGACAATATGAATAAGCCTGGGGATGCAGGTCAATCTCAACCAGCAAGTGGAGATCTCAGTGATATTTCTTCTTCAGTCAAGAATGATACAAATGAATTGGGAAAAATTCTTGAAAATGATGATCTCAACAAGGAAAAAGCTTCTCCGCATGCTGACTTGATTGAACCAGGATCAGAAACTAGTGCTAAGCCTAATTTGACTACCCAACCTGAGAAGGAAGGTAGCACAGATGAAATACTTAGTGGAGAGTCCAAAGAAGACCGAGATGGGGGAGTAGGAGGCCAAACTGAAACGAAGGATGATAATAATTCTCAGCTAAAGGAAGAAAAAGTTGTGGATTCTTTGACTGACCAAAATAAAGTGGCATCTGCAGGATCTTCTGAAGCCCAACCAGAGGAGGGGGAAAGGATCGATGATCAGAAAAAAGATCTGCAATGTGCATCCGATCAAAATAAGTCCATCGCCGATTCCAAAACTGCATCCTTCAATGTTTCTCAAGCATTAGATGCTCTGACGGGGATGGATGATTCCACCCAATTGGCTGTTAACAGTGTGTTTGGTGTGATAGAAAATATGATTGATCAACTTGAGGAGGAAAAAGAAAATGATTCTAATGTTGGAAATGAGGTTAAGGCTGAGAATACTGAGTCTCTGCCAAAGATGCAAGAATCATCTGGAGAAATAGAGGGCAGTGAGAATGATAACAGATTAAGAGAAACCGAAGGCAGTAAAAATAACCAGAGTATGATTTCCAATAGATTGCATGATCCTCCCACACATAATGATCATGGCAATGGTACAGCCTTGCAGGATGACTCAACAAGTAAATGGCTGCAGAAGGAATCCCCACAAATTCCCGTTCCATCTGATGAGACTGGTAGTGATGATTCTAAGGGAAATATTGCAGGCAGTACTTTAGATTTTCCAAGAAACATTGATCGTCTAGTTGGTCATAAACCTCTGGATGATTATTCAGATAGACTTATAAATAGCATTTCATATAGTAAATACTTCCACAGATATTTGCTTTCAAAACAAAGTACCAAACCTCTAGATGTAGATACAACTACTGCTTTATTTCTCGACTATTTTCCAGAAGGTGGTCAGTGGATGCTCTTGGAACAACCAGGAGAGAACAATGATTCTACTGGTGATCTTAGAACTCATAGCAGAGAACCTGAGGCACCAGCTGCTGAAGTGAGTGAAATGGAAAATTGCATTGAAACGTCATATGAAATATTAGATACCGAAAGGCAGCATGATCCTGTTAGAGAGTTTGAGACTATAGGCAATATGAATGGAAATGCTGAACAGGACTATAGGGGGTTAGAGGAAATGATGCATCTTGTGAAAGTTACTATTTTGGATTCTTTGAGGGTGGAAGTTCATCGCAGGCTGAGTGCATCTGACATGGAAGAAATGGAATCTCAACTTGCTATAGATATTGAAACAGTTGCAAATGCAGTGTCTCTGTCTATTAGAGATGAAGAGGAGATTAATGATTTTGAGGGCAGGGAGAGTGTTTATGAAAATACCTCGGATAAAGTTGGTATTATTAATGGAGAGACTGTTATCAAGGTTATTTCATCTGCTGTTCAGAGCACAAATTATCTAAGGAGAGTGCTGCCGATAGGTGTTATTGTAGGATCTAGCTTAGCTGGTTTGAGGAAGTATTTTCATCTATCTACAGTTCATGATGATGATCAAAGTGAAGATAAAGCTGCTGAAAAAAGGCAAATATCTCAGAGTGAAAATCATGGTAGTACTAGTATAACGGATATTGATCAACCACCTGTTTTTAAAACTAGTGAAAATGATATTTTGCATGGCCCCAGTAGCAAAAAAGAGGTAGAAAGCGGTTTGAAAAGCCTAAACAAAGACGGTGTCATGGTTGGTGCTGTTACAGCTGCTCTGGGAGCATCAGCTTTGCTAGCTCCACTGTCAAACCAGGTAATTGTTAAATTCTTTAGAATTTTATATAACCTTTTATATCTGTTTTATTGGCTGGTTAAACCTATGTGCACAAGCCTGGTCTAGCAGTGATATCATTGGCTTGTTACTAAAAATTAAGCAAATTCTGGCAAGTAATAAGGATTTTCAACAATATTATTATCAGCAATGTGTTCTTTGAATTTATTGTCATACTTTAGGTATGAATCTTCTCTAGAAATTAGGCTTATAATTACTTTATTTAATTGCTACTAACTATTGTTTCATGTTTATATCATGGTTTGATTCCCTGGGAACCTTTTTGACCTTGCTTCCTATCTTTCATGGTTAAATGACTAGTTTTCGTTTTTGCCAAAATGGTCATATCCATTTTGCACCAAGAGTATTCAACGAAATGTTGAATTACTTTTAGTTGAAAGATTTTTATTTCAAACTTTTAATCTTCTATTGTCATATACCATGCATGTTGATTGTGCTTTATATACTTTTTTCCTTATCCCAACTTAGCATTCTTCTCATTCTTGCTGGTGTATAAAAATGCAAAGGATCTACTAGAAGAAAAGGGAACTGCAGAAAGTTTGTCCAATACATTCGAGGAGAAAGTTCATCAGGATAAAGAGCCTGGAACTCCTGAGGAAATAGTAGATGACAAACCCCAAATCAACATGGTCAGTAGCCTTGCAGAGAAAGCCTTGTCAGTTGCTGGTCCTATTGTACCTACAAAGGAGGATGGTGAATTGGATCAAGAAAGGTCTTTATCATATGCCTGATTTATGTTTCTGTTGCATCTGAAGTTGTCTGTTGTTTGGTATTCTTCGGCACTCTACTTACGTGTGTCTTTGTCAGCAGATTAGTTGCTATGTTAGCAGATTTGGGACAAAGGGGTGGCATTTTGAGGCTAGTTGGTAAAATTGCCTTGCTTTGGGGTGGTATACGTGGTGCAGTGAGTCTAACGGATAGACTTATCTCATTTCTCCGTATAGCTGAGCTCCCCTTACACAAAAGGTATTAAGTGGCTGGCAACTTTCCTACCCACCTTTGAATTCTATTTGAATTTACAGTTAAGAGTAACTTGGATCAATTTGTTCAGGCAAGAGAATGTATGCTAAATGTTTTAAAACATTTTAACAGACATCAAACACGTTTGACATTTCTGATATATATCTAGGTGCTTGGTGATGGTGGTGTTATACTTTTCCACCTAGATTTATGTTTGTCATCTATCTTTTCTTTTTGTACTGATGTTGTACGGTACCTCCTGTGTCCTGCTTTCTTCCAACAGGATTCTTGGCTTTGTTAGCATGGGTCTTGTTCTGTGGTCACCAGTTATTGTTCCATTGCTTCCAACTCTTGTGCAGAGCTGGACAACAAATAATCCCTCCAAGGTTGCTGAACTTATTTCCATTATTGGCTTATACGCTGCTCTCATGATACTTGTGATGTTATGGGGCAAAAGAATACGTGGTTATGAAAATCCACTTGAGCAATATGGTCTGGTTTTGAAATCATCAACGGTATGGATTCTAGCTTAAACCCTTTATTGAAGAAAAATCTAGATGGAGGGCCATTTATATTTATCTCATATTTTAGCTTCTGATTCTTACCATGCATGTTGGCGTATGTGTTTGAGGTTGTTTCTTTTGTGCACCTGATCAATTGAGGGTTTGGTTCTGAGAGGAAATCTTAAGTTTAACGGTTATGAACAAATGCTATTATCCTAGACAGAGTGAATTAATATTCTCTATTGTTACATGCAGATCAGAGGTCTTCTGACTGGCTTGATTGGAGGAGTCATGCTTGTTATGCTAATACAATCTGTAAATGCTTTGCTTGGCTGTGTCAGCTTATCTTTGCCTTCAAATTTTCTTCCATCATCTGTAGATTTCCCCGCTAGGCTCAAAGTTTATGGGAAACTGCTTGTGATGGCTGTTAGAGGAATTGTTACTACTACTGGCATTGTGGTAGTTGAAGAACTGGTTTTTAGATCATGGCTGCCTGATGAAATTGCTGCAGATTTTGGCTATCATCGGGGAATTATCATATCAGGATTTGCATTTTCTTTGATCCAGAGGTAACATTCTCTCTCTCTTAAAACTCATTTCCCCTTTCTTTTCTTTTCCTTTTTCTATAGTATGAAGTATTCTTTTGGTAAGATTTTTTTCTATGTATTTGAAAATCTGCTATTATTTAAATAAAAATAAAAAGGCTGCTAACAGTTTCCCCAATAATTGTTCAATGGGGATTGCAGGTCTCTAATGGCGATACCCGGGTTATGGCTTTTATCTTTAGCATTATCTGGCATACGACAAAGAAACGAGGGCAGCCTCTCAATTCCAATCGGTTTACGAGCTGGGATAATGGCTTCAAGTTTTGTTCTACAAACAAGTGGATTTCTAATTTACAAGGCAAACCATCCTCTGTGGGTAACTGGAGCTTACCCCTTTCAGCCTTTGAGCGGAGTCGTTGGCGTTGCATTGGCTCTAGTGTTGGCAACCATTTTGTATCCAAGACGGCCTATACCTATGGAACACAAGGACCTGAAAACTAGCAAAGAAGATTAGATGGAGAGTTATATGGTTTAGAAGGACAGCAGCCTTCGCTTCAAAGTGGTGCATTTTGGGGGAATACTACTGTGTAACAGGTGCCGGTCTGCACAGTCAAACATTGTAATTCTCACTCCGTGGGAGTGTTACTTGTACATGCATGTGAGAGAAGATTTGAAGCAACAAGAAAAGGTGGGATATTGTGGCAACATTGTCGTGGTTTTTTATGTGTAGTTTAGGCTATCAGAATTGCAGAAGAGAAGAAATAGAAGCAGGGCGACGACATAGCAGTGTACAGTACAGTTTGCAAGTTTTGAAAGTTCAACCTTGTACTATATAACAATAATCTAATACGTATACGAGTGGTTCCCTTGAAAAAGGACGATCTTTTGCTTGAATTGAGGGGCGCAAAATGCCATGTTCAAACAATGCCGAAAGAAACAAAATGAAATACAAAGAGCCTTTTCTTTCTAAATCCTTATCCAATTCAAATTCCATAACAACAATTATTATTCTCCAGAAAAGAAGCAGCCCATTGTTGTTCATCTCCTTCGGTTTACTCCTCAGCCAAAGGAACTGATTCAGCCTGTAACCACAAACCAGTAGCAATCTGGTTAAAAAAGAGACCTTGAAGAAACGGAGATGTGAATGAGAGATATTTACCAGTTTGCGGTACTTAAGAGCGTAGAACATCTCGAGATAACGGCGGCTCTCATGGCGTTCAAGGTTGGAGACATGCTTCCAGAATCCATACACTCCGGTGAGGGTCAATAGTCTCTCGGAGTAGATCTTCCATGTATATCTGGTTTTTCCAGACATTGGTATTTCGTTATAACATAAAACGCATGCACAAATATGAAAAAGTAGAACAGATTTTGTGGGAGCTTACTTCTCCTCTATACGTTTCAAGCCTCCTTGTGAGATCTTGTCCCAGTGAGATGGATCCGCTTTGCACTTCTCAAAGAAATTGACAAGTATCTCGGCAGCTTGATCACCGTGGTATGGATCAATGTTGAAACCGGATTTGCCATGGACAATGATCTCAGCTGGTCCGCCATTGCAAGTTGCGAATGTTGGCAAACCGCAAGTCATTGCCTCCACAACTGTCAATCCGAAAGCTTCATACAATGCAGGTTGTACAAATGCACCTTTGGTGTCACAGATGTAACGGTAAAGCTCTCCATTACGGATACGGTTCATTTGGGATGATATCCATCGGAATTGGCCGTTCAAGTTGTACTTTTCGATGAACTCAAACATCTTCTTCATTTCAGCTTTCTCTTCCAAATCTTTTGATTCCTTTCGCCTGTCTCCACCTACAACTACAAGGTTAACCAACTCTCGCAACTTTGCATTCTTGCCGTACCACTCCACAAGTCCAGTTAAATTCTTGACACGATCCAGCCTTGCCATTGTAAACAGAATCGGCTTGTTGCGGTCATTGAGCACACATCTGTCGGACAATCATGGACAAAATGTTAGATCAAACAACAGATGCTTGAGTAATCGGTTTTGCTAGTGGAAAACTTGCACTTACAAGTGTTCTTCATTCTCAACTTTGCTGTAAAGAAGGTCTTCGATCTCGGGATGGAAATGCTTCAACCTCCTCTTCTCCTCAGTGTAAGGGAAGTATATCTCCATATCAGCACCGGGGGAGACAATGTTGAATTTGGGATCAAACACATCGATACCATGTACAACACGGTAGAGACCAGGTAGGGTGAAAGCTGTATGGCTCTCGTACTGACCTACAGTGTCCTTGCTGGGAATCATTAGAGAAATATACCGTGTTAATGATCTTCATCCGCCGAGTTAGAGAATGGGATTTCGAGAAAATATCAAATCAAATACTGAGAACATAAATCATCTATATATACCTTCCTGCAATTTCCTGGAAAGTACTGGTGATGATGAAATCTGTGTGGTTCATAGCAAAAAGATCAGCAGTAAATTGGCAGGAGAAATGGTATTTGTCTTCAAGTTTCTTCCAGTAGATATCTGAATCTGGATATTTTGTCTTCTCCAATGCATGGGCAATGGTACACTACACAAGGGTGAAAAACCAAGTCATTGTACCGAAATGCGATCGAATATATGAGAACATATAAGATCCTAGTAAATTAGTTCCACACAAACCTGTGTGACACCCAATTTATGGGCGAGCAAAGAGGCGACGATATTGCCATCACTGTAATTTCCGATGATCAGATCTGGCTTGCCTTGCAATTCTTTGGAAATTTCATGAGCAACATCCTGTGAAACAAACAAATCTAATAGTAAATAAAACAAATGTGATCTACCATCAGAGAAATGAACATAGGAAGTTCAATGGTTCAAGTGGTTCACCTCTGTGTAAGTTTCCAAGTATGGCCAGACTTCGAATCTTGAGATCCATTTACGCACAATTCCCTTCTCTGTTCTGAAGGGTATTCGAAGAATATCCGAGTGCTCTGTTCCGTATACCTTCTCAAGTCTTTGACCGCAGGTTGTTCCGACAGCGTCAGGAAGAAGTCTAGTAATCTGAAATGGAAACAAAGAAATTAGACTATTAAGATGGCCAAATCATATACAGAAGCCCAAAACTACTAGCACAGTCAAGAGCTCTCACGATGAGGATACGAGGGGTGATGTTGAGCCCTTGCTGCTTGATACGGAGGAGCATTTCGTTCTCCAAAGCTCGGACTTGATCCAAGATATAAACAACCTGGCCACCAGTGTCAGGGTACCCCAAAACATTGTCTTGAGCAAAGTATCCGTGTGGAGTAAGAATCACAACATTGAACACCATGGGGATCCTCCCAAGGAACTTCTCAAGGGTGCAAGGATCAGGTGCCTCAAGAAGATCCAAAAGGAGTTGGATCATCTCGAGCACACGTACAGAGGTGTCACCCCAACCTCTCTCCAAGCCAATTTCCTGGAACCTGTGTTCGAATTCGGCATACGGTGTCTCGTCAGGCAGTGTACCAAGATACTCCTCTGCCTTCCTCAGAACATGTTGGAGAGAATTCAGGTTCTGAATTCTATCATTCAACATCATGCTCTACAAACAAAAACAACTAAAACCCTCAGTATTTTAAACCCACAGAGACAAAACAGACAATACCATGAATCTACCAAATCTAAGTATCAACATGCAAGGAAAACTTTGTTTATATGGGACATATACCTTGCCCTTGTGGCAGTGGACTCTGAGGAATTCAAGCAAAGGCCGCATGCTCTCTCTGTCATGGAACAACTTTGCCGAAAGGTGGCGATTGAGGAACTCCACACCATTACCAATCGACTTCGAAAGAGTCGGGCGAGGGAAAGATGAATTGAAGGGCTCAAAATCCAATTCCAGAACAAAGTTTCCATTTGAACTGCAAAACAAAGTAAAAAAAGAAAAACATTGTCAAAAAACCAACAAACTTGAATAAACAGATCAAATGAACTCTACACTACAGTCTGTGTGTTGTTACCTTCCATCAACAAGCTCTTCCTTGAAGTGAAGATACTCAGCAACAGAGAGCTCTTCAACAACAAGGGCGTGAACGTTCACTCTAATGTACTCCCAAACACCAGGCCGAGGACGAACAGCAAGTGCAACCCATGGGGGCAACACGATCGCTTCCTATTAACACAAGGAAATGACCAAGATCAAGATTATGTAACCAAAATAAACGAAGAGAAGGTTGAGAAAATGGTTTATTTTACCTGACTAGCCTTCAGTATCTCAAAAAATGCACCATCAGCGAGCTTCTTCCTGTTTTCTTCAGGCACAGCTTCAAACTCGAGAATGATCTGATGGTGTTGCAGAATTCCTTTTCCTTTACCCTCGATCCTACAATAAAACACAACAATCATATAAGCAAATATAAACATTTCAAAAGAAAAAGAAAAAAACAACATGCAGAGCAAATTTGAAGTAATCTTTTGAAGATTACCTTGAGAGCAAGGCCAAAATCTCGTTCCTGTGAGCAATAAGAGTCTCGTCCAAACGCCCACGGAGACTTTGGACGCGGGTAAGTGCACGCTCGGCCATTTCTTTGAACTGAAAAAGAGAAAACAGAGATCAAAAACAGAGTAAGTGTTAAAATCAAACTATGCTTATTGTTGGACTAATTTTCAAATCATATGAGATCCTTTTTTTTATTTAACTCTTAATGCAGCTCAAAGAAAATCCTTAAAACCATCACTTTGAGTGGATCATATGGCACTGTTTCCGCCCCTGTTCAGCCCAAAAAACATGGTTGCATTCCGGCAGAGTTTTGTTTCATCATCATGCAAAATTTGAGAGTGGAATGACAAGAAAAACAGAACCCCCAGAAGATCAAAATAAGAACAGCAACATGGGGAATGAAGTGAATCCTTCACCAAAAGTTTCGAACTTAAGATGAAGAACATAAACTGAACTGCAGAATAGATCAAACATAAAAACTAAACTAAATGAACTAAAGAGAGAATGGAAAAGAACAGAGCAACAGAAAAATCACCTTAACGAAAGGATGGATTTAACGCAATGAAGAAAGTTGGAGTCGGGAGGGAGTTTATAGAAGAAAGGGCAGATAAATTCTGGTAAAAAAAAAAAACTTGAAATATTAAAAAAAATAGAAAAAAAAAAGTAAGAATCTTGAGGACTTTGAAAGAAATTTCATAAGCCGACAGATTTTTCTAGTCTCAGTGGCTATGTTGGTAATTCCAACGTTAACGAGATGTCAAATGTGTCCATCTCTGCACAAAAAAAGCAGAGAATCGAGGAACCGGAAAGAAAAGAAGCCGCTAGTTTGCCCGAAAATAAAAGAAAATGCAGCGAATTAATTAAACTTTAATTAAAGAGCAAAATATTTAAAGTAAATGCCAAATGCCTTAGACATTTTTATTAGGAAAATATAATTAAAATAATTAATCTGTGGGGTTTTTTTTTGGTACAATTAATTTCCATATATTTCAATTTTGGTAGAAGAAAGTGGGTCTAAATTGTTTAGATTCAATTTTTTTTAACAAATTAATAGTGATTACGGTAGTATCTGGTTTTGATTCAACTTTTAATCGTGAGTTTAGGATTTATAATAATATGAATAAAAAATTAAATTTTAATTATAAATTTAAAACCGTTAGATTTAGACTATTAAATTTCAAAAAGAGTTTATAAATTTTAAAACTAAAACGTTTGTGAGAATTTTATAGAATAATCATTTATAAAAAATAACATATCCAAATGATACAAGAAAAATTTTGATACACATATTGTATAGACTAAAGTATAATATTTATGATTTAAATTTTAGGGGTTAAGATTTAATTTAAGAGTTTAGATTATAAAATTATAATTTAATATTATTGTTTAAAATTTAAAGTATAATATTTATGATTTAAAATTTTTTAATTAAATTTAAAAGTTTTGGATTTAAATTATATAATATCAAAATATATTTATCAAAATTTTATGCAAAATATAAATGTCAATCTTTTTATAAATAGCTTAAAAATATTTTTTTTCATTTTCTAATTTATGACAAAAGTGCAAAGTCAGAAACAGTATAAAAGATGAGTGGGGTCTAAGGCACGTGCTTGTGAGTTGTGATCATCAGTCATCAGAAAAAGATCAATTTTATGCAAAATTTCTGCAAACGGTGTTAAAATTTCTCTCTTTTTGAATGTGATACAATAATGGATAAAATACATTATAGGTCACTCAGCTATTAGTAATAGGTCACTTAATTTTAAAAGATTATGAATAAATTATTTAATTAATAATTATTACAAATCAGACCATTTAAAAAATAGAAGTTACAAATAAGTGATACAATTAATTATTATAATAATTAAATTGTGATTTTATTAATATTGTTGGTTATTGTTTACGGTAGTTGATAAATCCCTAATTTTATTATAAAATTATTAATATTATATCTCATAAGTTATGAAATTACCAAAAACTTTTGAGCTTTATCCCGTGACGGATTCAAAAATATTTATCAGAGTGGGCATAAATCAAAATATTTTTAGGGCGGACACAAATTATAAAAACCTTAAAATTTCAGGTGGACACAATCATAAAAAATCAAAAAATTTAAGGTGGGACAAACCCACCCTCTCATACTCGTGCATCTGTCACTGACTTTATCTAAGTCGCTTTATATCGACACCCTCTCTCTCGACATGCGTATAATTTAACCAATAAAAACCCATCATAAAATAATTTCTAACAACTAAACTCGTTTGTAAATTTTTAAAATTGAGTTATCTATTTATAATATTACGAATAATTAAATACCTTGTGATAAAATTTACTCTGTAACGTACGAAATTTATTATGGCATCTACCATGTAGTCTTAACAAATCATCTTACATCGTTTTCCCCACCTACTAAACCCACAGACCCAAATTTTGCAAAGGAAAAAGGATCTTCTTTAGCATATGCCCCACATAAAAAAGAACAAGCAAGACAATTACAAATACACCCCCGTAAATTTTGTGAAATTAGATTAGATTTTTTTTTATGGAGACCACTTGTTAGGTTCATATTAAATTTTATTTTATTATTTTAATTAATATTTTTATATTAATTTATTTTTAAATAAAATATAATATTAATAAAAACGTGACTTGACATGATATGTAGAACGTTTAATCGGACACCGATAAATTTTGAAATATAATGTGATAGAAAAATATTTAGGTATCAAAGTGGAAAAGTGTATAATACAAGGATTAAAACAAGCATTAAGCCAAAAATTAAAACTCAATACCGCCTCCGCCCCCAAACCTTACAACCCACCCGTGGTTTTGTTGTTACTTTCATTTCATAATACCGTTTTTGTCTGGTTTTTTTATTGTTATTTCAGTGTTTAAAGTTTTGGTCTCATTAATTCTGATCAATTCAGGTCGTATATTTAATTTTGGTTGGTAAATTTTTTAATAGAGATTTTTATATACACAACGTCTTAAACTTAAGACTTATTTAAACGAAACCAAGCTATTTATCATTAAGACCATCCCCTGTTGTACCGCTTTTGTCTGTTTTTTATCCTCGTGTTAGGATCATTGTCTTATTTAAGATTACATGTATTTAATTTTTGTATTTTAAAGATATTATTTTAATCAAATAGCTGTGGAAAATATTATTAATTTAATGGCATTTGGATTAAGCATATTTTTTTAAATGGTTCATCCGAATACAATAAGAATCGGCCACGTAGTTCTTTCAGGGATAATTTAGTCATTTGGACGTCCTCAATAATTTGTTAGCATTTTAATTTTGACAACGATGTTTTGTAGGCCCCTCCACCTAAATCCACTATGGATAAGTCCTTGCAGGTAGAATTTGGTCTACCGAACACATTGAATTTCAAATTTAAAAACTTGTAAGGAATAAGTTTACGTACAATTACGTATATTTGATAGTTTAAACTTTAATATACTAGTATGTTTTATACTATATTCAAAATTATCACATATTTGGTCTACCAAGTCTCATCAAGTTTGACCCGGTTCGAAAATAATGTTAATAAACTCGACTCGAATTCGAGGTTCGACGAGCTCAGATTTTTAAATTTGGGTTCGGTTCGGGCTCAAAGCTCATAAGACTCAGTTCAGCTTGACCCAAAATATAAAATTTTATTATATTTTTATATAAAAATAGGACATCACTAAAATTTCTTTTCATAACGAACACCGAAAATAAAATTCAATATTCAAATTGGAAAAAATGTCTAATTTATTTTAATTAATTTATTTATAATGAATTCCTCTTATTTCATTTTATTATTTTTTACTAAAAATATTACTTTTAGTTTATATATACCATATATATAATATAATTATTTCCAGTTTGTTCACGATTTTTTCGAGTCAAACTTGGGTAGGCTCGGCTTGTTAAGATCTCGAGCCAAGCCCGAGTCCAAGTCGAACTCACTCGAGCTGAGTTTTGATAAGTTAAGCCCAAATAACTTGCAATTCGGTCTGGCTCATTATTACCCCTAGTAATACATAAGTTGTAGACAAGTTTAGTAGAAAAAAAACATATATATAAAGATGATTGTCATTAGGGACATTGTGTTAGGGTAGAGATGAATATTTGATTAAGGAAGATATTTCATGAGTTGATTGAGTAATAATATTTGATAGTTTAAATTATTTAAAATTTTATTTTATAATTCAAACTTTGTTCGTATATTTTCAAGTTAAATTAAATTTATTTTCCGAGTTAATTTTTTTACTCCTAATTAGTGATGTACTAAGGAAAAGAAACAAATAGATAACATTTTATACCAAGGATTTTTTGGACTAGTTATCGATATACGACTTATTAATTAATTATTTAATTAAATTTTATAAATATTTAATATAAAAAATTATTTAAATTTTTATTTATAATTTTAAAATTTAAACCTCTAATATTATTTAATTCTAACTCAACTAAACTAACTAATTGTTGTTGTTGGAAATTTAACATGTTGAAGATGGAAGCAATCAACGATTTGGGCTTTGGATATGAAAGAGACACTCAGAGATAAAGGCTTTGCCCTAATTAGATCCTTTGTTATCCTCACCCGCCCTGCATCTGGGTTTTCGCCGTCGCTGAACCTGAAATATACGTGAAGTCGAAGTCCCTTGCCGCCCTCTTTGCCACCTTTTCTTTTAGAAAAAGGAACACAGAGAAAATAAAATGGGAAGAGAAACTCCAAAACACCAACAACAGGTTTCTTACACGGTGGAGCAGCTTGTGGCCGTCAATCCTTACAATCCTGACATCCTACCTGATCTCGAGAACTACGTTAATGAGCAGGTCACTTTCTCTATCTAATGATCACGTCATTCGAGTTTATTGATTTTCATCATCTGAGATTCTTTGTATGTGTTGGGTTTAAAGTTCCTGAGAATACTGATTCTGGATCTTTCTGTATTTGGCGGGATGATGTTGTAATCAGCTTTTATTTTATTGGATACTCTACATAGATTTGGCTGTTTCTTTAATCTTTTAATCTGGACTGTTCAAATTTCAATAACGAACAGTTTCTTAAATCTTACCATTAGCTGATAGCATCTAACATTGAATTGTTACGAGATCCTTGTTAAATTTGATAAAATCTCTGAGTTTATGTTTAGGTCTTCTAGCCCTGAAAATCTTGTAGCTATCCTTTACTGTTTATGTGGAATGTAGTTTATGTGGTGAACCCCTTCAATATGTTCTTAATACTGTTTGAAAAACATGTCATCTGTTTGAACCCCAAATGGGTAACTCTCTGTTTTTTGGAAGTTGCTAAGATGATTACAAAACTCGTCTTTGCCAGGTTTCATCGCAAACATACAGTCTGGAGGCAAATCTCTGCCTTCTTCGTCTTTACCAGGTACCACCATTCACTCATATCCTCTCATGTTTGGGGTTCTCTGTTTATGTAAAAGGAAGAATGGAAGAGAGAGAGAGAGAACACCTCAGTGTTCTTGTAGTACTTTTAGTATCCTATTACTTAATATTTCTAGTTTAGCCTATCTTATGAAGGAAGAAGATGAAGCGAAACATAAGTTTAATAAGTTACTACTTTTCTTAGTTTTTACTGATATGATATTTTCTTTGTCATTGTAGTTTGAGCCTGAGCGTATGAGCACGCAAATTGTTGCACGCATTTTGGTTAAGGTATGTTTTGGTTCTTGTTTATATCAAATTAGAACTATTTATCAGCTTATTAGTAGCCAGTAGGCTAGGAACTGTCATTTCTAATGATTTCTTTTTCTCCTCCCCTTCTGCTTTTGTGCAGGCTCTCATGGCAATGCCAGCTCAGGATTTCAGCCTTTGTCTCTTTTTGATTCCAGAGCGAGTGGTATCATTCTTGTTGTAGACATTTCCTTTTTGATTTACTTTTTACATTTATACATCAGCATTTATGTATGTTTAATGGGTGTTGGCATAGTCTGTTTGTCTTGGCTTTTGGCGTTAGTCAAGTTTTGTTGAACATTTTAAACAGTAACAATCTGGATTTTCAAGAGATCAGTGCCTACATGTGAAAAATAAACCTGTAACCCTGGGGAAATTGAGAAAGTAAAGAATTCTTGTTATCCAGAAAATTATGCCAAATTCATTAGTCATTGGTGTAAAATTGAAGATGTGTACTTTTCCTTGTTAAAACTTGGAAAATTCTGCCTATGACTGCTAGAAGTGTCTAAAACCTGTATATTTCTATCTCAAGTAGGTCATAATAAGTAGTTTGTCATACGATTGTATAGCCCATTCACGCACTTGTGAGAACTATTCAGGGAAGCGCACTTTTTTCAAAGCTATTATCATTGTAAGGTCTAAAATTATATCTTATTCGGTTTTATTGTTCCACTTTACCGGAAAATGTTTTCCTCGAATTTAAGTTTTTGCAATCATAAGTGACATTTTGCATGTAATATCAGCAAATGGAGGAGCAGTTCAAGACACTGATTGTTCTCTCACACTATTTGGAGGTATGTATTTACCCTTGCTCAGTAATCTATTAACAGTGATGGGATTGATGATTTCAGTGTAAATGTCTCGTTTGTAGACAGGGAGATTTCGTCAGTTCTGGGATGAAGCAGCTAAAAGTCGTCATATAGTTGAGGCTGTGCCAGGTAATGAACTGTGATGAGATGCTCTTTTTTTATTTGAAACAACTAGCGATGCATCAACCTATGAAGTACCGCGGCTTACTAGAGTATTGAATGCAGGTTTTGAGCAGGCAATCCAGACATATGCTATCCATGTCCTCTCCTTGACTTATCAAAAGATTCCAAGACCTGTACTCGCCGAGGTATGCGATCTGCATTTATAGTTGCGATTTAAGACAATCTCTTATGTTTGATACTTCAAACTTGTTCTTTTATTTGGTTGCTCGACAGGCAATTAACATTGAAGGCCTATCCTTGGACAAATTCCTTGAACACCAGGCGACCAACAGTGGTTGGATTCTTGAGAAGGGCCATGGCAGAGGTCAACTGATAGTCTTACCTCTTAACGAATTTAATCATCCTGAGCTAAAGAAAAGTGCTGCTGATACTGTTCCATTGGAGCACATCACCCGTATTTTCCCCATTCTTGGTTAACTTGGAGTTACTTCCTCCATTGTTTTCTTGACATTGCCACCTCTGTGTTTGTTGTCTTGGATATATAACAAGAACAAGTCTATTTTAGGACAGACTTGTCAAACTATCTCAAAGATTAGGTCTGAATGGGTCCTTTTTTATTTGCATTTTGTCACTCATCCGAAATTTAGAAAAATAAATATATATTTTTTATTAAAATAAGGAATTAAAATATTTTTTCATCAAAATAGATCTTTTAAATATCTTTTTATTTAGATTCTTAAAAGTTAACGTGTGATATTGTTTAGAAATATATTTAGTACATATTTTACAGATTATATAATTTATTTCTGTTTTGATGAAAAATATTTTAATATTATTTTAATCAAATAAAATACTTTAAATATTTATATCGACCAAAAGAATTTTATTTAAGTACTTAAATAGAAAATATATATTTTAAGTATTTATTTTATTATATGTCGTAATTTTATATTAGGCATAAAGTTACCGTTTAAATTTTTGATCACTTGAGTATATATTTTTGGTGTAAATAACATTTAATGTTAAATAAAAATTATTAGTTCATTAATTCATCATTAATATGACATGTAGCATGTCTTGTTTACATGATATTTTATTAACATGCCATCTTTATTTTTTTAAAATAATATTTATTTTATGTTATTTTTAAATCCATAAATAATGACATGTGGTTTATCTAATTGATTGATGATGAACTTTATTTAAAATAAATTTTGATAAAATTAAAACGTTAAAATTATTTATACTTAATAATATATAAATTAAAGTGATAAAAATCAAATATTATGGGCTGGTTTTAAATTTATGCTATTTTATTATTATATACGAGGGATTTTCAATGTTGGTCGTTGCAAATTTAATAAATGTTTCGAAGTAGAGATTATTAGGTGTTACTGTTTATCACGTCATTAATAGTCTAAGCAATCAGAACTTTTTATCTTTAAATAACTATCTAATAATTATTCACCCACTAATTACATGTAAAAAAATAATATTTTAATTTAAAAAAATTAAGATAAACGATTTTAATCGTTTAAAATCATAAATAACGTGGTGATCAGGGTTCAGCTAATAATTTTATTTTGGAGACATTTTTGTTTACAACAATTCTCAAATAAAAAAAAAGCTGAAAACGCTGCGTTTTCCCTAAGCGAGCTTTCAACGAACTTACCCAAGCCCAAAAAGCTGATCATATTTCTCTCCCTTTTTATTGTTCAATAAAAGGCTCATAATATTTCGAAACCGTAGAAATCGCAGTCTTAAGTACCCAAACCAAGTGAAGGGTATTTATGTAATTCAAGACTCATTCGTCCCCTAGCTCTCGATCAAAATTCCAAGCCGGTCACTACTTTCACTTTTATTCCCAATCCTCTAAACCCTAACTGATAGGGAAGATATAAATAAAAAAACCAAAACCCTAATTACTCTTGCAATCTTCGATTCATTGGCGTTAAATCATTAATTATCTGCGACAAATTGCGAATTATTATCAATGACTTCCTCGAAGAAACATTACAAGGAGAAAATTGCTCGTCGCAAGTAAGTATAAATTGCTTTCTCATCAATGCTTAATTTTCTTTAAACGTCGTGAAAAATGGATATTTGGTGCTTTATTTCCCTTAATTTCGATAATTAATGGATTTGAGATGGAAATTAATTGTGCAGAGAGGAAAAAGCAGAAGAACCAGAGCAGCCAAAGTACAGAGACAGAGCTAAAGAGCGAAGAGAGGATCAAAATCCAGATTATGAGCCAACTGAATTAGGTTCCTTTCATGCTGTTGCTCCTCCTGGAACTGCCGATCTTCGGTTAGATTCTGCATCCCCCCTAACTCCCTAATTTGATGCATTTTTTAATAAATATATGCTATATGTTTTATTAAAGTTGCTCTTCTATAATAATTTAATTATTTTCTATATGAATGTGTTTAGATCAGCCGATGCTCACAAGATATCTATTGAGAAGAGCAAGTACCTGGGAGGTAGGCTTTTCAGTATTATAATTTGAAAATATTAATAATTTGATTGGTAGGATGCTGCAATTTATTTTCTTATCTTGATGGTGTCTGCTACATTCAGGTGACGTGGAACACACCCATTTGGTGAAAGGGTTGGATTATGCTTTGCTTAACAAAGTTAGGAGTGAGATTGATAAGAAGCCCGATGATGGGGAAGAAACTGATGGAAAGTCTAGGTAAGTAAGTTTAATTTGGTTTCATGTCAGTCGAAACCAATGTACAACATTTTTAAGTAGGCTGGTAAAAACATTGACTGAATTGAAGTGTTTGGACGGTTTATGTGATACAAGTTTAAAGCCGTTGTTAACTGTTTTGAATTCATTTTTTATGTAATTTATAAATGATTTTTATTTTTACATATTGAAAAAATAAATGTTTTACATTACAAATAATGAAAATAACTTATAAATATCTTATATGGATTATTAATTGTTTTTACTTATATGAAAAATTACCTGTGTAAAAGACTGAAAATTTATCAAATAAACGTAAAAAAAACATAAAACAAATCTGTTTTTTCAAAATAAAGTGAAAAAAGCCAGCTGAACCCAGCTGAACTGAACTGATCTCACCCTATTTCTAAGAGTTAGTACAAAGCTTAAAGATTTTCTTTGGGTTTACTATTTGCTAACTGAATGTGTAATTATTCTTTCATTTTGTTAGAAGGTTATCAGTTTTTTTAGGGCTATGTAGTCGTTACTAATATACAATACAATGGTTGATTGGTCTTTTATGCTAGTTGCTGGACTATCTATACATTTAAGTTTCAATAATTCCCGATTTATTTTTTGATTGTAATTGATAATGTTGTAGAGTAATTGTTCTATAAACAAATGTTTTTTTTGTTCTGACAGAAAATCAAAAGAAGACCAACAATTATCATTTCGAACAGCCATTGCTAAGGTGCAATATTTTTCATTATAAGTTGTGGAATATTTTTTTCAATATAGTTTACAAATTATTCTTTTTATTGGTTTAAGAAGCTGTTCTGACTGTCACTTTCAATTTTTCTTTTCCAGTCAGTGTATCAATGGATAGTGAAACCTCAAACCGTTATGAAGACAAACGAAATGTTTCTACCTGGTCGAATGGCATTTATTTTTAACATGGTGAGGATCTTGGACATTCCCACTCTGTTCGTATTATTTGGGGGGGTTACTATGGGTACATCTCCGTGCATGAAAATTTTTGAGCATTTAGTGGTGTAATTGGTCCATGTTTGCAAATATACTCCCCATGCTGTTGCACACCAACAATGTTTTGGTTCTTAGGTGGTCCAGTTGTTGCTTATAACTTGCATGCTAATTCAACCTTGAAGTAGAAACATTCATTTTATATACTTCCTTCAAAGCTACTTTGTATTTGGGATAAAATTGAAGAATTGTGCCAAGTTGAATGTTGTCAATTTTAATCTTATAATTCCAATTTCCTGACTGAATTTTCCTTCTTTTTTTTTTAACCCAGGAGGGTGGATATTCTAATGATATTCCAACCACCTTGCACAGGAGCAAAGATGACTGTCCAGTGCCAGATGTCCGTATTTCCATAATTTATTCGGGATTTTTTTATTTGGATGCTAAATGGTGTTTCAGATGTTGATTACAGACTTCTTGTGCAGGAAATGGTTACTGTCAATGTTGATGGGTCTGTGCTTGATCGAATTGCTAAAATTCTGTCATATCTTCGCCTTGGGTCATCTGGGAAGGTTCTCAAGAAGAAAAAGAAGGAAAGAGATGCCAAAGGTATTTTGTGGTTAATTGTCTATTATAATTTGAAGGTTAGCTTTTTAATATGGGTTCAATGTCGGATCAACAACTTTATATGTTGCTTATTGCTTTTATCTGTGATCAAGTTTTATGTGTTTTTTTTTTGTTTTTAATATGTATCCTTTTAGTTTTTGTAACTAATGTTTTCACTTTTCTCATTATAGGGAAGATTTCATCGCTTGGTGAATATTATGAAGAGGAAAAGTCATCAAAGCCTAATGGTGGAATGTCTAATGGTAAAATTGAAAAGGAAATTTTGCCCCCGCCTCCACCCCTTCCAAAAAAACATCATCTTGATTCGAGGGAGAAGCAAGGCCCAACTATTGCTAGAGCAGAAGAGGATGATATATTTGTGGGGGAGGGTGTTGACTATAATAGTCCCGAGAAAGATGCGGTCCCAAGCCCTCTTTCAGAGGATATGGAAGAGTCGCCTCGACACAAGGAAAGAGTTTCTTACTTTCCTGAACCTGCTTATGGTCCAGTCCAACCTGCTCCTCCTCCTCAGGAATGGCAAGAACTGGTATGTTTTTTTCCCTACCTTTTATTATTCTTTTGTTAAATGCACAAGAGAAACATAATGTACAAAATGAAATTTTATAGAAATTTTTGGAGATTAAATAGTTAAAATTACTCTTCAATTCATTTTTAGTTACTGAAGTGCTAAAGAAAAATTGTATTTTGTCTGTTCGTTTTCAGAATGGTTATGATGCCCTGCAAACACAGGCCTTGGCTGGTGGATACCAAGGAGAGTGGCAGGACTACCAATATGCTGAACAATTAGCTTATCCCGAGCAATACCTACAGGCTAACATGCAAGGTTATGAGGTACAAGCAGGATCAAACATTCCACAGGATCCACGATATATGACTCAAGAAGAGAAGGATCGAGGATTAGGGTCTGTGTTCAAGAGGGATGATCAAAGGCTTCAGCAATTGAGGGAGAAAGATGCACGTGAGAAGGATCCTAATTTCATATCTGAGAGCTACTCTGAATGCTATCCTGGTTATCAGGAGTACAACCGGGAGATTGTTGACAGTGACGATGAAGCTGACTTGTCCAAAATGGATATGGGAGGACGAGTAAGCCTATTTGTCCACCTTAAATTCGATATGTTATTCGTTTATTTCAGTTTTAGTTGACAGATTGGTGATGCTTATGCTACTACTAAAATGATTTCAACAGGCAAAGGGTCGTCTTCATCGATGGGACTTTGAAACAGAGGAAGAATGGGCAACATACAATGAGCAGAAGGAAGCAATGCCGAAAGCTGCTTTCCAGTTTGGTGTGAAGATGCAAGATGGAAGGAAGACACGGAAGCAGAACAAGGACCAGAAGCTTAACAATGACTTGCACAAGATAAACAAAATACTGGCAAGAAAGAAGATGGAGAAAGAGCCTGGTGGTGAAGGCGGAGATCATAGCGATGATATACAACCCGGAAAGAAACTAAGGATATCGGGTTAAAAACCCGGAAAAAGCTGGCGTTTCACGGAGCAGACGTGTGAGTGATATTTGGTAATTTGCATGGAGAAGGTAGGTCATTGGCAGAAAGTTCAAACTCATGGGAAGATCATTTCAGAGCAAGGATTTATCAACCAATTAAGCTTGAAATAGTCATTATAGAACTCTAGAGGCTGTTGCTTTGCCGACCATAGCCATGATGCTTTTGTTTTGTACCATTTCATTTGTGTTTTTGACATAATGATGTTAGAGATCAGAGTTTCTTCTGAAATTATGTCTGATCAGAAACCAACAAAAAATTAACCCAGAACTAGAATTCAATCAATTTGTTCATTGGTAGAAGCTAAGGAATAAAAAATAAATGGAAAATGGGATCTTTATTTACAGAATGCATCACACATAGTTTAAGTAGGGGTGACTCTAGAAAAAGTCGGCCTTAAAAAATGCCTAAAAAATGATTGTATCGTTTTTCTTACAAAAGTTGTAAGAAATTCGGTACACACTTTTCGGTATATACCGAGATTCTTATAACTTTTGTAAGAAAAATGGTATATACCGAATTTTGTACAAAAACTGTAAGAATTTCGGTTATAAACCGTTTTTCTTACAAAAAGTATAAAGATTTCGGTATATACCGTTTTTCTTACAAAAGTTATAAGAATTTCAATATATACCGAAAAATGTGTACCAAATTTCTTACAATTTTTATAAGAAAAATTTTAGACTTTTTTTAAGGCCAACTTTTTTTAGAATTTCCCGTCTAAACAGTAAACACGTCATACTTGTGTAATTGTAAGCCCAAATTCAATACTTTCTAAACACACTCTAAAACCAATCTAATCAGTTAACCAAACAGAGTTCTTACAATTAAACTCACACTAACCGGCCCAAACCTAGTTTATGGATAAGTATTTGTCTTAAGAGCATGATTCCAGGCTCTAATCAGCCCACTGCTTGATCTAAAAACCCTAATTGTGATCTCCAGCAGCCCAAAATCTAATTCATGGTCTGGGAATTTAGGATGTAAGCAGATCAGCCTTTTCCAATACCCTGAGATTTCTCTTTTCTCTTTTTGATTTTATTCTCCGAGATTTCGTGCAGTGGCTGTTCTTTTGTTTTCGTTCTTTATATCCTCAAACGAGTTACACCGTAACTATGACACGACACGAAAAAATTTGCTCTTCTCGTTTTTATCATTAAGGATTGAAGGATTTAGGCTTCGAAATAAGGATTCTGGTCGGGTTCCTAATCACCATATACTCATACGAAAAAGGTACGAATTTATCCCAATTTCTATTTTTGTTTCCCGCCTTCAATCAATAAATTAGGACTAAAGATCAACGTCGTGAAACCCTAACTCGGAGAACTGTGGTTTTATTTTGATTTTGTGAAAGAGCCCCGTTTGAATTGTGTATAGGAAAAAGGAAAGAAAACGTGTTTTTTTATGAGAAATGTTTACTTCGGTTGTTAATATTTTTTGTTTAGGATTTTCTGTCGGCCGCTAAGTTGGGTATCAAGTTTTGAATTGCCGTGAAAGTTCTTGTTGAACTTTTGAACCTGTTTCCTGCTGATTCGGTCGCATGGCAAGCTTTGAGGGCAGGGTTTCATTTTCGTCGCATCCAAAGCTAGAAAAGGGAGATGATAATGCCTATCAATTCGATAATGATTATAGCTGTTCTGTTTGGACTGAACCCCAAGATAAAAGTATTGTTCCATTTGGTTCGAAGTCGATGAAGAATGATTACGTTTATCAGTTTCCTGGTGAGTCTGATGATTTTATTGATGGAGGATATGATTCTGGTGATGATGTCCGTAGTTCAATGCAAAATGGTTTGTATCCAGAGGTGAACTTGAAGAATGTGTTGAGTGGGTTAGTTGCAATCGTAACTGGACGTAATAAAGGCTCCTCAAGTGTCATGAATCAGCAATACCAAAGTTCTAATCTTTCATTTCTGGGGTCTGGAAAGAACGGGGATACATATTTGCACTCCTCTGTTTATACACCAAGTGCCCCACCACTTTTGGAGCCAAGTGAGATAGATTATAGTGCATATAAAGAGGTTTTGGAAGCTGAGCCACCGGAGTGGATTCCCGATAGTTCTACCACAGTTTGCATGCAGTGCAGTGCTCCCTTCACTGCACTTACACGTGGAAGACATCATTGCCGGTTTTGTGGAGGGATTTTCTGCAGAGCATGTTCTAAGGGAAGGTGTTTACTACCTGCTAAATTTAGGGAAAGAAATCCCCAGAGGGTGTGTGATTCTTGCTATGACAGGCTTGATCCATTGCAGGGGGTTCTTATCAATACCATTAGCAATGCCGTGCAGGTAGCTAAACATGATGTCATGGATTGGACCTGTGCTCGTGGTTGGTTGAACTTGCCTGTCAGTTTGTCCATGGAACATGAGATCTACAAAGCATCCAATACACTGAGAAGCTATTGCCAGGTAAGATCCTGATTTTCATTATTCATGTAAGACAACCTCCTAAACTTCCATCAACCTTGTGATTTCTTTCCCCTATTATTATAAAATTCTTCTTAGACAGTTCTTGACGTGTTCATGCTTGCCAACTAGATTAAGCTTTTACGGCTATGTTTTTGCATCTTGAAAAATAAAGTTCAGTTTTTGTATATTGGAGCTACATAAAATTCTAGTAACTGTTGAGTTGGACAGGTTGCTAGATTGAATCCTGAGAGATCTATACCATTGGCAGTTCTGAAAGGAGCCAAAGGCTTGGCCATTTTAACTGTTGTTAAAGCTGGAGTTCTTGTTGCATACAAAGTTGGGACTGGTCTTGTTATTGCTCGAAGGTCAGATGGAACATGGTCTGCCCCATCAGCTTTGTTGTCTGTTGGTTTAGGATGGGGTGCTCAGGTAAACCTTTAATCGAGAACACACCCGTCCTTGCTGAATATTTACGTGTAGGCAGCTAAAAGATCATTTACCTTCCAAGTTCCAAGCGTTTATATGCATAGTATATTAGCTCAATGTTTTTATGTGTTCCTTAGATTGGGGGTGAGCTCATGGATTTCATAATTGTGCTTCATGATTCAAAAGCCGTGAAGACGTTTTGTAGTCGAATGCATTTTTCTCTTGGTGCTGGTTGCAGTGCTGCCGCAGGACCTGCGGGGAGAGTGGTGGAAGCTGACCTTCGGGCAGGGGATAGTGGCTCTGGCATGTGCTATACCTATAGTTGTAGCAAAGGTATTCTATCCTTCAATGTATTTATGTTCTTTTGCCTAGTTGATGCATTTGACAATCCATTTTGTTGCAAATTTTGCAGGGGCGTTTGTTGGTGTGTCACTAGAAGGAAACATCGTTGCAACAAGAATGGATGCCAACCTACGGTTCTATGGCGATCCATATCTCACCACTGCCGACATACTACTCGGGACCATGGCCAGACCAAAGGCTGCTGAGCCCTTGTATACTGCTCTGGGTAATCTCTACTCCAGCCTACGTTGCTAGTTCCTACACCATTCTTCATTTGGTGCTGTAGCTTGTGAAGCGAGCAACAACTGGAGTGCATGGTGCATTTCTTGCCATGGATGATCTGATTGTACAGGTTATATACGTGCATGTGGGTGAAGGAATGCTTGTATAATGGACGAGTAACTTGTATTCTTTTGTCCATTTTAAGTGGTCAATATGCATCAGTAATTGTAAAACAAAACCATTTAATTACCCTGTAAATATTTCTTATTCTTATTCCATGCAAAAAGATTATTATATACAATAAATATCTGTCAACTGACAACTAACCTGGTAGAAAGATTTACTATTTCTGTGTTCCCTCGTTTCATCCTTGGTTGATACAAACTCAAACCCTCAGTAAAAAATCAATTTGGTCCTCGGAAAACCACACAATTGTTCTACCTGAAATTAAACCCACCCCCAACCACCATTGAATGAAAGATCTTCCCAATGCACCAAAAAGCAACATTGAAAGAGAGCAGCTTACTAGTAATATTGTGGCAAAAACTAGCTCGTTGAACAAAATACGAATATATTCTACAGTTAACTCTTCTTTGATCTCTGTTTTGCAGAATACAAAATATTGGGGGGACTGCTCAATGGCATGATCCATATATGGGAACAACAATGGGGGGTCAATACAATACAAGAATACATTCCTAATACCCTTATGCAGAATACTAGGAGGGAGGGGGGGCAAAAAAGAATGAAATTAAAACTAAAAGAGCCATAATTCTAAGTTGGGAGGGAAGGAATCTAAAGTGAGTCAAAGGTTTGTCAATAACCATTCACAGTTGTGTGGGGTTTCTTCTTGAAATTTGAGATGCTACAGTGTGGACAAACATACTCCAGCCCATCTGTTTTTGCATAATCCTGCCATTTAGAAGATGTATTCGAGTTACTTGCAATCCGATAGAAAAAGTCAATCAAGGAAACAGAAATTACTCAAAATTGCAAAAAGAAATGACGGTAGTATTATGCAATGTCTTATATTATGTGCAAACATAATTTTAGTGGCGGTTATGGAACATTTCTACCTCTCATGCAATATATAGTTTTCGCTACTCTGATGCTGGTTCTCTTAAAAAAAAAAAATTTAGCCAATATGCATCGTGACTTGAAAAGAAGGTTTTGAGAAGGTACCTTAAAGGCTCCAAGACCCTGTCGCCTATCACAGCCAAAGTGAGCCCACTCGCCACACATTCCACAGTTTACCCAGTCACCTGCTGCGCTACTGTTGCCACACAAAAATTGTCCAAACTCAGTACTTCAAACTCGCTGTGCTCATGTAACGTGGTTGTGTGTGCGCGTGTGTGTGAGGGAGAGAGAGAGAGAGACCTGTGACACAACAAGCAGCATTCTCCATCGACATCATCATGAGCCAATTCGTACTCTAAAAGGTAAGTCTCATAGTGTCTTTTCAGAGTGTTGCCCACTCCCTATGTAATTAAAGGAATAAGATTATAAGAACGGTTAAGTCATACAGACATTAGAAAAGTTCTACGACAACAAGCTAAAAGTCTAAAACTCGATAAAGGAACAACATACAACAAAAGCATGAAATATCATTTGAAGAACTTAAGATAAAAAAGACAACAGTTGAAACAACACATGATCTATCATTTTTAGTGAAGCTCTACAAGAACTGAGAACTATGTCAATAAAAATATTATCGGAAAGGGAACTACAAGGCTGACAACTTGAAAACATACAGTCATTCTATTTGTCAATGTGTGATTTCGCATCTTCGAAAAAACTTGTCCCTTCCAATTTATGCCATTCCCAACATGAAAGCCTCCTCTTGACACCACCTGTAAGAAGCATCTTTCAATACGACTTTTTTGCGAGATCTTCAATCATTTACCGCAAAGAATGGCTTACCTCTCTATACAAGTTAAAAAGATCAAGACGCTTTGCATTTAGAATGGCATCAGGAAACTCAGCTAACCCACCTTGTGGAACAAGACGATTATGTCCCCGAAGAATCAGAAACTGCATCACATCTCTCAAAAATTCTTCCTGCCAGAAAATAAACCAACAGGCATAATATATTAGAGGAATATACTCACAGAGATACTAAATCATGCAAGCTTCACTATTACTTCTCTAATCGTGAGATCCACCCAAACACTCGACTTTGTTCATGGCGAGGAAAAGCAGATCAACAAAGAGGTATAACAGAAAAAACAAGCCACAACTTTTTTTTTAAATATTTCAAAATCTCTCTCATAAACATAAACGATTAGCAATAACTAGAGAAAAAGCCATCAAATTTCATTACAGTGACAGAGATAAAAAGAATCTACATAGAAAATAAAAATAAGAAGCTTTTTCTGACAACACATTTTCTATGAAAACTTCATCATCACAGTGCTAGTTCATCTCTATACCTGAGCATGCGATAATAGACAATTACACCAGTTGAGCAATATACTTACTATGTCATTCGTAATCAAGATATTGGAGGCCCTATCAGCTAGAGAGGATAAAAACTAGTAAAGTTCAAGAAAAATATCCATAAAGGCATATGCATCTTAGCATAGATCATAATCTTGCACTACAATATGTAAATGAACCTCAAACATGGACACCATATTAACTAATTCTTAAACTCGGATATGACTAACCTCAGAGCAAACCTGTATTGGTGCTCGATCACAACCATGTTTCTTAAGAGGTAATGGATTTAAAGAAATAATCTGCTGGGCCTGATAAGAAGTAGACAATGCTTTCCGATGTGTAATAGGAGCAGGTTGCTTCACAGGCACTACAGGCAAGTTAACCTTTCCTTGGTCACCATCATATCTCTCAGACTCAGAAAATCCAGAAAATGGGAGCATCTTATGGCGATGGGTATGAGGAATAGGCCTCATAGCAGAAACATTTAGTTTTGGTCTTGCATTACCATTTACACCTTCCATGGTAGTACAGTTGAGAGGTTTAGTATCCCTAATTGACTCTGACCTTTTCCGACAAGGTGCTGGAGACACCAACCAGATGGGAGATCTGGTAACTATAGAACTATCCCAGAGGGGATCTTTGCCCTGGCTCGCAGAAAAGAAAAGCAGGCGTTCTGCATCATCTTTTTCAAAAGAAGCAACCGACAACCCTTGAACACTAGCAATCCCCAACATAACTAAGCTGCGGTAAGATACATCTGGTGCAAGTTGCCTCAAAATCTGTTAAACCATTCCCAGAAACAAATCGTGGTTACAAAATATAAGCCAAGTCAAACAAGATTACGATCATGAAAAAGGCTTCATAACATAAGTATTTCTCAAAACATAATTCAGTAAAAGTTTCTCCTTCAAATGTTTATCTATACCTCTAATGAAGTTTAAGGTAAAAAGAACAAACAAGGGTTTACAGAAGCACCCATAACTGCACATGCAATAGGCATGGATGAAACATATAATAAAAAGAAATTGTTATAGCAAGAAAAGGATGGTTAAAAAAATTCAGACCTGAGAAGCCCATGTGGGAACCTTCAAGCACACTTCAAACACACTTGCACCACAGGCAATTGAGGTTGATCTGCGAGGCTCAGATGAGGACATTTTGCTTCCACCAGAGTTTGGCTGTGCATGGACTAGCTGACTATTCTCGATAAGCTCATTTTTTATATGATTTTCCAACAGCTGAGACAGTAAAACAAGGAACAAGAAAACAAGACTGTTAGGTGTGAACTAAAAGAAATAATACTAGCAGCAATTAACCTGACCAGAATTACTTGCCTGATCATTAAAACAAGTCTGTGCACTGCCAGAAACTAAAAGTGATATGCGAGATGAACTACAGGTTAAGAAATCACAACGCATGGTCATTACTCCACGAGAAAATGTCCCAGCTTGAAGTGGTGGTGGTGGAGCACTATGAAATAGAGACCGTTAGTATGTTGTTGATAATTACACAAAAGGAGTTTGGATGTAGAAAGTAGATGTTGAATGGGTAGTTCATAAAAAAAAAGATCAAAGTCACAAACAATCAACCTCAAAACCTGAACACAGCCAAAATATTAACATTCTCCCAAAAGAACCTTTAACTAAGCTCAAAGTTATTGATACCTTGCACGGTTATGGAGTTTGCTCCCACGTATCTGAAACAATATAGCCTTCTAGTTAATAAGAGGTTACAAACGGAATAAAAGAAATAGCACCGCTGATGCATACCCACCCACACCCACAATACAATTATACAATCGTGAGAATATACGCTGATGTTTTCCAATGTGAACATGAACATCAAACAATTGAATATACGTCTCCATTTTCAAGTCATAAGACCCTATTACAGCAAACCACCATATGTATCCAACTCAATTTGATTATCAAGGTGATTGCTAATCATATCAGTACTCTTTTTTCAGCTAGCTGATCTTTTATGAACTAATTTAGGATGGGAAGATGGAGAAGTGCAACTGTTAAAAATAGGAAGAAGGGATAGAAGATCTTGTGCTGTCTTTGGCATTAAAAACTCACCAAGTGACTCTATCCAATCTATATGCAGCATTAACTATACTCTCCTAGATTATGATGTTCAAAAAATGATAGTGGAAAATGGAAATAAACTAAAGAGATACATCCAAGGGGAAAAAACACTTGTATGAACTTACTTCTATGCTCAAGAGGGCATTAAGTCCATCTTCCAAAGATCCCAATAGGGATGCATCCTGCAGGGCTCACAATAATAACCAATATAAAACAGGATGAACAAAATATGCATATGATTATTTTTTGAAGGAAAAACTCAAACCTACCAACAGGCGTGGTGATCCACAAACAAGAAACCTCATATTAACATGCTCATCATATATCTTTATGGCAGGAAGGTTTTCAAGTGAGCCATCTTCCTCTTGCATATCGACTTCCGGTTGAGAAACATCAATCTTAGGAGGGTCACCAAGCAAACATGGCCCTTGCCTAACACTTTGTTTCTGACTATCGGAAGATGCAATATTGTTGTTCCATAAACAGTACAGTCTAAAAGAAGCATAGGCAAGTTGGAATGCATCCCAGGTATGGCTACATGAACTGCGATAGACCAAACTGCAAAACTTTAGTACCGCTTCTAAGTAAAATTTCTTCCAGTTTGTAGGTAAATAAACAAGGTGAAGTTTATCTAAAATGAAGTGCATAACTTTAAATTATCAACCAATTCTGGAAATTAACTTAACAGCAGTGGAAGCAGCCTCTCTGGACAACTAACACAATACAGCCACTATTCAGAGAAGTCGAGAAAGCCATCCACGCTTTATATATATATATAAGGAGTAGAAGCAGAAGATGTACCTTTGTATCACTGATAAAAGTGCTTGACGAAAATGGCAGGCTGCATATCGTGAGAATGTATTTTTCCAACATATAACATAAGGGACTCCCTGGCAAGGATAAATGAATATCAACTTCTATTAAGCATAAAGAATAAATTACAACCATTTGCCCATGACCATAATAAATTGTTTTACCTTGGAGTGAAGTGCCTCTGCCAATTTATCACCATTGGGGATCTCTAAATAAACCTACAAACATTTGAGAATAGATAAATTCAACCTATATAATGATTAACAACTTTAAATCAGCATTAAAACCTGCAAAAATTGTACAAAAAAGACACTATATAGGACAAAATGAATGTAAAAATAACTTAAAAGGGAAGTATATAAAGCACACACACCAGGGGAAAAATCAATCCTATTCAGCATCTCTAACACATTAATCATAGTTTTCAGTGAGAACAAAATCAAATAATAAACTCTGGAGAGCAATTAAAGTAACAAAATCGTGCATCACTAACAGTGGTGGGTAATGTGGAACCAAAGAGCCCACAAAAGGCTTCTGGAGTAGACAAATCAACATCTCCCCAAACCAGAGAGCCAATGTCTTCGACATCTGCAATCTGCTCCCCTTGAAAGTAAACAATATTCGGCTCTAAAGATTCAAGAACTCGCCGAAACTCATCAATGCTAGGATTGTTCAGAAGCTGGACCTTCACTCACACACATGAAAATGTCACAACTTTATAATGACTTTAAGCTAAAACGTTTAAGCTTCAAAAATTGTAGGACTATTAACATTATTTATATACCTCAAGGCGCCCTGAAGAAGAAAGCTCTGGAAATGGATATCTCGGAGTATGATCAGAAGTTTGCTGTCTATGTTTATTATCAGAAACTTTACTACTACTAAGAATTGCAAGTAGACTGCAATGGTTCCTCAAAGACCCTTGAGGATTAAACATCATTCAAACATGCCAGAACCAATAAAACTCGGGCTAGCTACTAGGTATAACTGTATAAGACACCAATGCCTGCTTTTAAACAAATCTAAATAACCCAAAATACTAGAGTGAAATCAAATGAAAACCCTAAAAAGCTTGCTGCAAACCAGATGACTAAAAAATCCCACCTCTCAAAATCTCCGAAACCCCCCAAATTCCACCGGAGAGCAAAAATGGAACTTCGCCCTGCACTCACAGACACTTCAAATCCCTAAAATATCAAAGCTGACGACTTCAAAATTTGAAGAAAGCCCACCGACCCAGATGAGATAATCTACGGGGATCGGCAACCAACATGAGCAAATTACCAGAAAACGATGATACCGAGAAAATCCCCTAAAAATATAGGGATGCAAACGCTCCCAAAGAACAATAATCAAAAAGTACCCAAAAAGAAGAAGAAATAACCCTAAGTTTAGAAGACTCCCTCTAAATAATAAAGAAATCTCAAGTAAGAAACCTCGAAAGGACACACATCTTTCTTTTACCTAATAAAAATATAAATTAAAATAAAAACGAAAATCAAAATCGGATAAAATTCAAAATCGCGCAATAAATAATTGCAGCTAAACCCTTTTTCCGACACTTTCCTTTTCCCCAATCACGTTTCCGTATATCTAATCCAAGTCAAAAACAAAAATCCCAAGAACCGTTTGATCAGGGAAACCCACAAAATAAGAAAAAAATACCTATTTGTCGATTAAATTCTGTTTCTTTAAGTTTCACGTTTGTTTGATATTAAAAAGCCTTCCAAGCATATAACTTGATGTTACCCTGCTTTCATAAGATATCATCGCGAACGTTAAATTTTCTTCTTTATTTGCTCCTGCTTTTGTGTTCTTCACATTAACAAATTTCCTTCTCCGCACGATTAGTGGATTACTGTAAAGATTCTCATAAGAGTGGATTCTTGCTTTGATTTTTTTTTGATTCGGACACGAATTCACGACCTGGACTGGTTGGTTCAATTTTCATTGTCCGATGTTGTCATTATCACTTCCACGATCATCATCATCATCAATCTTTTGCTCTAGAATCTTCCGTTAAATCCTGCAACTCCCAGGATTTAACTCCTTTTTTTGTCTTCTTGTTTCTTCGGCCATCTCTTGATTTATGCTTCGAGAAGAATAAGAGGAAGAAAGAGTGTTCTTTTCTTTTTAATTCATTTGCGTTTGTTAAATATATGATTTTGAACAATGAACATGGTTGTGAAGCATGTTCCTAGTACCACAATCCAGAACTGCTACATAGGAGTGTAAAAAAAGTTTATTAAGTAATATATTCCACGTGGAATCTATTGTTTTACCCTAAGTGCATATATAAATTCAAAGTGTTTTCGGTAAAAGAAATAATCTTAATGGTAAAAACGAAAGAGTGTTAGAATTGATTTCAAAATTCAGTGTTTTCGGTAAAAAATAAATGATCTTGAAGACAGCCAACACTGAAAGCGTCCATTTTCTGGTTTTTCATTTTACTATTTCTTTTCATAATTTTACTTCAATTGTTGCAAGTTCTCCTCCATTAACATTTGAATGTTAAAATTTAAGTAAGAAAAGAATAAATAATATTTGTTTGTTTGTTTGAAAAAAAGAAACAGGAATGTATCTTCATGACAAACTTGTTTCATACAATATATCATTGGGCAACCACTGGCTTCCCTGAATAAAAGACTCCACCGTAAATCTTCTTGCTTCAGCACTGGTGGCATTAGGGGTAACACCAGGCCAATGAATTCGTTCACTGATCCCTGATCCTGGCCCCGAATTCTCATACTCGGCATAGAATATAGTATCAGGTGGATCGACACCCTGTGTCCATTCGGTCCAACCTGCTGGATCCACAAAGTCTCCGATGTATGATTGCATGAATATGGTAGTCGAGAAATCCTTCCAAGGCCTACCAAAGTATGTGGTAGCCGTCAGATTGTCAAAAGGAGTAATCTGGCACCGTTGGATTGAAATCCCAGTGTTTTGATTCGGGTCGGTCTTGCCTTGTGCAGTAATCGTGTTGAACTGGTCAGGCCCGGGCTGCCTTGGTTGAATACTGCAATTTTGTAGAACCACAGCGGCATTTCCAAATATGAAGTCCACAGTTCCAGTGACAACACAATCACGGTAAAACTGTCGATTCGAATGTGTGTAAAGAGTATCCTGGTATGCATCAAAATAACAGCGGTAGAACACAGATTGGTCCGAGGATGAACGCATTGCAACAGCTTGATGTTTTTCTGGGCCTGCAGTGTTCTTGAATCCCATGTCTCTTGCCATGAATCCCCTCCCAGCAGCAACTGTAAAGGGAAGAAACCATTGTTCAAGCAACAGTAATGGTGAAAAATAACTAATGTCAATGAACACCACTTACTTAAAGTGCCTGACCAAAAGGTCGGGGTTCCATCAACAATGTTCAAGCTATCGGAGATTATAGTCTTGTACATTCCGTCTCCGTAAATCATTACATTCCAATAATCCTTACTGATGGTCACGTTTTCCAAATATACGCCTTCCTTTATATGGATAATGAACCTGGATTTGTTCTTCTTTGGGATTGATTCAACTGCTTCACTTATTGTCCTAAAGTCTCCACTGCCATCTTTAGCCACGGTTATATCAGGTTTCGGGTTTTCCTCCTGGAGCAATCTCCTGTCCCCACTATGAACCCAGCGAGGAAAACTGGGATCAGATTCCTGGTCAGAGTGGCTGTCGTGTTTTAGCAACTTACGATGAATCGGAACCTGGAATTGACCTAGGATGGTCATTATGTGGGATGCAATAGCCAGGCTGTTACTGCTGAACTCAGTGGAGTTCCTCATAGCAAGTTCCACTTCTTTCAGTATAACCGTGTTTTTCGAAGCCTCGGTTAGACCATCTAAACATGTTTCCTGGTATGTGATTGAGCTGCTGAGCCACATCCTGATGTCGTTAATCTTGGCAGTTGACAACATCGTTTTCTCTCCTTGCCCTGTTTGCATAGTTGATATTGATTCATTGATGTATTCAGCTGCATCGTCCAAAAGGATGTTGCAACCATCCAATGCAGTACGTACACGGGGATCAATATTCCCATGGGAAGAGATAATCTTTTGGGGCAAAGACGAGAGCCTCATCAGTTCATCAAGTGCAACTTCCATGGACAGCGTGAAGACTTTCGATGGACCGGGATTCGGGTCAGTATCATTCGAGGAGCTCCTAAGGGCAGCTATGCTTGAACCACAAGAATCAGGATACCTTGTCACATTACATATTGCCTTGATGCTCTCGGAAGTGTAAGTTGGTGGATCCTCTTTGGAGTTTGAGTTTTTCAAAGGAAAAAGCGTACCAAAAACTGCACCAACGATGATGGCTATCAAGATGATGGTAGAGAGTCCGATGATGATGCAGCGCTTGCGCGTCCTTCTTCGATAGGCCTGTTCTTCAAGCTCATCTGCCCTGCAATAGCTCTGGAATGATTTCGTTGAATCCATATATGATTATTCTCGTTGTTATTACAAATGGTCCGAGCAAGTGAGTAAAGCAATATTTATGAACCCATTTTAAAAAAAAATTAACTATGTCCGACTGAGGTTGGCAGGCTCGATAACCACGGTCATGGAGATGCATCCTGTTGGCTCTTTGAAACGGCCAAATTGATAATGAGTCAGATGTGACGGTTGATGTACAAATCCCCATTCGGCAATAACCAAGTCAACATCAATCTGATGTTTTACAGTATTTGAATGGAAATTGTGAATAAATTGTTTTATCTGCTAAGCGTGTAGCAAGAGGCAAATGGCTGAAAAACAAGCATGTGTGGATGAAACTAGCTGCTGCATTTGTTGTTTTCAAACAACACCAAAGGGCCAATTATTTTTCCAGTTGCGAGCAGTTTCCATTTGTCCAGCAGCTTGGAAACTTTCAGAACTTGTACTACGTCTTCTTGAAAGGGTCTGGCCGGCTTAGCTTATTAATTACTTTGAAACTAAAGGTGACAAATTGACACTTTCATCACTCGTTTTACTGCATTGTAATTATTTTTACTATTGTTTCTTGAGCTACCACAGACAAAAACTAGAGTCAATGGAATACGTTCAAGCCTGAAAGATCATATGAGTCGATTCGATATTAAATTTGATTTGAATTGATTTATTTGTCGGGCAGCTTTCATGTTAAATTCAGACCCCATCTTCTGTTGCAGGAACTTGTCCCTGTTCCGGTGGTTGAAATTTGTCTGTCTTGGGCAATTCCTCGATCTCCAGGAACTGTGGGTGCTCTGTTATTCCAATGTAATTGGAAGCAGTATTTTGAACCCACATGTCATGGAGTGACATAGGATGTGGACGTGGACCTGTGGATTTGCAAATCAATTCGACCAGACGTGGCAACGATAATCCTTTCATCCCCACAGCTCGACCATAACCCATCCATGAACTACACTGAGCTGATGACTTGAGAACAATCAATACCTTCCATAACCAGTATTGATTTACTCCCCCTTGAAATCAGCAAGTTCATTAGCTCTGACTTCCTTTTGATTGCAGTCAACTCCAAACCATATATATCAAAATTTGAGATAGTTGGCCATGACAGCAAAAATAGCTTAGTTGCAGGCATAGATAGCTTAGAGGTAAATCACTCGTTGTTTTGATTTTGATGTTTGCTTGTTGTGCCTGTGTTTATGTTTCCTGTAGCAGATTATCTGATTCGTTGGATACTGAAATGCAATACTTATCCAAAAGGAAAGCTGAAGAGGAAACTATGCATAATGCAATATCATAATCGTAGTATTCGATTATTTATTTATCTATCTAGTTCAAGCTATAAAAATTAAAATTAAATAGAATGTCATTACGCTCAATTCTTTTACAAGTCACGGAAATATTTGCCATGGAAGAGAGGGAAATTAAAAAAACATCTGTATTCATGGCACTACATCATCTCTGTTTACTTAATTAAAACAACGAAAATGAATCCTTAACTCCCCAGTCCCATACGAACAGAAGCGCCTGCTTCCTTTACCCATGCCCCTTTTAAGAATGTTCCTACTGTATATCTCCTAGCTTCTTCCCTGTTAATGTTCCTTCTCCCTGCCCACTTCACTCTACGGTCAGTTCTCGCGCCAGGCCCTGTGTTGTTGAACTCTCCATAGAAAAGGGTATTAAGTGCAAAGTCGCCTTCCCATTCAAGCCATCCAGCAGGGTCAATGAAACCCTCTATCTGTGATTCCATTATGATGGTCCTTGAGTATTGCTTCCAAGGCCTGCCTAGGTAGCTCTTGAATTGGTTTGCGACTGGTTTAAATGGTTCTTCTGGTAATATCTTACAGTTTTGTAGCACGAAGCCGGTTGTTTCGTACTTGTCTTTCCTCCCTTGGGCAGTCACAATGTTCTTTTGGTTGGGATTTGGTTGCCTTACGTAAATCAAACAGTTCTGGAACATGGCGGCCGCGTCGCCGAAGATGAAATCTATAGTGCCGGTGACCACGCAGCTTCGATAGAACTGGCGGTGAGTTTGAGCGTATAAAGTGTCTTGGAATCCCTCAAAGCGACAATTGAGGAAAACCGCCCTGTCGCCGGAGACTCTTGCTGCCACTGCTTGATGTTTGCTGGGCCCTGCAGTGTTTCTGAATCCCATGCTTTTTGCCATAAATCCAGGAGCACCAACCGCTGAAACACACACACAAAAAACATCCCATTATTATATTTCAAAGTTGGAATGAAAATGAACAAGTTTCTGAATTATCGGTTTGGTTCCAAAGGTTAAAGTTATCGTCAACATACCAAAAGTTGCTGTATGGTAAGTGGGGATTCCATCAACAAAATTTTTATCCCCTGTGATAATGCTCTTTTGTGATCCTTCACCATACATGGTAAGGTTTGCCATGTTCTTCGTAACAATTACAGTCTCGGCGTATATTCCCTTCTTGACAAATATCACGTACCTGTATGCATGTAGAAAATGAGAATTATGATGGAAATGATCAGGTTAATTCAATGATGGATCATTATATATATAGCAGACATACCTCCCTTCATATTTTTGTGGCATGGCAACAAGTGCTTCATTAATTGTTCTGAAGTTTCCTGTACCGTCTTGTGCCACAGTTACATTTGGTTTTGGCATGTCATCTTTCTCTTCCTTCAACAGCCTGCGTTCTTCTTGGTTCATCCAGCTGGGAAGCCCATCCTTGGCCAACAAAGGAGATCTGGTTTCTAAGAGACGTCGTTTGGGGGTTGGCTTCTCCTGGTGTAGATTCATCAAACCAGCTAAACGTCTAACCATGGAAAGGGAATTGCTAGTATAAACCTCACTATTATTGAGGGTAGTTTCGAACTCCTGCTTCAATGGTCCCTCAGGGAAGCCATCAACGCACGTTTCGTGGTATGATATTACAGCACTTAACCAATTGGTCAAGTCACCATTGGTTGGTAGCTTCCCTGGAACAATTGTCCCTACTCTATCAGCAGAACTCTGTAATTCTTCCTTGGCATTTGCCACCACTTCTCTACAAACATCAAATGCTCTTCTTTCCAATTCTGTATTCAATACGATCATGCTGGCTTTGGCAAAGGCCTTGTCAAGCTCTTCGGTTGTTGATGTGATGGAAGACTTGATAAGTTCTTTGGGTTCAGTCGCCAACTTTGGATTCAGTGCTATTTTCTTCGCGAGGGTCTCAGCACATATGCTCTTGTAAGTTGAACCCTCGCAAAAAGATGTCACTAATTTTGCATGTGTCACATCTCCCTCGGGTGCTGCTGATGGAGTTAGAGCCGGAGCTGGAAATGGAGGCAATGATGGTGTTGGAGACAATGGCTTCGGTAAAGGTGATGGAGCTGGTGTAGATGATGGAGGTTTTGGAGATGGAGCCGGTGCAGATGATGGAGGTTTTCGAAATGGAGCTGGAGCAGGTGATATTTTCGGAGATGGAGTCGGTGCAGGTGAAGGAGGTTTACGAAATGGAGCTGGAGCAGGTGATAGTTTCGGAGATGGAGCCGGTGCAGGTGAAGGTTTTGGAGACGGTGGTGGGGTTGATGGTTTCCGAGACGGTGGTGGAGTTGCCGGATGAGGCTGATTGTTTGATTTATGCTCGTGTCTGTTATTACTATCGCCTGTGCTTTTCTTTTTGTTACTTTTTTCGGTGCTACTTTTAACAGAAACAAAAGCAAGGGCAGCGGCCGCCGCAATACCAACTATGACAAAAATAGCTACCAAAGCAATAGTTATCTTCTTCTTTAATTCTCGTTGTCTCTCCTGTCTCCGACGTTCATGTATTATATCAAAATCTTGAAACGCCATTTTTATCGATCATCGACTGAAACAGAGAAAAGACTAAAGAGATCTCTCTGCCTTAGGGTCAAGCTAAGGCAGAGAGAGGAATCAAAAAATTCCTATATCTCCTTCTGTGCCGCCCCTTCTGCTCGTTCGGATTTTGAGTTCCAAACTTAATGCCACGGAAGGTACAAATGGAGTCTGGACAAGAGAGATTTCAGGCATTCTATCTAAAAGTTAGTTATTGTTTGCAAATTTTAATGAATCATACAGTTCTCTGTCCTAACCGTGTTTCCCTCTGTTTCTACCGTTGACATTGCTTTCAACTGTATGCTAAAATTGGCTGCTGTGTTAAATTAGGCCAAGTTTTGGAAGGTTAATAAATTAAATGGGCAAAAGCACACGTTGTTTTTCTATGTGGTTCTGGTCGTCTGTTAAAGCTATAAACTAACTTGTGATGGTAGCCTTCTATATATACTTTTCTTCCAATGTCGGTGAGTATTCCGTTTGCTCGGAATTTTATCGTTGGAGCAAATTGGTTAAACCAAAAGCTGTGCTGCCAACCACGATAATCCTACTAGCAATGATGATGGTGTTGACCCTCCCATCTTCCACGAACATGAGACTGGTTTTCCTCCTTGGAACATCACATCCTCCTCGGAACAAGGTATTCTCAAAACATTTCCCTTTTCTTACACTGGAGATGCACATTTTCTATGGCAGACAATGACTAGAGTCGGAAGCTATGCCTCAAGGGAAATAAGTTTTTGTGAGAACAAACTTATTTATCCAAAAAACAGCAACTGATTCCTATAAGCACTCGGACCTTACAAAATAAAATGTCAATTTGCATGCCTACGGTCCTATGGAATGAGCAGCAACGCTGAAAATCATTCCGCAAAAGTTTCTCAATAAAATAAATTCGCTAAAGCTCTTTTATGGTAGGAGAGCTTTCAACTGCACCCTGAACAGATCACCAAGTGCTCCACGAACATCCATCTGAAGAAAATCAAGTTTCAATTGGGTTATGGGTATCAACTCAAAGAATGAGATGTCACAGCAACTACAAAAATTAATTTAAAGAAATTGAGAAGATTTACCTGGTCACAGCAAATAAGTTTTGTAAGCAAAGGATAGAACACCCCAAGGTTATTCTTGAATATCTTATTGTTTGTGAAGCACATGCCGTTATGCACCTGAAATATGACAGGGGACTGTGAGATTGAAGCCTGGAGCAAAGCGTATAAAAGATATGACTTCACTGAATCAATGAGATGGAGGTCCTTCGTAAATGAATGGCTAACCCCTCCCAACAAATCCTGCAATACCATATGGACCAGTAAATATGATCAAGGACATTAGCTACATATTCATTGTTACAGATAAACCATTTTTAGTGTTTTAAGACAATGAGCATATTTCAATGAGGTTACACGAATACTTTCCTTGCCAATAACAAGAATGAAAATAGCAAATTATCTTTTTAGCACTGGAAAAAAGTAGCAAATAGAAGGATGAACCTTGATATCAGCCGCACCAGCAAGTTTTTGAAGTTCCTCAATAGATGGAAATGTGGCATCCTTGACCCAATTAAGTGCATCCCCTAAAGTTGTTCCATTGTCATATTGGTCCCCTGAGGAAGCTTCTTCTGCTTTTGAGGTGGAATTATCCGAAGAACCAGATGAAGTAGGGATCTGAATTTCAGGTAGAAAGATATTACCTTCTTCTGTATATAACAAGACGCAAAAGATAGTTAAAAGCTTAGAGATAAAATTCCATACCACATCGGTCTCCATTCTCCTAAATAGGATGCTAATCATCTGTGTCAACATTGCCTTTGATGTTGCTTGGTTTATAGGGCTCTTGCTACAAAAATCCAAGCCATAAATCATGAGTACTATTTTTAAATGAAATATCACTATCTTCAACAAATATAAAATAACACCTGTGAAGGGTAATATTGTTGCAGACTCTGATAATTCCAAGCAAAGGTTCCCCATGGACTGCAATTTCAATGACAAAATTACAACAAGACTCAGCTCATATACTAGACAATAAACAAGATAACTAGATCCTGGACAATGTACCTCTGAACTTCATGGATGCTACGGCAGTACGAAGTACCTTCAGCACTTGCAGTATTGTACTGCAAATTGTTTTCCAGAATTAAAAATATGTAACAAGCAACATATGCTAAAAATGAGGTTGAGAGACACAATAGCCTATACCTGTCAGTAGAAGAATTATCAACACAACTGCAAACCATATTCAGAATATCTGTAAACAGAGGAACAGTTTTACCATCATCTAAACCAGGATCTCCCTCCAGATGATCATAAGCAATTAGTTTCTGTGCTTATGGAAATAAAAACAGACCATGTCAGTAATCATTATGCGAAAAATGAAACATTTGAATTTCCAAAATCTAATTGAACAAAAATAAACATCCAAAATAGTAAATCAAGAAAGAAAGCAACTACATACATGAAGACAATCCAAAGCTGGTTCAAGGATTTTTTAAGTTCTTTGTCTCAAATGCAAGTCGAAGAGGATTTAGAACAAGCTCTACTTGAGGGCCTTCCAAAGTGTACCCTGCACTTGCCAAGGCAGTTGTGATCGTTCCACTAACACGCTGTGACCCAATGGAACTACAAATAAAACAAAAAACAAAGGTTGGAGGTCATCCATCAGGTACCTTTCTAGTTTCAGTTCCATTGGAACTACAGGTAAAAAAAGAGTGGGGGTTATCTATAATTGTTACAATATCAGTCATGATCACATTGTTGCAACTGATATCAGTTCCACATTAGACTTAACAAGGCCATCTAGAGTGCTATCTGAATCTTACAAAGGATAAAGTGAGGGAAAAAACTTCAACTCTGAACTACATGAAGCCTAAATATCATAAACAACTGAGCAGAAAACATACAAAAAGGTTGAAGAAACTAAAAACAGAAAAAGGTATAGCAGAATATAAGATTCCAAACGGAATAAACTTTCCATCTCCGGGTGATGCCTGATTTGCCTCGGTGGATGAAGGCCTATTCCTTTGTTTAGGTCCATCTGAGAAATGCAAAAGAAGAACAAAATGTAAATAGATGAAAGCAGAGACCAACCAACAACAATTTTAACAAGAAATTAAAGGAACAGATATGATCACGTAGTAAAGGAAAACATAAAAGATATCATATATTAAATGCATGGATATCATTACTCTCCCATTCCTCTTCTTAATGACATAGTTCCTATTTCATGCAGCAACCAGCAATATTGTCTTTTAAAGAATTAATCAATTAGGGGAGAAGAAAAGATCAACTCATAGAACGACCCATTCTAACAACAAAATGAACTGGGATCACTGTCAATTTGTATTTGATCGTTCTTTTCATTATTCCATTTGAATAAAAACAATTTTGAAATGCACACAGGTTTGGCTTAGACATCCCTTCTAAAATACAGCGGATGTGAAACAGAAAATCCTACTCATTTTCTCATAAAATTGTAGAAGTAATTACGAATATACAAAGGCATCAAGAACTTGATTGAAACACCAAGCTTCTTATAAGATGTTAGCAGATGTAAAACTTGTAAATTCCACAACTATACCAAAATCCTAACTTGTGTCTAAGAACCATTCTAACTGCATGTTAAAGTAATATTATAGTTGAAAGTGATCAAATATGGAAGGCGAAACTAAAAGAACTAAACACCGGCAAATGCAGTAGAAAATTAAATAAAGCACATACCAGTAATAGGAGTCAGGACCTTTTAAACTCACAATGGTATTTAATTCACTGAAATCCAAAATTAGACCAACGAATAACAATATAAAGAAACATGTTGAATGCCAATAAATTATAACCAAACCGTAATTACCAGATAAAAGAAGACCGATAGAAAATGCAAGTAGAATTCTGCTTCGGATCCAAAGAAACAATAAAAAAGACAAAGATCCATAAAACAAGATTTAAAAAAGAAACTCCGGATCTAACCTTAAATAAGTTTGAATAGCCTTGTAAAGATCAGAATTCTTTTTGGCGGAACACTCCTTGAGCATCGACTCGAATGCTCGGCTTACAAATCCACCTGCCGCCATTTTATTATCTTCTTCTCCAACGCTTGAATGCGATAGTTTCCAAGCTTCCTTCGCCGCCTCACCTAAAGCTCAAGATTCATATATGTAAAAGAGGGGAAAAGGAGAAAACAAGCTAGCACCGAGTATAATTTGCTCCGAGTGAGAAGAACTCGTATTTATAACCCATCAAGATCTGAAAAAGAAAGCAACGGATTTCTTGATTTCTTGAAATGATTCTTTTCAAGAAAACGTTTAAAAGCGCGTGTGGATGCATTGTTTGTGTTTACTGGGCCTTTAGTTGCGATAAACCCGGATTCTGATTGGATTCGGCGTTAGGACTAATAACGGTCATATTTGTACAATCGAACTTTGCTGTAATTATAATCAATTACTAGTTTTTACCGTATGGTAAAAAAAAATTATCATAATTGTATATAAGATTCTTTTAATTTAAATAATAATAAAATTTAATAACTAATCTTTAATAAAAAATATTAATTATAAATTTTATAATTTCATGTGATATTTTTACTCGAGATAACTAGTTTCATGTCATATAATGAGAAAAAAGTATTCATTTATATATACATATAAATATGAAAAATAAGGTTTTGGGTGAAACGGATTAAAATAAAGTAGAATCGAAATTATTATAAAATATACAAAAAATTTAATATTTATTTTTTGATACATATTCAAATTTTTTTCATAAAAATATAAAGATTTTGGCATATGTCACATTTTTTTATAAAATACTTAAAATTTTTAAAAATTTAAGAATTTTCGTACACGCTAATTTTTTTATAAAAGTAATAATGTCGATATATACAAAAAAATTGATATCAAAATTTATACATATTTTATAATAATTTTGATTTTATATCATTTTAGTCCGATTTTAACCGGTTTCACGATTAAGAAAACATGAAAAGGTTCAAGCTACTAAAAGAAAAAATTGGCCTTTTCACTATGCTGAAACTACAAACTGACTGGTAAAATATACAACAACCATTGCTCCAAGCTCCAAGCTCCATCTCAATGATTAATCGAGCAAACAATATGTAAAAAAAAAAAAAGGCAACAGAGTATAGGTAAAAATAAAATAATGTTGGATCAAGGAAGAAGATCGTCCCCGAATAGATAAAGAAGGCGCTCGACTGCCCATCTGGGTTCATTCTTCTGCCACATCGAGCATTGTGAAGAAGTGAGCAAAGGGGACCTGCAAAGTGGGCAAGTCTTGTGGTTGTTATCGTCTTCTTGATCATGATCATGGTGGTGGTGGTCGTGATCTTGATCTTCATCGTAGTCAACCCATCTGTCAATGCAATCTCGATGGAACACGTGGCAACAGTTCCTCAATTCTCTGACCTCGTCACCTTCCTTCAGCTGATTCAAGCAGACCGCACACGTGTCGGAAACCCATGGCACCCTTTCCTTAGCATCTTCGAAAGTTGTCAAAACCAGACTGTCTCGAATCATTTGCGAAGAAACTGGGGAAGATGAATCGTCCTGGGAATCGGATGAAACAAGGAGGGTACTAACTAAGGTGATGTCTTTGAACCTAAGTACCCAGGACACGACCCATCTTACAACTGCTAAAACAACAGCTGTTTTGTACAGGAGATGGGTTAGAATTAGACCCGGATCTTCCACAAAGAAACTCATTGGAACGATTGAAAGAACAACAATGGAAGGAGAGAGCAGGGAAAGGGGGGAAATAGAGGCGTATCTTGGGAGCTTATATAAAAGGAGGGTGTAGCCCCAGAGGGGAGAGATAGTGCATTGCTGTGTTGGAATTTTGTTGGTGTGTGAGTAAGCTTGGGAATAAAGGCGAGATACTACACCACCATGGGCCATGGCACCATTCGCGTTAAATTTTAGTTTTACTCAAAATATTATCTAATTTTATATAAAATCTTATTAAATAATAAAAAATTATATAAAATCATATTTTAACCTTACCTTAAGATACTTATAATAGCATTTCCTTCTACTTGATTTTATTTTGAATAACATGTTAATATATCTTATTTATTTTGTATTTTAATTATTTTTATATTTTGTATCCTTTTAAGTAAAGCAGTTGGATCAGATCCTGGTGTTTTCTTGGTAAGCAATTTGGTACTGGAAAAGTATGTGAAAAAGGCTGTCTACCACTAAAAACATGGTTGGCCCTCACCAATTTTTCTTAGGCAGCAAGATAAAAAAAAATAAAATTATGAACTTCTCACCTGTCCGTTGGATGAAATAACATCAATGTCGATCTAAATTAATTTTTTGTAGGTTCGTTGAAATGCTTTTTCTCCTACATGTGCTATACTGTCTGCTGCTTTATTTTTCCCATGTTTATGATGTGTGTGCCCCAAGGCATTCCATTCAACTCTAGAGAAAGGAAAGAAAAGAAAAGGAAATATTTGTAAATTATCTTTTTAGTCCTTTAAACACTTGTCTAGAAATAAGAGAAATTGCGTTGAATAGTGTTTTGGCAATGAAATTAATAATCAGGTGACCAAAATGAAAAGAAAGTGTAAATTTAGTGGTCATTTTACAAGATCTTGAATTAGGTGACCAAAATGAATGTTTTCTCCAGTTGGGTGACCAATTGTATAAACTAAATCCTCATTATTAATAGGAGTGCAAAAGAAAAACGTGGACAATATGACGTGGCATGTATCCAGATTATTAAATTATTCTACAATTTGCTCTCTTGCTTTTGCACCTCGCAGAATGGTCCCCGACCAACTTTTGAAAACCGCGCATTTTTCTTAAACATTTAAATATCATATTTCATCAACAGCCTGGTTTCTCTGTATGATAGGCACGTGTCACAATATGTAAGAAACCCAACCACCGCCGTTGGATTGGTTTACTTTCATTTTTTTTATATTTTCCCCAGGTTTTTAATCACGTTTCGGTCTGCCTATAGCAAAGCAGATCAAATTTAGCTACGAAAGGAAAGGTCAAAAGAAAAGGAAAGGCAAAACAAGGTTTCCATGGAAGGAGAAGCTGGTTCATACGAGGAAATTAAGCCAAACGTCGTTGTTAAACGAAGTAACGGCGATGTTGTCGGTGATAACGATGTTGTGAACCTGGGATCCGTTGAAGCCCCTGATTTTCTTTCCAAGAAAAAGATCTTAAACCGGTAAGGGTTTTGTTTTCTTTCGACGGAAAGAAGAGAAATCTTTCTAGATATGGGGGTATTGTTTGACTTTTTTTCAATTGTTGTTGAATTTTTGCTCCGAAAATGGAAAGGTTTCACTCTGTGATGGTTATCTTAATTATGTGAAAAATAATGCTCAATTAATTACCCTAATCTCATTCGCTGATGATAATTATTCGACTATGAATCTTTTGCATGCTGGGCTATTTATCGGTACTGTATATGGAATATTATAGCAGTACTGTTAGTTTTTATTGATATATTAAATGGTTGGAAGGTGATCCATGTTTTGCATATTTTGAGAATATAGTAGTACTATCAGTTTTTATTTTGATGGCTGGAAGTAAGCCAGTTTGGCTTTGTTGTAGTGATAAGGTTCAGGTCTACTTTGTAATTTAGGTTCAGTCTGCGTATGTGAACCACTGAACCATGTGTAAACTTTTTTCCATATTTATTCTGGTTTTTAGTCTGATTGTTCATGCTAATGCTTGATTATGATAGTAATTATTTAAACTGTATTGATTATAATTGTAATTGTACCTTCGAAAACAATAAAAAAAAACGTCTCGGTTAAATTCTTAGTGCTTGTAAGTTGCAATCCTTTTTTATTCTGGAATTAGTTATTTTTAAGAAAATGGAATGGGTATAGTTACAGCAACTTCTGGATATTTGATTTTAAGGTAGTGTGTAATGATTTTGTTAGTTGTTTTGACTTCTGAGGGTATTTGGTTCTCGTTATGGTTTTCATTGATGTAACTTTTTCCAGAGCACATGAAAATACTCCATTCTTTATTTATTCTACAAATATTTATAGAGACAAAGTTATTGGTTTGCATGGTATATTGTGTTCCTATGACAAGCTTCTATGATGTTATTAAAGCTTTTTTTTCCTTTCTCTTTATGGTGAACAAGTTCTGTAACAATGCAAGCATCTGGACTAAATACCACAAACCCTGCTCCTTCCCAACTCACCATCTTCTATAATGGGAAACTTTGTGTGTTTGATACAATTCCGGAGGAAAAGGTTGGCCTTTTTTAACGAAGATGTTACTAAGTTTTAACAGCAGGTCTTATACCAAAATTCACCATTGATTCATGTCCGACAGGTGTGGGAGATTATGCTTATTGCTGCAACTGCTGCAGCTGGTGCTTCAAACTCTGTTGACATGAAGAATTTTGTGACTGATTGTGCCACCACTTCACCAGCTCTTACGAGGTCTCCTTCGCTTCAAAGTACTGCTACTGCAACTGCTTTGGCTTCACCACTGGCACAAGTGTATCCTGTTGACAGGCCTGCCTTCTGCAAACTGCAAGGCGGTAACTCTCAACTAACTTATCTAGAAGATGGATGAATTAGAAATGTGAATATTCTACGATTCCTCGGTTCATTGCATGTTAGCTAATATAGCTTGATGTTTTTGTAAATATCTATTGGATCAGAATTACCAATTGCAAGGAGACACTCCCTTCAGCGGTTTTTTGAGAAGCGTCGGGACAGGTACCCCTTCTAGTTCATGTTTAGATTTATGTTCCTAAGCATTCATGATATTGCACTTTATATATGCAGTAAAATGATGTTGCATGAGCGTTGTTACTTATTGTTGTGATATACTTTGGATAAAAACTATCAACTATTCTACAAAGTGGATGACATTAACTATCAAGAATTTGTGCCAAGCTTAAGGATTGGGGAATATAATTGAGATGGTAACTGTTTCCATATGCTTATTTCTTTTTGCAGGCTGGTAAACAGAAGCCCATATCCTAATCCATCAACACCAAAATCGTATGATGACACCAAAGCTAACCTCAGTGCTGCAGCTTCACCAGAATCGGGTTGCTTCAGTAAATCACCTGTTCCTCAAGAAGAATTCCAGTCAAAAGCTCCAGCCCATGCTGCCTAAGCTAAGCATATATGAATCCTTATATATATTTGATAAAAAACTAAACTTAGCTGTATTATTATTGTGAAATATGCAAACTCCACTAGGCTAATGACTTTGATCTGTCTTTAGAATTGATGTGAATTGCAAGTGAACAACTCAAGATAGTACTTCTCATGGTAGGTATTGCTATTATTTACCATGAGAGTACTGCCTGATGTAGGATGAATTCTCCTGTTTTCCTATTGCCTCTAGGGGCAGTTGTGATGGCCTTAAAACCTGGTTACCCTGTCTAATCTGTTCGACACTCGACAAACTAAGCTATCTAGTATCTAGCCGTTGCTGTGTATGTAACGTTGACTTAGTTGTTTTTATATGTTGTTTCCATATGTGAAGACTTGTAATTTGTGTGATAGCGATGGAACTTTTGATGTTGCATTATTTTGCAAATAGCATCCTGTGCATCTACTGAGCTTATATGGATTATTGGATTACTTGAGCACTGATTAACAGGTTCTATCTCTGCTAACCCCATCACCTAAGATGTGAATTAATCATCTGTTGCAACATAAACAGACAACGCCGAGGTGCATCGTTGAAGGAGTGACTTAACCAAGCCCAAGGGATGAGCCCAAAACGGTTTTTCCTGGGAATCCCAAAAAACATTATATGACAATCCTACTGCTAGAGGTGGCTGCTGGCTGCCAGTCTTCATGTTGCCCTAACGCCACACCGCGCAATATATCTGTCAGAACTCAGAACAATCGGGTAACCGTTGGTTTTTTGAAATTACTGAATCTTTGTGCTTCGGCTGAAGTGGAAGAAGTCTCGTCCATGAAACACTTGAGTGGCTAGTGGCTACTACCGGCAAATCAAATCGACCAGTCCCTTCTATTGTAAATTTTGATTTTGCCTTCATTTCCCAAAAGAAAAATGGGTTAAGAATTATACCAACCCGGCCTGGGATTTTTCATTGATAGTGGATAGACGGGTTAAATCGATAAAAACATGGTTGAAACTGCGGGTTCTCCCATGTAAGGCGGCATCGAGATCCGAGTCTCTTTGTTTGAAAACGCAGCATGAAAAAATGCAATTAATGCCTTTTTTTTGTCATTCCAGTTTAGATTAAGGGTCTGGCCTAAAAGCTAAAAAAATACCTAAGTTATAACCATTTACTGTCATGTCATGTGGGTTGACTGACAGGTTTATTTGTTTATATAATACTATATAAATTTATTCGATTATTTTAAATTATATATTATTAATTGATTGATAATTTTTATACGTAAAAAATATTTTGATTTAAAATAAAATATTAAAAATAATATTATTTTTAAAAATAGATATTAAAATTGCTATTTAATCAATTATTAAGATATTTTTCGCTTTATGTTTAATTTTTTATAGTATTTGTTTTGGGGATTATAGGATTCTGCTCTTGCATTTCGGGCAATTTGACTTTTAATAAACAACATACATTTATCTGACTGAGGATAAATTTATAGACCGGTTTTATTACGTCACCCATGGTCTTTAAAAATAAAAAATAAATCCAGGTCATTATTTTTTATACATCATCTGTACACTTATAATTTTAATTTACAAATCATCTCTCTAAATAAAATATATTAAAATTTAAAAAAATAATAACGTAGATTTGTTTTTTTTATTCTAAACCCTAACTCTAACCCTAAAAATTAAAAAATAATGACGTGGATTTATTTTTTAATTAGGGCTTAGGGTTTGAGTTTAGGGTTTAGGGTTCATGGTTAGGGTTTAAGGTTTAGGGTTTAGGGTTTAAGCTTTAGGGTTTAGGTTTATGGTTTATGGTTTAGGACTAGGGTTTAGGGTTAGAGTTAGGGTTAGGGTTTAGGGTTTAGGTTTAGAGTTAGGGTTTAGGTTTAGAGTTAAGGTTTAGGTTTAGGGTTTAGAATAAAAAACAAATCCACATCATCATTTTTTAATTTTAATATATTTTATTTAGAGAGACGATTTGGAAATTAAAATTATGAGTGTTTAGATGATGTGTAAAAAATGATGACGTGAATTTATTTTTTATTTTTAAGGACCATGGATAACGTGGTGAAACCAATCCATAGAATAATTTCTCCTGACTGAGCCGGCAAAAAGCCTAAAGGAAAAAAAGGAAAAAAAAAAGGCCAAAAGATTCCTCAACGAGGAAGACAAACAAAAGAGAGCAAATTATACCCAACAAGAAGAAACTCTGTTTCTCTCTTTCTTTATGTTGTTTATGCTTTTCTGTGTAACATATTATATATTATAAAGGTCAGCAACCCAACAGAGCCTCCTCAGCAGCCCTCAACCCATCACGGTGGAATGCCATTGCCACGCTCCTTTTCTTTTACTCAACCAGGGCTACGTGTGATTTCACTTTCTTTTATGATCAAAGTGCAAAAAACCACAAATAAAATCCTTGAGCTTTGAACTTCTGTTTTATGACCCAGAATCCAATGCACTCTTCTCTCTCTATGTTACCCTACAGTGAGTGACCCTGTCTACTAGTCTGTCTTCCTTGTAGAGTCGTAGAGTTAAAGAGTCAACTCACTAGATTTTGTTTTGTTTTCTGCTTCAGCCTGTGACTGTGCGAGGGATGGGCTAAAAAAAAGCTCACTTAAAGTGAGCCTAAAAAGAGACTTTCTAAAATATACGAATAAAAATATTTATATAATAAATATTTAAATAAAAATATTTATAAAATAAATATTTGAATAAAAATATTCATATAATAAATATTCGTATAAAAATATTTGTATAATAAATATTTGAATAAATATATATACGAATATAAATATTTATATAATAAATATTCAAATAAAAATATTCGAATAATAAATATTTAAATAAAATATTCAAATCAAAAGATTCGAATAAAATATATACGAATAAAAATATTCGTATAAAAAGATATTCAAATAAAAATATTCATATAATAAATATTTGCATAAAAATACTCGAATAAAAATATACGAATAAAAAATATACGAATAAAAATATCCGTATAATAAATATTCAAATAAAAGTATTCTTATAATAAATATTCGAATAAAAATATGCGTATAATAAATATTTGAATAAATATATTCGAATAAAAATATTCATATAATAAATATTCGAATAAAAATATTCATATAATAAATATTAGAATAAAAATATTCAAATAAAAATATACAAATAAAAATATTCGTATAATAAATATTTGAATAAAAATATTCGAATAAAAATATTCGTATAATAAATATTCGAATAAAAATATTCATATAATAAATATTGGAATAAAAATATTCGAATAAAAAATATACAAATAAAAATATTCGTATAATAAATATTCGAATAAAAATTTTTGAATAAAAATTTTTGAATAAAAAATATTCGAATAAAGATATTCGTATAATAAATATTCGAATCAAAATATTCATATAATAAATATTCGAATAAAAAGTATACGAATAAAAATACTTGAATAAAAATATTTGAATAAAAAATATACGAATAAAAATATTAATATAATAACTATTCGAATAAAAAATATTCGAATAAAAATATTCGAATAAATATACTCGAATAAAAATATTCGTATAATAAATATTCAAATAAAAGTATTCGAATAAAAATATTCAAATAAAAAATATACAAATAAATATTGTACACAATTCCTTACAAAGTATACACAATGACCTACAAAAATCGTAAGGAAAAAGGTATGTACACAATTCCTTACAAATTCTCACCATGAGCTAAAGGAGTCATCCAAAGGTAAGGATTTGTGTACATACACAATTTACTACGATTTTCGTAAGCCGTTGTGTATACTTTGTAAGGAATTGTGTACGAACATAAATCCTTACCATTTGGGTGGCATATTGTGTATTCTTGTAGGAAATTATGTATGTACACAAATCCTTACCCTTGGATGTCTCCTTTAGCTCATGGTTTTGAAGTGGTAAGGATTTGTATACATACCTTTTTTCTTACGGTTTTCGTAAGTTGTTGTGTATACTTTGTAAGGATTTGTGTACACACACAAATCCTTACCGTTTTCGTGCCATATTGTGTATTCTTGTAGGAAATTGCGTCTGTACACAAATCCTTACCATTGGAAGCCTCCTTGAGCTCATGGTTTTGAAGTGGTAAGGATTTGTGTACATACTTTTTTCTTACGGTTTTCGTAAGCCGTTGTGTATACTTTGTAAGGATTTGTGTACAAACACAAATCCTTACTTTTTTCGTGCCATATTGTGTATTCTTGTAAGAAATTATGTATGTATACAAATCCTTACCCTTGGAAGCCTCCTTGAGCACATGTTTTTGAAGTGGTAAGGACTTGTGTACATACCTTTTTTATTACGGTTTTCGTAAGCCGTTGTGTATACTTTGTAAGGATTTGTGTACAAACACAAATCCTTACCATTTTCGTGCCATATTGTGTATTCTTGTAGGAAATTGTGTATGTACACAAATCCTTACCCTTGGAAGCCTCCTTGAGCTCATGGTTTTGAAGTGATAAGGATTTGTGTACATACCTTTTTTCTTACGGTTTTCGTAAGCCGTTGTGTACTCTTTGTAAGGATTTGTGTACAAACACAAATCCTTATCGTTTTCGTACCATATTGTGTATTCTTGTAGGAAATTGTGTATGTACATAAATCCTTACCCTTGGAAGCCTCCTTGAGCTCATGGTTTTGAAGTGGTAAGGATTTGTGTACATACCTTTTTTCTTACGGTTTTCGTAAGCCGTTGTGTGTACTTTGTAAGGATTTGTGTACAAACACAAATCCTTACCGTTTGGGTGGCATATTGTGTATTCTTGTAGAAAATTGTGTATGTACACAAATCCTTACCCTTGGAAGCCTCCTTGATCTCATGATTTTGAAGTGGTAAGGATTTGTGTACATACCTTTTTTCTTACGGTTTTCGTAAGCTGTTGTGTATACTTTGTAAGGAATTATGTACAAACACAAATCCTTACTATTTTTTGTGTATATATCGTTTTTCTTACAGTTTTTGTAAGAAATTATGTATATAATTTTATGTGCACAATGTAATCGAATAAACAGGTTTAAGCTTTTTTTAAGATTTTTTTAAGGACTTTCTCCAAAATTACCCCTGTGCGAGGCTTCGCCTTCACTTTTGTTTTCGTACAAGTATAAAGTTTTGACTTGCTGTCATTCTTATGTCCTCTTATATTGTCAACCTTACGAAAATCGGAACCTTGGGAGGTTTACTTCCTCCCTCCTCCCTCTAAAGCGCATTTACTTTGCTTTCTTTGCCCTGTTGCTTTCTCTTTTGTTTTGGTTTGGGGGCTGTTTCAACCTTGCTCCTTTGCTTTATCCCCAAAGCCACCACTAAGCTTCCCTCAACGCTCCCCCTAAAGCCCCATATTGTATCACCAGGTACATTTGTCTTTCCTGTACCTTTCTGTCTTCTTCTTCTCTTCCATTTCAAGCTCATTTATGATTTTTTTATCAAGATTTAAAATGGCCTTTTTCTTCAAGGGTTATTCTATACAGTTGAGTTAAAAACAAAGCGCCTCTTACAAACTGCAAATTGATTGTCTTTTAAACAAATTTTACCCCTTTTATAATAGTTCCTTGAGTTTTCCCTCGTTAATTTACTCTCTGCATTCATTGAAGTGAAATTGGGTGGAGTTGATTTGTGTTCTTGTTGGACCCCTTTTTCCTAACCATCAAGTACTTGTCAATTTTTCAATAGTAATACTATTCTTTGCTATTGTTTTACCCTACTTCTTTTCCCAAGAAACTATTTGGTGTTAATATGATGATGAGACTAGGAAAAGGAGAGCCTCTTGTTGCTTTCTAGTCATGTGTTTGAAAAGTAATAATGGTCTCTTATTAATAGTGCTGTTGTTGTCCACTCTTGATCATTGCAGGTTATTTTCTGAAATAATCTGCCAATGGAGAAGGCTAATGGCTGCATTCCGAGGCCATCTAGGAAGAGAAAGTTGCCTCAAGCAATGATATGTTGAACTTCTCCTTGGATGAGCTCACTGACGACCTCCTTGAAAGGGTCCTTTCATGGTTACCAACCTCGATGTTCTTTCGCCTTGGTTCAGTGTGCAAGAGATGGAAATCAGTTGCTGCTTCTAAAAGTTTTAAGCTGGCTTGCTCTAGGATTCCTTCAAGGGAACCTTGGTTTTTTATGGTGGATCCCAGTCTTAATCAATCAGTTGTTTTCGACTCTGCTGAAAGAAGTTGGAAAAGGCTCAATCATCCACCTCTCCTCTCGAATAATTGTAACCGTGACTCCATCCCGGTTGCAGCAGCTGGTGGGCTTGTGTGTTTCCGCAATATGTCTGGTGATTACTTTGTATGCAATCCCGTGACAGGATCGTGTCGTGAACTACCTCCAGTGAATCCAGACTCTCTTGATCAGCCCCTTCATGCTATAGCACTGAATGCATATTCCAATTACACGTACAAGTTAGTCTTAGTCTCTGGTGATCTTTCCAAGCTTTCATTCAAAGTTTATAATTCTAGTGCTGATCGCTGGGAAGAGGAGATTATGCTAAAGAGAAACAACAATGATTGTACGGAACACGTTCCGAATGACGAAAATGAAGATGCTGTGTACTTCCTTAGCAAAGCTGGAAACGTAGTGGCAACTAACATGCAGAAAAGCCCATCCAAGCAATTTTCTTCAGTTATTACCCTTAAAGATGGTGAGGAGATTGTTTATTTCCTCAGCTCATCCGGGACAGTTGTGGCTTGCAATCTGACCCAGAAGCATTTCTCTGAATATCCCAGACTATTACCCGTCTTTTACGAGTACTCCATCGATGTGGTGGAGTGTAAAGGAGAGATGTTGATCGTTATGTTGTCGGAATTCTTTGAAAGTGCAAGCCTTAGGGTGTGGAGATTTGATGAGAAAACAAAGACTTGGAATCAGATTGCAAGCATGCCTCCTGCAATGTCACATGCGTTTTATGGCAAAAAAGTTGACATAAATTGTGTCGGGGCTGGTGACCAGATATTTATCTGCTTAAACTCTGTTGAGCTTTGCAGCTATGTTCTCTGTGATATCGTGACTAACGAATGGATTGAACTTCCCGAGTGTTGTACAAATGGTGAAACCATGTACTTCATGTCTGCTTTCTCTTTCGAGCCGAGGATTGAAGCTTGTGTATGAACACATTGTGGACTCTACTATGTTTTGAAGGATTTGATAATGCCCTCTGTGCTTCCTTTTCCCCTTGCTTAATTTATTCTGTACTTTCTTGTATTCTTTCAGAGCATTGATTTTTTTTCTTCTACTCTTATTTGAATTGTTTAAGCAAATCCAGACCCTTTGCTGAATGTATTAATTAATGAGATAATGGTATAAGACTATTGGTTTCCATATACAATACTCTTTTTAACTTTGATGCTAATGTCTCATCAAATTTTCTTGTTTTTTTGATACAGTTGGAACTCGTATCAGAGATGAAAATAGTTTTCAACGAGTCTCGAGTTGCCACGAACGATGACACAAAATTGACCCCTTTCTGCTGCAATGTCACAACCATGAATACCTATGTTTCTCAAAACATTCATCCGCAAAGGCATGCATTCAAGCAAGTTATCTTGATCTCTGATTAAACCGAATTCGAGTCTCATGTTAGCAGCGGATAAACATGTACATTCTGCCACACCGAGGGCAAGAGAAGGCCTTTGGTGTTCTTTTTTCGCTGTACTCTTCATACGGGGAGATAGTATGGACCAGGAAGCATGCTAAAAAGCAGGGGCTTGTCTGAAGATCCAGCATTTCTTTGCCAAGACTTTGTATCATGATGCTTCTCGCATTGTGTCTTCACCCTTCACATTTCTGCATGATTACAAGTTACAACCAGTACCTGTACCAAAGGCAAATGTAGTTTTTTAGCAATATAGTTTTTGGACAGGTTTTCAGTGCCTCAAGTTGAGGCAAGCCAAATCCAAATGAATCCATCAACTTGACAAGCTGAGTGGCAGAAAAAACTGGTTACAATGTCTTAAATATTCACAGTAAATGGCCAATTGTTTATCTGATATCTGAATGCATGCATGCGGCTGATGAGTCTGATATTTTCCTCTCTTGCATGCATGTCACCTCTCACCATCTGCTCCTATCATGTGGTTGCATTGAAGTGGAATAAAATTGGTAAATTATGATAAGATTGAAAGATATGACGGACTACTGCACTGCAGTTCTTTCTCTATGGTTATCCATTTGCACTTTATATTTGACAGTGGTTTGGCATGGTTTTGGATAGGTGATTCTGGGTTTTTATTGGCTGCAACTTGTGATTCTTACAAGCACAACCATAACCAAAGCTGTAATAATAAAGAAAAACAAGGGTCCAAACATTGGATGCTACTATAGTCTATAATTGTATATATTCATTTCTTAATATAAAATTTTAAGTCTGTCCCGGAGTTTTATCTTCTTCAGGGTTTCTAGAAAGATAGTTGCGTTTGCAGTAGCAATGCGTTGTTGTTGGCAGATTGAAATGTGGAAAATGGTCCCACTGCCACCGCCACCCCCACGTCCTCCCACTTATGGCGGAAAGTGACTATACACTTTCGAGGGTAAATGGAGAGGAAAAACAGTATGAAGGGGGCTGTATCATCCCATGAAAAAAACAACTCGAACTTAAATTTCAATCTATCATATTTATTACGATAATAAACATAACAAATATTATCCCGGTCGATTAAGATATCACATTATTGAATCACACAATGTGTTGTTGGAAGAAGACCATTCAATTATAACAGCTGCAGTTATTAAATACAAAGGCTGGAAGCCTGAAACAACAGCAATGTGTTGGTGGAGAGATGGCAATGGCATTGACACAACATTTTATTTTCTTGTTTTTCTTACCAGGATCCTGTTTGGTCAACCAATAGAAGTCAATTTGTAAAAGGAACTTAAATGAGTTGAAGGGTAAGTAATTAAGAGCAAGAGATGTATTTATGGTATTCGGGGTATTACAGATTTACAGACATATAAAACAAAATGAGAAAAGGAAAGGGTTTTTATTGATATTACAGTAACGCAAGTGTGGATCTGAGAATAGGGGAACAGGAACGGGGGTGCCGGGTGGTGGGGTAAGACTTAAGAGGGGAGAGGGAAAGGCGCAGGCTTTTTCGGCGGTGGGTAGTGCCAGCCAAGAAGTTGTCCCTTTCCGTGCATTCCCACGTGGCAAACTGCCTCTGATTGCCTCCACAAAGGTTGGAACACGTGTCGTAACTTGTCAGGAAATGCTCCCCTTGGTGGACAATAGCCGTTGATTATGACCCATCACATCATGTCCGTCTGTACTTTGCAGGCAGATGGTCCCAGCCCCATTCTTAAGCAATTTCAGTTCAACCTTCCTCATGCACCGGGTAAGATACCAAACTATATTTTATTCAATGCAAAGCTAGCAGTCTACACCACTCAATTATAATTTTTGACTAAAAAATATTATTAAATTTTACAAATAGAAATATAAAAAACAATATATTTATATGTAAATAATATGTTAAACCAAATGGATGTCTATATTATTTAAATAAAAATATATTATTTTTATATTTTGAGTAGAGGATTGTTGAAGATAAAAGGGTAAGTAAAATACACAGAGGGTGAGGACAGTGGTGTGAATGGAATCCAACAGCATGCAGCTGAGAGAGAAATGGAAGCATATATGGGTATGGATGGTCATGGTGTGCTACCTTCGCTTTTCATGTGTTGGCATGCCATGACATATCATGCGCATCAAGGATTGGTTGAAGCCTCTTCAAACTCATAATACCATTTGCATTTCTAATGCCTATGGCCATGCCCATGCATCCTTATCCGGTCTACTCAAACACATTCATCTCTGTATATTACAATTTTATCTTTATCACAGCTATAAATATTTCTGTCTCTTCAGGTCTCACGTGTAAGTATCTCAATGGCTGTGGTTATACATTTCACATGCTTGTTTCTGTCAGTGTTCAGTATTTTCTCTGTATATTTCTCACAGTCTTTGTAATTCATAGACAATATGTAATTTTCCCAGATTTTTCTCCCCATTTGTTTTGTATGATGTTCTACTTCTACCTGTTTACTTTTGATTTAATTAATCCTGGACCTGAGCCGCCAATGCCGACACTTCGGTAAAGATAAAGGCTGTAAAGTGTAAAATTCTTCAACTTGTAGATAACTGCTAGTTTGAACAGGTGAAAATGACTTGGCACACAATCATTAGCCTGCGGGAAACTTGAAGGCTAAGCAAACCAGATTGTGTTCCATTCTTAGGCCATAATGATGAGATAAGCGCATACAGGGATACCAAGTCTTAATTCAAAGTACAATGCATTCATATTTGGTCATAAATGTCAATGCCTGGGCAAGCAGCTCAGTTTGAATCTGATTCGTAAATATTACCATCATTTGACCGCTGTAATAATAATATCTCTTCTCTAGGCTTTATTTCCACTGTTTGATTTCTGTTGCCTGAAAAGCTCTGATAGATTGATAGAATCAGCAGAAAGCCATACCTCAGGCTCTGCCACCTCCAATTGGGGTAAGAACTAAAGTTGCAGTAAGAAAAACGAAAGGGGTCTGGTTAAAATGGCAGCAAACAGTTTTCATGGCATGGGACAGACTCAAATCCTGTCCAACTATTTGTTTCATCAAACAGAAGAACTGAAGAGGCTCAAACATGTGTTTCAGCTTGCCGTGGAATGGGTTTACAAAAGGTCCAACTTCTCTGTTCCATCAACAGATGAGATTAAAAACAGAAATATTGGAAACCTGTTTTCCTAGAGAGAGATGGAGGAAAGTTACAAAGAGACTAGAGTAATGGAGATTTTTCTGTCACTCTCTTGCATTAAGCTGTTGCTGACGCTTCTCATTGCCCGGTCCCATCGTACTTGCAGACAAAGATACCATACATTACCCATCTACCTTCTCTTCTTCCCTAATAATTTTCAGCCTGGTTAAAATTCAGTAAAATATCAACTTTTCACCTCATTTTCACCTTCCAAAATCCTCAACCTAGGAGTCAGAAGCTGTCCCCTTTGAATGACGAGGACCAACAACCGAATACTACACTGCTGTTACACATATATTAATTTATATTCATCATCTTCATCATATTGATATTTTTATGGTGCAAGCATAAAATAGTTGCAAAATTTGCTTCTATGATTGAGGGAAATTGTCTCCTACGTTTGTCTCAATTTAAGCCACACAAAGTTGTCTGGATAATTTAAATATTTTAAGTTACTGTTCATCTAAATTAACACCTACTGAATTAAATATGAATTTTTACATCAAATGATTATTGTAAATATAGTTGAAAAAAGTGGGCGGTTTGGTAATAAAATGGTAACAACAAATGTTGATTACCAAAACCAGGAAAAATCCAAAATAATTGAAAACCTGTAGGACACTGAGCCCCCACCCCTACTGCCCTGTAGTATTTATAACGCACCCCTTCCCTCTGTGTTCATCCGTTCTTAACCATTATCAAAACCTTTCTGCTGCAGTTTGTACTTTTCTTCAAGAATATTTGAGTGTGAACTCAATGATTCTTCCGACCAATTCTTTCTCAACTCAGTTCTAACTCGAAAACCAAAAACAGAAGAGAAAGAAAGAAAGATATGAAGGGTCGATCTTCCAGGCACGAAACGAAAGATGGAATGGAAACTGATAAAATTAGTAAACTCAAACAAGAGCCTCACCTATCTGGTGCTTATATCCGTAGCCTTGTTAAACAACTCACCACTTCCGGGACCAAAAACCACCCTGACGAAGGTTTCGATGGACACAACTCGGTCAAATTCGGTGAAGGTTTCAGTGAAACGCCGCCACAGATGACCCTGCAACAACCCCAACCACCACCACCACCTCAGCAACATAAGAAGCAGGTGCGGAGGAGACTTCACACCAGCAGGCCTTACCAAGAAAGACTGCTTAATATGGCTGAGGCCAGGAGAGAAATTGTGACTGCACTCAAGTTCCATAGAGCTTCCATGAAACATGCAAATGGACAACGGAATCAACAAGAGCAGCAGTTGTCCCATACCTCTCAGATTTCACCTCCACCACCACCTTTAGAACAAGAACCGAAGATAAAGTGTAGGAGAAATCCTAGGATATACCCATCAAGCACCACAAACAACTTGTCTAGTTATAATTTAGACAGTTTTTCTTCTTTCTCTCCACAGTACTCTCCTCCTGCTCCTGCAAATCCATATTCTTGGCCTGCTCCTCATCAGACTTGTCTTTCATCTCCCACTGATGCTATCAACTTCACTCTGCCAAACCAAACCTTAGGTCTAAACCTCAACATTCAAGATTTCAACACCATAGAAACTAGCCTTTACCATAAAAACAACAACCCATCAATCTATTCATCATCATCTCCATCGTCTTCGTCTTCACCGACTCTCTCGGTTATAACCGAAGAAGTTCCTTCGGTTACACTGTCCTCGCATGGAGTTCAGACAGGAGCTGTGGCGGCTGATCTGACTGAATCCTACGGTGGGGTGGGGCTGCATCATGCTATGGGTGATGAGGAAATGGCGGAGATCAGATCATTAGGAGAGCAGCATCAGATGGAGTGGGATGACACCGTGAATTTGGTAACATCAGCCTGGTGGTTCAAGTTCTCGAAGACTGTGGAACTGGGGGCACCCGAAGTGAAAGCTGAGGATGATGATGGATATCAACCATTTGATCAAGTCATGGAATTCCCTGCCTGGTTGAATGCAAATGACGCCTGCTTGCAACACCATTTCACGGATCTTTGCTCTGATGACTACTTCCAGGACCCTGCCTTACCTTGGTAAGAATCCTAAACTTCAAAAAAAATCAGAAGAAAATATACCAATTGAGGAATATTTCTCATGTCATATCCATTCAAACAGTGAATTCTAGTATAGTTTTGAATTTCATCATATAAAATATTGAGATCTTACTAGTTCACTAACTTAATTTTTGTTATTTACTGCTTATGAAACACAGCCTGGAGATTGGAGAAATTGAAGGAATGGATGGGGAATGGCTGGCTTAACAAGGATTGATTGTGTTTTTTAATTAATCAAACCTTTGGCAATTTAGTCCCTTTTGTTTTCATTTTTAATCCCTTTCCCCCTATTTTGGTACTTCTATTTCCAGAAATCTAAATAATAAGGCCTGCAAATATGTGAAAGGTCGATCCGCATGCATTGCAGGCCATTGAGGAAAGTAATATTATTATGTATCCAAGCAAGAGGAGTTTGTTTTCTCTTCTACCAATTTTCTAATATATTGCATTTTCTTAATGTTATATAGATTAATAATCATGTTTTCTTAATATTGATGAACTAATACATTAATACATCTTCGTATATCCTAAATATGTTTGATGTCAAAATCTTATAAATGGGTCCAAATCTTCTACTTCTTTTTTATATACCTTTTTATGCTTCTGTTTTAAATTAAAGGATTAAGATTTAGTGTTTAGAATTTAATGTTAGGGATTATAGTTAGGGTTTAAGGAACTAAGGATAGGGTGTATTTTGTAGGGTGTAGGATATAAGATTTAGGATATAAAAAATAAAGGTTAGGGTTTAAAATTTAATGTTAAAAAAATCAAAGAAGACATAGAAGTATGCATGATAAAGAGGCATATGATTTTTACTCTTAAAAAGGGTGCAAATCGTCTATCTCTTTCTCATGTCTCTATTCGTGTCTCATTTTAAATTATAGGGTTAGGGTTTATCGGTTAGGGTTTAAAGTTAAGGGTTGTGGTTAGGGTTTAAAGAAATAGAGGTAGGGTGTATTTTTAGGGTTTAAGGTTTAGGATATAGAAAATAAGAGTTAAGGTTTAAAATTCAATTCTTATAAATTTTTTAAAAAAAATATAAAAAACCCCATGATAAAAAGGTAAATGATTTTTACTCAACATCCATCGATCCATATATACTATATATAGTATATGTGAGGATTATACGTGTAGAATTTATAAGATAAAGAATACATGGAGAAGTGGAAGAAAGGGGAAGAAACGTGAAGGATAGAAGAAGGCAATAGGGTCCGCTAGAAGCTAATATTTAGTCGGTCCAAAGTGTAGGAGTGCATGCATGCAAAGGGGCAAGCGTCGAAGCCTGGATTTATTACATCCTACTAAGCATGTTATTTCCATGCAAATTGTCAAGTCATTTCCTGCATGTCTTCACCATACTATCTCAGCACATAAATAAAATTTCATGAAAATGAAAAAAATAAGAGAAGAGAGTCGTAGCCCCAGTCAAAGGAGAGATTTCATATTGAGAATTCCAGCTATTATGATATCCTGCAAATCACAATTGCCCATAATCCATTGACATATGCATAGGAGCCATCTGCTGTGCTGAAAAACCAATCTGAATAGAAAGAAAAATGTGAACAATGAACAGAAAAAGATCAGTTTTTGATGAACAAAGTCATAGACTCAATGATTGAAACGATGACTTCAATTTTGGAACAAATCTTGTTAGATTACTTGCACCAAAGGAGACGGGTCAATCCTGAAGCCCCCTCAGCATCTGATGTAGCCTCTTTACAGTCCAAATATAAGGCACGGGCTTAACTTAGGTGAGCAAGGTGGCCCAAGTTTAAATGGAAGCATAAAAAAGCATCGAAAGATACAACAGGAGAGTGGAGATGTACGTTACAGTAGTTTAAATGGAATAATGATAGCTCCATTGATCTGGTCTTGGCTTTTTGAACATGCTTTAGTAACTTGACTCGATGATGTTGACTGCACAGCTGAAAAGCTAAGTTTTCTCTATTTCTGCTTTGACGCAACCTTTAACTACAAACCTTCCTTTCTGCTCAAGTAAGCAGTTATTTTAGTGAAAATAAAACGAAGAGATAATGGATGTTGTTGTTTCCATTGTCAAACTGATAGGAACAACCTACTGTTCTGAATTAATGACTTGTGATAATATAAAATTGTCCATACCCGAAAGCTGGGTCCATTCCAGAAACTAGAGCTTCTTTTAGTTTTTGTTGGCTCTGGGTTGATTTTTTCCTATTGTTTTGACAGTACAGTAACAATGACAGCAGAAAGACAGTGGGCAGCTATATAGGATCTTGTAGGCACTAGATGGCTGAACAAAAGGAGGAGAGATGGTTCACATGGTACATGACATGAGTCATGTACATTGTCCCATATCTAAAACATGGATGCACCAGTATAATTGGATGGTTTAAATCATTTGTTGGTGGACTCGTTCCATTTTCCCTTTGTCATGATGTGCCTACAGAACAGAAGAAATGTTGCAGACTGTCTAAAGCTCCATGAATCTGCTAAGCTTACCCTGGATTCATTCAGATCTTTATTGGACTGGATAGCTTCATATTACCAGAAATCACTGCCTTTTTCGTACGCAAACTGAAACCACTTGCATGATTCAATCCAACCTAACACAAAGGAGTCGTTGGCTCCTCTGAGACTGGTTCAGAATCAGAGTCGGGACAGTATCAACGTAATCATTTCACTACATTTGCATGTCGTCGTCTTACTGCAACTCTTCATTCATCTTTTTATCCCTTACAGTACACGGTAATTCAAACAACTTGTTTTTACACTGTGAAACTTGTTACTTGGTGCAAATAATTTACTGGTTTTAAACTTTTCCTTCTTATATATATTAAATACATGATGCTGTAGATACTTTAATGGAATCGGCTTTATAGTAATATGGTGGGAACCCTAATTAATAATGGGGTCAGCTTTAATAAGGGACAACGATGTTTGTTTACAGAAAATGATTTATTTTTAACTTAATAAATGATTTTAGTAAAAAAATAGATAATATTTATCATAAAAAATTTGAGGTCAAATTATTTTGATGTTAAGGTGTGTACATTAATAAAGAGTTAAAGAATATATATGAACAAATATTATATTATAATCAACTTTAAACTATTTAATCATAATTTTTTAAAATGATATAATTTCTTTTTTAGTCCGTAGAAATTAGAGGGGATAAACTGATTCGAGACTCAAAACGATTTTATTCGATCTAAGATTTGATATACACCCATGGGCCGAGCCACACATATAAATGGGGTGTCTGTTGACACCCAAATTTTTTTAAAAAATCACATTTTTCTATATAATTTGTATATAGAAAATTAAAAATATATATAATTGACACCCTTTTATAAATAGTAATTTGACACCCTTTAATAAATAATTATTTTTTTAAATATCGTTTAGAAAAATGACACCCCTTAAAAAAAATTCTGGCTCCGTCCCTGTATAGAACCGAACATGATGAGCCAAATTTCATCTAAAATCGAAATCAACTTAATCAAACCGAAATCAACTTGATTTTTAGTGAATTGAATGTTCAACTAAACTAAAATACAACTCATAAAAAGTTAAGTATATTATTTTTATAATGCCATATATGTGTAAAAAACAGATTCGACCTAAAAATTTGATTGAAACATATTGATCTCTTATTAAATCGTTATTGCCCTGATCTAAAATAAATCTGCTCATAAAACACCTAACCTGATATCAATTGATCTAACAAACAAATGAACTGATATAACCCGACTCAACTCGAATTAAAATTATCGTCGACCCGTGTCTATAATTCCGAAGAAGAAATCAGTGTCACTTTCAATAATATTATATTATTAAGTTTTTGCCTGTGATATCTCCTCCACAAATATTATTTTAGAAAACCCGAAAATATCTTTTTATAGCACATAGAACATCAAGGATTAAATATATTTGTATTAATATGATAAACATGGTAACCAAAATCAATGTTGACATGGAGTTTTTTAAAACACACATCACAAAGAAAATCAATGTCAACTTGATGGATTGAAATTTTTTATTATTCTTAATTTCATGAAGTATAGCAGCGAGGTGGGGGGATTGCATTTTTTGGATTTCAAGCCGTGAGAAAAAAGAATAGTAACAGGGAAAAAACCAGGCAGAATGCTTTTTGAAGAAGACGGCTCCCCTTCATCGTAGTCACCGCCAGCATTTGATTTAATGATTAGTACGTAATTTTGTAACTCAGAGTGGAGTTGGAATCTTCTTTTCTTCAAAATATTTACTTAAACCATTGCCGCCATTTGCACTTAAGGAAGGGAGGGGCCTCAACAATGGTGGAGCCCTGCAGCCATAGCTAGGTGCTCGTGATTTCAGTGAAATAATGTCCATTCTGTAGAAAATGGAAAAAGGATCAAACTTTTTAAAGAACGAGAAATTTACAGTACAAAAGAGAAAGGTGGAATTGGCAAAAAAAAAAAAAAAAAAACAGTCCCTTGCTCTGGGTACTGGTTTTTCTGTTCTGCTCTGCTAACTTTGAATGGTTAGCTCTTAGTATTGAAAAGATCAACCAATAGGGCAAAAAAAAATACACACCCAAAGTTTTTCTTTCTGCATTATATATCTATGAGTATGGCTGTATGGCAGAACCCAAAAACAAAGCACTTGCTTCAAAAAAAATCACTTTTCTTTTTACCATAGCCTTTTTATATATAAGTTAACCTACTCGAACAAATAAAAACCAAGAACCCTCGTTTTTTCTCCAATCTCTCTGATCCCATTTGCCTCCTCTCTCTTCCTTTATTTGATTCCTCTCTTTTTCTCATTCCAGATTCCTTCTTTTGACTCACTTATTTCGTGTTTTCTTTCCTTGGGTACATTCAAATTCGTTTGCTCGTTTTATGTTTGAATATCTGTCTGTAAATTTTAAGTGAATGAGAGAGAAAGAAAACATGGGTGGTCTTAACATGGTGGAAGTGATAAGCAGCAAAGGTTGTTCAAGGATGTTTGATGGTTTCTCATCTTCAGTTCCATCATTCAGAAATTTCCAATCTTTTGAACCAATGTCTCCTGCTCCTACGACCTCTCTTGGTTATGAACCTTTAACGGTTCGATCCACCGGTCCATTTACTGGTCTGGTTATTTGCGTTACTGGCTTGTCTAAAGGTTGGCAAATCTGTATCTAAATTCAATCTCTTTTGTTTCTTTTTTCCTACTCTTAGGCGATTTTTTATATTTTTGGTTTGAGTGTTTTGTGTAATTGTTATAGTTTATTGCTGAATGAGTTTGATAAAACTTGTAGTATGATTTTGATTTGCCATTGCATGTGTTAACACATTGATTGTTTTGTTGTGCTTGCAGAGGCAAGGAAACAAGTTATGGAGGCAACGGAGAGATTAGGTGGTCAGTACAGTACTAGTTTACATCCTCAATGCACCCATTTGGTGGTCCAGATATCCTTTCTCATTACATTGTTTGCTTTAAATTACTTAGATTTTTGGCATAACTGAAACATGGCTGATTGAAATAAAGAAAAAGAAATGAGTCAAATGACCAATATGATTGTTAGTGGCAGGCTGGCAGGTGGATATTATGTGTTCGATGATGATAATAAGGTTTCCTATTGCCCTGTCCTTGAATTCTCTATTACTGCAACTGTAATTGTTAATGTCAAGCCTTAATATTAGTTACAGCGTTAGTGGTCGTAAGTTCGATCATGCTCTAAAACATGGATCAAGAAATGGTCTATTCCTTGTCAAACTTGCATGGTTTGTGGATAGTGTCAAGAGGAACGGTAAGATTAGGCTGCTTCTCACTTCTCACTTCCCTTTTGTGATTTAAGTTGTGTTGCAGTATCAAGGATTTGCTGTTTTCAATTTGCTAGAACTAACAAGTTTGTTTAATATGTTAGCAGAAATGGAGGGTTTTGAAAAATAAAAGCATTTTTGAGGGCTAATCTGATTTCTGTTTGTTATATATTTTTCTACATTCATGCAGTAAGGTTAAGTGAATCGCTCTACACCGTGAAGGGTATTGGAGAGCATTTTATACCTGAAAATGAGTTGAATCAGCTTGCTAAGTCTACTGCTTCCGAAAGTTCATGTGTTCCTGCCAGTTTTCATGAAGCCAAGAAACTAGACACAATAGGAAAACCACATGCGCGACTTTACCGAAGAGGCCTTAATAAAAGTATGAACTCACTGTTGTCTGGTCATACCATGTACATCGATTCTGATATTTCAGTTGAACTACGGAATAAGGTAACATTCAGTTTGCTACCTGAAATTGAGGTCATAGATTTGGTCTGTTAGTCTATGTATCACTGCAAGACTTGTATATAACTCACTGTGTTAGTTATGGTCGATTTGTTATCAATTCGTTGAGACATTTAGTATGTTGATAGGTTATTGAAGCAGCTTCAAAAGAAGGGGCCACCATGGTAGATCGATGGTTTGTTGGTTGCGGTGCAAGTCATGTGGTGTGCGAAGGAAATTCTATCCATCGATATATTGGCCACTCAAACAACATTATTACGGTGAGTGCTTCCGCATTGCATTATGGGAACAGAGTTTTTTTTTTCGCTAAGCAATATGTATAGCACCTGTAAGAACAATCAACCTTTGTTATATTTGAACTGTATTGATTTTTAATGTCTCAGCCACTATGGGTGCTTAAAACAGCTAAGGATAGGACTTTTCAGAGACTAGTTCACATGTCTGCTGATTTAGCCAGGCAGATCGGGGCAGTGCTCGAAAATGTTCAGAACACTGTTGCAGGAGAGGTACTGTTTTATTCTTATGATAAGGGTAGTTGAATTCATTGAGAAATAGATTTCACATTTTTTTTCCTTCTATGATAGCAAGAGAGTCATGTTATGCCTTCCGCTTAGATTCAGCTTTGGTTTCAGTAATTGACAGTTTTGATTGTGCTGCACTATGCTAATGTTAAGTTTCACCTTTGTTTCAATAGGAAAACAGTGTGGCTAATTCAATGCAATCTACTCCGAGAGTTAGAAGGAACGAAAATCATCAAGAGAGGAAACAGATTGTACATTTAGCAAAAACTGGGGTTAGAAATCGCCGCAGTCACCGTATGCAGGCAAGTTGTTTTGATCATGTTTGGTATGTCCTAGCACTTGGTGCTAATGTGAATTCTTTCATTTCTTAGAACATCTGATTTCTTTCAGACTTGTCAAACCTCAATCCATCTTATAAGCCCAACCAGTCTTCTGGAACCGGTTTGCTGGTCCATATCTGAGCCAACTTCGACTGCTTCTATTCTCACCAACACTTTGAGTGATGAAGATGTTAGTGACCATCAATCTGTATTCATTGATACAAATGTCGATGGCAAGGGTTCTGAGTCCTCCTTTACGAACTTAACCCGGTCACTTACAGAAAGGTGATGGATCACTCTCTTGATATTCTGGTGATTTATCCCAGTTTTCTGGATTCTTTGTCATGTTTTGATTTAATAATTCTCATGCAGTGAGAAAAATGAGTTGATATTCAAAAACCACTTTCTTACCATACTGTTTCCGGTTGATCGATTTTCTGAGATGGGGCCTTCTTCAAGGACATATTTCAGTGATAACGGCTTTACATGTCTGCAGATTTTGCATTACATATATGTTTTTTATCAGGTATGACTTGGATATGTATCTCGTCCCTAGATTATTGTTCTGATTAGGTTATGAAGGCATAACGTTGAACCAGGTTTTTGGTACCAATTGTTACCTGATTTTTCTTCTTATTTCGGTTGCTTCTTTTGCAGGAGAACATGTCAGTTCATGAAATACAGACTGCTATTCACACAGACTCGAGCCATGCTGACCAGCTTCGATCATCATACTCGAGCAACGAGACGGTAGAACGTGGATATATGGCTTTCAAACGAATCGATTTCTTAGGAAATCGTAAAAGCTTTGAAATGCTGAAGCGAGTTAGCGGAGATAGTAACACTAATGTATACGAACTCTTGCTCAGAGCTTAACCATGTCTTTGCATCGGATGCCTTCATCATTTATACCAATACTGAAGATGGTTTTGAATCTTCATGTCAGCAGCCTCAACAGTTCAACCAAAAAAGTGTACATGGTGTTATGGCATGATCCCTCTTTAATTCTAGCGTGTCATGTGTGTAGCAAAGTGTGAATGAGTGAACTCGTCAAATTTTGCTTTGCCATAGCATTACATTTCATATGGTGAATGAATCAGGGCGGCAGTTTCTATATTGCAGAGAAGCTTCTCTCATAAACACAGTAAATGGGCAACTGCTGGATAATACAGCTTATCTGTATCTTGAAATAGAAAGATGGATAGGTCCCAATGAAGAGATTCCGTTGCTGTTCAAGTTCATAGAGCTTAAAGTGTACTGCGGTGTCCCAAGAACCTTTTTTTTGTTTTGTTTTGTTTTCGTCGGCCACGAGCCACATGCTCTCCTCTGCCTTCAGTAATGCTGAATCTCGGTACAAAACCGATCATACCTGGAATTATATCAAAATCGGTATCCGGTGTGGTCCAACTAAATTAAAATCAATCAATATCCACCCCCTAATAAGAGTCCAGACCAGAGAATATAGAGTAGAAAGATCAAATTTCCAACACGAGTTATTTCATGAATCGTACTATCATGGATGCAAGTCAAATCTACCAGTTACATCTGAGAACTAAGCCCAAAATTTAACAAAGATTTAAGATACAAAAAGAACAAACCAGAGAAAAGATGTTGCATACTGGCAGTGTCTCCCAGCACAACCCTCTGCCCCTGATGCTACCAAAATGTAATTGCTACGGTCCTCTACGAAATGATACACTTCTTTTTTTCACCTTTTTCTTCCCCTACCTTCTGTTTTTAGAACCCACTTTTTCAATTTTTTTCTTCAGACTTCATCTACTCTCCCATTTCCTCCCATGTACAGATGCAAGAATTGACTATGGTGACAATGACTTGGAAGTTTTTTTTTACTGTAGTGTCAAAATCTCTTATACCTCAATTCAGTCAAGTCCAAGGTTTCAATATATCACAACTCGAAGCAGCCCTGGTTGTGGTTCTGAATAGTCAAGGCCTTCTTCAAGAAGATAACGTTGTACAGCAACAGGAAGTCTTGCTGGAGTACGAGAACCCCTAGTATGGTGGCCAGTTCCAACACATATGTATACCTGCAGGCGCTGATCCGCTGCTCGTGCTGTGCTCCTCAGCACCGATAGTTCATGCTTCAGCAAATGAAGGGCTTCACTAACATGCAATCCATGCAGGTCTATCATCCGCTCCTGTTCTCTGAAATTCTCTAGAGGAACTGGGTTCCTATATTATTATAGTTTGTAAACAATCAAACAAGAACATATTAGTAACGAGCCAACCAGAATAATAAACATGAGTATCAATTACTGGAAAGAACTAAGAACCAAGATTCAGAACCGACTAACTCAGGTATATTAGGCATCAGACCTGTTAGTATGAAATATGGAGATATAGCGACAGGAGAAAGGAATTACAATAGTTGTAGTAGCAAGAGAAGAATTTCTTGAAGCCTTTAAACCACGCTGTCAAGGGACCAACTGCAACTAGAAAGAAATGACAAACCTCTGTTGATATATAGATTCCTGAGCTTTTCCATGTGCTGCCTTCATATGCATATTGTACATTTGTCCTTTCACACTAAGCTCCTTTGCTAGAGCCTTGTTGCCAATGAGAAATGCTTGGCGCGCCTATGTTAAATATGCAAGAAAGTACCATCACTTAAAAAAATGGGTAAGTTGTGTGGACTTAGTTCAGGAGGGTAGAAAGAAAGAATGAGAGAGAGATCATCAATGAAGAGCAGACTTCATGTGCAAGATCTGGCACAGGCCAAAATTTGAAAGGACTAAAAAAAGTAAACTCATTTCCCAGGGTTGCAAAATGGGGCACAAATAAATAGGGGGGAAAGGTGATTGAGCAATTAGAGGAACACATGCTCAAAATTTCATTGCTTGCTAACAAAAGGTAGAACCTATAAACAGAGAAGTTCCAATATATGGGGAAAAATCCAGTGAAATACCTGTTCAAAATAAGCATTCCGTAACCGCGCATGGTCTCGAGCTTCCTCCCGTAGTTCAGAGTACATATTTGCTGGCAGCTCAATAATGTTAAAGCAAATAGTTGTGCAGAGAGGATCTATTTCTCCTACTAAAAGCTCTATAAATGCACAAATTTTATTAAGTGTAGAATATTACCCACTGCGTCTCCATTTTCAAGCCGAACGAGCTGAACCACGACTCTGAAACCTATTAGCATACACCCCTCTTCCAGATGCATTGTAGGAATTAGTAGAGCAGTTAGAAGTTCTACTTGACCCAACAGTTGAATCAGGGGAACCATTTCTATCATACTTCCACATTCCAGAATCTTGAGATGCCATTTTCCTGAAAGCTGATGCAAAATCTATGGCGCCTCTAGTGGGAAGGGATGAACTGGATTTGAACATAAGCAGATTGTCCTTGTCAGATGATCGATAGGGACTAGTATTATGTTGAAGGTCATCCCCTGCATATTTTGAAGGACCTCTCTGACTGTCTGACAAGGTAAGTGAAGGAAAGTCCATAGTACTCGGATTGGGAGCTGACAAGGTCTTTGAATTCAAGTTCTGGTTGAAACCACCATCAACTTGAAGCTACAATAAGAATGGAAAAGACTCATGGAATGCTAAAAGATTTAATACAGTTGAAAGGGACATATCATACAACAAAAGCTTCAGAAAGATATAACTGCAAAATAGAAGAATATAGTAAAGAAAACTATCTCTCTGTACCAGGCCACCAGGACATTATAAGATAGAATCAATGCACCAACTGAAAGGAACAAAACATAAAACAAAAACTCCAGAAAAAAGAATTTGGAGGGTGCTAGAAAATTGTGAGCCAAAACAAAACCTTGTAACCGCAAAAAGAAGAAAATCCTAAAGAAAACTCTCTGTACCAGGACACCAGGATATTATAAGCTAGAGTCAACGCACAAGACTCTGGTTGACTTGTGTCACCTCAAAACTTTGAGGAGTTGGTTTTTCCCTGTCAAACTACAGTTAGCATCCAAAGTTCCAAGCCATTACCATCCATGCCATCCACAGCAGATTCCCCAAATCTCATAAGTACAACATAAGAAAACCGCGATAAGCAATTGCAATGAAAATAAAGGAATAAGAAAAACTTTTAAAAACAATTCCACCTCCAGATTTTGACCATAGACCCTTTAGTGATTGATTCTACAACTATCTAGCAATTGATATTCGCAAAATAATATAAGTATCTAAAAAATAAGATAATCATAAGATAAAATATCTACATATAATTTGAAGGTGTAATAACTGTTGCATCAGTACTTGAACAAAAAGGGAAGATGCAAGCACTTGGACAAAAAAAAAGTTGAGGACCACTCACCTCAAGCTGTGTGAGCATCTCTATAGTCAGATTTAAGTCACAACCATTGGCAAAATAAACTTCAGCAAGGTTTTCAGCAGCAAATCCAGGGAATTGAGAAGCCAAGAAATCCACATGACTCATTTCAGTATCATCCATGTTTGCGTGCTCACCCAAAATATCACCGATGAATGCATGTCTAGAATTTCCATTATATGGTTGTCCCTCCCTCCTGTTGCCAATTGGCTGATCATTGTTAGCAAGCTGCTTGTCCCAAGGTTTGAGTGGCAGGTTCAAAAAACTAGCTGAAATAGGATCCTCTACAAAAGATGAAGAAGGATATCTCACAGTTTCAGCTATATTACTGCCACTACCATAGTGATTCAGTAGTTCCCGCTGATCATCAAATACATATCCACTGCCAGCAGGAAACCTTGAGGCGTTGCTACCATCAAGTAAGGGCAGCCCTTCTAACGAGAGGTTCCCAGCCTCAATTCCTTGAGAATCATCTTCATTAATAACCTTAAAGTCCGGAGTAATGTCATCAGGGAGCTGGTGTCGCCAGAACTGACGAGCCTCGTCATCAGAATTATTTGAAACAAAAGACCCAGACCGATCAAGCACTGCTTTCCCTACAGAACCAGAAGTACCAAAAGTTGATGTAGCAGCAGTGGCTCGGATGCTTCCTGATGAAGACGGCGACCTAAGAGAAAAGGGAATGAACTCAGCTGCATTGGGATTCAAAGTTGTTACCTTGCTAGGGGTATTTAGTTTTGTGTCACTAATCTGGGTCCCTTTCTTGGACAAGCTCATTCTTTGCTTAAATGGATAAAAGCAGATTCTTTGTATATAAAGGAAACTGATGCAGAAGACAAACCATTCAGTGTTGCTAAACTCTAACCGAAACCTGCAGAACCATCCGCCATATCACGATATTAATTAGTCAAACTTACAAGAGAATCTAGAATTGAAGAAAAACATGCGTGCATAAAATTTACAATCTTTCATTTTCCAAGACGCAAACTTTTTGAGTTCTCAAGTCAATCCACAAAAAGGGGGAAATTTTGTAATAAACATATCGAAGAAATCAAGAGATCTAAGAAATTCTACCTTTTCGAAACAAATCACAAGGCCTCATGTCTAAAGATAAGGGGTCGAGACGAAAAGGAGCTCGAAGATAAGGGAAGTATGGAACTGAATACTGATAAAAAAGTATGTCTTTTCCGATAATTTTTGTTTGATTAAAACGATTGGGATTTGAGCTTTGGTTATTGTTTAGCTGCAATCGTATTATCTCAGTTTTTGGTTTCACAGCACAGGTTTCTCTGTTTCTTTTCGTTCTTCTGGCTTTTCTCTTCGAGTTTTATTTTCCTTGAAAATGGCTTTAGCAGCCCAACACCACAAAAATATACTTAGAAAACAACACATCTAATTCCAACCCAACCGGCCAACCCCATTCGCCACTTGCTTTGACTTTTTTCTTTCTCATTCTTTATTTTTGGTCTAATTTTGAATCTCACCCCTCCAGTTTATTAAAAATTAAGTGTTGGTCCTCATCAAGAAAACTTGAAGAGTTAATCCTTATTTTAATCCTCCACATTCCACATTAATATACTTAGACATAGTTGTTGCAGAGTCCATTGAAGAAAGGGGTTTGGAGTTAAGTAGAGAGATACAACAGGCAGTGCTCGACTCCACGAGCACTTAGGGTCCGTTCAACATAGTTTTGCGACACCAAATTAGGAGAAAAGTGGTCGTAACGTACGTTTTCAGATAAGTCAGGAAAAACCAACTTCTCCAAGGCATGTGCTAAATTAGACGGAAAAATGATAGTAACCCAAAATCAGGTTGTTCAGTAATACTTCTCGATGTGTGTACTCGTTATTTTAGACGGATGTCCTTTAAAAGTTAGTACGATCCTCTAAACAGTGAACACTGAATGGGACGATGAACACCGAATGAGTATGAGCATAGGAATGTTGGTGGCGGTGGCGTCAGCCGAAGTGAAGCCCCAAAACGTGTTGCTCTCTGGACCGGCACCCCGCTGCTGTGATAAGACGATGTCCTGCTCCTTTAAATGCGGCCTTCTGAGCTGCCTTGTGGGATGCTTGACAAATCACGAGATTATATTCCCCGCTAGGTGCTATTTCGAAAACGTTAGCTGCCGGTTTGGTTGCACCCTCTTTGACATTAGACGCCCACCATCACCTGCCGAGCCATAGTCCTTAGAAGGACACACACATATATATACATATTACGTTTTCATTATTATTACAAAACAAAAGAGGAAGTTGAACAATAAATAATGTCTTTGAAATAAATGACTTATGTTTAGGGATCGATCGAGTACTTATAAATTTTTAAATTTATATATATTTTCTACCAATATTTATTTTCACATTCTTTAAATTAAATGTTTAGATTATTTGTAAATGTAACAATAATACATGTCATAACCATTGATCAAATTTTTAAGAAAATTGAAATCAAAATTTATGATCGGAAGTGTGGTTCTTATCAAGGTTCATGGCAGTAACACCCCAACCCGGATGTCACATTGGGCCTCCGGCCCAAAACCCGTATTTTAAAATTTCCTTCGAAAGTCCAATAATAAAGTCAATTCAAGTCCAAATATAATACGAATAAAATCCATTTAATTTAAAACAAAAGCCCAAAATAGTTAAAGTGACCGAAACTCCAAATTACTACAAACTCATTTAAAACGTTGACCCACTTAAAATAACAGAGTTACAAATATACATATAAGTTTGACAAAGTACTAGCCCACTACATCTATCACTGTACCCTGACACAAAGTCGATGCTGAAATCCAAACCTCGATGGTGCTCCACGGGACCTGCTTCACTTAACCTACGCACGAAAACAGATTTCGAACGCTGAGCCACACAAGCTCAGTGGATACGCCAAACTCGGCCAACATCATGCATATCAAAGCAATAAAGCATGGCATATAAATCACATGCATGGTATGAAGGTCTAGCATGCTTGCCTAACATATGGCATAAATGAGTGTATACTATCACACATAGCATATACAGTCATATAAGTCAACACACAAGAGCGAGGCCCTCGTCCACACAGCATCGGGATCCTACACTCAGGATTGAGGTTGCCCTCAAATCCTATGCCCGGAATGTTACATCGAACATCTTCGAACGAGGCCGCCCAACGTTCAGAAAGGGTGGAGGCCGCCCAACCAACCCTATGCTCGGAATGTCACATCGAACATCTTCGAGTGAGGCCGCCCAACACTCGGAATAAAATCTTCAATCATCACCCGGCATGTTACATCGGATGGCCTTCGACGTGTTGCAACACTTATGGATATCCGGATTTCCAACACAAAGGACTCAAACCACACAAACGATCCATCTAGGATCTATCACAGCAAGATATATATTATAGTATTATCTCAATTTAATCTTTCGGAGTTATAACCTCAACCTTAGCTCGACAATTCATTTGATAGCTTTTAAATTAAAGTATTTATTTATTAAGATCACCGAAGCCTTAAATTCTACCCAACTTAGCCAAAACACACAGGGGTATCAATACCCTTAAGTAGGGTATCGGAACACCCTGTATCGATACCCACCCAAAGAGGGTATCGAAACACAGAGGTATCGATACCAGTATCGATACTCCTTGACCAAAGTCAAAGTCAACAGAAGAAGGAAGACTGTTTCGAAACATGTATCGATACCAAAAGTTTCTGGAAACCCTTGGTATCGAAACAAGGTTCGATACCCCTGGGCAACAAGCCAAAATACACTCACTGGTATCGATACCGGTAGCCCGAGTATCGATACCCCTGCACGAAATACAGGTTTGCACTTAGAAATTCTAGATTTTCAATCCCAAACTTAATCTAATCGATCCTAAAGTGTTCCTACTCAATATTAATGATGTTTAAAGTGTTTTAACACCAATTTCCAACTCTTAATCACATTAATACGGATTCCACCATTAACACATACCAAGCTCAAACCAAGCACACACATGCACCAAACCTATATGAATGCTTCTACCATGATATACAAAATAATTAGAAGAGTTGGGAGTACCAACCTCAAGCAAGCAACAGCAAAAACGAACTCTTTCCTCCCACTTAAGCTTTCTCCTTTCCCAAGCTTGAAGATAGTGTTCCAACTTGTTTCTCTACAAGAGGAATACACTTAACCATTAGCCACCATTTAGGGAGGCCCTCAGAACATCAAAGACACTAAAAGCTGAGATTCAAACCCTTAAAACCTTATTCCTGTTTTTCCTCTCAAACCAACTCATAAACCCTCATCCTCACCAAACCAACACATTTTTACCTTGTTGTGAAGATCTTAGGATGCTCTACTACTTACCCTCAAGCTTCTAAACGAGATTTCCATTTAAACTCCAAAAGATGATACCTTTTCTCTCTAAAGTTTGAAGAAGGAAAGATGAAAACAAAAGAAAAGAGTGATGACTTCACTCTTCAGATTTCTCTGCAAAGAAAACAACTCTTTCTCTTCCTTGTCCTCAACAAGAGAAAGACCAAAAAGTCTCTTGCCAAAACCTCACACCCAACAACACATAAGCCCAACAAGCTAAAGGCCCAGCAAGACCCAACACAAAACCGAAGCCCAAAACCACTAAACTCGGGATCAAAACCGAAACCCATAACTCTCGGGTTATCCCGACACTCGGATTCGAATCCGGGTCGTTACAATGGCTATTTCAAATTAAAGACTTTTATAGGTGAAAGTTTCTGAAAAATAAAAACTATATTAAGATGGACTAAATACCAGAAGAATCTATATATAATATAAATATAAAAAATAATTAAAGTAGGATACGGAAGATAACCCGAGTTCCGTATAAATACATAAAAACTATGTTGAATTTGTATTCACTCAAAAATTACTTGAATTAGGGTTTTCAAAAACCCTAATAACAATGCTTTTTTTATTTTTTAACCTTTAGCAATAGCATCAATTTTGCTATTAGTTGACAATAATCAAATTTATCTTTTTTTGTGTTATCATTTTTTTAATTTTTAATAAATAAATATATTCTATACATGTTCATAATTTTAAACCCTAACCTTAAACCTAATTTTTTAACGTAGCGATATACATAAGGTACTAAAAAAAACCAAAAAATTTCTATTCGTGATATTGAATACCGACTTGAACAATTTTTAGTTATAATTATAGTTACTATATTTTTCTATGGTAATTCACAAATACAATAAACCCGACGCAAGCATGCATGCATGCAATATATATATCAACAACTTCAGTTACAGTTATAGCTTGTCGTGCAGCTAAAACCCACCACTTGTTATCATCAGTCTCGCGTGATAGATACTAAGAAACGTGTTCACATTCGTTTAATCCACTCCCTTCCCTTATATACCTAGCCTATGTATAACCAGCTTATTCATATATATATATATTCAAGGCCAAACAGTTTGATAGTAATTCGTAATAAACATGGGTGCTGGACTGAGATCCAGGTCTGTGAGTGTGGCACTGGCACGCCTGCTCCTGTTGAATATCTGCATAGGAATGGGATAGGTGTGGTGGCGACGTCAGAAAATGTGTTGCACCAAACTTGCCCTGTCGAAGACGATGATCAGAGTGTAACCTGCTACCTGAAATGAGATGTTTTCGGCTGAATTTACAAATTGTTTAACAAATCCATCGTTCGGATGCGGCGTAAAGTGTTTTTTCCAAAACGTTGGTTGCTATAGTACCTGCAGCATTGTTGAATTTCCACACCAATAATCACCAGCCAAACTATGAATGGACGGAAGATGTTTTATCACTTTATGTGTTTTTGTGTCCTGCTGAATCTTGAGTTAAATGTTATCGCTGTATGGTTTGGTGTTGATTTCAGTGATAAATTTATCCATGTTCTGATTCGAAGAACCACCAGCTTCCAGTGCTTTCTTAGATGCCTTTTTCAACTCTATTGCCCTTTTCTTCGTCTCCACGGCACCTGATCCGTCAATCACCTCTACACCATTCAAACTCTTCTGCGGTTGCTCCTCCTACTCCGCACTTCCTCGTCCTCTCATTTGTTTTATGGGTATCCATTGGCAAGTACTCTACACCTGTTTTGAAGTATAAAGCCTTCATTTTACATGCACAAAATGGAAACCATAGGTTCGTATAGTGCTTCAAGGTTTGAATCCATGCTGCTGGTGAACCAAATCAAAGGCACAGGAGGAGGAGGAAGATGATTGTTCCTCGTCTTGGATCGGAAAGTGTAGTGATGATGTAGCGTCTGGACGATCTGACGATGAAGATGAAGTTCAAAGCTTCTCCTTTAATGATTATGGTGGCTTACGCACCATGGATTCGTTCCAACAGGTTCTTCCTATGAGGTGCATTCCTTTGCATCTATGCTTAGATTTACTACTCAATCTTCTCTTAAAAAATCATCAAAATTAATGTAAACCAAACTCCGGGGTTTTGAACAGGAGAGGCTTCTCGAGTTTTTACAATGGCAAATCCAAGTCTTTCACAAGTTTTTACAATGCCATGACCAGTATCTCTGCTACCAAAACTGATGACCCTCACTCTGCTTCCAACTTCATGCACTCAACTTCATCTTCCAACTTCAATAGTATAGTACACCCCTTGCTCTCGGTCTTGCCGGAATTTCTCTAATTGCCGGTCCTTGTGGGCTGATGTACGGGAATGCATCACTGTGGTAGGCAGCACTCACCCATGTTTAGGGATTAAACTCTGTAGTTTTTACAGAGTTTTTTCATGTTTACTCGAACGGAAATCAGGTTTAACTTGTACCCTTTTTACCTTAATGCATGTTCTGTATGATCATCTGCTCATTAATCAATTAATAACTTTATTAAAAACACAGGGAATCAATTCAAAATTCAACGATAGTAAATTAGAAATGGTTCCATTAACAATAAAGAATATAAAGTAAAAGTATATAAAAATTCGAATCAGATCAAATCAAATTGATAATTATTTTTTTATTCAAAACCCAATTCAACTTGAATCGAATAAGTCTTGAAAGCTCATTTTAAATAATTTTCTTTAAACTAAGATCGATGGCAATTCTATGTACAATCTAAACGTTCTTTATACAGGCACAAGAATACAACATGAAAACAGAAAGGATGAAAAAGGAGAGGACAAGCTTCAAAAGTAAAAAACAAGAAGCACCCTGCTCGATTCAAAATGCTTTTTATACCTAAACAATGCAAATATTGTGGTCACCTACGCCCTACAACTACCTAATGTGGATACAATCAAGAGAGATGGAAGTTCATAGGTTTAGTTTCCTAAGTTTTTGATTCATTGCTGCGAAGTTTTGTATCTTTGATGCATTAACTTTGACAAGAACTATAATGTGGGTTTAAATACCTGTCTTCCGATTCGAACAGTGGGCTTACTTTGGATTCTGCGTTAGAAATTGTGCACACGAATATTCCGACAAGAATGCAGGGAGGTCAATGTCGGAAGGGTCTATTGCTGGTATCGCGATATCTATATCTTCAGTTGAGAATGGAATGCTGCAATCAGAAAATGATTCAACTTCAGTTGAGAAACACACATTCAAAAGGCAAACTGTGTCTTCACTCTGGTAAATTCAGAGAGTAAACAAATTTGACAGGGAACACGTTACCTCAGATCATCGTCCAGCAAGAATGAGTTCGAGGCCAGATATTGGTTGTCCTTGTTCAACATCTCTCTCATTTCAGCAACAACCTGGTGATAGATAATGTCAGAAACCCAAGTGACATCGAAAAACACACATTTACCATAGATAGTGAGTCCATAATTCACCTCATTTGACACACTCTGGGTGCCATATTTGTCATCCCAGTACATAGTACTTATTCGGTAAATTTGCCTAATAGTCAATGCCTGCACAAGTTCCACAAGAGAAGGAAACATGATTAACCTACAAAAGGGGGAAATGAAATAGGGGAATCAGATGAGCATTAGCTTACCGGACACAAGTCGTTACTAATCTCGGCCAAAGACTTTTTTCTCTTCTGATGAATTACCTAAATAAATGTAGAACAAAAAAGTGACAGACTTTATAATTTTTACCTTAATAGGCCATATATATATATATATATATACACACACACATATATGTATTTATGAAGCTGGAAAACTAACCAGAAAACCAACAGCTTGCCTAATATAGTTTAGCTCATGCCAAGAGGTTCCTGCAAACTGTATATTCCAATAATTCAGAAGACTTGCATTCAATTAGTAAATAACTTGCTGAAGAAAGTTATTTACCTCCTCCTTTGCATTGACTATCCATTTCTCTAGTTCTGCTAGGCCAGATTTCACATATTCACCATTTGAGAATGAGCAACATTCTCGTCGAAGTAAAAGACTGGATAAAATTTCATCTTAATAGATTGATCATTCAACTATTTGATTCTAAAGAAATTTTTAAATAGAGTGAATATATACCTGTTGAAAAGAGACATGTTGATGAAGGAGAAAACCTGAGTTATTAGCTTACGAATGAAGAAAGAGGGTACCTACATGTACAGGGACTGGGTTAGAGAATGTAATTGAAGAAACAAAAGCTGGGATGATTTCTCTTGTTACTGCTCTAAATAATTTCATAAGAGAGACCATTTTTACTTAGTTGATAAAGATATTATTCAATTCTCCCATCAAGTATTGGACATATTTGATGACCTATCAATTAATGTTTAACAATCAGTTGCAAACTAGTAAGTCTTGTTTTTAGAAGAGAAACTACTTGCTTCAAACTATTACACCTACATGATTTTCACGTAAATGATCCATAAGAGAATCCAAGAATTCGATGATGCTATCCCATTGACTACTAGGTGACTTTTGGTTAAGCCCTCCAGGAGATCTTGATTTCCCAGCAAGCATTCGTGCATTTTTCGGCACCTTCAAAATCAACAAGGATCCAAACAAATATACATTATTTTACGAAAACAAATAAATAAAAGAATGGCAAGATTTGAAAACATATATGAGAAAACATTGATCAAATCATAATTAGACAATGAATGCCTTTCTGGTCAAGTTGCTTTTTACAGCGTCAAACACCTTAACATTGAGCTAAGCATTTGAACTGGCACACCACAAACAGATGATTGAGACATAACACAACAGCTAAATAATAATCAAAGCTGATCTCAAGGCCAATAATTCATAAATTTGATTTTTAGGTTTAGCATCCAGATCTGCATACTATACTAAGATATCTATAATTCAATACAAACCTGAATGCACAGTCCCAAAAGCGGAGATAATTCTTTCTTAATATTGTCACGTATCAAGCCAAATATCTTCTCAACACAGGCTGTCAGTTGTTGTTTGAATAGTATTGCTGGATATCTTGCGTCTATATGTGACATACCATCTTCAAACCCGAGGTATTTGAAAGGTGACTTTAGACCCTAGAGGTGCCATAAACAAAAATCAGCTTAAAAGACAGATGTCCATTGACGTGATAAAATTAAAAAGAATGAAAAATGACTACAAGCCTAATACAGCAATGACGACTATTATTAGAAATAAAGGGGTCTGCTTCAGTCATGATAACAATAAAATAACAAGCAAAACTTGGGATTTATTTTTAGCGGGAATTGCATTAAAATTTCAAAAAAAAATGGAAATAAGATCTCTCTAGTCTCTACTAAATATAACAAAGTTACAACCCAAAAAGGTCAGTTTCAAAAATATTGCAATGGAACTCACATAGGAAACCCTCCCAGCTAAACCAGTATTTCCTCCGGAACGTTGACTGGCAGCAGAAAGAAAACCATTTGATCGTAAATTCTTTTGCAGCAGACACAAAAGTGCTGAGGTGTTGGACAACCAATAAGGTAAGGTTACATTTTCAGGTCCAACCTGCAAAAATGTCAAAGATTGAATATGGAAACCATTCACAAAAGGCTAAAAAGTTATTAAAAGTATTAAGGGATTGAGAACTGAGAAAAGGAATGAAATATTATTATCAATATCTATTACAAATTATGTCCTAATTTCATGAAAGTTTGTGACGATGTACTAGAAGTACCTTCAGAACATCGTTGATTCCTTCTATTATGTAATCAAATATAGCAGTCCGTTCAGACTCGAAGGAATGCCAATGATGAAGAGTTTTGTATATGATTGAAGCAGCCAGCGGTTTACCATTTTGAAACCCCAAATTTTCTTTGATACATCTGGAAAGAAATTCATAGTTTTCCTGTCGACACAGATTCTTACATTTTAAGTCGTCTAAATGCAAAACTATCAAAAGATCTTATTGAGAATAAAGAGAATAAATTTAAATGATATTAGTATAAACAAGAAACCTGTTGTCTCTCTGCTGTTAGTTTCGGCCTTCTTGATTCTGACATGCTATGTGAGAAAGGTACAACAAGTTTTGAAGGTGTGGGAGATTCCTGCAGAAGAGAATGTAATCAGGAAAGCTTAAAACTTGCACACCAGTTGGAGATATAACTATTCAAAAGCAGCAATATTTTTCTAATGGAGAAATGGGAAATTTAGGGGGCGGGGGTCTTACATATACTTGCTTCCGGTCAGTCTGAGGAAGATTAAGTGTACTACCATATTTCTGGTTCATTAGGAAAGCAATAATTCTTAGTAAGCCCAATAAATGCAAATATAAAGGAAAAATAACTTGAGTAAAAACAGAATGTCAGGTCGGTATCATCCAAGATAAACAACAATTACAATTAGTGCAAAGATAAGCCATCAAAGATAGATAAAACAAATGTGCACTTACTTCTGAAAATGACTTTAGAAAGCTAGTACGGTTGCTTTTCGGGGACGGGGTAAATGCTTTTTGTCTTAGAACAAGATTTTCATCTTCTAAATGTGAGAGCTTCTCCTCCAGACTTGTTAAAAAGCATTAAACAAAATGAATCAAGTAAAATTAATTAATGTGCTAACCAAATTAGTATATTCACTTCAGATAGCAAGGCAACAAAATAATTCAACGTAAAAAGCAGTCAGTGGAAGATTAAATTATAGCAGAACAAAATGCAATGTTACCATAACAAACAAAGTAAAACAAACAGTATGCAAAGCATAGAATATGTATGCATGTATTTAAGTCTGAATCACAGCTTCAAGTTATGAAAGATACCTTTTCATGTTATTCTGGAGCTCAGAATTCTTTTGGTCTAATTCCCGCAATTTTTCAACCGTATCATTGGCATCTTTTACAGCCTTCTTGAGCTCAAGCTCCAGGGTAGAATTCTTCTTTTCCAATGTATCCAAAGAACTCTGAGAAGTAAACGGACGTCAAAGGAAAAGGTTCAATCATAACAAAGTAAACTATAACGTTCCAAAGTGAAAAGTAAATAGTTTTCTTAGACTAATCATAAAAAACTGGTAATCAACACCAAAACACAAACCTTAAGTAATGTATTTTCCTTTCTCATTTCAGCCATCATAGTAAGCTCCTTTTCAAAAGATGATTTATCTTTTCTTGACAATTCCAATTGATTTTGCAACACTGCATTCTTGTTGCACTCGCTAATTGTTGCCAACTTAGCTGCATCTAACTCAAGCTTCAATGATTCCAATGCTTTCTGAAGTTTCGAAATTTCAGTTGACTTCGTATCTTCATTGGAAACCTGGAGATTGTCACATTTAAATAAAAATGGAACATAGAATAACAAAATATTTTAATTAAAGAAAAGAATAGAGGCATGAGAAAACAGAACTAAGAGCAAAGCACAAACTTTCCAAATTTATAAGATTAGCTTTCTAAAACAAGAGTTCAGAAACCATAAGTGATACCCGCATTCGTTTTTCTAGATGCAGCCGCCATGTGAGATCTTCTAATTGCTTTTCAAGCTTGTTCTTAGCTAACCGTAAGGCACCTGCTTCATTAGCTTCCTGAAAAATGTATAGGGAAATGTGGACATGCATAGCAAGAAAGTTCTTAATATGTGTAAAGTATGATGGTGAATTGGGACATAAGTAGGAAGATACCATCTCGTTGTATAGATGGGTCTGTTCATAAATGAATATTCAATTTTCAAGTCAACCTCAAGAAAACAAGGAATTATTACTTATTGCTTTTCTACAATTCATTAAATCCTTACAATGAGTACAATTGATAAGAGTATAGAATAACATTTAATACACCTGGAAAATATTGGACTTCCCTACACCTACTTATTATTCACATATGAAGATTGTTGACCAACCATTTGACTTACTAAATAAATGCCTACAGCAACTTAATGAGGCTCAAATGAAGTTTTATGATACTAAAAACACAATTTTCAACAAACAAGGATTCTATTTTCTTGAAATGCTTTTCTTGGACCCTGGAGGTAGCACTCAGCAGATTCCACAAGACACGTTTAACATGAAGTTTACAGTGAAAGAAATCACAAGAATAAGCAGTTCCACATACTTGCTTAAGCCTTCGGAGTTCTCTTTTTGCAAGTTTTTGCCTCCAATGACATTGTATTGCTATGATATATTTTTTATAATTTTGGAAAGCTGAGCGGAATCTGTACAATCTCCAATGAGCCTGCTCAATGCAAAAAACAGAAGGCATTAAGAGACAAATTCCAGTCTGCAGGGACTTCACCCAAAAACAAGCAACAATGGTGAAAATAAGCAATTAACCGATAAGAATGCTATGAATTTGAGGGCAATGGAAACATGTTAATTGTTTATCACACACATGCTCAGAGCGAACCTTCAAAAAAAATGATGAACATACTCATATACATATTGAAAACCACATGATAGCATATGAATGTACAGAAACATGATCAAGTTTTGCTCACCTGGATCACAGAAGCAGCTCTATGCTTCCTTCCATGCAAAAACTTTTGACGAGTTGAAAAGCCACGGATGTTGGACTGTATAAAAATGGATGCTGAAATTAGTTTCAGATAAGCACGCCTCAATAGCCACTTGCGGACATATTTCTGTAAACAAACAGCTGCTGCTGCCTCTCTTCTTGAAGCAAACATCTTTCGAGCAAGGCATCCTGCAAAAATCATGATAACTTAGCACTAAAGCAAAGATCAAACATACAAGACAATTGATTTATCAGAAGAGGATAAAACATTTTGAGTATTCTGTAATGAAAAATTCAATTTAGGATTATGTATTTCAAGTTTCTGGTAGTTAGGTTACTTTGTTTCATTTAGCATCCTCTCTTATTCCTCTGTTCACCTACGTTCCCTCTATTTCCTTTTTCTAGCTTCTAGATTCGAGTTCTATCTACGCTTGTGTTCTACATCAGATATTAATTGTGTGGAAATGAAAATATAGCAAAGCATAACTTTTGAAGAATATATAGAAAAAAAACTTAAAAAAGAAATCAGAAGCAATGAAACAAAAAGTGAATTATGGGTTATTTTGGAAAGAAAAGTAACCTCTGCAATATGCCTGGAGTGCAGTTGCAGAAACCACGGCTGAAATAAACTTCCTACGTGCAATAAATGTCCGCAAACGGTGTTGAATACGTTTAGCAGATGTATCCAAAACCTCAGCCCGTAGTGAATCTAAAACGCCAATCTGACCAGCTCTAAGAAACACTTTTGTCTTGCCCAACTGCACAAAAAACGGAGAATTAGAAAAATTAGTCCATTTAATGAAAAATTGCAAAAGTGGCAACAAAAAATTAGAAATAATTTAATTATACAATGTTAATCAGGATTACCTGAAAATTCTGAAGGTTTAATTTCCACAGAATTTTCTCTATCAATGTCTTTTCATCATAACTGCAAATAGAACTTTAAAGTTAAACAAGAAACAGCAAAGTGGAAGAAATTGATTTCTTTAGAAGAGATTCTGGAAAGACACAGCCATGGGGAAGCAAGGATGCCCTTCACTATTCACGAAAAAACAAGTTGTAATCAAATTTCTGAGGGAATTAGATGTGCAAGGTATAGCACGGACAGATTTTAACAGAAACGAAAAAAGAATCACTATACGCAATAATGGAGACATACCAATTATAATTTAACCATCCTAACAAGAGAACTTATAAGAAAATGTGCAGTTTGAAATGTGTTTATGATAATCTGCATGGCATGCAGGTGCGTTTGAAAACATTTTCAACCTTGTATCCATGAATTCGGGAGCTAACAAGCCAAAGCGATCCACAAATTCAGAATAAGTTCGTCGAGTTGGATAGCCAGCTAGGCTTATTCGAACAGCCTCCAGAACACCCTAATTTCAAATCAAATAAAATTATCTTAGCAAATCATTGAAATATGAAATGTAAAACCAATCAGAAATTAACCATGTGTTACTTGGGCCAGGGACCTCTGCCATCAATAAAACATCACACTAAGTATTTGGCCTGATTGATGTTCTACTAACAGACTTATCTATTCTATTACTTTATCAGAAAGAGACATTTTCAAGTCTGATTGAAAATGCAAAAGTTATGCTTTCCTTGTTATTAAGCTTTTAATGTACTTTCCTGCCATTGTCATGTAGAAATTAATGCAGCCATAAATCAACTGAAATCAAAGAATTTCCTGAATGAAATGGAGCCAAAATACACAGATGTGATTTCCATGTAAAGAATGGAAGGCCAACATTAAATGTTACAACACACTAAACAACATCAGGAGCACAAAGCTTTAGAATGACCTTCCATTGAAATTGATAGCACTATAATTCAACAAATGAAGCATACATAAAGAGACCACTTACCCCACAACGAAGTTGATGAAGGATACTGAGGTTCTCAAATTTTTGAGGTCGGTTCAATGAGTTTGGCTTCACACAGCGTATATAATGAGGTTCTGTTGTGTTGAGGGTTTCCATGAGTGCTTGAAGTTGTTGCTATATAAAAAAAGGGAAAAGAATTAAAAGCATTGACGTTGACAAATTATAGACATTATCTCTGACGTGCGTATACAGTGAAACAGAAAACTCCCACAAGTAGGTACGTTAACTAGGAAATCTTTTAGTAATCAAGCCACTCAACCAAGAACATCAATAAAGAAAATAAATCATCAAAGTCTTCAAAACCATCCCATTTCCTCAAAAATAAGATCCAAGAAAGAAAAATATCAGCACCACAAAGAAGAAAAGATAGAAGTAGCAAAAAATTCCAGTGATAAGTTTATTGTCTTAAGAAATAAACTCAGTGAGTCAGTGACATTCCTGAACCTTCAGAAGGGGTACCTAAGACAAGCGTTCAACTATGTTAGATGGACTCGGATATGAGTATCCAATAGGAGTATGACCATGTATAATACTCATCTTCTGGTAAAATATGGTACTCGCAGATTTGGCTCAAAAATAAGATACAGAAAAGGAATCGTTGTAAAAACTTATATGAATATAATAACACTACATCTAAGCTTATATAAATTAATAAATATAATGATGCTAGAAAATAATTGAGTTTTTCAGATTTTCTGTACAAGAAAGAGACCATAGGACGTTAGAAAATGCTGAGTTAATGCACTATTGAATGTCAAAGAACTAAAAAAAAATTGAAACATAGATTGAACTCTTAGTTAAGTTCCCAATGGACAAGCATTAATGTCAACAAGAACTAATAAAAACTCCTCAGGAAAGCCATCAAAAAAATCTGTACCTTAAATCTTGTGGCAACCGAAGAAAATTTGTATGATGATCTTGAAGATTCCTCTGGAGGTGAAGGGAAAAGACCCGCCACAAATGGGCATTTAGAAGAAGCTAACAGATTGCAATGTTCTACCACAACATAATCCCGGTTTTTGTCGATGAAGGAATCTGTTTGATAAGTAACCTAAAAACAAACAAAGAAGTACATCACCATTATATCTCCCATATCCGAAAGTGATTATATTATCTAAGACACAATATTCCACCACGTGCCTTGCCAGCATAATGTGAAACAGTAAAATCTGTTTCTGAAAATTTAGCCTTCTCCAACCTAGGGTGACCTCGAAAATTCTGAAACAATTTGGTCGAAAGTGTTTCATGCGTCGATTTGGGGAACATGCTGCACAAATAAGAAAATCAGGATAAGGATTAACAGCAGAGATTAAAAAGTATAGAGCAACACGCACCAATTTATAATGAAGCATTTAAACTGTACCAAGCTTCATCCAAGAGAGAAATTATCCCAATGGGTTTCTGCATATGCAAGCACATTAGTGTAAGGCCCTATTGGGAACAAAATCTAGAAGAATATTTAAATGGAAAAAAAAAAAGAAAAAATAAGTCAGATGATATAAATATTTAAAAAATGTAAAAATTGGAGTTGCATATTTGGTCAAGCACAAGTTTACCGAGTGAAAAATAATAACTGTACCTATACGTACATTGCTAATCAATACTCACTAAATATCATAAAGATGCAGATTTCAAGTGCAGTTCCTGTAAGTTAAATTGATCCTAGCCCCTCAAAGAAACACTACTTATAAAAACAGCACCGGTAAATGACACAAAGCTCTTAAGTAATCCAATGGTATTAAGGGACATTGCAAGTAAAATCAAAATAACAATGATGATAATGTTAGAATCTTAGATAAGACTACCATGATCGTACTATAAGGAAGATAAAATTAGTCAAGCTAACGCTCTACTGCAGACAGAAATAACAAACAGAAAAGACAAATATTTCTTTTTAGAATGTGAATAAAAACCTTCTCAATCAAATCCAAAACATCTTGGTTGTCTATAAATTCAATGTAGCTCCAATTAATTTCTTCTTTCCTATATTCATCCTGTTCCATCTTGAATACATGCTGAACAAATGAAGAAAAGAATGTCAGAAAAAACAAGTAAACAGGACAGAATAGCACAAACAGAATAGATGTAGACTTCATCGTATGGAAGATTGATTACTAACCTCATTGAAATGCTGCTGAAGCTTTTCATTTGCAAAATTAATGCAAAATTGCTCAAAACTACGGCATGGAAGATGACAATCAATTAAAGAAAAGAAACTTGGATACAACTCTATGCAAGTATAGAAATGAAATGCACTAGAGATTAGAGTACATATGCATACATCCCATGAGAGACACTAAAGCAATAGATTTAAATAACAATAAAAACATTAAATGAACGATCAAAACCAAAGAGTTGAATTTTACCTATTATGCTTAAAGCATTCAAATCCATAGATGTCCAGAACTCCAATTTGTACACGGGAATTCACATCTTGCCCCACAGACACATTAACCTTATCAACAAGCCTTACAAAAAAGAAAAAAGAAAAATTCAGAACCGAAAAGGTTTAACTATCATAAAAGTTCAGAACAGAGAAGGTTTAATTATCATACAAAATATACATTATGAAATAAATGCCTATAAACATGCATTAACATAAGCATACCAATCAAACAATCGAGAATATACTGTCTTTGCCAATGCATCCCGACTAGCCACAGCAGCATGACAATCAAGAGCTTTAACAATACTTCCCTCACGGGTTTGAATGGTACGAGAACACAATGTCGCCAACAAGAGGTTCCCATCACACCTGGTAAATGAATAATTTGGTAACGTGTCTAACAAGAGAATGAGAATCTACAAAATGAACAATGGAAATTTAATAGATCAACAAGTGGCTGGCTTGAAGTAGCCATCAACCTACAATTTCATTGTCAAAGCGCAAGTTACGAGCTATTTAATAAATTCAAAACCTACATGCCAAAACATTAGGTGTTTAAAATATATACTTTTATTACTGAAATTTGAACTAATTATACAACCGTTTCCGCACACTACAGATAATTAATTACCACTTTGGTATTTATCTTTTTTTGTTCCAAAATATGGAAACATTTTAATAAGCGGTGCCTTGTTAAGTAACCGAACTCAAAAGGATGATTATCAATGATTTATTAATTAGCACATCAGTCATAGAACAAATCAACATAAACTATTGATACTTTACTCAAGAACATACAACTAAAACAAGACAATAACAAAAGACAATAATAAAAGTTATCGTCTAGTATCACCTACCTAAAAAGATCAGCAGCCATCTGCATATGGAATGTAGATTTCTGATCTTTAATAACTGACGAATCATGTTCCCTTCCCGGGGAAAATTCAATGTTTCCCAGGTGCAAAATAGCAGCCAATGTGCGAAATATGGCTTCCTGATAAAAAATGACAATAAGATAAAGGTAATTCCGGGAAAAATAAATGAAAGGCACAAGCTCAGAGTAATATTCTCAAACCTGATCCTCATGACTAATTCCAACAATATCCATTGCCCTTCTTGTCTTCATATATTCCTCCGCATTGCTCACTCCTTCAAGTTCATGTCTTACTTTGATTTAAATAGTGAAAGTGGCTTGGATGGCCTAATTTGTACTTTTCTGCATCCTGAACAAACAAAGTAATAGGGATGAAAATATGCTAGTTATGGAATTAAGTTATCTAGGCCTTTATGTTTTTCCCTGAAATCAATGAATAGACCTTCTAAATTCTAATAATGCAATGCAGCTCACCTAAAGCCATATTAAAAAAACAGTAATAGAGTAGTACAAACAGCTATCAGCACTCAAAGATTTCCTATAGGCCTAAAAAAAACATGTTAACAAAACATTTGTAGGACATATTCAACCGCATGGAGAAGGGAAAAAAAGGGATGCGCAATCATACAAAAAAGTTCTCATAGAATGTGTAGATGTATACAAACATGATATTCATAATAACGAAAGTGCAGAAATCTACAGCCTTAAACAGAACATTCACAAGCATATATAAGTTGTGCGTACACAAACTGTATACAAGCATAAACACGGTGCCCAGACAAAGAAGAGAATGGAAAGAGAAAAGGAGACATTTATGACCAAAAAACATGATAAAGAGAGAGAGATTACTTTCCCAGACGCACACAATTGATAGAAGCAATGATAATTCCTCTCAGGATCTGTTATCTGAATAACACGGGAACGTTCAAGAAGGTAAGTTCTGACTGCAGCTCCAGATATTCTACCATTTGCATCAAATTGGATCTCAACAAACTTGCCAAAACGACTGCCACAGACAAGATAAAGGATTAGCCTACAGTACCAGAAGATAAACAAATATCCTCTGTCACTTCAACCTTGTCAGCATACAACAGCAAACTGGCATTTATTATGGAAATTGGAAACAGAACAAGCTTAACATATTTCTGAGTTGCAATGATATGGCTTTATGTGACATAATTCAAAAAAAAAGTCATCTTATATTCCACCATTTTGATGCATTTAAAACTTATAAAGACAGTACTGAATGCAGAATTGAAGATGAGAGAAACAACATGAATTAGTAGGATCAGATCAGCAATAATTTAGAGGAACCTAAACTCTTACTTCAAACTCCATAGTAATTAGGTATATTTGAAAAGGACATGTTGCATATGAGTTTATAAACTCAATAAGTGGGTATATACACTAGCCATTAGCCACATGTATTTCGAGAAAAGGGTTATAAAGCTCACCTCGAATTGTCATTTCTAACAGTCCTTGCATTTCCAAAAGCCTCCAACAGTGGATTTGACTGAATCATAAAGGAAATAGAATCAAGAGCATGTTGGTAACAACGAGGGGTAACGCATTCCCAGGGTACGTAAGAAAACATGAACTAGGCTAAACCACACATTTAGTTTATAGGATCCTCTTTTAAGTATCAAAAAAACTACAAAATAAGCAAAATAAAAGTTTGTTCCATTCTAAAAGTAATCTGCATAAACCTGGAGCAAAAAATGTAGTAATTGCTTAACTTTCATAAGACAGTATAATATCGACCATGCCAGTCCACCCACCCCTACTACCCCGGAGGAAAAAGAAAACACAAAAACACAGACCGACAACCATATTTAGCAGTAAGAGAATAATAATAGCAACAAGAAAGTTTGTATATGTAGCCATAGTGTTTCGAGTAGTAATAAAGTTAATCAACTCATGTAAGTAATCTTACTTCAAGAACTTGCTGCTCGACAGTTCGGTCATCACCAGCTACACGGCCTCCAACAAAAGTAAGATATTGCAAAATTAACTTTGTTGTCTCAGTTTTTCCGGCCCCACTTTCTCCACTGACTAGTATAGACTGGCTTCGACCCTCATTCATCATTGCCCTAGGTAATAAAATAGGGGATTTAATAGGTAACAATTAATTCATGCCATCCGCAGGGCATTGTAGATCAAGAATCCAGAGAAAGACGACATACCTATATGATACATCAGCCACAGCAAAAACATGGGGGCTTAGCTCACCAAATGGAGCACCCTTGTACTGCTCCATCATATGCACATTGTAAAGATGAGGAAGCTTTGTGAACGGATTAACTGCTATCAAAATGCTTCCTGTATATGTCTATAAAAGAGAAACAACTTCGTAACCAGTTCTGGTAGTTGAGAAAGTATCAACTAAGGATACTAAGAAAATCAGCAAAAGTTACAAGAAAAAAACACAAGTGCATGTGCAAACGGATTGCATAACCAATGAGAATAAATATTATTTCTTTATAAACTAAAAATATGTTAGTCCCAATTAGCTAAATATCACTAGTAATAGCATTAAAAAATCAGAGTCAAATCGCTAGCAAACACATAATGAAACTCAATAACCAAATTTGACAAATACAAATTTATTCAATGATGTCTTATCAAATGAATAAATCTTTGTGAGTAAGAGAAAGAAACCATGCCTAGATAAATATCAGAGAACTCCGTATAACAGGTTTACGGTTCATGTGATATGTTAATTAAAACATAAGGCGAAAGAAACATAAGTAAACAATGCCATCATTATACTCCTTAAAGACACGGACAAAAGGTACTGTTATTTAGTTAAGACCTTCTAAATCATGACATCTAAGCGAAAGAGGAAAGCAAAATTCTAAAGTTGGTACGATAACCACTAAAAACTCTAAATTTGGGAATAAGTAGAAATAAACGAAAATGAATGAATTGCATGCCTTGAAAGAATCTAAGCGGGTTTCTTAATTAATGTGAGGGAATAACCAGTTCTCCTGAGGAATTAAAATCCAAGTATCTATAAGAAACATATTTTGAACCAAAATTGAACACATGCTGTATAGGGAACTTGAACTCCATAATTTCACTGACATGTAACTCAAAGAATGAGGCAATTCAGGCATCAGCAAGATTTCAGCATCAAATTGAACTAACGAATTAAACATATTGGGCTTATTTTAATCATTACCATTTTGAACAGCTACAAAGATAAGATGGGTGAAAAGAAATGATTAGGTTCAGAACTATGCATAATTTTGAACATCACTCGAGAAATTAACAAATTGAAAACTTACATAAATATCATTCAAACCATATCTCCTCCGAAGATTATAGAGAACACCAGGCTCATTCAAATAAGTCAACTTTGTCATATCATCAACACCACCATGTTCTTCCTCTTCATCCGCATCTCTAGGAAACAATTTCTCTGGAAACGCCAACACCTGAAGAACGAGATGAAATCAAAAATTCAAAATTAAGCAAACAAAAACATTCCAAAATACTCCTATTTTTTTAAAAAAAATGAACAAAAGTGAAAGAAATTTTTACCGTTTTACCAGACGCAGTTTGGACTTGGACCTGTTTGCCTCTAAGATCAGTAATTTCAGCTGCAACCCAGGCCAAGTTCTTGTCCTCAACCCACACCTTAGCACCCTTGCGCAAATTCATGTTTGGTTCCTGAGAAATATTCAAAAAATCAAGAAACCAAGAAAGAAAACTAATTAAAAATGAAACCCTAAAGAATCTCCCTTTTCTCGTTTGTTTTTAAAGGTGAAGTGAAATGCGGGTACGACGAGTGTGACTTTGGAAATTTCAAAGTAACCCTAAACGGACATAGAAAGACAAAACAGAGAGAGAGAGAGAGAGCTTACGGGCATGTTTTTCCGACTTCCCGCCCTAACCGGTGCTGTGGACTCTGAACCCTATTTGAACGAGTATTTTTCGATTTTTTTATTTCTTCAATATTTCGTATCCGACACGTCAGTCTTTACAATACCGGGTAGTTCTAGCAAGTTTCAGACTTTCACTTAGCTTTTCCCCTTCCCTTTCCTTTTTCTCAACGCTCCATTTCCTTTCATACTCTTTTTTTCCTTTTCTGAAAAAAAACAGAAATTTTAAAGAAAAATGAGGCAATTTGTTCTCTTTTTTTCCTCATTCGAAATTTCAAAATTCAAAATTTGTGGGATTCATTTTTTACTGTAAAACCTCCATGAATAGCCGTTGTGGTCAATTTTTTTGTTAGGTAGTAATCGTGTAATGAAGTCCACATGTTTAAACCAAGAACATATGGTAAGTATTACTGATACAGGTATAGCCCAGAAAAGAATGTAGGTGGTTTAAGCAGTACTGGCTGGCTGTATTCAAATGGAAGACAAAATGTCTGCTTCAAGACACAAATATGGACTCAAAAAAAAACTGATTTTGTAGTTATTGATTTCATTTTTTATTGATTTTGATTTAGGTTCGATTCGAATATTATTAAATTTATTCGATATTTCTTTTGATACAACAATTAGTTATAAATTAAGAAGCTGAGATTATTCATTGTATTTACATATAAAGCACGATATGGAAGCTCACAATCGTCTTATATACTCGTATGTCCCCGAGACGAGCGACGAGGTTCTTGATAGGTACAATAGGAATGATTGTATAAAGACTTTTAAAAAAGAATGACTCAAATTTTGATAAATTATAGACGAGGTTAATCTCGAAATCATTGTAAAAATTTTGATAATACTCTTAAAAAAAATGAGTTATAATTATTAAAACATTATAATTATTTTGTAAATGCGATAATTGATTATATGATCTTATTGACTATTGCTATTACTTTTGCTTATGTAGAAATAGTGAGATTTTAGATAGACATAATAAGATCTACCGCATAGAGACCCCTAAAAAAGATAATTACTTTTGAGGGTCATATTTTTAAAACTAGTTAAAGTTATAGACAATACTTCTAAAAGTCATATTTTAATAAATTACTTTTGAGGATCATATTTTATTTTTTAATTATTTTTTAACATAAATAATCCGACATACCTTGTAATTTTAGAATTATCTTTTGGCGTATCTCATGTATTTACCTTTCAAAACAAAAAGGGAAACGTAAGGTGCAAGTCGAAAACAAAAATCACCTTCAAAGAAGCTGCCATCCTGATGGCATCAAATATGGTGCAGGTAAGAGTCAGAAGAGTTGTCGCTTGTAAAGTTCTAACCTGCATTGAAGCGGTGGATACAACCGCATTGAGTACGAGGGTTGATCTGTCCCTCCTCTGTGTTATATGTTTGGATTCGTGGAATACACGTTTATCAAGGAATGTAGCAGAAAAACTTGTGAAGTGGCTTGATTGTGTGTCAGTGTCACCATCTGCAGATAAAGGACAGAAATGGAGTTCCGGCAAATCATCTCTTAAAGAAGATTTATTTACAATAAATTATAATTTCGTTTATTTTAATATTTTATATAATATTTATTTCGTTTTAGATTAACACTTTTATATCATAAAATACTTGTTTTTAGGACAATTCTTATCTGAGACCAGAAGATGGTTTATCAACCAGAGCTGGAGGAGCAATCAATGAACTTCGCCTCTTGGTTATGTTACGTCTACTACTTCTGTTACTGGTGTTGGCCATTGCTTTCCGGTCTTACTTGAACCGGAGCTTTTATGAGTTTCGACTGTCCTGGATTATGCCGAGCAGGTATTCCTCATATGAGAGACTGGTGGCAATGCCAATAGGCTTGATTGTCTTAAGGTTCTTTAACCTCTTTATATAAGTAAGTGTACTCGAATCAGATGAGCAGCCCATCAGGCATCAACTTTGGTTCTTGGTTACCTCTTCTGCTATTGATGTTAATCTTGGCCATTGCTTTGGTCACTTTACTGTGACGAAGCTTCACGAGCTTCCTAACTGGATACATAGAGTCGGTGGTTCTTATGTTGGTATCTTACTGTTTTTTCCGTTCTTGTGGTTGTTTTGAGGTGCAAGATTTCTGGCATGAACTGAAAAACTTGATTGAAGTTGAATTTCTAACAACAGAAAGGGCTTTATCATAGACCATAAATGATGAAACTTATGTTTTCAGTCATGTCCTTGTAAGGAGGAATCTGCAGTTAAATTGTTGAACTCAGTTTTTGTATGATTTCCAGTTTTCCACCATCCTTATCATATTCAATCTCATCTTGTTGGGTTAGAGAAAAGTTAAATTTCAACTACAATGAACCCACATTTGATGCCGCAGAAGAAAACATTCAATTTCAACTGAAATGGAATAGTACACCAGCAACTTATCACAATCTAGTCCCAAAGGTATGAACGTATCTAAAAAATAAACAACATATACAATTTCAAGAGAGAACGACGTAATTGTCGTGTCAAGTATGTTGAATCAATTGGAAATTATACACATAAAACTGGAGAAATCAATGGCATAAAGTGTGAACAAATCTAGTGGAGACCGACTCAGATGCTACAGGATATGACTCATGATCATGACCCAAAGGCATATCCCGCAGCAATGAAAGCTGTAACAGCGTACAACCACATGTGACTAGGTCGAGATAAATCATCAGCACCGCTGCATTGATCATTGGCACCACTAAAGCATCCAGGTCTTGAAATTTTAGCCACACCTCCTTGTGGAACAAAGCTACTATTATACTTACCACTGCTGAACAGCACACACCAGAAATAGGGACCCCCGCCATCTGTGCCGGTTACAGCAGCCCCAACTTCGGTGTGGTTCTTATTATAAAGAATTTCCAAACTCTTCTCATTTTCCATCAACATCGAGAATGCCTCAGAAGGCTCGACATATTTGGATTGACATCCAAGTAAACGGCCAGTGATTGGAGTGAGGGTCGAGGTGTCAACATCACAGCTGGGGGCAAAAAGTTCAGCAAATAAAGAATCAGCAGGCTTCTTGGATTCTCCTATAGCTTTACAATCACCTTGGAATGCTTTTATATATTGCAAAGCAATGCAAGCCAGGCCTTGGTTGTCAGTAAGAGATGATGACCTGTGTGATGTCCTATTGGCATTAAGCACAGCCACCAGCTCATCCGCAGGGTTATCGGTTACTTTGGCTACAATTGAACAGTCCAATCATTAAGGCTAAAGAATAACAATACAATTAGATCATAAACTGAAAGCAAAATGATAGCGCTCAGTAGCTCATATTATATCATGCCTAACCAAAAGTTCAGATTTATATGTTTACAGATGCCAAATCCTAAGCGGAATAGTATAGAATCCAACCATCTGGAAAACACTTTGATACACAAACTCCCATATTTCAATTCTAACTCCATCTAACGCTTCCATATATCAATCTCAATGTTTGCTACTAGACATCCATTAGTTATTTAATAGAATTCTCGTTAAACTAAATAACTTTCTAGGATTCCAGAGGGTAGTGTTTGAGACCGAGAATTCTGTTAAGTAAACTAGTGGATGTATCAGACACCCTATTCATTGTGTCTTGCTCCACCTAGATTGGGAGGTGTATCCTTGGAATATTGAAGGGGATCAAAATAGGGTGGCCGATGCTATGGCTGTAGCAAGTCGTGGGGCTCCAGAGACTCTAATGCAGGAAGATTTATAGATTAGTTTGAACTAGTTTCTGTATGAGCCAAAAAAACAACTTTGTATGACACAGTCCTTGAGATGATTTATCTAAAAAGGGGAATCCTCTAACCAAAATACAAGGAAATCTAAGATCCAAAAGTAAAATTCCTTTCCTTTTTCAAGGATAGCAAAACAAACCAATTAACTAAAATACACAGCTTGGAACACGAGATCCAGGAAAAAATGGGCAATCATCAAAAGTTTAGAACTGCAATGCCTGAGATTCAGATCAATACCATGTCTTGCAACTTAGAAATAACAGCTGCATTCGGAAAATATGAAAGAAACCCAGAAATAATCATGGAAAAAGGAGTAGTTTTTATAGCAATGAAACTGATTAGTCCACTTCTTAAGACCGGTACGATGTACGAAGCCATTCATTCATCACACACAAAATATAAAGAAAAGATCTTTTCAATAACTGGATAAGAAGAGAAAGGAGGAGGGAGACTTACTTTGAGTATTGGCAGAAACAGAGAGGAAAAGAAAGGGAGAAAAAAGAAGCCACAAAGCCATTGCCATTGTTGCTGTGAAGAGTTGCTCAGTAGATCTGACTATACAAGATACAAATGAAAGAGAGAGAAGAGTCAGTCAGATGTCGACTTCGTTTCGGTTGCTTTACAACTACGGCTAATCTGTTCTTTTGGTTTTTATTTGCCGACATTGCCAACCAGACATCAGGGTTCTCCGTCTTAAAAAACATTGTCAACTAAATTTATTTCAATTTAATAAAAAAAAAATAGTAATTAAGTACAGAACACAGAAGCATATGAACTGTGAAGAACACGGGTTTTTAAAACCCAAAGTATTCAGTTTTAAGTTATTTTGTTACTATGAGTAATCCCATACATGTTTAATTCTAATCATATTTCAATTAAAACTTAAAAGTCTCGCTTTTTTAGATAGGTCCATATTTTCTTTTTTGTTGAAAATATCATATATGGATAAATGTCGGCCAGCCCTGATTCAGGAGTTGATCAACCTTGTTGCTGTAGGCCACTGTGACCTGTTCATAAGAACATCCTCTTTGAAGGCCAAATCTACCATAGTGAATAGTGATCTACATCTGTTATTGCTGCATGCTAAAACTAAAACCTCATCAGTACTGTTTTCCCAGAAATAATTATGATTATGAATGCATAAGGATTCAATCTATAAATAGAAATAAGTGAAAAGGGTTGATCAGATTCAGAAGTTACCGATGCCACGGAGAGCTCGTTCAACATTAAGAGCAGAGATTAGAGAAGGAGGTCCTTTAGGAGTTTCATCAATGGAACTTTCTGGTTCTGTTTCAATGGTTGCAGGTGACTCGGATGATACATCACCGGAGCTCCTGATGCTCAGTCTTTTTCTCTGCTTTATCGAGAAATTGAGGGTAGAATTTGAGAATATGGAAGCGTTTTGGGGCGTTTGGGGCATGAATGTTCTTGCCAGAAATGTAGAGTTTTGCAGCAGTGGTTGATAGAGCCATGAATTTTGTCAAAGTTTCCTGCTTCTCTACTTTCCAATGCCTTTTGCATTCGACAGATGCAGGAGATAAGACGTGAGCTTGTAACCAAAGGATTATTATCTTCTCATAAATCATAACATTATGAAGAAAAACTTGTCCTCGTCTTTAAACAAGGTCGTTGTAGTATAGTGGTGAGTATTCCCGCCTGTCACGCGGGTGACCCGGGTTCGATCTCCGGCAACGGCGTTTTCATTTTAGCGTACTATGTCTAAAGGTGGATTTTGGGCCTAAGCCATTAGCAATGGCTCGATTTGTTTCTACATGAGTAGTTTCATACAACGGAAGTTCTTCTCTGTCCTTGTTACCAATAAGAACAAGATGATCTAACTCAAACAAATCCGAACTCGAGTAGCTCGCTGCATCATCTTCATCCATCTCCTCCATTACATAATTACTGTGACTGTCCCTTGAATTGAGGTTCTTCTTACCTCCGTTTAGATGATATTCTTTCAACAACTTCGCAGCCTTTTCTTCCACTCGCCTTGCCTTTTCCATTACTTGAAACTTTGTCTCTTCTTCTACCTTTTTAGATGGCGGTTTCCGAATTTTCATTACTGCAGGGACCGTAACCGACACTGAACTTGACAAGTCTCCTTGGTATAAGCGTTGTTGTCCACATGGTCTGCAGTCTTCAACGATTACACTCGCCGGGCAAAATCTAACAGTTCTTTTGACTCCATTACGCAGCCTTTCTCTTGTGGAAGGCGAGTTCTTCCTTAGACATGATCTTAAAAACGAGGAAGCTGAACAACACGTTGAAACCTGCCCGGACTTCAATTTCCTTTCATCATCACAGCTTAGGATCGAAGATGGAGTACCTCTTGTTTTCTTTCTGTTAGTTGTCTTGAACAAAGAACTGATGAAACTCGCGAGACGGCCGCCTGGTGAAATGGGTTGCTTCACCTTCTTTAGATTGCTGTAAGTTTTGGTGGCTCTTGATTTTGACCTGAACAGACTTTCCTGAAGCTTTGGTGTAAAGTCAGTGGCTGAACTGTCGGACGATGAGAAACCACCAGAACTAGAATCAGATGAGGTGGACGTGGAAGTGGAGCTAAAGAAAACCACATCATGTTCATGTTCATGATGTGATTTTCTTTCCAAGTTAGAGAAAACATGTTTCCTGCCTGCATTTGCCTTTTCATTAACCTTCTTTTCCATCCATTTCTCGATCAAACAAGCTTGTCGGAGACTCGACATGTCTTCATCTTCTTCCTTTCTACTTCCTCTACTTTTGTTGCATTTCACAGCCCCTTTGCCCTTTTTCTTTTTCATTGTTTCCCTGTAGACTTTCAAGTCACCATTTGTGTTGTCGCCATCATTGATGGTACGGTAGATTTTGTCAAGCACAGTAGAAGCAAAGGATGGGTTATCTCTCTCATGCCTGTACATGGCTCCTCGTTTCGTAAAAATGGGCTAACACAATGAACAGAGATGAGAGCAAAATTGCAGGGCTTTGAATTGAAGATTGAAGTGAAGCTGTGAAGGGGAAACAAAGCTTGGTAGTTGGTACTATATAAAGGTGTTTTGCATCTTACTAACAATGGAAGCCAATGCCAGAAGAAATTATTACGTCAACCCTTTGATCACTAAATTTTAATTGCCAAATAATAATACATTATTGAAAGGAGCCATTACACCACAGTAGTATTACTTCATCTCTGTCAAGATACAAAAGCTGAAATAAAAGAAGGAAAATAGGTACGGAGTCAAATATATAAAAGTGGCGTGATTGAGATGGGAAAGATGATACAGCTTGTGCCCCCAGTGCCCATTGCCCAATCTGAAGAGATACAGAAAGGGACACAGACTTTGCAGGATCGAGAGCTTGCCTCCTCACCAGAATACTGCATGGCCACACATGATTATTCTTTTCACTCTTCCCTCTGCATTGTGGCGGACAACACTGTACACTTTGCCTGCCTCACGATTGCATTATGTTTACCTTTTCTTTTCACGTGGACAGGACAGGACAGGATCTTACAACCGTTAACTGAGAATCAGATGCTGGGGTTTTCTTTATGTTTCGTTTTTGCTTGGCAGTGAAGAAAGGAACTGATAAAGAATCGTGTGTTCTTTCCAACGAAGCAAACAAGAATTAGAAGAGAGATATGATGGGTTTGTACATCGGGCTCTTTGCCTTTGCTGTAATTGCAGTGGAGTCGAGCATGAAGCATCCACGTGCTGCTGTGAGCCTGTGATGACTCGGCAGCTTCCTGTTCTTTATTCTTTATATATATATATACAGTCACTATAAATATGAAGTTAACATTGCAAGTTCAGATATGTGGGGTTCGGACCCCTCAAATTCTTGTAAACGTCTACAATCTACAATGCACATCGAATCTCTGAATATCTACCAACTGATAGAGATCACCACGTCGTTGCTTTGCCAGAGGGATTTTCGTCCTAAATATCATACAAGCACCCGATTAAAATTAGTTAGAAAGTACGATTGAATAAAACCATAAGCATGCAACACCATGCATAGAACAAGTATCATGTAGAAGCAAAGTCACCTTTCTTGCTCAAGCTTTGAATAATCAATCTCTGCTATAATTATGTCATCATCATGTTCAGTTGTGGCTATGACTTCTCCCAACTGTCATATGAAAAAACTCAAGTTAAACCAAAAATGGTTCAGGAAAGGCTGGCATTCCACATGCATTACAGAAGCAAAGCCGTACTCACAGGTCCTACGAGGGTTGAGTGACCCCAAGCTACGTAACCGGCTCCAGCATCTCGAGCAGGTGAACAAGTTGCAACATATAACTATCATTTAGAATTTTGTTAGAGAAGAAAGAAACACACACACAAGAAATCCTTTATGCGCAATCAGATATTCATGTCCTAGACAGCACAGAGCTCTTAATTAACTGAAGGCACCTGTTGGTCCGGTTCTGATGAAAACGACTCCACTTCCACTATCAAGCATCTATGGTGACATTGGAGCATGACTTATATAAACAAGTATTTCTCAAAGCATAATAAATCAGAAGTAGGAAATAAAGTGCCCTGTCTTCGCTACTCATCTAAAAACAGCATGAGAGTCCAACCTGTTAAACTAACCAGATACCGACTGCATTATAGTTTTGACTATAAAATGACATGATTTACAGTAATTTTCATGTGTACTACCATTGTCTTATTAAACCAAATTATGAGACTATGAAAGCCTTTACGCTGATCGATTGTCGAGAGGAAAATTTGCTACTTTACCTGATTATCCGCTGCCCTGCATACAGAACAGCAAGAAACACATTAGTAGATGAACAGCCTTAGCATAATAACAGTTGGTTCACATTAGGAGATGATCAACCATGATAAATTAATTCCATTTCATCAATTAAAATTGTTGGTCACTTGGCAACGCATATTCAGTAGGTAATGTCTAAATATAAAAGAAAGGATATGTACGGAATTCCTTACGAGTAAAGAACTAGTAAGTCCAGCTAAAACTAAAACACTTATTCTTATATTGCTCGCTGCAGTTACTACACCCCTCCCCACCCCACACTACCTTATTTCTCTTGCCTTTACAGTGAAGTTTAACGAATTAGCAAGGAGAGTTAAACCAGGGAAATAACTTGCACCTTGCTCTCTGCACTAACTCCCAAAGCAATGGTCCAGTTGTCATGTGAAATGCTCCAGGATAGCATAGCAGGTGAGCACCTAATTTCATCAACACAACACAGGAGAAGTAGGCCATGATAATAATTCTCCAAACTCGCAAATAAATTACGACATAATAATTGAATTTATCAGCTAGAGAAAGCCAATGCTGAAAACGAAATTAATTGTATAATTAATGGTTTAATGGAGGAGTAAGCACACCTCTTGAGGCATATATCATTGACAATTCCTGAAAGCACATGTCATAACAAACGCCTATACCAATTCGCCCAACATCTGCATGAACTATTGATGATTAGCTTCCCACTTAGAAAATTACTCACATAACGGAAGATTTTACAAATTACTTCATCAAATAATGGAACAGATGTAAGGACCAGACAAATGTTACATGACTGGAAAAGATGATTTACCATATATGATCTAGAAAATGATTTTAACAAAAATCATGGACAGGCTAACATGTTTATGCATGCAAAGTCTTAAGGAAACATCAACCTGTGTCCACAATAGTAGGAGTCTCCCCAGCAGTAAAGGACTTCGATTCCATAAATGTAATCTTCCCAGGAATATCAATATCAAAAAGGTGGATCTGTAGTTCCAAAAGGTTCATAAATATTATGCACACTGGCTTCAAAGGGGGTCTTCTAAATGATAGCAGTAAACTTTAGAATTGTCTGAAGGAAGCAGACAACTCAGCAACAGAGATCACGATTTTTGGTCCTTGATTACTGATACATACACAGACTCACACACATATATTTGAGACCAGCATACAGACAAGTTAGTGGCAAAAGGTAAATCTAAAGTTTTAAGACCAATGATCATTTTCTTGCAGCAGGCATCAAGGTTCTGATGATACCAAACAAGAAATTGACACAATCAAAACAATAACCGAGTATTAAATGGCCTAGTCATCTAGTAATACATGTAAATGTATTAACTTATGTACAGGTGATGAATTGACGGATGTTGCACCATAGTCAAATCATTCTGCCTAAAGGAGTGCATTTTCTGTATACTACCATGTTGGCATAGGAAGTGCCTCTACCTTGCGGTGCTTGGCTTTCAGCTTTCCATCAGTACCAAAGACACAACATGTATTATACAACTTATCCCCAGAGCGTTCGGGTATAGAGCCTCCAACTAAAGTGATCCTCAGTTGACCAGAAACTTCAGCCAGCATAGCTGTTGAAGGAGATGCATCATGCCCTGCATCTATAGCTTCAGCATAAACTGCGAAACTGTCATTCGAATATGGGCAGTTCCATATTTCCTGATACATAGTAACAAACAGGAAGGGAGGGCCTTGAGATGTTAATCATACAATCTATCTACTGTACGTAATAAATGAACACCAAAACCATCATTTCATGGAACACCATTATGGTTTAATGTTCCACCATATATTTGACTCGTCAAGCTGTAACGTGAAAATCTTCACTTCCATTTTCACCAAAAATATTAACAAGGAAAAAGCTTTAGCTAAAACACATGATCACCATTCAAGGTTAGCTCCGTCTGACTAACAAGATTGAATATGACGTAATTTCCTAGCGAAAACCCTCATTCAAACATCAGAAAAGGAGACACCTTGTGACAGAGACAAGAAAATAACTCACAGGCAAGACAACAAGCTCAGCACCCTTTTGAACAGCCTCCTCGATAGCCTTATGAGCATGCTTTATGTTCCTCTCTTTATCAGGTGTCACCGTGAACTGGCAAAGCCCAATTTTGAACTATAGCAACAACCCAAAACAGATCACTTTATCATACACAGTTAAAAATAGCAACCGATACACAATATCGTCTTACGAGAGAAGCAACATGGGTACTCAGTCAGATTACCTTTGTGACAGGAGGCGTGGGAAGAGCGAGGGCAGGTGGTAGCCTGGCTTGTTCAAGTTTGAAAGCTGATGACATTATGGAGGTTTTGGTAAAGGTTTCTGGGGATAGCTGGAACATAGAATGCTATTTGAGAAATGGTTTTGACGAGTGTTGCAGAACAGAGCGTGAGATTGTGGAATGAAAGCTCAATGAGATTCGTATTTATAGCCAACAAGTGATCACACCGCTGACTTCGTTTTGTGTTATAACGTTTCTACTCGTTAATGGTAGTAGAACATGGAGTTGAATAAAAAAAATCAAGTTATTTAAATTTACAATTTTTATGATTTAACTTTTTTAATTAAATTAAATTTATAAAATTTAAGTTGAATCAAGCCGATTTTTTTATAAATTTAATTATAATTATTTATAATATTATAATAATATATTAATTTTAATGGTTTTATATATACACATGTTATGCACATATTTTTTTTAACATATACAGTAAAACCTCTATAAATTAATACTCTTTAAATTAATAAACTCTATTAAATAATAAATTTCTTTGGTCCCGACTTGGACTAATGTAAAAAAATCATCAAATTCGATAAGATAATAATATAATATTTTTTTGAAGATCCCCTTATAAATTTAAAGGTCCCCTCAAAACTATAAATTAATAATTTATAAATATTATAATTACTATTTTGATAACTTGCTAAAATATGAATCTATTGTAATTTGTTTCTTTTTAAAATTCAAATTTAATTCAATTTTATTTCTAACTTTTCTAATTGTATCCACAAGTTTCGGCGTTGAGGTCTCTAACTGCAATAAAAAGTTGTAAAGAGTTGTTGTCGCATTCAATGCTTCCTTTCGCGTGACTAGTTCAAGTGGTATTGATCATTTTCAACTTCATCATTAGTAGAACTTTCAACAATATGAGCCATAATATCCTCTAACCTTTAAACTTGTAAACATTCGTCATTATTGCCTGGATAATCCAACAAGTTATCGACGTTTATGCATTAGTCGTAAATTCATGAATACAATATTAAATTGAAACAATGAATTATTAAGTACATGCATTAGTCTAGTTAGATATAAATAATTTGATACATGAATATATTTAATAACATATATATGAATATACTTATTTTTAATTAATTGGAATATTATGTACAATTTACAATAGATTTGTACACAATATCTTTATCAAGGTTATATTTGTTGAGTTAAAAAATTTTCTTTTAATTAACAAATTATTAATTTATTAATATATTAATATCTCTTTAAATTAATAAAATTTTATAATCCCAAAAATATTAATTTATAGAGATTTTATTGTACATAATATATCATATAAAATTTACACTCAAATATAAAAATTATCAATAAAGCATTAAAAAGATTTTAAATTGTTTAAATTATTTAAATTTATGTTTTATAATTAAATTTTATTTAATTTTTTTGAATCAAGATAAAACGAATAATTTTTTTTTGCCTTGAATTAATTTAATTAATTTTTTTAAAGTCTAATAAAGTTTTCTCCACCCCTACCTTGTCAGGTCCTATGCTATTTCTTCGGATAAGGAGCTTTCCATCAATTTGAGTTGAACAATGTCGTGCGACAACGGGTAATGCAAGAATTAAATTTTAATTTAATAATATAATAATATTTCTAAAATTATTTTTATATATAAGTTTTTTAATTTTAAGATTTAAGATTTAAGTGATATAATTTATATGAGATAACATTTAAGATTTAATGATTAAGATTTAAGTGTTAGAGTTTTATAACCAAAAAATTAAAATTTTAAGTTTTATAAATTAAATAAAAAATTATATAATTTTTTTATAAAATTTATGTATAGAAATATAAATATAATATATTTATTAATCACCGAAAAATTAGTATATTTTATATATCTATAAATGAACAAGTTACACAAAATGACTATTTAATTAGAAAATTTTAATTTGATATTTTTTTTATTTTTATAAATCAAATTACTTAATTATTTAAATAATATTACTTAAATATTTTATATTTATTTATATTATAATAAATAAAAGAATTATCCAAACAGCGAACTATGCGTATCTAATCATTTTAATTAGGGGTGAGCAAAACTCGACTCGACTCGAAAAAAATGAGTAATTCGAGTCGATTCGAGGCAAAAATGTTCGACTCGTTTTGACTCAACTCGGAATTTCATAGACTCGACTCGACTCGAAAAAATTTCAAATAAAGTTTGAGTTGTAAAATGAAAACTCGAATAACTCAAAAATTTTAATAATTAAAGGAATAATTTTTAAGTTTAAGAAGAATCTCTCAGTTTTTTGATATAGATACATTGATATATAAAAATATAAAGAAATATTACTATATATGAAAAAAATATACATATATGACTTATATGATTAGAGAAAGTTGTCTAAATTAAAATCAAATCATACTATGACATGACAAATAATTATAATTAAATATTTATAGAAACTCGAAAACTCGACTCGAATTTCTTAAACTCAACTCAAACCGAAAAATTTCAAATAAAGTTTAAGTTGTAAAATATGACTCGTAACTCGAATAACTCAAAATTTTTTGATTCGACTCAACTCGATCGAATACTCACCCTTAATTTTGACTATAAAATTTACGACTTTTTACCAAAAGTTAATTTATGGGGAAGTTAAAGAAGTAAAACTATATTAATATAGATCCTATTTGATAATTAATGAATAATTGACAGTTTATAATAAACTATAATAATATATATAAACGTTTGATAAAATTAATTAATAATTATTTGATTATTTAAATAAATAAAATAACACACAAAAATATAATTATATCTAATATTTATTTAAAAAATTTATTAACTATCAAGTAACTACTAGAATTAAACAAATTATAAAAATAATTTTTAACATAATATTATTAGGCACATTTGAAGAATTATATATTAATATATTATTTTTATGAAAATTCTTAATATATTTAAATTAATTATTAAATGTAAATATAAACATAATACGTGATTTTTAAAAGAATTAATTTATAAAAATCACAATATAAATACATAAAAATGAATAATTAAAATAAAAATAATTAAACTTAAATTATTTTAAAATATTAATTTATTAATTTTTTTTTTTGTTAAAACCTCTAATTTTAAAAATTCTAATAATAACATTTTAAAAATTAAAAATTTTACTTTAATCCGTTATTCTAACGTAATATATGCTAAATACAACGGATTTAATTGGTTAAACTTTTAGTTTTAATTCATATTTTTAATATTGGCTCGATATATTATTTATCAAAAATATCATAACGTTACTCACTCTATCTCATAAGTATTAATTTTTATTGGTTTTTTTAGGTCAAACTTTTTTAATTTTGATTTATGATTATCTAAAATTTATTATTGATAAAATCATAAAAAATATTTTAAAATTGAGAGTAAATTTCAAATATATTTTATAAAATTTAATTATTTAAAATATTTAGTATAATTATAATCAAATTTTAATTTTAAAAAATCAATAAAACACATTCTTTATGAAATAAAAAGAATATTAATTATTATTAAAAAGTTTATTAAATATTTTATATTTATAGTCTTAATCAATTGAACTTTTCGATCCTTCACCTAACATTTCTCATTTCTCTCTGCTGCCGTCAACCATAGCTTCTTTAATTGTTTGCATTTCCCGACGCTGATGGAAATTTCTAGATTTAGTTGTAGATTTAATTTTTTCGCATTTAAGATGAAATCGAACGTTAATCTATCGTACCTAATAATTAAATACTAAAGCAAGTTATTAGGGCGGTAAATAAACTGAACGTTCGATGAATTATTTGGTAAAAAGTTTATGTATTTAATTAATGAATATAAATAAAATTTTTTGTTTGTTTAATTAAACAAACAAATAGAAATAAAGGGTTTATTCGTTCATTTATGTTTGTGAGTGTTCGGTAATTTGTTTGTTCATTTATGTTCGTTTAAATTTATTCATATATATCTAAGGGTGGATATTATATCAAGTAAGTCGAGTAAAAAAATATTGAGTTACTCAAATTGAAAAGTTTTATTTTATGACTCGTTAAAAACTTCCTTGTTATAGATTAGGGTGTTCATTGTTCTGTTAAACGTTAAATAGATTTCGTCTAATAATTAAGAGTTTTTTTTTAATTTTAATTATCAATTAATTTGGTTTAAAATCAGTTGATTTGTTGAATTAATCGACTTAATCTAAAATATTAAATTTTTAACATATTATATATGTTATTTATGTTCGTTTCGTTCTTTTATAATCAAACGAACATAAATGTGTTATAATCCTTAATGAACGAACACGGACAAAAAAAATTATGTTTATTTATGTTTGTGTTCGTTTTTTTGTTCGATTAAAATTTAGCAAACAAACATAAGTTCATGTTCGTTCGATTAGTTTATGGTCCTACAATTTCTCGCATGATTCATATATATTGAATGAAACCCTAAACCCTTGTTAGATTCTTAGAGCTAACAAGCGATGAGCACATCGCCGGTTTCTTCTTCTGTTTTTTCGCTTCTGCCTGGGTGCTTTGTTATTGGGTCTTACAAGGAGCTTTTCCTCGATTTGATCTAAACGACGTCGTGTTTATAGGAAAACGAAACTGTCCCCGACATTTATCGATTCTCGCCGTTCTCTTCCGGGTTCCGTCAACCAATAGCTTCTTTAACCGATGCTGATGGCAGTTTCTGGATTAAGCAGTATATTTACTTCTGGTATTTAAGATGAAAGTGAACGCTAATTGTAACGATGTGAAAAAATCTACGAATAATTAAAATCGCTAAAATATTTTTTTTGTTGGAAAACATTTTCGATGTATCGTTTTGAAATTAATGTCTTTCACTTGTGGTTTTCGGCTAAAAATGATTTTTGAAAAATTGAAGTCGCCACCGGTTATTTTGGTAGACCGGATACCATAAAACCAGAGATTTTAAAAAATGAGGTTCGAAAGTCGATTACGGATGGGGAAGGATTAGTACCCCACACCGCCCAAAAATTGGTACTTTATTTAATTACCGCTTTATTAATATTAAATTTTTCGGGTTAATTTGACGATTAAGTTAATTTTTAATTAAATTTACGCATTTATTTTAAAGCACCAAAAACCGAAGGTGAGCATCCGAACCACCACCACTACACTGGAGTTGGCCTCGCTTACGACCGAATTTAGGGTCCCGCATTAATAATAATTAAAGTCATTATGCAATTCTTAAAAATTAAAACAAAACAATGAGATAACAAGTATTAGATATGATGATGATATATTTACGAACAACACTATCTAAAACATAATGCATGTATAAGAAAAACAATATTACATCTATACATATTATGTTACTAAAGCACGAGTGAAATGACAGGAGAGAGACATTTAATATTCATTTCACCGTTATTGTTAATGTATTTTATTTTATTTTCTTGTATTTATGAAATTCAAAAAGTACTTCTAGAACAACCAAATTAAAATGATACGATATATGGTAATAAATAATTATGTGCATGCATAAGGTTCAACATCAAGCATGAACCATGAAAATACAGAACGAAAACCAATGAATAATGCATAGATTATGATGCTAACATTTCAAAAAAAGCTATAAAAAAAAGAATAGAATAAATGCATAAAATACGTTAAATAATAAGTGAAATACGTTAATAATAAGTGAAATGCACAAAAAAGGGCAAATAAATGAATAGAATTTCTAAAAAAGATTCAAATTAAAAAGAAATAAAATAATGAACATTAACTAAATAATAAAAAAGGAAATAAAAACAGATAAAAAAACAAAACGTTAAAACAAGAATTGAATGCATTTTTTGAAATTAAACAAAAACATGAGAATCAGTTTTGGAAATATAAAAAGAAATAAAAGGAATTTAATGTGTTAAAAAGGGCATTAACTTTTATTCTACTTAGTTAGGGAAAAAAATAAAAATAAAAATAAATTAATTTAATCTCTAGAATCAAAATACAATATGACTCATTTTCTTTTCATTTTAAAAAATTTAATTCTAGGAACAATTCACGTTCCCTGTTTTCAGAAAACAACATGCCTTTAAACTTCCCTTGTTCATCTTCTATGAATTGAGACAAAAAAACAAAAAAAAAAACGCATCCGAGAACAAGAAATCTAACGGAGTTATGGCCATCGGCCACTCCTGCCATCATCGGCACTCCTATCGGCGTCGGAGAGATAAAACGAAACCCTTTTGATTCTGTCAAATGACTCGAATCTGGAAGTGACTCACCCACGGAAGGGTTCATCGCCGGCGACAAGAAGCGACAAAGGGGAGTATCCGATTCTCTCTATTTCTTTCTTTTTCTTTTTTTTGTTTTGTTTAACTATTCGAATTCATGCATGAGCAAAAGAAAAAAAGAGGATTTTTACCAGAAGAATTTCTGGATTCTTTTTGCTTTCGATTGACTTCTCTCAAGATTTTTGTTACAATTTTTTTGGTTCCAACCTGGTTGGGTGTTCCTTTTCCTCTATTTTTTATTCCCCTTCCTCTTTTTATCTACTACAGAGATTTGTCAATGTTTTTCAGATTTCTCGTTTTGGTCTCTGTCATTTGGTTTCTTTAGATCTGATATATTTCTCGATTGGGATTAAGGATTTAATATCTCCTTTCTCTTGCAGGCTTTTTAGACGATAGCATGCGGCGGAGTTGACTGGCGGTACAACGAAAAAGCCGGATATGCAAAACGGTGCAGTTGAGGAGTCATGGATTGACAGATGGCTCGTGCGCGTACCGTCCGTGCGCGCGTAGGGGAGCGGGAGATCGGCACATGAACGCTTGTAGATCTGGAATCTTCTCTCGGGTTCATCATGGTCGTCCATCTTCTTAATTGATCCACGGTGGGATCTTGGTGGCGGCTGAAAAGTTGTTGGGGAAATATGTTAGCCTTAGGGTTTCATTGTATCAGGCCTAAATTTGAGCTTTATAACTTTTAAGTTTGGATTTTATAATATGGACTTGGACTGATAATTATTTAATTTTTATGTGTAAAACTAAATTTGATTTTGATATAATAATTAAATAGAAGGACTATTCTTTGAAATAATTTTAAGTCCCTAAGTCAATATTTTTTATTTCAAGTCAAACAAAGATTTTAAAAGAAAATTCTAAGTGTTTTTGCACGACGGTATCGAACCATGATTCAATAATCCTGGATTTTCAAAGACATGTTCTTATGTTCAAGAACATGTATCGAACCACCACTCGAAACAAAGGAGCTCATTGCCAGCCTCTGTTTTGAAACACCGTTCGATACCCCTGGATTTTCAAAGCCATATTTTTGTGTTTAAGAACATGTATCGAACCACCATTCGAAACAAAGAAGCTCACTGCCAGCCTCTGTTTTGAAGCATGGTTCGAAGCACTTCGTGTATTTTTTTAAGTATTTTAAAATCTATCAAAAATAGACCCCTGGTATCGAACTATGGTTCGATATCACCCTTAATCCCAACGGCTATTTTTGCATTAAATGTTTTGACCGTTGGTGGTAGTTAATTTTTGATTGGTGGTTAGCCTGTTCCGAAGCATGGTTCGATACCAACCTTTACAGTTTTAAAAAGGTATCGAAGCATGGTTCGATACCCCTTGGTTTAATGCACAACAACTCTTTCTATTCTTGGTCTGTTTCGAAATAGATAGTACGTGTTTCGATACCGCATGCTGTAAAGTGCATTTATGGTGGGAAATTGAAGTCTAAACAGCTATATTTATGTTCCCAACAACCACAACGGATAGAAATCAATGAGATGGTATAAAATGAAGCAATTTCAACAGCATTAAGGACCATTGAACCTCAAGCAACATCCAAGCACACAAATCTAACTCAAAGCACTTCATTGCATATTTTAGCCTCCCAACTTGTGTATTTCACTTTGATCATTTGTAATTTAAGTTTGGAGAGAGTTTGTTTGTATTTGGGGCTATTATTTCTTGTGAGAGAATTCTTCTTAACCAAACCAAATCTCTTATAACACCTTGTGAGGTCTAAATCAATTTTGGGTAGAAAATTGATTTGCTTGTAAAGGTTATCCTTTGAACCTAGAAAAAGGTTGAATTCAATAGTGAATTGGTTTCAAAATCCTTAGTGGGAGCTAAGGTAGTGGATGTAGAGCTTGTTCGAAGCTTGAACTACTATAAATCATTGTGTTCTTTATTTCTCAATTTATACCGAAAATCTCCTTCCAAATTTTTAATATCCAATTCACCCCCCTTTTGGCCATTATTCAACGTCGATCAACTCAACAATTGGTATCAGAGCTAGATCTTTGAAGGGATTCACCTCCACCAAAGAAGATCCAAGGGTTGTTGATCATCTCTACAACAAGAATCTAATGGCCTCTACTTCCGGTTCGTGGAACGAGTTTCATTCCATCACCAAGCCACCCTTCTTCAATGGGGACAACTATCCTTATTGGAAGAATAGGATGAGGCTATTCATCAACTCCAATGATTATGTCCTTTGTGATATAATCGAAGATGGACCCTCCATCCCTATGAAACAAGAAGGAGATCGACAAGTGCCTAAGAAAAGGAACGAGATGACCGATGAAGAAAGAAGGAGAATGTCCACGAATGATAAGGCTCTTCATATTATCTTTTGTGCTTTAGGCCCCGACATCTACTCCAAGATGTCTTCATGTACAAGTGCCAAAGAAGTTTGGGACTCCTTGGAGACAACTTATGAGGGCACCAACGATGTGAAGGAAACAAAGATTGGTCTTCTCAATTTAAACTATAAAAATTTCAAGATGGAGCCGGATGAAGACATCACCAAAATGTTTGATAGATTTTCCGTGATTGTCAATGGTCTCAAAGGTTTTGGTGAGATTATTCCGGAAGAGAAACTCGTAAGGAAGCTTATCTACTCTCTTCCCGAGTCTTGAGATAGCAAAAAGACGACTATCATTGAAGCCAAGGACTTGAAGACTCTAAAGCTAGATGCTCTTGTGGGATCTCTTCTTACCCATGAGATCATGAAGAAAGGAAGAGAAAAAGAAAGAAGAAGTAAAGATAGAAAAGAGGGAAGTAGAAAAAAAGAAGCAAGAGATTGCTCTTAAAGCTTCATTATCACAAGAAGAAGTGGACACTAGTGAAGAAGAAGAGCTAGAGGAATTGACCATGGTGGCCAAAAGATTCACAAGACTCATGAGGGTAAATAGGAATCGAAGATTCCAACGAAAGAGTGACTTCAAGGAAAAGAGCAAAGAAGAGGAAAAAGATCAAATTATTTGCTATGAATGCAAGAAGCCCGGTCACATTAGGACCGATTGCCCCTATACAAAAGGAAGGGTTTTGAGAAGAAGAAGAAACACAAAGCTCATGTTTCCACTTGGAGTGATAAGGAGTCATCATCCGATAAGGACAATGAGGTGGCCAACTTGTGTCTCATGGCTCTTGATGAGCCTAAGGTAACCCTTGAACCATCTTGTAATGATTTATCTTATGATGAACTTTATGATGCTTATAATAAACTACAAGATGTGTATGATGAGTTGGTTTTAAAATTTAAAGAATCAATTTTGAAAAGCAAGAAAACCATTTCCGATTTAGAAATGAAAAATGATTCTTTGACTAAAATGATTTTGGATTTGGAAGAAAAGGTTGTTGATTTAAATGATGATTTAAAATTTTTTCAAGAAGAAAATGTTGATTTAAACAACCTTATTTCAAGCTTGAGTGAAAATCACCACAAGGTGGTGAATGAGCTTAAAGAACAAATTAAGGTGGTTGGAAGTTCAACTTTTGAAAAAGGAAGCTCTTCAAAACCCAACCATGTCAAAAAGAATTTTCAAAACCACAAACAAAAAGGTTTTCAAAGGCATTTTAGACATAGAAAAATTAGGAGTGTTTGGGTTCCTAAGGAACTCATTGTTTCTAATAATGTAAATGTCATTGTCTCTTGGATTCCTAAGGGAACCAAGCTTTTAGGAACTAACTCTCATGGACCCAAAATAATTTGGGTACCAAAAGTGAAAAACTAAATTTTTGTTTTTAGGTTGAGCATTGCTTCAAGGCCAAAGCTTCAAGTCAAAATATGTGGTACCGTGATAGTGGATGCTCAAGGCATATGACTAGAGACAAGGGACGATTTAAGGAGTTAGAGCTCAAAAAGGGTGGAGTAGTGACATTTGGTGACAACTCCAAAGGCCAAATTGAGGGTATAGGCTCTATTGGTAATCACTCATCTATTCTTATTGAAAATGTCTTACATGTTAATGGTCTTAAGCATAACTTGTTGAGCATTAGTCAATTGTGTGATAAAGGTTTCTATGTTTCCTTTGATAAAAATGGTTGCAAAATTATTGACATAGAATCCAATAGAACAATGCTCATAGGTCATCGCATAGGAAATATTTACATGGTGCATCTAGATGACATAAACTTATCTCATGCATGCTTAGTCGATAGTGATGAAAATGATGCATGGTTATGGCATAGGAAACTTGGTCATGCTAGCATAAGTGTTTTAGAGAAACTTGCCTCCCAAAATCTAGTTAGAGGTTTACCTAAGCTCAAATTTTCATTGGATAAAATTTGTGATGCATGTGCTAAGGGTAAACAAAAGAGAGTTTCTTTTAAGTCTATTAATGATGTTTCAACTAGTAGAGTATTACAATTGATCCATATGGATCTTTTTGGACCTATTAGGACTACTAGCTTGGGTGGAAAATCATATGCTTTTGTTATTGTTGATGATTACTCTAGATATACTTGGGTTCTATTTTTAAGCTCTAAAGATGAAGCCTTAGAAAAATTCATCACATTTTCAAACATTTCTCAAAATGATATTGATCAAAGAATTTCTCATATTAGAAGTGATCATGGAACCGAATTTCAAAATTTAGATTTTGAAAATTTTTGTAATGAAAATGGTATTAGCCACAATTTTTCGGCTCCTCGCACTCCTCAACAAAATGGGGTAGTTGAGAGGAAAAATAGAACTTTAGAGGAAATGGCTAGAAACATGCTTTGTGAAAACAATTTACCTAAGTACTTTTGGGCGGAAGCCACAAACACTTCTTGTTACATCATAAATTGAGTAATGATTAGGCCTATTTTAAAGGAAACTCCTTACGAGATTTTAAAATCTAAAAAGCCTAACATTAGCTATTTTCACCCTTTTGGGTGCAAGTGTTTTATTTTGAATAATGGAAAAGACAATTTAGGTAAATTTGATGCAAAAAGTGATGAAGCTATTTTCCTTGGTTATTCTTTAAATTCTAAGGCTTATAGAGTTTTCAACAAAAGAACCTTAGTTGTAGAGGAATCTATACATGTGGTTTTCGATGATAACCTCCTTCCTAGGAAGGATTCTTGTGATGGTGATGATGTAGGAATCATTGAAATCATTGATGATGGACAAGCATCAAAGGTGGATGGGATTCCAAGCAATGAAGAAGCACAAGATCCTCCAATAGAAGCTCTTGGAAATGTAAAACTTGAAGAAAAGGAAGTGAGCTACCCAAGGGAGTTCAACTATGTCAAAAGTGGTGAAATCTTGGGTGATCCATCCAAGGGGGTAACTACTCGTTCTTCTCTTAAATTAATGAATCATATTGCATTTATCTCATGCATAGAGCCTAAAAATATCAAAGAAGCCTTAGGTGATGATTATTAGATTTTGGCTATGCAAGAAGAGTTAAATCAATTTGAGAGAAGTAATGTATGGACATTAGTTGATAGGCCTAGTAATAAGTCTACTATAGGAACTAAATGGGTCTTTAGAAACAAACTAGATGAGAGTGGTAACATTGTAAGAAACAAAGTTAGATTAGTATCTCAAGGTTACACTCAAGAGAAGGGAATAGATTTTGATGAAATCTATGCACCCGTAGCTAGAATGGAAGCCATTAGGATGCTACTTGCATTTGTATGTTATCATGATTTCAAGCTTTTTCAAATGGATGTCAAAAGTGCTTTCTTAAATGGTTTTATAAATGAAGAAGTGTATGTTGAACAACCACCGGGTTTTGAAGACTCAAAATTTCCAAACCATATTTTTAAATTAACAAAAGCTTTATATGGTTTGAAACAAGTTCCTAGAGCCTGGTATGAAAGGCTTTCAAACTTTCTAATTGAAAAAAGGTTTTGAAAAAGGGAAGGTGGATACTACACTTTTTATAAAAAGGTTTAAAAATGACATCTTAGTAGTTTAAATTTATGTTGATGATATTATTTTTGGATCTACTAATGAGTGTTATTGTCAAGAATTTTCTAAGCTAATGCAAGGTGAATTCGAGATGAGCATAATGGGGGAGCTCTCATTCTTTTTGGGACTCCAAATTAAGCAAAGGAAGGATGACACCTTCATCAATAAAGCAAAATACATCAAGGATATGCTCAAAAAGTTTGGCTTGGAGAATGTGAAACCCCAAGCCACTCCAATAAGCTCATCTACTAAGCTTGACAAGGATGAAGGAGGTAAGTGTGTTGATTCTAAATTGTATAGATCAATGATAGGTTCTTTGCTTTACCTTACCGCAAGTAGACCGGATATTATGTTTAGTGTTTGCTTGTGTGCTAGGTTTCAAGCTAGTCCTAGAAAATCACATTTAGTTACCATTAAGAGAATCTTTAGATACCTTAGAGACACCTCTTGTTTAGATCTTTGGTATCCTAAAGTCTCATCCTTTGATCTTCATGCCTATTCGGATGCGGATTATGGTGGTTGTAAGATCTATAAGAAAAGTACTTCCGGAACTTGCCAATTCCTAGGTAGTATGCTCATTTCTTGGTTCTCAAAGAAACAAAATAGTGTAGCTCTCTCTACCACCGAAGCGGAGTACATATCCTTAGGGAGTTGTTATGCTCAAGTTTTATGGATGAAGCAACAACTCTTAGATTATGGCATTAAGGTAGACACCATACCTCTTAAGTGTGATAATACTAGTGTCATATGTCTTACCAAAAACCCCATTCAACACTCTAGAACTAAGCACATAGAAATTAGACACCACTTCATTAGAGATCATGTGTCTAAAAATGATGTTATTTTAGAGTTTGTTGACACCTTAAATCAATTAGCGGACATTTTTACGAAACTTTTGGATAAGGAGCGTTTTTGGACCCTTAGGAGAGAGTTAGGTCTAACTAGCCTACCTTGACCTCTTAAGTGTTATTTTTTATGCATTTTTGCTTGAATATTAATTGACATCATGCTTATGCTTTTCTTTGTATCTTGATGTCTCCATGCATTTTGTTAGGGGGAGTATGAACTTATTCATGCATTTAATCATGCCATAACATCATATGCATGCTTTTAGGAGCTTTAGAAACTCATCTCTAGTACTTTTAAAAGCCTAAATGCAAAGCTTTCCTCGATGGTATCGAATCCTGTTTCGATACCCGTTCATCATCTAATCTGGGAAGTGTTTGGGAAGAATAGGTATCGAACGATGCTTCGATACCTGGTTCGATACAGGCATCGAAACAAGCCTGTTTCGATACCTGGTTCGAAACACGCGGCGACAGTTTGGTTTAAAACACCCAAAACCTAATTTTAATCACATTAAAACACTTCCAAAATTAAATCTTTAAATCCTAGCCGGCCCTCTCTTTATAATCCCCTCAAATCCGCCTCTCTTAACACAAAATCTTTACGTTTTCTTTGAGGGATTTTAATCTACACATCAAAGACTACATCATATCAACAAACGGTGCTTAACAATCACTTGATTCATCCTAATCTACACTCAAGGTATATTTTCGGAAAACCTTATTTTCGTTTGGATTTAGATTGTTAAAAATTAGATTTTGAACATATTTCAATTGTCTATTGTATGGGTTTTTCATAATCCTACAATTTCTTTTAAAAATCCATTTTTTTCAATCGAATATAAATCATTTTCGTATTTCTTTTTGGTTTGGTTTTCTGATTTTTTAATAAAATTCTCAAATACCTTGAATTATTAGATTACTTCATAGGATTGAATTTGATTATATAGCATACATGTTTATTAAACTAATCAAATCGTTTTGTGATATATCTAGACTATGGCACCAAATAAACGTTCTCGTACCGAGGCTGGTTCTTCATCACGCTCTACTCGTGTTGATGTCCAAGAAGTCCTCACACGATACTTAGATACACCTCAACGGGCCAACCAATTCAACCTCTTTCGTCATATCCCTCTTAAACAAGAACGTAGGGTTGATGTCAATTTCATGAACTCCATTAAGTTTTCATCCAGATACTACAATCTTCTTGTTCAATGGAAGTTCTTGCAATTTCTTACCCACTCCGGTAAATTTTTTCCTACTCTCGTCCTAATTTTTTACACTAATGCCACATGTCTTCTTGATCCTATGGACGAAACCAAGGTTGTAGCCATCGAGTCTTTTCTTATGGGCAAACTCTTTCAAATCGATGTCTCAACCTTTAAGGAGGTTTTTGGCCTTGAGGATGAGGGTGAAACCGATGAGGAAGCTCTAGGCAAATTTACCGGAGCCGCATCTTCTCTTGACGTACATGATCGTTTTCTTTATCTTATCATCTCGTGGTGGATTCGTCCATCCAATGGTAAGTATTCCTGTATACGTCAAGTAGACAGTTTTTGGTTAAAGTGTTTTCGTGAACGTGTTAGACCAAATCTCGCCCAAATTGTCTTCTCCGAAATTGTTTGGCATATTAAAAACCGAGCCACCCCTCTTGTCCAATCTTTTCCTTATGCGTGTATTTTAAGTTCTATTTTCTTGCATTTGCGAATTGATTGCCCTTTAGACCGGGTAAAGTCTTTGAAAGAACTCATTAGTGAGACTTCTCTTCACCGTACCAACTTTGTTTATTCCGGTAACGATGAATGGTCTCGTGGTGCTCCTCCTCCTCCTCCTCCCATTGACCCCGAGCCTATTCATCAAGTTGCTCCGAGTGTTGACATGATGACCTTCCTTACTACTCGGTTCAATAACTTGGATGCTCAGTTTGGTACTTTGAATGACAACTTTGGTTCATTGAGTGCTCGCTTGGATTCTATGGATGGTCGTCTTGACTCTATGTCCACTCAATTCTAATCTAGTTTTGACTCTATTAATACTAGATTGACGGGACTAGAAACTCAAGGTCATGCCTTGCGCATCTCTATTGAAGCCCTTCGGTATACTCAAGAACTTAACACCCAAGACGCCAATGTTGAGGATGAAGATGACGAGGAAGATGAAGATGAAGACGAAGAGGACGAAGACAAGGATAGTGATGATGAGATGGGCGATTAGAGCCCCCTTCTTTATGCTTTGCTATTTTGGCTTTTTTAGGACTAACTATGTTTTCTTAAGCTTTTATTACATTCATAATTAGACCATATGCACCTATTATTATTATTTTCTTTTTATCTTGTTTACTTTGTTGGATTTGGATTTTTAATATTTAATGCTATGGATTATGTTTATTAATTTTCTCCTTAATGTCTTATGTTGCTTTATAGTTCATTGATTTTGATCTAACAAAAAGGGAGAGAATTTTTATGCTTTTAAGTTTAGGATAACCATCATATTTAATGTATTTAAAAATCGTGCACATATTAAGGGGGGTCTTTAAAAGTTTTCAAAGTGTTTTTAAATCTAAAAATTTTGACTTAAACTTAAAAATCTTTAAATGGTTTTGTTATATCAAAAAGGGGGAGATTATAAAACTAAATTTGATTTTGATATAACAATTAAATAGAAGAACTATTCTTTGAAATAATTTTAAGTCCCTAAGTCAATATTTTTGATTTCAAGTCAAACAAAGATTTTAAAAGAAAATTCTAAGTGTTTTTGCACGACGGTATCGAACCATGGTTCGATACCCTGGATTTTCAAAGCCATGTTCTTAAGTTCAAGAACAGGTATCGAACCACCACTCGAAACAAAGGAGCTCACTGCCAGCCTCTGTTTCGAAACATCATTCGATAACCCTGGATTTTCAAAGTCATATTTTTGTGTTCAAGAACATGTATCGAACCACCATTCGAAACAAAGGAGCTCACTGCTAGCCTCTGTTTCGAAGCATGGTTCGAAGCACTTCATGCATTTTTTTAAGTATTTTAAAATCTATCAAAAATAGACCCCTTGTATCGAACTATGGTTCGATACCACCATTAATCCCAACGGCTATTTTTGCATTAAATATTTTGACCGTTGGTGGTAGTTAATTTTTGATTGGTGGTTAGCCTGTTCCGAAGCATGGTTCGATACCAACCTTTACAGTTTCAAAAAGGTATCGAAGCATGGTTTGATACCCCTTGGTTTAATGCACAACGGCTCTTTCTATTCTTGGTCTGTTTTGAAACAGGTAGTACGTGTTTTGATACCGCCTGCTGTAGAGTGCATTTATGGTGGGAAATTGAAGTCTAAACGGCCATATTTATATTCCCAACAACCACAACGGATAAAAATCAATGAGATGGTATAAAATGAAGCAATTTCAACGGCATTAAGGACCATTGAACCTCAAGCAACATCCAAGCACACAAATCCAACTCAAAGCATTTCATTGCATATTTTAGCCTCTCAACTTGTGTATTTCACTTGATCAGTTGTAATTTAAGTTTGGGGAGAGTTTGTTTGTATTTAGGGCTATTATTTCTTGTGAGAGAATCCTTCTTAGTCAAACCAAATCTCTTGTAACACCTTGTGAGGTCTAAATCAATTTTGGGTAGAAAATTGATTTGCTTGTAAAGGTTATCCCTTGAACCTAGAAAAAGGTTGAATTCAATAGTGAATTGGTTTCAAAATCCTTAGTGGGAGCTAAGGTAGTGGATGTAGTGCTTGTTCGAAGCTTGAACCACTATAAATCATTGTGTTCTTTATGTCTCAATTTATACCGAAAATCTCCTACCAAATTTTTAATATCTAATTCACCCCCCTCTTGACCATTATTCAACGTCGATCAACTCAACATTATGGTTTTTTGTTTTATTTATTTGGGTCATATTTAAATTACAGTAGCACTAATAATATTAATAATAAGTATACAAACTATATATACACATAATAATAAAATAATATTAATCTTATCTAATAATATAATATAAAATATAATGCAATATAATAATATAACATACACAACATGCAATGCATAATTAGGACATATGTAGCATAATAAAATAATACACACAGTAAACATACATAGATTGGTACATACAACAACGCACAACATCATAACATCCATAACAATACATACACTACATATATTAAATAAACACATACACGTGCAATATAAAAACATATAATATATATTAATAACAGGCCCTTATTCAAAATATAAAAAATTAAAGATTTTAAATTTTCGGTTAAAAATGAGTGATTGCACTAATCCATGCCTTTAAGATTTAAGGTTTATTATTTAGGAATTAAGGTAACCTTAAATATAATCTGACTCAAAATCTATTAATTTAATTTAAATCTAAAATAATTATTCTTTAAATACATTTATTGTCATCTAAATAAAAAAATATACTTTTAAATATTTAGAATATTCCCATGCATTTAAGAATCATGTTTTAAATTTTAATTGAATTTATAATTTTTAAAAAATTAATGATATGATTAAGAATATACATAACTATATTATTTTGTAAATCATTTTTACTTTATTCAAAGAAAAAAAAATAAAGAATTAAAACCAGCGTTATTAATATATACGATTTCATCGAATAAGATTGAATAATTTAATAGATAAGTATACATTAACTGTTTAAAGGTGAGCGTTCGATCGAGTCGAGTTAAAAGTTTTGAATTATTCAAGTTGACAAATCATATTTTATAACTTAAATTTTATTTGATTTTTTTCGATTTGTGTTGAGTTTAAGAAATTCGAGTCGGGTCGAACTGAGTCGATTTTTCAAGTTTTTAATTTTTAAATTTGAATTGTGTATCATTTTATAGTACGGTTGATTCCAATTTAAATGATTTTCTCTAATCATATAAGATATGTGTATATTTCTTTATGTTTTTTTTCATATGTAGCAATATTTTTTATATTTTTATATCAATATATATCTATTATAAAAATTTGAGAAACTCATATCAAACTTAAAAATAAATCCTATAATTACTAAAAGTTTTAAGTTATTCAAATTTTAATTTTTACAATTCAAATTTTATTTAATTTTTTTCAAGTTAAATCGAATTTATGAAATTTTAAATTGAACTAAGAGAAAAAAGTTATTTTCGCCTCAAATTAATTTAAATTATTCAATTTTTTTAAATCGAGATAAATTTTATTCACGCATAAATCGAATCATTTGTTTCCATGTATGGTAATTTAATTCATTAATCTTACTGGATCGGGTATTCGAAATGGATGAGATTCTGCCCATAGTCTTGTATCCAGACCCGAATACTGGCTTAGCAAAACGGGCCCTGGAATTGTTAATTTGGGATTCAGTTTAACCCAAATATGAGAAAAATTATATCATGGGTCAGTCTCACCACGTATCTATGGGACCGACCAATGATAATTACCCACTTCATCAATTTTTTCATGTCATATTTTTTTTAAGTGAATCTTCACTTTAAAAATTAAAAAATAATAAGGTGGATGATTATCATTGGCCGGTCCCATGGATAACGTGGTGGGATTGACCCATGATATAATTTCTCCAAATGAAAAATTATATCATGAGTCAGTCCCACCACGTGTCCATGAGACCGACCAATGATAACTACCCACTTCATCAACTTTTTTATGTCATATTTTTTTTCAAGTGAATCTTTACTTTAAAAATTAAAAAATAATAAGGTGGATGATTATCATTCTCATGGATGACGTGGTGGGACTGACCCATGATAACTACCCACTTCATCAACTTTTCTATGTCATATTTTTTTCCAAATGAATCTTTACTTTAAAAATTAAAAAATAGTAAGGTGAATAACTATCATTGGTCGGTCCCATGGATGACGTGGTAGGACTGACTCATGATATAATTTTTTTAAATAAAATATTATATTATAGGTCAATTTCATCATGTGTTCATGGGATCGACCAATGATATAATTTCTCCGCGGGGAGAAAATTACAGAACTTTTGCCAACCTTCTTCAGAATTCTAGACAGACCCCGTCACCAACTTTTCCAGCTTCCCCGATAGATCTCGAGAACTCTCGTCTCTCATGCTTCTCTCCTTCCTATATATATGGATTAGTTCTTTGCCTTCAAAATCAGTCTGAAATAAGTTTGAAATCTTTGTACATTTCTCCATTTATTTTCAAAGCTCTGGTTGATGGATTTCAGGAACTTGGTCTTCGATTCTCCACTCTTCACAATCCTGGAAGACATGCTTGACATCCCAGAGGAGCAGGAAAAGACCCGAAACAACCCCTCTAGAGCCTATGTTCGGGATGCAAAGGCAATGGCGGTCACTCCGGCTGACGTGATTGAGTACCCAACATCCTACGTATTCATCGTGGACATGCCGGGTATAAGCCACGACGAGATCAAGGTCCAGGTTGAAAACGGAAACGTTCTGGTTGTGAGTGGGGAGAGAAAGCGTGAGAAAGATGATAAAGAAGGTGTGCAGTACGTGAGGATGGAGAGGAGGGTTGGGAAGTTCATGAGGAGGTTCCAGTTGCCTGAGAATGCGAACATGGAGAAGATATCTGCAGTTTGTAAAGATGGGGTTCTGAGAGTGACGGTGGAGAAATTTCCTCCGCCTGAGCCTAAAAAGCCAAAGACCATTGAGGTCAAAGTTGCATGAAATGGTTGATTGGCTGATTGGTGAAGAAACATCTCTGTGTGTGTTTTCTCTCTTCCTGCAGATTACGTGGGTGATGATGTTTAAAAAATCATAAAATAAATGCGATGCAGGTCGATTTAGATTAATTAGAATTATATTTTAAAAATAAAATAATATATATATTCTCATCAAGTGTCAATGAACCCTAGAGATGGAATTTGGGGATTGGGATTTTGAACTCTGCGGATGGGTGGTGAAGATTTGGTGTGGAGGAAGCCATGGAAATTAAATTTAAAGCTTGGAAGCATTGCAAAAATTGAGTATAAAGAATTGATGAAAGTTTATGTTTTTTATTTGAAATATGATTAAATTAATTAGATTTATAATTTAAAAAATTTAATTATTGTTTTTTAATAAAGTTTAATATTTTTATATTTTACATAAAATTTAATGATGTGTAATAATTTACATCACCCATTTTAGAATTTTCATAATTTATTAAAATTGTTTTAATGGAAGTGGTTTACATGTGTACTTGCTTTAAATCTTATTTTAATTAAATGATGTTAGCAGCGTAATTTATTGTGGAAATTATTTTAATCGTCTGTGATAATTTAATGCATCAATTACTCCGAAACTTTTAATTCCTTTAAATGTTTTTAATAAAAATAATTGCTAAAAGTTAATATATTTTTTAAGATAATATATATTTATAATATATATTTTATAAATAAATATATTTAAATTTAATTTTTTTAAGATAAATATCGATTTTTTTAGATAGGTAAGCGTTTTATTCCATAAAAACACATCAAAAGCTATTATTAGGTTTCACGTAACGCTGTACAAGGTTTCACATTACATGTATACCCCACCGTGTACACAACTGAATATTAACGGGATTTAACATATCTATACGTTTAGAATGGAGTTTTATCCTCACTACCTCTTTTATCTTATTTACAATAGCGTTGATATTTCTAGAGTTCCCCAAAAATATCTATAATTCTTCTCTTCCCATATATTAAATATGAAAGCATTCCAAGCCAAAACGAAGTACGAAAACCATCAGAGCCTGTCACCAGAGCACAACCCAATAAAGTTTTTTCACCTATATCTTGATCGGTTTGAAGATATTTCATAAACATCGACTTTTATTCCGTTAAACTTACAAAAACTTGTTAACTTTTTTAAACTAATAGAATGTACATGTTGTGCAACTAAGGTACGTGTCAGCTGATACTTTAATATAGATCATATCTATAATATGACATGTATCAGCTAACATCTTAGTTTTGGTAACTAACTATTGATCCATGTTGTGAAATGTTAATGAGTAAAATTTTTTATACTTCTTTTTATGTCTTCTTTAAAAATTTATTAAAAAAATTAAATCTTAAATCCTAATCTTTATTTTTTATATTTTAAATTTTAAACCTATAAAAAATATATCTTATTTTTAATTCTTTAAACCCTAATCAAAACATCTAAACTAAAACCTAAACCCTAAACCTTTAATTTAAAGTGAAAGTAAAAAAAGGTAGACGATTTGCATCCGTAGTTAATATCCTTCCATTTATCCATTCATATCAAGCAACTAACCCTTACTGTGTCTGTAAGAAACTTGAAGCACTTGTACTCTTAGCAGAGGGAAAAGTTGAAGGATCTATCAAGCAGAGCACAGTGTTTGCTAATGGAGAGTCTAATGCAGGCACCCTATGCTGCTACGGTGCGGCTTATGTTGAGTTCCTTGGAGCGCAATTTGTTGCCTGATGCTGTTATAAGGAGCTTGACTCGGTTTCTCTTGGCTAGTCGTCTTCGCTCTGGCTATAGACCCTCCACTGAGAGCCAACTCTCTGACCTCCTTCACTTTGCTCAGTGTATGTAATCAATTTTTTGGCTTACCCCCCGACTGTTTGATTGAATTTGACTTGATTATGTTTGCTGCTTTGTAGCCTTAAGGGAGATGCCTATAGCTATCAAGACAGATAAGCCTAAAACTCAACATTACGAGCTGCCAACCTCTTTCTTCAAGTTGGTTTTGGGGAAGAACTTCAAATACAGGTTTTCTTTTCCACTCTTTTACGTTCATCATGTTGAAAGGGTTTGATTTTGGTGCACTGTTCTTGACATCTTGTCTGGTGACATGTTTTTATCTGACTTTAATGGAACGATGCAGTTGCTGTTACTTTTCTGATGGGTCAAAAACTTTGGAGGATGCCGAGGAAGCAATGCTGGAACTGTACTGTGAAAGGTCCAAACTGAAAGATGGTCACTCGGTTCTTGATGTCGGCTGTGGATGGGGTTCGCTTTCTCTTTACATTGCCAGAAAATACCCCAATTGCAAGGTTACAGGGATCTGCAATTCCACCACACAAAAAGCTTTTATAGAGGAGCAATGCCGGTAATACTCTACTTGATAAATGGAAGTATTACTCTCTTAAGTGACTTAACCACTTTGATTTTTGAGGACTGTGTTTTTGTTACCCTTCATAGGGATGGACAATTACAGAATGTGGAGATCATTGTTGCAGACATAAGCACATTTGAAATGGAGGCATCATACGATAGGATATATTCGATTGGAATGTTTGAGGTGGATTGGTTTTGATTTCAGACAGTTATACTGCACACATGTTCCATGTTTGTAGTTTAAAAATTGATGGTGTCTAGTTTTAACAGCATATGAAGAACTATCAGGATCTTCTGAAGAAGATATCAAAGTGGATGAACCAGGATAGTCTTCTTTTTGTTCATTATTTCTGCCATAAAGCATTTGCTTACCACTTTGAGGTATGCATATAAACCGACTGTGCCTAAAAACATTATTTGTGATTTCTAGCATAGGTTTACACACTAATTAGACATCATACTGTTTCCAAAAACATGTCTTACATCCTGTCAAACTACTTTGTATAGGACATAAATGAAGATGACTGGATAACTAGGTACTTCTTCACAGGAGGTACAATGCCTTCGGCTAATCTGCTTCTGTATTTCCAGGTAAGATCCGTATTTCGCATTCGAGACCTTTGCCTAAACTTACAAAGGAATATGCAGATTTGATCCCTTTTGTCCATCCTTTGTGTGCAGGATGATGTTTCTGTTGTCAATCACTGGCTTGTGAATGGGAAACATTATGCACAAACAAGGTGAGAGCAGTTGTTTTATAATACCAACTTAAAAAATTCATTACAAATTTACAATAGCTGTACTAACTTTTTAACATACATGATTTTTCCTGGAGAAATACTGAACTGTGAGGCTTAACTTTTTATATTGCAGTGAAGAGTGGCTGAAGAGGATGGACAAAAACTTGGCTTCCATTAAACCAATAATGGAGTCAACCTATGGCAAGGATCAGGCTGTGAAATGGACTGTTTATTGGCGAACGTTCTTTATCGCTGTTGCAGAACTCTTTGGATACAATAATGGAGAAGTGATGGTTGCATTTTTCCTATTCAAGAAGAAATGAAGCTCTCAATTCTCCTTTCCGCCTGAAATCGGCTTCGGGCATTAGGGGATAGAAAAATAAGATAAACTATAGCATTGTTGAAGTTTATAATTCCTACCTACTTTTATATAAGCACCGTGGTTGAAATAATACAAAACAAATACCTCTCAGAGTGATTTTTTAAACTCGGAGATTCAACGAATACGATTTCCGAGTGTCGATTGCTTGGAATTGACATAACCTCCTATTTCCTGGAGCACAGCTAAGAATGACAATAGCCAGGACCCCCATGGTTTACATCAAGACTCTTGAAACAATGGAGAGGTGCTAGAGTGGTGCATGTTCTATACGGTACATGAGAGACTGATACTGTCGTAAAGCCTCCTCCCCCTTGAATAACAAGGGGGAAAACGCTATACCGAAGCATATAAAAATATGCCATATAGCAAGACTGAAGACCGAAGGACGGTCGAGAGATCATCATGTCTTACTCTTGAACTTCCTCTGAGCTTTCAGATCGACCACAAGTACTGTGATATTGTCCTTGCTTCCTTTTTGAAGAGCTCGATTCGAAAGGTATTCTGCTGCAGATTGAGCAGCGGGATCAATTGTCTCACCCCTTTCTGAAGCAAGTGTAGCACCATTCTTTTTGTGCCATTGAAGTATTCGTCTCCGAGCTAGATCACATGCCTCTTCATTCGACATTACATCCCATAGACCATCACTGGCCAAAACGAGGCATTCATCTTCTTTCACTCTTGGAATAAACATTACTTCAGGATCTGGAATGATCCATGGTTTCAAATATCTATCACCTGAAACAACAGGAACAGTCATTCTCTAATTAGAAATCACTTACTGGTGCTTTCTTTTTCAGAAAATACCCCGAAAATAGCATAATTTGAAGCTAAAATGTAATCTAAAAGATATCACTCCAAGGTTGGAAACTGAATGCACAGTAGGAAAAAGAACAATATCAGAAGACAACATGATTCTTAGGACAGATCCTTGTTAGAAAAGAAAAATGACACCATTGTTTTATCAAGATCATTGAAGTTCAATACTCGAAATGAGACTTACATATTAGTCAGACTCAGGACACATTCTTTCACCATGCAGGATTTGATCAAGAGAAAAGCAAATTGCACAGATATTTACAACCTACTGCTCTAACATTCATCAAACATATTCCGAGGTTATAATTTCTTCAGACCAAGTTGAAGACATTATTACAAACGTCACAGCCATAAATAAGTGATGTTTAACAGTAGGAAAATCCATAGGAAATATGCCAGAAGGTAGATTAAAAAGTTCAAGCAATACAGTAACAGATACCGATCAGCTACCCTGTCACCCCATTAACACCCTTTGATGGTTAGTATACAAAGAACTGTGACAAATCCATCCAATCGTGAAGCATCATTGTATATAAACCATGACATGGATGTCATTTGGGGGGAATTTATTAGGAAAAGATCCACCTCGCCCTCCTCTCTTTTTCTAAACTATGGTTCGAAAAACAAATAAAAACATATGAAAAACATAAAAAGGTAAACAAAAAGAGTTTGATTCTACTGAAAAAAGGGTTCATAATGACTGAAGACATACCAATGGACCTTGACATTGCAAGAACACCAAAAACTCTATGACCATTCCACTGGATAACCTTGCCTCCAGCTGCTTCAATCCTTTCGTATTCATCTTCTCGATTCGGCTAAGAAAAATGAAGAGAATAGAAGTTAAAAGGGTAGAAGTTCCCAACACTAATACAAGATATAAAGGCACAATTTACAGTCTCTTTACTTTATGATCCACAGACAAAGCTATGGGCTCTTTCCCACGACATAGAACAGCTCTGGAATCTCCACAGTTTGCGACAATTATATGTGAAGAAAAAATAAGGGCGACAACCGCAGTGGAACCAACTGTTTCAGGGGCAACAGGATCTTGATCAGCTTGTCCTCCAATCTCAGCATCAACCTTAACAAAACAATTTGTGAAGGCCTTTTTCCACAGATCTTGGCAACTATCTGTTATGCTTGCATTACTCTGGCATCCCTTAAAAGACTCTATTTCCTCAACCAAGGAAGAATGAAGACGCTCGCGACAGTAGTTTGCAACCTGTGTACAATGGCAATGACCAAGAAATAAATATACTTCCAGGGAAAGACACGAAGGTAAACATGAAAGATATAAATGAAATTGCCAAGCTAACCTGTGAACCTCCATGACCATCATAGACCCCAAAGAAGTGAGCAGTCTGATGAGCAAAGTCCCCACTAAGGCCATCAAGTATCCGATCACCAATTAGCATCTGAACTGGGACTTTTAAAAACCGAGGCACAGCTGCAACCGCATCTTCCATCTCAGGCCGTCTTCCGCATATAGAGGTAAATCCCCAAAGAGGCACATATTCCACCTCAAAAACACTGCGTCCAGCTGGAGTTGACATACCCGGTTGCCTTTCGAGAGCCAATTGAAGAACTGCAGATGGCTTCTGTTCAGACCCGTTTCCAATCTCTTCCACGAGGTTTACTGCCAGAGCAAGGGGATCACCTGGAAACATCGCTTCAATGTCTGGCTCCACAAAGTTGGTGGCTTTTGCAGTTAAATCTACACTGCAAATGCTCTTCTCATTATCCACAGTACTTGGTGTTTCTACCTCAGAAGTAGCATCAAAACCCATGAAATCCTCTCCGCAAAGGCTACTAGTCTCACTTGCAACCGATAGAGAACAAGAGCTATCAAGATCGAAAACATGACCACCTTCCAGATAGAAAGAATCTTCCTCCTCGCTGTCTTGGGCCGTAACATCATTATTAACAATCCAACTATCTTTACAATCAGATATCATATCCAAGGAGGTAGCTCTTTCTCCCTTGACCTCTTCTGTCAGTGGCACCTCAACGCTACTTTCTTTGATTTCCATATTGGAACAGTTACAATCCACATCTTCAGCAAAATCTAAATTGTTATTATCCTCGGTTTCAGAATCTATTAAAACACCTGTGGGATTTGCCATAAGCTTAAGTTTTGTGATGTCCATACGGTTAGCAAAGTTGGAGTTTTCACACACCGAGTTGCCTAATCTAAATGGCACCGTGACCGTCAGAGACATCTCCTCCATCAAAATCCCTCTCTTGGCAGTACAAAAATTTGCCGTCCAACCCCTCAAAAATCACACAAATTGCCATTGTTCAACCAAACTATGACCTTCTTCTGAGATAAAGAACGACGATGGAATGTGAACGGTGGGTTTTAGGAGACCATTTCTCATGCCTTAATCAACTAAAAGGTGTCCAAAAGAGGGAAGCAACTTCAGGTGTTGCAACTTGTTGGTGAGTAAAAACGTTAATGAAAGGGAAATGGATTAGTCAGATCTGGTCAACTACAAGTGGATCCAAACTTCCCATTGGTGGAAATTATTACCCAAAAATTGTATCTTTCTACTTTGATTATGCTTTTTTCAACTTCTCTGGAGTCTTCTTTATCTACCTTCATCAACTAAAGTTAAGACAGAAAGAACCAGAGAAACAACTTAATATCCACAGACCACAGAAACCATGTACAATAAATTTTAATAGGAAAAAAAGACAACCACAATTACATCAAATCTAAAACCAAACATTTATCCTCGAAACACAAAAACAAAAAGGGTCATGAGAAAGAACTCAGGTGATCTCTCCCAATAATCACAAGAAAACCCTACAAAGGCTAGGACTTCTTTATTTTTCATGTATCAATTAAAGAGTTCCCTGGATCTAAGGTAACCTTCTCAGCTTCTTGTAATCTTTGCTCTCCCCACCAGCCACCACACACTTCCTCCTCCTCTCTCTCAAATAATTGGCTATGAAAATAAATATAGAAATTTCAACTGAAAAAAGAATGACTACTACCTGATTTTGTCAACTGAAGTAAAGTCTGCTCTTTCCCCCTCTTTATAGTTGATCCAAGAAATGACTTTTTTTGAACTATTTAACGTATGGCTATGAGACATAAAAAGAAAACAAATCAAATGAGTAAGAAAATTAAAGATGAGGACTTCGCTTACCATTAAATGAAATTAAAAGTTATGTAGTAGACAGTTCAAGTGGTCATTAAGATTCAAAAGACTTTTCCTTTCTTCATCATAAGGACAAAGAAAAAACTTTTTTATATTCTTTTATGTTTTATATATATATTTACAATTACAATAACAATATTCTGGGCTTTTAGAGAGTAGGAGGAGCAAAAGAAAAGGTGCTGGAAAGGATAGTAAAATTAATGGAAAATAAAATACATAGGTAAAATGAAAAGGACACAGAGGGAGAGATGACAGACATCAAAAAGCATATTAAAGCATCTCCACTCATCTCATGGCTCATGCTCTCTTTCTTTAGTCCTAAGCATATTTGCATGAAAAGAAGAAAGAAATACTACATGTAAATCTTTGTTAGGTTTTCTGGTGATCAGCATCTGGCAAAATTTTCCATGTTGATTGTTTTGAAAATTGGTTTGATTTCATCACTCTCAATTATAGTTGGTATGACAGTTTTTTTTTTTTTAATTATACAAGAATCACATGGATTATTGGTAGTTTTATCCTAGAAATTAATGTATGAATTAATTAATCTGGCCAAATTTGGGTATGGTTAATCACTTGATCATAGCATCACAACATATTTATCGAGCAGCAAAATCTCACCTAAACTAGAAGGGTTCATGGTGGTTAACCAACATACTAAAATAATACAACGGTTAACCATAAACGACCATAACCTGAACAAACAATTGATTTATAGGTTAAGCTTAGTAAGTTTCAGCTTCGACCTTATGTTTTTCCACCTTAGTTATCACTAAAAAAAGTACAATTTTCATTTTCTTGTTACCTTGTTAGGATGATGATGACGACTTTAAGTAAATGGGCAATAGACTTTCTTTCAGGCACAGAACCTCCGGACTTTTCTAAAAATTCAAAATTAAGATAAATTTAAGTCAATGCCATTTCCTTAAACTAAATCACAAAAGTCAACACTCAAAAACCCAGTTCAGAGCATCCTAAATTCTCAGTTCTAGAATGTATACAAAAAAAAAATCATGTTTTAGTTGAAGGGAAAAGTTTAACCTGTCACCTAACGAAGGAATAAGAATGTCAGAATTCTACCTTCTATCTCGAATACATGCCTATCAGATGAGTTGGAAGGAAAACAATACTTGCAGAAAGTAATGTCCAGGTTTGTTGACCATATTTTATAGTTGCACTTGGATGATAAAAGCAAATTCATTTTTCAGGTGATAATGGACCCCAAAACAGCAATTTTTAGGTGGTGTTTCCCCTGATGGAGCACTTAATAATTGCATCAATGACCAAAGAAAGTAAAGGGAATAGTTGCTTAATAATTTTATCAGCAAAATGTTATTTCCCCAAAGATAATTTCTAGTTTTTGCAAATAAGTTTACACACAACAATAGGGGAATCATTGCTCCCAAAATGGCTTAATAGAGTTTACCATGAGTTTGCTATCACTTTAACGTTTTGACCGGAAACTGCCACTAGAGAAGGCAAATTTACCAAAGCCAACCTGGGCAGCCAGGGACAATGCATAATCAAGTTTCAGAACCCTCAACTAACTTCTAACACACAGCCTTTATTGGCTGGAAAAGGGGGTCTTTGCTTGCTTCTACCAGTCAACCAAGAACTGGGTTTAAAAATCTCTTTAAATACTTCTGTACACTTAACAAAGTGGTTCCACATATCAACGTACGCGGGACACCTTTAGTTACTTTAAGGCAACATGGGATCACCTGCTGATGCAAGCATTTGCATCTCTGTTTCCTCGGCTGATCGCCTAGTAGAATAACCTACCCCTGAATCACCTGCGGGTATTAACTTAGTCCGTTTAATAGTGAAGAAAAACAAATTAATATAATGGTAGAAAGTTGAAATTGAAAAAAGAACAAGACAGACAGATAGATACATGGAGTACAAAGATTCATTACCATATATGGAATCATGGGATTGCTGTTCAATCGGCGGATTCTTGAAATCTAAGTGAAATAGTTTAGGAAAGTGATATCAATCTCTTCACTATTTAAAAAAAAAAACTGGATACTGGATAACGAGAAAATTAAATATTATATTTCCGAAGCACTGGTAGATTTTTCATTCCTCTTTTATTTGATTTCTTATAACAATATTACTGTTAGACGTTGCAAAAAATTCTAGCATTTTAAGGTGAACTTATTACTGTTGGAGAGGCATTTTCAAGTCTTTAGTTGGACTACTAAATCTTGCAGGCCTACCTAGTTGCACCTAGTTGAAAGAACCTGGAAACTTACACCATTTCAGTTCACAATAGTTCAACTAGAAATTCAGACCCAAATCTGTATTTGCATCGGTCAAATGCTGCACCAAGCCTATTCTCTTGAGAGAAATTTACCAACATTTTGTAAATAGCAATAGCTAATAATATAAGCTGCGGATTCCGCACATCGAAATGAATTTTTGCAGTAGCACCATGTTTGCATGTTACAACGATGAGTTCAACATTCATTGATGTTCATCCTAGCTCCATTCTCATTGTCATCCACAAGTCTAAATCTAACTCCTTATCTATACAAACTATTGAGCTCGAGTTGTAAAGATTGTCAAATAGTCATAACACAGGCTATTCAGAAATCTGTGATTATCTGTTACTCTTTACACAGATTCAAAAGGGGAGTTGCTACTTGACTACCTACAACTATTAGCATACTGATCCTTCCAGAGGAAAAGGTGGAGTTGCAAAGAAATCACGACTAATTCATTATGGCATTCTGTATGAATGCTGCTACCTTAGTAATCTGTTTTAACCTCCAATTTAACAATTCGTACTTCCTCTTGAGATGAATATGAAGCATGTGAACAAGAATTAGAAATTTATAATCAACATTAATAAGGACAAGTATAAATAGAGAAAAAAAAAGGGTTGAAATCTTGACAAAGTGAAATTGCATACCAAAAGAATGGCGCAGCCCTTTGACGGCATCAAAATTCTTGTATGTATAACCAACAAAATTTAGATCTTTAGGTGTCAAAAGCATCTGCATTAAGTAGGAAAAAAGATAATAAACTTCAACATGTTTTGGCATGTCAAGTACTCACAACTCGATATAAATAATAAGATATATAAGCAAGCATGTTGATTTTGGTGGGTAAAGATGTATATGCTTCACATCCATGCAATTGTTGTTGTCACAAGCTACTAATAAAGAGTATTTTTTTCAGAAGAGAGACCACTGAAAGTAGATATCAAATGAGTTGTAAACTGACTTCTTTGAACAAAAAATGAAAAGGAACATAATTTCAATAATTGCATATTCATAGCATTATCAGATCATATTGTAGAACAAAAACTAACAACATACTAAGATAAAAGTTCAAATAAAATGAAATACACTAGTTGGAAAGTACTTTCTGTTACAAACCTTCCGTGAAGGTCCCGAGCTAGATCTTGCAGGTGATGGAGCATCCAACTGGTGAGAATTCCAGAAGTGGTCAATTTATGAGAACAAAAAAGATTATCTTAATTTCACCGACATGCATAACTAAATAGTGGACAAAGTGTTTAGCATTTGGAATAAGAAAAAACAGAAATACTAGATAAGGGGAAATTCAAGTTATACTTCGTCAAACTTCATAAAATTTTGAGTATCTAATTCCCCATTCACTTCAGGTTTAAATGCTGCCTCCATCTCATAAAGCTTATCCCACACAACATCCTTGAACCAAGGATGAGCCTGATATAAGCAAAAGTAAACAACCAAATGAGGAATAGATAGTTGGTAGAAAATGAACATCATCTCAATATATCATAACCTTACTTTAATTTGATGTGCCCCTCCAGTACCCAATCTGTGATCAACATCACAAAGCAGTCTACATATGAGATCCTTTGCCTCATGACTTAACTTCAAATCTTCAGGAAATCTTAGGTGAGTTTTCCAATGCACAATCTAAAGATGATTCATGAGCAAAATGTTAGGAAAAGAATGATATCTCCAAGAATATCTAAGATAAAACTAGATCTAAGAATATCTTGAATTTGGAGAGAGTACAAAAGAAAGTTAAAAGAAAGAATACATCTAAGATAAACTAGAGCTAAAAAATAAAGCCAGACAGAAGTGTCACCTTCCTGCATGTGGTAATCGGATCATCTGAATAAAATGGCGGATATCCAATTAGCATTTCATACATTATTGCTCCTAGTGACCACCTAAAAGAAGTGAACAGAAAAGGCAGCATTACTTAAGTTAGATAAGAGGACTTCACAAAGGAACATGTGCCTATGCAATAGGTAGTAAACAAAATCTTTCAGCAATCGTTAGCTCCAACATCCAAATGTGTTACTGGAAAAGACTATAGATGATGCACAGTAAAAAAAGTAGAACAGATATGCCTTCCACACAAACATGTAGTAACAAAATGGAGAAAAAGTAATAGATGCCGATTGCAACCATGAGTGAGGAGAACTGAAATGAAATATAACTAACCAATCACATTCCATGCCATATCCTTTCTTCAGTAACACTTCAGGAGCTATGTAATCAGGCGTTCCCACAGTTGAAAATGCCTTCAACAAAAATAACAGAAAAATAAGCTAAAAAACAAAATACTGGAAAACTGCCCTGCAAACTATACCATGTCTTTTACATCATAATCTGATTGAATTACTGCATATGTAGCAATTCAAAGAGTTACCAAAACCTTTGTCCTTGAGCTTTAAGTTTCTTTAATAGTTAACAGTGCAGCTATTTGCAAACAAATTTGAAGGAAAACAATTTTTTTAAATGCTTATAGGAATGATGTGCATTTGTTGCCATTGGGAACACAATCACATATATAGAGGAACTTCTAGAATTTTATGTTTCACTTTATGTTGCTAGCGGTCAGATAAAGAAAGAGAAACAGTGCCATTAGTCCAAGTATCAATCAAGCGTCCAAATTGTATCTTTACATAGAAAAAGTGGAGAAAGAAATAATATTCAACCTTAAAGCAACATCTCTAAGGAGTGGTGTACTTTTATTAATTAGTATACTGGAAATTTCAGGTGCTGCCTTATCGCTGTTTGTCGATTTATCTGGAATGTACTTTGAGGATACAAGCATTAAAAGATAAAGACAGTGAAGCAAATTGTTTACTCACCAACTTTCTTCTGTTCATCTGCCAATGTTGAAGCTGCTCACGAGGGCTTCTAAAACTGCTCTTATCAGCAATACATCCATCAATATCCATAGGTTCCGTCATATTTTCATCATCCATGGGCTTATTCTCATGGATTGCTGGTAAATTTGTACAATCAAGAGGCTTACAAAGACCAAAATCCGATAACTTCATGTGACCATTTTTGTCCAGAAGAAGGTTGTCTGGTTTAATGTCTCTGGAAAGAAAGTGAATGTAAAGAAATAAGATGAGTAAATAATTTGTAATAACTATAAACAGAAATTACCACCATCAACCTAGTTCAAAAATGAATTAATTAGGCAACATAATAGGGAAAACTAACATATTAACCTGTGAATGTAATTATGTTTGTGAATAGACTCAATGGCCAAGACACTTTGAGCAATGTAAAACTTAGCCACATGTTCAGTTAATGTATCCTCCCGCATCAACAGAGTCATCATGTCACCACCAGGAAGATATTCCATGATCAAATACAAGTATTCAGCATCTTGAAACGAATAATAAAGTTTCACTATGCAGTGGCTTCCAACTTCTGCCAGCAAGTTCCTCTCAGCTCTAACATGTTCTACCTAAGAAGTGAAAAAACATTTTAGATTAGCAGTATATAAAGGATACTGACAGAAAATGGCAAAACAATAAAATTTGAAGCATGTGGTGTTTATAAATTAAGAAGGTTAGATATCAACCAAGGATCAGACAACAGCTGAATATTAGACAAGATTAAACAACGTATATTAAAGCCTGAAGCTAAGGTGTAGAGAGTATATGCATAAGTTTTAAAACCAAGAGGACTAATATTGAAGCAGATGGTTGACAAAAGTTCCACCCTCCTCAACTCTGACTTTTGAGGCATCAATTAAATGAATGCTAATTGCATGTTACCTGTCCCCTCATAAGCATTTCAGATTTCTTTAACTTCTTCATTGCAAAAATATTTCCAGACTTCTTCTCCCGGCACAATCGAACCTGTAGAACAAGAAGCAGCATGTAGTTCTGAATCAAAGGGACTATGAAGCAGCTTATGTTAGACGCAACAAATAGTTTTGACATATAACAAGAATTAGCATTCTAACCTCACCAAAGGCTCCCCTTCCAATAATGGTTAAAAGATCAAAATCATCAACACAAATCTTGTGCCTTTTAAGTCTCATAAACTCTGTCTCTTTCCTCTCTAAATCCTTTATCAGATTGATCTGTTCTTCCTTTGGCACATCTGAAGCAGCTAACTTTCTCTCTAGTATCCATCGTCTGCAACAAAACTAAACCATGTCATTAAGTTGAAATTGGCATTACCAATTCCAAGCATACAATTACTGACAAAATTTTGAGAAGGCTACATCGGGTTGAAGAAAACACCGTTACAAGGAATAAGAAACTTCATTGCAAATAAATCTCAATCACAACAGATCCCAAAAGTCATATTCTAGAATTGATTAAAAAATCCTTTATCTAATAAGGCCAAAAATATCATTAACCGTACAGATTAGTATGCTTTTTTAGGACAAATCTCAAGTTAACAGTTGACTAGCAAATCAGATGTATAACTCAGCATACTGCACACACCCACACACGTGGATATCATGGTTGTGGTTAATTTCTATACATCAATCCAAGTATTGAAATCTATCAGTTTTCTACAAATAAAGTCTGCACAACCTATAGATCAGTGAAAAAGCATGCTTTTCTTCATTTTCTTAATCAAGTATACATTGGAATCAATATGTACCTCGTGATAATTAGCATGAAATACATGGGTATAAGGTATTTATACAAATTCTGAATTTTCCACAAATTCTTCAAAATAAAAAAAATGCTTCTAAGATTTTGTTTCCTTGAAGACACATGTTTGGATCATCAAAATGGCCAACTCAAGAAAACTGTAAAAGACAATTAATAGTAGCTTCAAACTGGAGCAACTTTACATTATAACTTAAGCAGTCATCAGATCAGGTTTAATAATACCATGCCATTAATTGACGAGAAAAGCAAAGAAAAAATGCACAACAAACTTTCTTGACCATTTTTTCCGAAAAAAATTACCTGATTTGGGATAACAGTCAAATACTCCTATTAAATGCCCCAATTTCCTAACAATGGAAACCTAGCTTGACATTAATACACTCCCCAAACACTAACAAAAAAAAATGAATTAAAGAAAAGGAAGCAATTGAAGTGAGGTTCAACTGACTACACAGTTCATTGATTCCACTAAAGATGCACTAATCTAACACCCAAAGCTCGTATCACTCTCTTTTTTGGATTTCTCAGCAACCAAACAAAGATCATAACCAATGCAAAGAAAAGAATTTTTTGTTAGAAGTACAAGTAAAAGAATACCTTTCTTTGCGTTCTTGAATATTTTTCATCTGAGATCTATAGTGATTCTCAATAAACTGTTTAGCCGCCGCTACTTTCTCCATCGTCAAGCTTGACCCTAGCACCTCCTCTTCTCCACTCTCTTCTTCCTTTATGCCTTCCATTTCCCTTCTCTCTCTCTCTCTCTCTCTCCCTCCGTCCCTAAAATCTCCCGTTCTCTCTCTCTCTATCGAGATATATATTTATATACTTCCTCTTCAAGAAAGCTCACAACTTTTCTCTCTATCTATCTTTACTTAAAGAAAGAGGAAGATTTTCTCATTTACTGCAACAGCCAACGAAGAGGGCTGAAGGAAGAGAAAAAAGATAGCTCTTTCACTGATCTTCCTCTTAATCCTCTACTTCCAGTCTCACCTTCCTTCCATCTTCATGCCCAATAAAGATCACCCACGTGGATATTAACCTTGACGGCGTTGTATTGACGTTTGCTTCGGAGCGGGTTCAGCGTAGTATTGGGAGCAGCAAGGATTATGTTTTTTAATTATTTTTTAAGCAATAAAAATTTAGGGAGTGTTGTCAGCGTAAGAGTTGGGGGGAAGGAACTCTCACGCGCGGTAATGAAAGCGTGAGTTGGCTTTCAGATGTGGTGGAGAGAGACGTCGTTTTCCTTCATAAATGATTATTTAACACATTTTAGGACAAAAGAAAACTTCAAGCGGTTCACAGGGTTCTGTGTTGTGATTGGTCAGTGCTGGTCACGCGCCTCGGATACAATGTGGGTTTTTGTCTGTTTCTTTTTTTATTTTTAATTATCTGGTCAGCGATTGGCTGTCTTTTGCGCTTAAAAAAGTGAGGGATGATCTACTGTTAGTACCCACACACAAACTTACTGTGTGCATTATTGTTTGCTCCCTTTGATCTTAGTTGTAATAGAAAAAACATAGACTGAAATCTTGATATGAAGTTAGTCTAATGATTCTGTTAAATTAATTTGTTTTTAATTATCCATTGTAACTAAAATGTAGATTCTGTTAAATTAATTTATTTTTACGAGAATGTTAGTCTAATGATACGAAGTTTTAGATATATTAAATAAGGTTTAAAGTTTAAATCGTGATATTATAAATATAGATTTTTTTTATCAATTTACGAAAATATATACAATAATTAAATTAATTTTGAATTTTTCTTGGAATGGTTTATGTTTTATAATTATATTTGAGATTTACAACTGTTTATCTTAATAATTTCTTTTATTACGAGTGCAACGGAGACAGAGCTCCGTTGTAGTGGGAGGGGCAATCGTTCTTCACCCCGGAGTTTTTTTTATTTTTGTTTTTTATTTAAAATTTTTAAAAATTTAATTTATTTATAGATTTATCTCTTTCACTTTTAATTATTTATATTTTGTTCTTCAACCTTAAATCTTGACTCTGTTTTTAGAGTGCAATATGAACTATCATCACATTGGATACTTGTTTATGTTAATCGGGTATAATTATTTGGTAGTTTATTGTTAAATTTATTTCTTTACTTAAATAGTTTACTGTTAAATTTATTTTTACACAATTAAAGAAGAAGAAAACATATATTTAACACAATAAAGTAATACACAAACTGCTAAATCTAATACTCGATAATCTATTCTAGGGAGAGATTATTGGGTGAACTCTGTTCATCACGCTATCCATGGTCTAAGCAATCAGGACCGTTTGATCTTTAAATAATCACTTAATAATTACTCATCCACTAAATCCATGTAGGAAAGAGGTGATGATTTATTTGAAAAAAATAAAATTAACGGTCCTAATTAATTGAGATGATAAATAATGTAATGAACATGGTTCACCTAATAATTTTTTTATTCTAGGATTCTACGTTGGTGTACTTTATGGACATGTGAGAAGGAAATGTCACGTGTCTCGCTTCGAGCAATATTGTCTTAAAATATGAGGAAATTTTCACACTGAAAATCTAGCTGTGAAAAACAGCAACACTCTGCCACAAACTTACTATAACATGTGTGGTGAGTTGTGCCATAATTAAACCAAATGGTCCAGACAAAAAATCCAGATCACCTGGGTCTAGATCTAGCAACGTGTCCATCTGTTATTGGACAGTGACACTTCTTCCTCATGTGATTATAATATATGGGTCACTTCGGACCAACTCAAAATTTCTTACAATAGTAATACAGTTTTTGAAGGAACGGACCAGGTTCAATTGCCTAAAACAAGGCAATGGCAGAAAATAGACTCTTAAAAGTTCATTACACGACCAAATATTTCATTGCACCCTAAACACCAGGAGGGAACAACACCCTTAACAAGGCTTCTTCTCCCTTGCACATTCATATTTTCTTTAAAAAAACTAAAATTCAGGAGGTGGAGGAGGTGTTGGCCTGGTGGTTGTGGTGCTACCTCAATCCGTCGGAACACAGAATTTAGGAACATTGCAGTGTGACACAAGGACGAAAGTTATCGTGATGGCTCCTCATTTCTCAATCGATGACAACGTGCCGGTCAACACCACGGCGGTGGCCATCGACAAAGATAAAAATAGCCCACATGCTGTACGTTGGGCCATCGATTATCTTGTCATCTCCAATCCATTCATCATCTTGATCCATGTTAAGCATAAGAACCGTCGGTATCCTCTCTCTTGTGTCATATTATATCATTTATACATATTTGGAAAAAGACATTCATTTCTATTGTCTGATGTTTTGTTCTTAAATCAACATGCAGAGGGTGATAACGAATCTGATTATGACATAAACCAGCTTTTCGTTCCTTTTCGAGGCTACTGTGCACGCAAAGGGGTATGCACTTATCTTATAGAACATTTAATTGAAAAATCGATCAATTTGACTCGAATGAATCAGTTTATATCGTTATAGTTGACGTATATAAACTCAATGTCAAGTTCAGATTCAGATGAAGGAGGTTGTCCTGGAAGATGTTGATGTCTGCAAAGCACTTCTGGACTATGTCACCAAAAACTTGATTCAATGTCTGGTTGTCGGTGCAACAACAAGGAGTAGTTTATCAAGGTTAAGTAACGTGATCTTTCTGTTTGATTCGAACAAATTCGAGTAAATTCGAGTAAATAAGTTTATCTCTGTATCATTTTCTAACAATCAAAGGTTTCAGTTATTTAAGTTATAGAAAATCCAAGAATGACATTCCTGGGAGCTTGATCAAAAGTGCACCAGAGTTTTGTTCTGTGTATGTGATTTCCAAAGGTAAGATATTGACTATGCGGACCGCACATCGGCCTGTTTCGAACACGGCTGCCCCGCCAAAGGTGTCGTCGGGAATGCCACTGCATATTACATATGATCAACTTGAAGACGATGGAAACAGGTGCAGTAGGAAAATCGGTTTACATTCTTACTATCAATTGAATTGGTGATTGTCTTTGTTGTTGACATTGTATCTTTTAAACAGACGACAACAATTGGTTAGGGGAGAGTCGAAAAATGGACCAGATGGACTACCTGAAGATAATCCCCTGAAGTTGCATATGAATGACCGTGACAGACCAAGAAGCTTGCCGACGAAAAGATCATTCGACATTGATGCAGCTGCTCGAGCGGCTGCGGCACAACCTTCATCTAGCCAAGATATTTTATCGATCGATATAGATTTTTCAGAAAAACTTTCCCCTGAATCTATAGACATTAGTGACCAAAATTTAGATTTTTCTATTACTGGGAAACTTCCTCAAAGCACAGTAAGAAGAATTCAGAGATAGTGAATTTTTTAGCAGTAAAACATTGTCTGTTTAATGGAGAATTGCTTACATTCATGGCTGGTGAATTGCAGCGAGACATCGAAGCTGAAATGAAAAGGTTGAAGCTTGAACTTAAGCAAACCATGGATATGTACAGCACAGCTTGCAAAGAAGCTCTTACAGCCAAAAGAAAGGTAATCTTAATTCTTATACCAATAAATTTAATATATTCCAATAACATCAATTAGAGAACATAATTGATTTTTGTGAGTCCAGGCTAATGAGCTTCATCAGTGGAAGATGGAGGAGGCTCGTAAGTTCGAGGAAGCTAAACTAGCTGGAGAGGCAGCTCTTGCCATGGCAGAGAAGGAGAAGGCTAAATGCAAGGCTGCATTGGAAGCAGCCGAGGCAGCCCGGAGAGTGGCGGAGATGGAAGCACATAGAAGAAGACAAGCAGAGCTTAAAGCCAAGAAGGAAGCTGACCAAAAAACTCGGGCTTTGAATGTTTTGGCACACAATGATGTCCGGTACCGAAAATATTCCATCGAAGAAATTGAAGAAGCAACTGAAAACTTTGCAGCATCTAATAAAATTGGAGAAGGAGGTTATGGGCCTGTTTATAAAGGCAAACTCGATCACACTCCAGTTGCCATCAAAGTTTTAAGGCCTGATGCTGCTCAAGGAAAGAAACAGTTTCAGCAAGAGGTAAGTCGTCGTGTCAGAATTTTCATTTGAAAAAGACCAAAAATGCTTGTTTGCACGGTTGTCTTATGCTAATATTCGGTTGCATAACTACAAACCTGATACAGGTTGAGATTCTTTGTTGCATGAGACATCCAAACATGGTCCTTCTCCTTGGTGCTTGTCCTGAATATGGATGCTTGGTATATGAATACATGTTGAATGGCAGCTTAGAGGATAGGCTATTTCGAAGGGGAAATACGCCTCCACTTTCATGGAGGAAACGATTTAATATAGCTGCTGAAATCGCGACTGCTCTTCTATTCCTTCACCAAGCAAAGCCAGAACCCCTTGTGCATCGGGACCTCAAGCCGGCTAATATTCTACTAGACCGCAATTTCGTGAGCAAAATCGGCGATGTCGGCCTAGCACGACTAGTTCCACCTTCTGTAGCTGACAGTGTGACACAATATTACATGACTTCAGCTGCAGGAACATTCTGTTACATCGATCCTGAATATCAACAATCAGGCATGCTTACAACTAAATCAGACATATATTCCCTTGGAATAATGCTGCTCCAGATTATTACAGCCAAGCCTCCAATGGGTATTGCTCACCATGTTGGAAAAGCCATTGAGAAAGGAACTTTAGCCGATGTACTTGATCCAGCCGTGCGAAATTGGCCACTTGAAGAAGCTCTATCATTTGCTCAATTAGCCCTCAAGTGTGTGGAGCTGAGGAAGAGGGACAGACCCGATCTTGGCACAGTTATAGTGCCAGAACTTAATCGTTTAAGAAATTTCAGAAGAAGCTCCGGCTCTGGTAGTTGCAATAACAGTTAAAGTCCACTTTCAAGGCCGAGGATCCAATCAGAAGATAATGTTTGAACTTATCTATAAATAAACAGAAACAAAAGGAACAGTCATAAAAACATTTTTTTCTGAAACCTGGTTTTCTTACAATGTTTGGTTGTTTATTGGCAAGGAATCATGAGTATGACTGCAAGTTCTGAATGAAGTTCCAGACTGGATTGAAGGATTGGGGGAAAGGAACTGCCTGCATCTAAAGAATAAGAACTAGAGGAAGAGGGAAGAAGGATGCTGGATTATACAATATAACATAGGAAATTTGTACATTTACATTATCTTTTTTGTTCTTGAAAGAAGTTGTTTTCGAAATACAACCTTCTTTTTATCCAAAAAGAAAATAAAAAAGAAAAACAAGCATTACTAAACCACTCCATGTTTGTGATTGCAGAACACTTACCTGTCTTTCTTTCTAATTATTTTTAAGAACTGAAATTTAATGTCTAATATATTCTAATTTTGATGTATTAGCAATGAGCTAATAGCTAATACTAGCACCTACCCTGTTTTAAGTGATATCCCAAGCATTCGACATTCGATCGTCGATCGTCAACTGGTCAAGGACTTTACCTAATCAAACTGTAAACTTGAAAATACTGCTACAAGCAATGAATTCCGTAAAAACTTGCAATGAGAAAAGGAGATTCAGGAGAGCCCTCCTACGAAAGAAAAGAACAGACAATGAATAAAGTGTAAAGGGTGTCATTGATGCTTACAAAGGTGAATTATGTTGAGAGTAAGGTATATGCAAGATTGGTATTGCCAAATAAGTATATTATTAGCCAATGTGGTGAAGGGTTTTCTTCAAATTATAGTGTTATGTGCCCAAAATATTGAGTTTTACAGCAAGCATTCATAAACCAGACATTTAGAAGAGCCATATATATACACGCATGACAAAGGTAAAGTGGAGAATCAAGGTGCTTGGTGTTCATTTGGCTTTGTCTTGATAAAAGCTAAAGAGCATTTCTTTCAACTTATGTTCCTGCACCAAATACAAAAATGGTGACAGGCACAAGCTTTGGGAACAGTCAATTTTTTCTGGGAAGCAAATGACGGGAATTGGCAATCATATTCATGAGCATCATCGTGCTAGCTAGTGTAACATCAGAGCATGAAATGGGGACACCATCAACCGAGTTACTATGCATCAGTGATTGTGCAACATGTCCAGTCATTTATGCACCTCCACCGCCACCGTTGTTGAAGCCATTTTTCCACCATCATCGTCGGTTCACCTCTCACCACCCGAGCCTTATTACACCTCACGGTCTCCATAAAAATCTGACGACACTCGCTGCCCTCCACCATTGAAATCAGAATCACTCCTCCACCTCCACGGCGGCCACCCCCACCCCACCAACACAACCATCATCATATCCTTCAAAGGCCAGTCCTCCACCGCCTCAGTTTGTATATTCTTCAACGCACCTCCAGGACAAGGGTTACCTACAGGACTAGGATCGCACGAGTATCCCTATGACCCTTGTCCTTGTCATATAATATTCGATATTTGTTAAACTATCTAGAACGATTTCATTATAAATTTGTAGGAAACTGATTCAAAAAATCAATTTTGGGTAATAATTAGAAAGGAACATCATTTGCATCTGTTGTAGACATGGGTCAGGTATATACATGCATTCATCGTTCTGTCCACTCACAAAACCTTTCTGGTTAATCCCAAATAATTACATTCATCAAAGCTAAAAACCCTAATTCAATAACGCATGATTATGATCATAACTTTTTTTTTTTTTTATAATTTTATTCAAGTACAAATTAGTATTTATGTTCAATTTCCAATTCTAGTTAAACTTACACACAGCTAGCATCTGCAGAATAAGTTGTTCGAATATAAATTTTATAGGTTGAACACCTTAAACAATATCATTCGAACTCATAATCCTTTAAATTATTTGAATTAAGACTCAATTAAGAGTCAATTGACAAAACCTAGATAATTTTGCTGTTCAAGTTCAACCATTAAAAAAAAAGCATAACCTAAGTTAAAACTATATCATATATGAGAAGAGTGAGACACATAAATTAGTACCCAAGATTAAAGATTGACCATGGAATGTTAGATTGTTTATTTTATATTTTGAGATTGGTGAAGCCGAAAACCCTTATAAAAATGATTTTGATTCACCAAATAACGACAGTAATATCGAATAAATCAAGTGAACACTGGGGAAACTGATGATCTTCTTTATCCTTAATTAAGAACTTCCTACTTCCTTGTTCATGTCTACCTGGTTAATTTCTGGAGTTCACTAAAGAATGTTACGAAGTTTACAGGTTCTGCTTGAACACGTTTATCTACAGATCTGATGCAAACAAGATGTTATTTGCAATAAACAATTTGACACAACGGCGATCCACCATTGCTTGAACCTGCATCTCCTTGTTAAAAGTTAAGTACATATAGCCTACACAGTAACATGATGTCTGAAATATACATACACCAATATATATATAAAGAAACCCTTTACTTAGATATGTATAACTTATTAACTTAGATCTAGTCATAGACTTAAAAGATTTAATATGCAGTTAAAAATGAAACCCTAACTTATGATGATGAAAAGTAAAGAACAAAGCGTGAGAGAGAAGTGGATGACAGATAGAGAGTGAGCACGCAGAGCTTCAAGCATGAAGGGCTTAAGCATGCAAGAACACACCCTGTGTGCTCACTCTCTTCTGTCACCTCCCTTACCCTAAAATCCCTTTTTTTAAGCAGACCAAAACCCTATGCTCCCTGGGTAGCTATAGCCATTAGCCTATACATACATGATCGCTGTATTCCAGAAATGTTTGAATCTTAGTCTACTGAAACATCTCTTGGTTTTGTGTTGCTTTGGTGTGGGAAACAATGGAGTTTGGGGGGGTTATATAGAATGGAAAAGAAGGTAATTGCGTCACGATTGGAATAAATGTGGGTTATCTGGTATTGGCCACCCAAGAATATTTTAATAACATTTCAATTAGTAGTAAGTTAGAGAATATTCGTTCTTAGAGGTAACAGGTTCAAGCACCAATAATGTTAGCACAATGATTGAGTGATTTATGTTCAGTGATGAAGACTACACTTTAGAACAGATATTACTGTAAGGATATTACTGTAACACTGTAGTTTTTTAAAAAAAATTATAAAAATCAAATTTAAAACACTGATAAGAGTATAAGATGAACCGTTAAATCTTTTATTTTAAATTTGTAATATATTATTCTTAGGAGTGTATTTTGATACCTAACCTTTATAAAAGAAATTTATATAATTTTTATATTCAAGTTATAAATTTTTAAATTTAAATTTATAGCTCTAATTAACGTCTTTAAATCTTAAATTCTAACCTTAAACCTTAAATCAGCATCTGCATAATAAACTTTTAAATCTTAAACTCTAACTAATTTATATATTATTTTTTATAACAATAAATTACTATTTTTTTTATCAACCCAGGTCAAATAGCCATACAAATGTAAGCAGAGTCATTCAGTTACAGAAAACTCTAACCGATGCATCTTGTAAGTCTAAATACTTCACCCCCCAGGCCCTCACCAATCCTCAATCTTTCTCTGTTCAGTTCTCTCGATCGACTCAATCCTCTCTCTTGCAGATTCCATATAAAAATGTTACACTAAAAATTAGAAATTTATAATTAGAAGTTTAAAGTAATTAATTAAGTAATTAATTTATAATTGGTGTTTTTTTTATTGTTTTCCCAAACCCAAACCATGCATGCTTCCCCTTTAATGCAATGATGACATCCGCATTGATCCAATGAATTAATCTTAATCAATATCATAATCACATCATCACCTATAGGCGCAGTATTTATAGGTATGAACTACAAATTATTTTTTATTTTTATTTTTTAAATTTTTTAGAATTTCGTCCTAATTAATTTGAATTGATTCATATTTCATATTTAATTTTAATAAGTAAATTATTTAATAAATTTTTTTGAGTTATCACTTAAACTAATCTCTATTAATTGAGTTATCATTTATTTAATCTACTTATTTTTTTGAATCAACTAATAGTGTTACAGTAGTATCTGTTCTAGAGTATACTCTCAACTATTAAACATTGATCACTTACAAACTGTGCTGGAACTATTAATGTTTAAATCTGTAACTTTTAAAAACAATAATCGTTTTTTTAACCACTAAAGTTAAATAATTCGTACTAATCTACATTATATTTATATCAGTGATCATACATAAAAAAAAAATTATATAAAAAAGTATGATTCCTTAGTGGAGATGAAGAATAACCTAATTTACTGAAATTTTCCCGTTCTGGAGTTGAGATATTTTGTGTACCCTAAACTTTCCCTTTCAAGATGGTCAAGAGTAGGCGAGGGTCAGAGCAAGAGGCCGTGCGCCGCCCACTGCCACACACATGTGGGATTCCATCTTCCCACCACCTCAAATCAAGCACAGACACACAACTCGATCCACAATTATCACAACAAGATTCCATATGCAAAGCCTAAAGGCACAACACCTTTTTCTTTAATTTTTAATCATTAACTATTTTAAAAATAATTTTATAAAAAATAATAAAAAATAATAATTTCAATCTATTTTTTTATTCATAAAATCAAGTTTCAAATTACAAAATATTGAAGAGATTAAATGTCTTATTTGTTAAATTTAATTTGAATCAAATTTTATAAAAATCTGATATAATATAACACTTTAAATTTAATTTTTCATTCACAACACTAAAAATCTAATATTAATGTTTTTTTATAATGCTTTTAAAGTAAATTTTTACTTCTATTTTACGCATAACTAAAAATAAATAATTATTTAAAAATTATATTAAAATAAATAATATTATTAAATAAATCATGAATAAGATGGTGAGTTAATCTATTTAAAGAATAATATTTTGTTAAGGAAAATAACATGGTTATCTCTCTGTTTCTACTCCTTTCGATGCAAATCGTTTACATCTTTCTCATGTCTCTATCCATGTTTTCACTTTAAATTTGAGGTTTAAGGTTTAAAGTTAGGGTTGTGATTAATGTTTAAGAAATTAGGGATAGGTGTATTTTTTTAAGGTGAATGGTTTAAGATATAGAAAATAAGAATTATGGTTTAAAATTTAATTTTTTAAAAAAATTTCAACATAAAATATAAATTGAAACATGATTAGGAGACAGATGATTTTTACCCTGTTCCACCGGCCGGTAGAGATGGGTGAGGATTACAAATGTCAAGACGGGGGAAGATGGAACTTGTTGACGGAGACATAGCCATGAGCATATTTTGCCTTGGCATATCCTAGTCCATTCTTCTTTGAATGGTCGAGATTCTTTCACACTTAAATGGTGTCAAATCAAATAATTAGTTTAATATTCCTTTTATAAAGGAAAATGTTAATTCTACAATAAAAGTATTATTAAAAATATTTATTTTTATTAAAACTAGATGAGTTTAAACCAACCTTACCTCCAAGACTGTTCCAAATTAATGTCAGTTTTCGACAGCAGCAGTGGAAGGAAGAAGACAATCGTCTGTTTCTTCCCAAGAAAAAACATGGAGTTAGTATCTTAAATTATCCTATTGTCTGAATATGTGTGTATATAATTAAAATAATAAGAAAAAGAGTTTTATTGGTATGTGGAGGACCATTGCAACAGATGGCTGAGGGGATGGGAAAAGCCGGTTCGTGGGTGGAGAATGGGCAGCTTAATGCTAGGCATGTGGCCTGTGGGGGATCAGATTCAGATGCATGTGCTTCGATCACATGTTTACTTAACTTTGTAACAACAGATTTGGCGTGCCATTTGCTCTTCAGGGACGGCAAAATACAACCCTACATGCATGCATGCGTACCGGTCGGTGTAAATCGTTAGTTTTTTTTTATATTTTTATTTTTGTTTTAAAAAGGATTTAAGGTTAAAGGTTACAGATAGGGTTTATGGTGTAAGATTTAAGGTTTAAGATTAGAGGTTATAGATAGGGTTTAGAGAATTTGGGGTATAATATATTTTTAGCTAGGGTGTAAGATTTGGGGTTTAGGATGTAGAAATTAAGGGTTATGGTTTAAAATTCAACTTTATTTTTGAACAAGAATCATGAATGAAGACATAATAAAGAGGCAGAAGATTTTTGCTCGATCGAGTGCAGGAAATCATTTTACAATTTCTTTACTTATTTAAAAATATACTTGAAAAGTACATTTACTGAACCTAACATGTAATTTCAGAGACAAATAATGATATTTATTTTAAATAATTCGAGTTTAATTATTTTATCTATAAAATATGTATATTATTTAAAGGTTTAAAAATATTTAAAATAAATAAAATATTAAAAAGCAATTAAACTATAAAATTAAGGAAGTTCAAATTTTATTTATTTTTAAATTTAAAATAAAAAAATAATTAAACTAAAATATCAGCAATGAAAATTTAATGACATTAATTTTTAGAATTAACAACATCCTAAAAATTAATTAAACAAAAAAATATAAGAAAAACAATGCCTTTTAGTTCAACCCTACCTTCAGTTGCTAATCTGTGCGTTGCGGACTGCATGATTCTTGGACCGTAAGTCTTACACATGGATTGATTAATTTCTTGGGCCTAGTCCTGTGACTCACTACTTTGTCCATGTAATTTATTGATTAAATAATTTAAATTAAATATTATAATAATTTATTAAAACGTGTTTTTTTTTAATTTAATTTTTTTTTTGATAATATCAAATTTTGAATTTTAATTTTATTTAAAAATCAAATGACTCAGCCACTTGACCAACTAACCGTTGGTGGCTCACTATTTTATTTGTTATCTATTGGTTACTTCTCTTTGCTCTGTCTCTAGGCATTTAGCTTTCAGATTCATTGGTGTTTGTTTCAAGTTTTTATGTTAAAAGGGAATTGTACCGTTCAGGAATTCTACAGCAGCTTGACTACAGCTTAGTTCAGTGCCAAGCATTGGTCCTTGCACCAACCCGAGAATTAGCACAACAAATTGAGAAGGTAATGGGGGCATTAGGCGATGATTACCTAGGTGTCAAGGTTCATGCTTGTGTAGGTGGGACCAGTGCCCGTGAAGATCAACGGGTTCTCTCTACTGGTGTTCATGTGGTTGTTGGTACACCTGGCCGTGTGTTTGACATCTTGAGGAGACAGTCTCTCCACCCTGATCACATAAAGATGTTTGTGTTGGATGAAGCCGATGAAAAGCTCTCGAGAGTTTTTCAAGGATTAGGCCCTTTTTTCATTTATAAACTGTATATATTATTTGTTATGCTTAGCCTAAGGATGATTTTCCCTGTTTATGCTTGAGAGAATATTTTACCAGTTTGTATATATATAGTTAGGATTTAGGAATTAGGAATTTTTGGGGAAAAAACTTCATGGTATTTTTCTAGCTTGTGCTGGTGTGCTATGATATCTGTTTCTTCATTTGTTGTTTCGTTTGCCTCTTCTGTTTGCATGTGCCAGATTTATGATTTATTCCAGTTGCCACCAAAAATTCAAGTAGGCGTGTTCTCTGCTACAATACCTCCTGAAGCCCTTGAGATCATAAGGAAGTTCATGAACAAGCCTGTGAGAATTCTGATGAAGCGTGATGTGCTTACCATTGAGGGTATCAAGCAATTTCATGTCCATGTTGAGGAGGAATGAAAGCTTGAGACGTGAGGTGGATTGGCTCACAGACAAGATGCATAGTCGTGACCATACAGTGAGATATGGACCAAAATTCAAGGGACATGATCATGCGGGAATTCCGATCTGAATCCTCTCGTGTGCTTATCACCACCAATCTCTGGTGATCAATCATGATCTCCCAACACAACCAGAGAACTACCTTCATCGGATTGGTCGCAGTGGATGATTTAGGAGAAAAGGTGTTGCCATCAACTTTGTGACCATGGATGATGAGAAGATGCTATTTGACATCCAGAAGTTTTATAATGTTGTAATTGAGGAGCTTCCATCAAATGCTGCCGATCTAATGTGATGCAGTTTCAGATTCTAGGTAAACAGCTCCATGGAAATGACAAAGGTTTCGAAGGTGGAATTTCTGCCCCACACACATTTAGATGAGCTCCCATCACAATTTAAGAAACCTGATGTTCAAATTTTGACTTGGTGTGTGCCTAAGACAAGTATGTGTACTATGGTTTTAGTTTTGTCCTAAATCATGTTGATTCATCTATGTATTTTTCTTCTTCCCATCTCCTGATCTCCAGTGTATGTATGTGAAGATTCAAGAGAATATCATGTAGAGTTGGAACGTGAGTACATTAGCTCATGGGACTTGCCTTTTGGCAAGTTTATTTATTTATGTCCCTAGTCTTTATATTTCAATGGCAATGCCATGATTGTTTAAGATATTGGGTGGACTATTTCTGTAATAACCCAAAATTCGGAGTCAAAAATTCCCAAATAAAAGTCAAAATCCCTAATCGAAACCCTAGATTTTGGGAAATTTTAAAATTAATTTCGGGACCAAATTGCAACTTCTGGAACCTTGAGGGTCTAACTGTAAAAGTTTAAAAACCCCAAGCCCTTGTGGTGTAATTTTTCCATTTCTTTGTCTGAAACGTTTTTCCCTCCCGAAAACAGTGTTTTAATGGGGGATTAATTTCCCATAATTTTCGGATTAAAAATCCGAATCTGAGTCGTTTTCCTTATTCGAATCACATCAAACTTGTTTTTCCTCTGTCGCCTTGAATCTGAGTCGAAGCTTATTCCGTTTTTGACATCCTTTGATCCATTCGGTTGAGGTAAGAAACCTTGTTCTCGTTTTGTTTCAATCAATTATGGCTCGAATAATTGTTGGTTCGTTTGGGGATAGCTTAGGGACGGTTTTGATGTGTTAGAATTGATCGAATAATATTTTGAGTTTTAAAGGGATTTGGTTACTGTTTTTAATCGAACAAAAAAGTGTGGGGGTGTTGTTTTGTTGGTTTCATGATGCTCGGAGTGTCGGTTTGGGTAAAGGAATTGTTTAGGAGTGTGTTTGGATCGAATATAAATCGAATCGGATGAAAATAGGGGATTTAAATCGAAGAAAAGGGGTGTTTGGTTGGTGGGAAAAATCTAGAAATTTTCCAGATTTTCCCGAGAAACAAACGGGAGCGTTGAACCGACCCAGAACCCGACCGGCCCAGGCAGAACAGACCCATCCGGTCCAGTCCAGACCCGAACTGCCGAACCCAGATCCAACCTGACCCGTCTGACCCGACCCGATCTCCGACCCGAACCTGACCCGACTAACGTCATCGTTGACGTCAACGTTGACCAGTGCTGACGTCAGCAGTTGATTTTTTCGACCCGGGCCCACTTTATGTTTTTCGACGTCCTGAATCCAATGGCGTTGTCCGTTTTTCGAAATTCAAACCCGAAGTGTCGTTTTTGGGGGTTTTAAGTTCAATAAGTTATTTGGAAATTTATCTGTAAAAGGTTCTGAATCAATTTCTGTTTGCTTCAGGTGACGAGGACTCTGACCCCGAGCAGTTGCCTCCTCCTCCTCCTGTACGAGGATCGATACATCCACATTCGGGACCCTCACGTGAGTAAAGAATTATTTCTGTTTAGTTATTTTTCGGTATTGTGGCATAGTAGGATGTCTAATATATTTCTGTTAATTGTAGACTCTACTCCTGCTCAGCCTGGTGGTAGAGCCGAGTCCAGTAGACGTCAGGGTCGTCGTTGAGTCTTCTGATACAGGTGTGTTCTCTCCCGTTCAGCCTGTAAATTTTGTTGATCTGTTTATTCGATTCCTGTTATCCGTATGATCATGCATCATTCTGTTATATCCATTCTGATTCTGTTATCTGTCATGCTTGCCTCTTGTTAGATAATAAGGCATGCATTCTGATTCTGTATCTGCATTTAACATGGCATCTGGGATTATCTGTGTACGGGGAAGTTAGTGATTTTATCACTTCTGTTCAGTGGCTCCACCTTCGGGTCGAGATACCACTTCTGTTGGTGTGATGGTGTTAGAGTGGTCTGGGGACCAACTCTTCTGAGGTGTTCGGAGATGGGTGCATATCATGCATACTCTGTCTGTTCTGCATATTCTGTTCTGTTATTCCGTTATCTGTTCTAGAGACACACTAGGCTCCCCAGCTTACACCCTCCCAAGTTCTTGTTTCAGATCTCAGTCCTAGGCTCGGTACGGTACTTGAAGGATCCTGTTTCAGTACTAATTTATAGTATGTTTTTCCGTTTCGGATTATTTTTATTTGAATAAGAATTTCTGTAAGTTGAACATTAATTATTTATCGGTTTTTGCGACATTTGTTGTTTATAAATATTATGGGTTGGACTTTATTTTGTAAATGTTTAATTTTCATTGTTATTTTAAATTATTAATTATTTAATAATTTATCTGAATATTTTATTTATTTTCGTAAAAACCCTAACTTGGGAAACAAGTTTTCAAGCTGTAAACCCTAACTTGTAATCTAAGAAATTAGGTTAATTTTAGGGGTTACAATTTCTTGGTCATGCATTCAGAAACTTCTGTTGAGCGTGGTCCCTGGTGCAGCTCACCACTATCAGTAGGGCAAGATGCGGATCATAGCTTTTCCAAAGCATAAGCAAAAGATGATGATGCTACATCTTTCTTCAACTTTAATTACCCCCACACGCATACTTGTTACGCATGGACTCTGCTTCAAAGGGTATGAGTTGGACTAGTGAGCTGATTTCAGTTCTTGGAACCAAGCTAGCATCGTAAAAATAACACAGGTTGGCTTTTTGGTTCATCATTGTTGCTTATGGAACCGAAAAATAGATTCTGTTTCAGGGTATGACTGGTCAACGCAAATGTATTGTACCAAGAACGAGGAGAATATAAATAATTGCACTAGGCCACCACCACCTCCTTCAGGAATCTCTCTGTAAATAATTCAATGCAAGATTACAACAGATCAAGGTCATATGGTAATGGGATGAGGGAGGTGGACACCTACCATGGACCACCTAGGCCTTCAGCTTCTTATGATCTCAGGTGCTATAGTGCTAACTATGCACAGTCCCAGATGGCTAACAACTACAATAACTCGGGGAACAGCAGGGACTACAAGTCGAAGAAAGGGAAGAAAACTTCGAGCTCATCTTCTTCGAATTCATTGAGCTTTGGTGACCCTGAATTCCAGAGGAAGAAAAGGGTTGCTAGCTACAAGATGTATAGTGTGGAAGGTAAGGTCAAAGGGTCCTTGAGGAGGAGCTTTAGGTGGCTCAAAGATAAGTACACACAAGTTGTCTATGGATGGTGGTGATTCTGGCAGTTTCTCTCTTGTTCCTTGGTGCTCCTTTTTACTGTTTCTCTTGCTTGTATTCAAGGTATTTGTGAAGAAAAAAAAATTCATTTTCTTTCCTTGGAAGAATTTATATAAAAGTTGTCGATGAGGTTGTCCACTTCTTGACTAGCTTAATTGTAAATGCAGGAACCTGGAAATTCTTTTCTAGGTGTAATCCTATTCTATATATTCAATAATCTATTAATTCATTAGTTTGATCAATTCACTTGGGAAGGAAGGTTTTCATTAGCATTTAGCATAGGCTTCTTGGGAAATAAACGTACTGTCAAGTTTAGGATTTTGACTGGAAAATGGGACTAGGAGAAGAAATCTGCAGTCTGCAGATGCTGTTAGATCCCATCTTTTAACCCCTGCTGCTTATGGTATTGCGAGTCTAGCATATTTCTAAATCAACTGTACGGTTTCTGGTTCCAGTTTGTTTTTGAATCAATTTGTAAACCCTTGCTACTAAGCAATGAGGGTGTCTAACTTGATCTCCATTTCCATTCCCTACGTATAACTGTTAGTAAGCTTTGTAGCTAGAAAATTCAGATCAGGTGCCTTGCCTTATTTGTTCCCAATGTAGTTTCTTGTCCTGCAATTGATAATCTAGAATAGGTTCCATGAAAGTGTAAGTTCCCTGCCATCCATCATAGTTTCTTGTTTGTCTGGGACTTTAATGGGTTCTTTTAGTTGATTAAAAGTGACCCAAACTTAAGGCCATCTGTAGCCTGTAGGTGATGCCTAATAGGTCCAATAAGTAGTGGGTTTCAGGGTAGCACAAAGTAGTTTATTTCAATAGCTTGTTTTCCATCTCTCTTTGTTGGAGAGAGTAGTTACCTTGTTATATATATTTAAATCAAATAATGCAAAGTCTATTATAGAAATGGTCTTCTCAATCCAGTTTACTCAATTTATATGAACGGCGGCTACCATCCCATTTTTATCGTGATGAATTTTTCTTATTGCGTCATGTTTATCGTGATTACAGAAACTACGGAATAAGAACATATCAGTACTGTTATTTAAATCCTGATAAGCTCCTAAACAGCTATAGAATCGACAAGAGTGCATAAACATGGAGTGTTCCTCCATTTTTCACTTTCCGCTTGCTCTCGCTCATTGAAACCATTATTCGTTTTGTGGGTCACAGTGTTCAGTCAATGAGTTTGTAACAGTGAGCAATCATAGCATTTTTTGCTCCTTTTCTATTTGATAACTGTTGGAAATCAAATTATTCCACCCAATCCCCGAACATGAGCACGCGAGAACCAGAGGAAGAGCCAAGAACCTTTGTAAAAGTCACTGAAACACATATACAGTATGCCCCCAGACAATTGGTGATTGTTTTCTATTACACCTACCATTGCCAACTCTGGAAACAACAGTGCACAATGACAGAGCTAGAATCTAGAAACATGTTTTAGAGTGGACACAAAGAAAATATCAAAATTTCAAGGTGACCATAATTCGTAGAGATTTAAAATGTTTAAGGATTAATCATAAGTTTAAAAAATATAGGATGAACACCTGTCTACCGTGATATATATGGATCCGCCATTGACAGTGAACATTCTGCTTTGTTCATCATTGGTTTAGAATCGAACTCTTCAATTTACTTGAAGTATCCATGTCTGATATTTACAACACCTTGATTGCATCCTCTCTTATTTAAGCTACAACTTTCTTTGTATAAGGAAAAACACATTCTAAGTTGCTACTATGTAAGGTTTAAGGATACAACAAAAACAAGAAAATGTCAAATTCTGCAGGTAAAAGTATCAATTTGTCAACTTGAAAAAAAAATGGTTCTTCCTTTCTTTTAAAGAAAGGAATATATTTATGAAACAATCAACTGGGAAGACAGAATGAGAGGACAATAATGAAAAGGATGATGTCTGGCTAGGAAAACAAAGCCCCAGTTTCCAGTTGAAAAAAGGTGGTAATGAAATGACCGGTCCCCATAGTCTTCCAGAATGAACAGTGAGAACCAAAGGGGAAGAAACAGGAGAGGGGACCCCATGGCCCATAGTCCTTGTTTGGCAGAAATAATGGTGGATACCTCTTCAATCACTCATGGACACTTCTGTTCAATAGTTGATAGCTTTGGGTTATTGCAGCAAAAAAAGGAGATTCAAGAGCCCTCCTATGAAAGAAAAGCACAGACAATGAATAAAGTGTAAAGGGTGGCACTGATGCTCACAAAGATGAATTATGTTGAGAGTAAGGTATATGCATTACCAAACAAGTATCTTATTAGCCAATGTAGTGAAGGGTTTCCTTCAAATTATAGTGTTATGTGCCCAAAATATTGAGTTTTACAGCAATGCATTCATAAACCAGACATTTAGAAGAGCCATATACACGCATGATAAAGATAAAGTAGAGAATCAAGGTGCTTGGTGTTCATTTGGCTGTCTTGATAAAAGCTAAAGAGCATTTCTTTCAACTTATGTTCCTGCACCGAATACAAAAATGGTGATAGGCACAAGCTTTGGGAACAGTCGACTTTTCCTGGGAAGAAAATGGCTGGAATTGACAATCATATTCATGAGCATCATCGGGGTAGCTAATGTAACAGCAGAGCATGAAATGGGGACACCATCAACCGAGTTACTATGCATCAGTGATTGTGCAACATGTCCAGTCATTTGTGCACCGCCACCGCCACCGCTGTTGAAGTCATTTTCGCCACCATCATCGTCGGTCCAACCTTATTACACCCCACGATCCCCATCAGAATTTGATGACACTCGCTGCCCTCCACCATTGGAATCAGAATCACTCCCTCCACCTCCACGGCGGCCACCCCCACCCCCACCAGCACAACCATCATCATATTCTTCAAAGGCCAGTCCTCCACCGCCTCGGTTTGTGTACTTCTTCAACGCACCTCCAGGGCAAGGGCTACCTACAGGACTAGGACCGCACGAGTATCCCTATCCTTACTACTACTATCCATCAAAGGCCTCCCATCTTTCTTTTCAGGCATCCTTGTTACTTGTAGTGTTGTTTTGTTTCAGTGTTGTGTTATAGTTATTGTTGAAGGGTTTCTGCGGAAGTTAAAAAACCATTTGGAATTTTCAATTTTTATGCTCTTTCATCTTTTGGAACTGAAAATTATTGTGCTTGTATCGTAGACAGTATAATTCGGTTGTCATGCAATATTTTTTGAAGTTAATGATGCTTAAAGATGTATTATTTTTTTTATTAAGGATTATATCTAATTTAGATATTAAAGGATTTATATTCGATACTCGTTAAATTATCTAAAACGGTTTCTTTAGAAAAGAACATCATTAGCATTTGCAGTAGACATGGGTCAGGCAGAAATAATGGTGGATACCTCTTCAATCACTCATGGACACTTCTGTTCAATAGTTGATAGCTTTGGGGTTATTGCAATAAACAACTAATGAAGTGAATGTTCCACAAGGAAAACAACAACAACCCAATTTCGAGAATCAGACCAGACAGTGATGGGTCCACTCCCCCTCTATGAAGTGGCATGACTAACCATTGACATAGGCCTGTTCTGTTCTTTTTTTTCCTATTTTTTGAAAACTAGTATTGTAGTATAATACTACTAAAAGAAATGGTGCAGAAGATTGAATCATAAAGATGCCTGCTGGCGACAGGCATTAGGACCGACACCTTTGGTGGCTTATCCCTTGGGATTGAGAGGCATTTGACTTGTTCAAGATAAGCCAAGCTTGCCAAGGTACATGTTTCTGAAAAGTTGCAGACTGCCCATCGTCCCTCATATTTTGTACTATGTTTTCTTTTGCTCTCTTAGGGATTATTTCTAGCTTGTGGAAACATGATTTCAAAGCATTTCCCACTAGTTTTCGATGGCACCAATTAACGATTCTAGGCATTTGATTAAGCCCCAGAGCACAAAGGGAATGAACTCTTGGCAAAATATCCCTAAAAATCGACAGTATAAACTATGGCAACTGAGATGGAATCATTAGCTTGGGGCGTTAAGCCCCTAAGAATCATTATTTCTAGAGATTAGACCTCAAGAAAACCCCAAAGCCTTGTGGTCCACTGGTTATTCTGCGGAAAATTATGTAAAGTGGTATGGGTCAGCCCCATTCCCTACTGTAAAAAGTAAAGAGGTTTTGATACAGTTCCCTTCTCCTTGAATGCCCTACAAAGCCAAAATTGACTTCAAACTATATCACCAGGAAACACTGGGCAGTTTTTATAGTTAAACATGATTTAGTTGCTTGAGATTCTATAACAGAACTGCTAAATCCAGAATCTGTCCCCAACTCATGCACCTTATCCACCCAGAGTGTTTGCATGGTGGGGCCATCTCACCCACACCTTAGAAGATTCTGCAATAAACTTTTTTGCATTGCAAAAGTCTTTTTGTCTTCAATATGTAGTTGTTGTACTAGCAACTTCATGACTAAAAGTTCTATAGCAGTTTAGATGGCCATAAATCAGTGAATGTAAAACAGATTTTAATAGGATCAAATCCCTTTTATGGTGATAAAAAGTACATGGTAAACGACCAATACTTGTCCCATCCAAATAGATTGTCGTACACAACTCAATGATGATGAATCACACTAGGAATTAACAGTCGGAAACCTACCATCGATGCTTCATTATGCATGTAGTTGCTTGGGATAATCACCAAGCTGCTCCATCTGCCAGCTTTCATGAGGAGCCACATGTTCATGGGAAGGCGTATATTGCTGCAAAATGTACTATGAAGTATTAGAAAATTGTAATCGAATGCATGATAATGTCTAATAAGAGCCTGCATTTAGAAGCTTTTGAAAGAAAAAAAAAATCCGATGGGAAAGCAAGTTCCCTCTAATGTTATTGTACAGAGAAAGCATATACAGACAGAAAAAGGAAAACTGGCCTTCTATTATTAATGATCTCTTGTAGTTTCTTTGAGTGAATCATTTTCTTTTCCAGGACAAAATAAGGCCGACTAATAACACTGTGGTCCGAAAAAAATGATTTGGCTAAGGTTCATACCTCCATCTTCTCCAAAAGTTCTTTGGCTGTTGGAGCAGAGACAATTATATGCCTAGCACCTGGCTTGATGAAGCCCTCCTCAACGCCGTTGTCAAATAAAGCGAGCAAATTATTGTAGTAACCATCAACATTAAGCAAACCAACCTGCAATAAGAGTAATGAACACGGCAAGATTAACAACCATTCACACAGCTAGATTAATTCTGCAAGCTTGATGAATGAAGCCTTACTGTTTTCTTGTGTATTCCAAGTTGGGACCATGTTATCATCTCCAGCAACTCTTCCATTGTTCCATATCCACCTACAACATCAAATGTTAAGGTCAGATGTCTTTTTCCATCATTAAATAACAAGATCCTTTCACCAAAATTTCCCCTGTTGTTCTTTAGTGGGGATGAAAAAGGCCAAGGTATATTTTTACCAGGAAGAGCAATAAAGCCATCGGCTTCTCGGGCCATTTCAGCCTTGCGTTCATGCATGTCTAAAACAGTTCTTACTTCTCCGACTGTTTCTCCTGATATCTGTCAATATTATCCAGGATTATGCACTAATGAACAATATCATCCAGGATTTTCCAGCAAATTCTTTTACCAAATACAGCAAGTTGAATGATAAAACTAGATAAAAACCTTCAACTGGTGAATGCAGGAAAGCATAAAAACCTTAAACCACAAACTTCAAGGAAAGATCAATTAAAACGATTTAAACAGATCACTTGGATCAAGTATTCAGAAAACAGTAGTTAATATAAGGTTGCAACTTGCAAGTAAAGATACCTCGAGAGGCATGAGAGCTTTTGGAATTATCCTGCATGTAATGAACAATTATTTACTTGGTAATAAACAAATTGCAAACAAGAAGGAAGCTGCTTGTGCTTGCAACTACTTGTATCAGTTTCTGCAGAGAAAAACACTGAAAACAGGCTCTTCGAAAAATTCAAAACCAGGCAAGTTGCTCACTTACCCAAGAACATGGCATCCTCCATCATACACAGTCTGGGATATCAAACCCATCAATCCAACACTTCCCCCACCATACACCAAGTCTATTTTCCTCTTTACCTGCAAATCAACACCAATCATAACAAAGAACACAAGTCCACAAGTTATCAATGAAGGCAAACAATTTAGACATGGTAAACTTAGATGTCAAGCTAATGAAAAACTAGAGAAGACTCATTTTGTCAAACACCTAACTCGCATCAAGAACCTCATATTTCAACTCATGGATATTATTCATGTATGGCCAAAAAGAAGTAACACACATTCATCAGGAAAAAAGAAAGAAAGAAACAGTATCTTGATAGTCAACACTCCAAACAGAAACAACTCCAAATCAGTACATGAAACACCAACAAATCCACCATCAAAGAATCACAAAAAAGTAAAGAAAAATATCATCTTTATCACAAGAAACTAACGAAAAATTCCAAAAATCGACAAACAAACACCTATAGTATCTTCAAGAATCAAGACAAGTATTACAAAAACTTTAAAAACTGAAAGTCTTATCATCTTGAGACCAACAACACCAACTTTTTCTTTATCTTTTTTTTTTTGGTTTCAAAATGATGTGTATAGATATAGTGTTGAAGCAAAGAAAGCAAACCAGTTCATTGCCCAATTCAAGAGCAGCCTCACTGAAGATTTTTCTATGGCCAGAGTTGCTTCCACAGAAAACACATAATCTTTTGAACTTGCTTGTATCTCTCTCTTCTTCCATTAACAATATCTCACTCTGTCTATCCATCTATATATCAGTCTTTTTGTTTTTATTCCACTCTCAAATCATTGAGTTTAATTAAAGAAAACAAAAAGCAATAGCCTTTTTCCCTTTGAGAGATAAAACTATCCTCCTGACAATGAAAACTTTCTGAAAAACAAGAACCAATCAAATATGCAAAAGCTACCAAGAAAACACCAAAAATCACATCTTTTGAAAGCAAAGCAATCTGGGTTGTTCTTGAATTGGTAAATAAAGGAAATCAAGACAGAGCTTTTTATATTAGAGAAGAGACCGTGAGGAAAGCCCAGATGCTTCCAAGGCCTTTCTAATCCAACGTCTCTCTGTCGGCTTCAATCTCTCATGATGAGATTCATTAATATAATAAATAAAGAAAATTTACTTGCTACCCAGTGTATTGTTTTCTTCTGATTAAAAAAAAGAGTCTATTTTCTCAAAGTCAAAGGACAATCCAAAACAGAATTTTGTTCATAAAAGCCAGAGAGAGAACAAGAAAAATCAGATGAGAAAATTTCAGAACATTTTTTTTTTATTTCTATGGTAATTTTGTTTTAATAAGGAAAGAGTCTTTCCTATAAAATTAATAAAATATTAAACCAATAGAAAGTGGCGACAAAGTTGGAAAAAAATAAATATTTTTTGTGATTTTGAAAATGATTGGAATCAAATAAAATCCCAGCTCTGATTTTTTTATGACTCATATCTATTTTATGATTAATATTAAAAATTTATAATTATTTTTAATAATATTATTTTTAAATTTTAAATATTATCATTTTTTTATTAGAGATGAAAAAAGTACCGACTATATGTCTCGTTAAAAAATCTCCCTAAACCTAATAGTGGTAAAAGAGTACATGTGAAAGGACTGAAAAAAATACAACGTTAAAAAATATTATTCAAAAATCGAACAAAATAAAATACATTATTCAAAAGCCGAACAAAATAAAAACATTACCAACTTTAATTTCTTTAATATGAGAATTATTTCCCCAAAGTCTATTCACTTCATAAATTTATTGTTTTATAATTAATTTTAGTTATTTTTTACTTAATTATTTTAATTTTTTTAACATACGAATTTATAATTTAGAATTCATTAAAAAATTTATTATTTTAATTATAATATTTGAATCTTAAAATTAAAAATATTTGTGTAAACGATATTTTTATAGTGTTTATGTATAAAATAATTATTTTATAAAAAATATATTTGTTGAAACATAAATTTTTATTATATATATTTAAAGTTTATCACCGTCCATCCGAATAAAATCGCATTCAAACTTCACAATATCTCTTCGTCCTTTTTATGTTACGTGTATATCTTTCACAAAATTTAGGGAAAATATGTAATATGGTGTATAATAATTAAAATTATACATTATCCTTAGGATGTTAATTTTTATTTTTGTAAAAAAATTAAAAAAATAAATTTATGCTAAAAAAAAATTCATTGAGTTTTTTTATATAAAACTCTAAATGAGATCATTTTAAAATTTTAAAAATGACACTAATACTAGATAAGATAAAGTATTTAATATATATGCCTAAAAAATAAATTATAACAGATGTCGAATATCGCTGAACATTATTAATATTAAACATTATTGAACATCATTAAAATTAATTAATAAGGATTAAAAATCTCAAAGACTTAACATGTAATTAATAAAAGAGTGATAAACTTAACATATAATCATTAATTATATGTTAAATCTTAAGATTTTTAATCTTTATTAATTAATTTAATAATGTTTAGTAGTGTTCAACGTTAGTAGTGTCCAACGATGTTCGACGCACGTAAGAGACTCTTTCATTTACAAAATGGAGTTGACAAGGAAATTAACTACCATAACTGCCAACGAGTTTCAGACATCAAAACACCCACAAAAATGGAAATAAAACCAACTAATGTTTTTTAAACTTTCCAGATTTGTCGTTCTTCCAGATTACTTACCATTTTCTCTCCTTGCACCAAGCATGTGGATGACTGCAACAATGGCGATGATCACTGGTCTATGTGGGTTTCGAAGGAAACGGTCACCAGCTTTATCAGAAATACAAACAGAACTGAGAAAACCCGAACAAACCACCATCATTACCACACCAGTAACCGTATTCGAAACCGAGCAACCGATGCTCAAAGAACTGCCTCTTCCGCCAGGGCTGAGAACATCTCGTTCCTGCAACAATTTCATGGCTAAATCCGATTCCACCAGAAAAGTAAGCAGAAGCTTGAGTGTGAAGCACATCAAAAGCATTCCGCTGAAGCTTCGTGATAAGAAGAAGAGATCGAAAGACGAGGATTCGATCTGGAAAAAGACGATCATATTAGGAGGGAAATGTAGAATATCAGATGCTGACGATGATGCTGTTATATTCAATGGCAAGCGAGATACAGTATTGGCGTATCACCCTCGGACCCTGAGTACCATATCCGTTTCCAGGACAGGTTTGAAGAAGAAGATAGGAAAATTTCTTGATGGAATTCCTGCAAAGAACAAGACATTTCCTACCAAGGGTTGATCGAACTAGCTTAATCGGTGTCCGACAGAACCTTGTAAGACTGGCGGATTGCCTAAAAAATAATTTTGATCTATTAGATCATGTCTTGTCATATCGTGACTAAGAATAATAACAAGAATTGAGATTAATGGAAGAGACTATTGGGAAAAAAATGCCTTATCTTGTTTCTCTTTTTCATAAAATTATTAGACTTGTCTCTTCAATGATTCCAGATTACTTTGTTGTATCAGAATCACAGTTAGCCATGGTTGTTTATAAGGTTTTGATAGACAGACAACAAATGCCCACTTGTTGGATGGAACAAGGTGAAGAGACCATTGTCTTGTTTCAGAAAATCTAGAGTGTGCATTCGGTTTGGTTAATTCGGTTAACCGATCGAACGAAATTATTTCGGTTAATTCGGTCAGTTAATTTTTAATAAATTTGATTAACGATTAATTTTTTTAATAATTCGGTTATCGGTTAATTTGGTTCAAAATCAAGGTTTCGGATGATGATGGTTGTGTGAACGGCAGGAGGATTTGGACAATAAAAGGTACGGATGAAAGCTTGAGACGACCACAACGTCGACTTAGGAAGAGGGTAATGATTTCGTGAAGTGATATCAGAACGATTCTGATAACGTCACGCCTAAAAAAAACAAAGAACATTAATCTTATATCAGAAACAAAAATAAAATATTAGACTATAAAAAGGTGATAGTGACCCATGACAAAGGTGATTGAAGATTTTAGGTTAGAGTTTTTTATATTAGGTTAGGTTAGGGTTTGGTTTGTGATATGGGCCGGATTATAGATTGGGTATTGATTTTAACTGGGTTGTGAATGAGAACAAGTAGACCTTAGCAATAAGAATTGGACCAAAAATATCAATTCCATAGGCCCTGATCCTGGCCCATTAGCAATATTGCTGCAATGACTTATCCACTGTCCCTGGGCCCCAGGAACTCCTCATCCCCTCTTTGTCAAGTTTTTCCCATGTTGAATACCAGGTCCAGACAGATTTGGATTGGCCCCACACCATATAATCAGTTGAATCATAAAAACTAAATAATATTAATTATTTTAATAAATTATTATACTATCAAAATTTAATTCATTATATATATTTCTATCTATGATATTCAATTAAAACGCATCAAACTTGTCAAATATAATACCATATAGTTTATAACATCGTCTAATATATTTAATAATGTTGAAAATATAATTAAAACAAGATTATAAAAACATTTTAATAATTACATTTAATTTTTTATATATATTTAATTCATTGTAAATACAAGTAATCCAAAATACAATAAAAATCACCCCTCCTCTTCGTGGTTAGCAATGGAACAACCTAGCGAATAAGATCCGACAGAGATTCATAGCATGACGATATTTGGTCCCTACCACCTGCCCCAGGGGTCAACTTCAATCACTCATCCAGATAATTTAAAATAACAATAATAATAAAAAAAAAAAAACAAATACGCCGCAAATTATTTTTAAAATTAAAAATACCAGCGGCGCCGACAACTGATGAGCGGGAGAACGATAATTAAAATTTAAAATGATATTTAATAGTAATATAACTTACTTTTTAAAAAATTTAATACTTATAAAATAAAATTTGATAATTAATTTTTTTAAAATATTTTAAGTTTTAGATAATAATGGAGTTGAGATTTTTATATAATAAATTATTATTTAAAATTTTAAAATAAATATTAAAATTTGACGTCTTTTAACTATACCTTAAATCTAAAGTTAATTATAGATTAACGTCGAAATACATAAAAATACACAACTTATGTTAACAAACATTTAATTATTTTGTTTTAATAGAGCAAACATATTTATTTTCTTGTAATTGTTATTGGTTAAAACTACGTGAGATTAATAAATTTAAGTACTCTTTTTTATTTAAATTTCTAAAAATAATAATGATCTCATTTTTCTTTAAACAATAATTAAAATTTATTAAAAAAATTAATAAAATTATATATGATCAATTATAATTTTAAATCGACCATGAAAAGAATTAACTCTAAAATAATACCTTTTTAGATTGTGTGTGTCGTGGGTTACTTTTCCTGCCACCGCTGTAAAATGCCGGTGCGGTGTTATTCATCCTTCTTTTTCGGTTATTTTCAGACATGGTAAAGTTACGAAGGCATCCCTGCCATTCTATCCTCTAGGCTTATAGCCGATTCACTACACGTCTCTCTGAGTTTCTTCTCAATCTCCAATCAAAATCGGTCTTCTGTTTTCCCCTTTCGGTTGCCCACAAAGTGAAGAAAAGGAACAAAATTAAATAGGTTGCACTCGTGAGATCAACATCTATGTTTAGAGCGTAAGGTTGTTTCGTTTAATAAAATTGTTTTTAAAATTTAAATTTATTTTTTAAAAAAATAATATATTTTATCAATACATTTAATACTTTATTGATTTTAAATCTATTAATATTTTACGGGTTTAAACACTAATTTTGTGTCTCATTAATTAAAAAATAATTATTATTTTTGAAAGTTACAGTTTACGTGATATTTATTTACTTATTTTTATCACCATCCACGGTGCTCCTTCCCCTGCCCATGGGATCCCATCCTCTACAGTTAACAGTCCATATTCATGATGGTGAGACCCTAATCCCAAAGGATTAGGGACACGGACCCCCACGTTTTGTGTGTCTAGATCCTTGATCTCTTGCCTCCCCGCAAATCCCACTACCCTCCACGCCTGAAGGAGAGTGAAACACGGATACCACGTGTCATGATAGGAACGTCACGGTGACGTGGAGAGTGTCACTGCGTTTCCGATAATTATGTCAGTCCGCTGGGGTACCCAATCAGTGGTCGCCCACGTCACCTCTCTTGCGACCTTTTGCGGTGGACCTTTTCCGATAATTGAAGGTATGTTTAGTTAATGATTAGTTTTTAGAGAAAATTTTATTAATCATTTATTCGGTTTAAAATTATTATATATTAAATATTATATTATATATGTTTATTTTATGTTATTAAATTTTTATTAATTAAAATTTTAGTTATATTATAAAAATATTATTATTTTTTTATTAAATTAACATAAAAAAAATTAATTATAAAAATATCATTTTTACATAATTTAGTAACTTATTTTATAATTTATAAAAATTTTATAATAAATTTTGAATAATTTAAAAAATAATTGAATTAACTAAAATAATTTTAGTTCGATTAACCTGATTATGATTAATTCAGCTTTCTTAATGATTTAAGTTTTAAAAATTTTGGTTAAATCATTAATAAATAATTAAGTTCGATCATCGATCAAAATTATCGAATATGCGCCGGTAATTATTGCAGCAATACTCATTCTTATAATATTGTAGATACTCATTAATGAAAGAGAAAAAATATATATTTAATATCATTATGGTATTCGTGTTATTATTATTTTTGAAACAATATCTACCATTATATTTTTATTTTATTTTGATACTCTCCAGGTTAAAAATTTAAAAATTGATTTAATATAATCATAATTTTCATTAAAGATAATTATATATAATTAATTTTGTTTAAAATATATCGGTTTAAAACATTTTAATTTTTAGGTGAATCATCATTTTAATTAAAATTTGTTTTATGCTTTTTCAACTCTTCTTATTCTTGTTGATATCTTGATCGTAGATTTTAGATCAAACAATAAATCTTCCATTAGCCTTTATTGATTCTTAAATCTTAAGATTTTGATTGTCTCTAACGTATTTTTTAAACTTCCAAATCTAAAAAAATACATAAAGAAGTAGAAAATAAAAAAGTTTTCAATTTTAATTTAAAATTTTAAAAATAATATTTAAATTAATAATTTTTAAACTAAATTGATATATATTTCAAAGTTTTTTATTAAAATTATTATTAATTCAAGTTATATTACTATTTTTTTATTTTAAACAACAAAAATATTAATCTAAAATAAAAATAATAATTGAAATACTAAGACACTGACACATGCTAGTTAGGGATAATAAATATTTACTCTTCTCTAAATAAAATACTAAATAATTTAGATATCAATATAAAAAAGGAAATTCTATTACATAGAGGGCGGGAACTAGGGTGACGTAAGAGCTATGGGTTATACAATAGACGGTCACAAAATGCGTCCACGTGGCATAAAGGTGACGTATCTAGGGTGGGGGTCAGTTACTACGATCACTAATCTTCCCATGTGACTGCTATTTCTGAACTACCGTATAATTGTGACGCACGGTGTCTCCTCCGCACCAATCTTTTAATTCAAGTGATTAAAAGAACAAGTAAAGTTTTTTAAAGGTTATGAATTTGAGTGGGAGTAATAATAAGTTGAATTTGAGTCAGATAATATTCGACTCAGAAACAGATTTATCTGAATTTGGTTTTGTTTGAGGTTCGTCGAATTCAAAATTTTAGACTCGGTTCGGTTTAGCTCAAAATGAACAATTTTATATATTATTGTGTTTTATTTATTTATTTGTATTTTATTTTTTATTTATTATTTGTATAATATTTAATTTATTTTTAAAGAATTTACTCTTAATTTTTTTATAAATAAATTATTTTTAATGTATATAAATATATATATATATATAATTATTCTGAGCCTGTTCACGAGCTTTTCGAGTCGAGTTTGGGTGAGCTCGGCTCGGCTAATTTAAATCCCGAGTCGTATCTGAGCCCGAATCTAGCTCACTCGTGTTGAACTTTGACTGAGCCGAGCCCGAGTAGCTCATAAGTCATCCAAACTCGTTATTACCCTTAAGTTCGAGCACCAGTGATGCCATTAAAGTGATTGAACGATCAATATTAAATGATAAAAATTATATTTTAGAACAGATAATACTGTAATCATTATTATCTCATTATTATCTGATTAAAAAAAATTGCCTGACTTGCTCCCTCATTCGTTTGTCTCAGCACGTGTAATACACGTCTTCCGGTCGTTTAGTATTCCCCTCTACTGCTTAATTTCTTAAGCGAGTCAAATATAACATTAATTTTAACTCTAAGAAAATCTAAATAATCGAAAATGACATGTTAAATATGTCATTGTTTAAGAGTTTAATAAAAGATTAAAATTTTAATTTTTTATTAAACTCTTAAATTATATTTTTCTCATGATCTAATATTCTTCACAAATCATTGATTCTATTGTTTACAATCTAAATATCAGATATCTTACCATTCATTGTTGATTTATTTGATATTTTTAATAATAAGATAATACAATTTTTAGTAGAGTCCAATAAAGATAATAGTGGCTGATAGTAGGGATGGGAGAAAATCTGATTATCCGTTTTTAGTCTCCAATCAGTTAAGATTTAATAGATTTATCTGGTATTGGTTCTGGTGAAATCGAGAATGAATCTAAAATTTAAGTCCTTGTTATGACTGGGATCGGGACCAAATTTTGATTTTTTGGATCCGGTATTCGGTGGGTACCCGATAAGATTAGGACTAATACTAAATATTCAATATTTTTTATTTATTTTTCTTATCAAACTTTATCTTTATGTATGAATATTATAAGTATAACTAGTTTTAAAACTTTAATTTTCAAGTCTATAATATTTTAATTTTATTATTTAATAATATTATTGATGGTTGAAATTTTTTTCTCTAATTACTCATTTTTTTAAAGAATAAACTAATTGATCGGGTACCCATATTAGAATCGGTACCCATAAATAACGGGATCGGTTCTTAAAATTTAGGAACCGGTATAACCGAGACTGATTTTAATTTTTAAGAACCAATAATTACCGAGATCCAGATCAATTTTATTCGAATTAGTTAGATACCCGATCTTATCCATCCCTCACTAATAGTGATTAAATCAATATACATAATAAAATAATTTAAAATTTTATTAAACGCCTATTATAAAAAAACTTTAAGTGAATCATAAGATTAAATATTAAACAATTAATTAATCTAAAATATAATTTAAATAATTATTTAAAATGTATAATTTAAATATTTATTTAACTATTAACTCTTTTAAATAACATGTTCCGCTTTCTGTCGTGTAAGACTTATCTATACGGCAATCAAACACCACAAAGACATTTTTTGTTAAACAAACTCTGTTAAAATCTTATCGAAATGGTCCACTTGTAATATTTACAATATTATTGTCCTTTTCGGTAATATCCAACCCACGCCATCACTTCTAGTTATAATCTTTCTTCTCAATAATTCCACATGCACATGATCGTACAGAACAAAACACAACGAGTTTATAAAATTTATTATTTTTAATAAATAAAATATTAGAACATCAACGATCATTTTATCGAATAAAATTTGATAAAAAATATTATTTTAATTTAATTCGATTCAAATTATTATTATTTTTAATTCAAAAAATTATGTAACACAGTTTTTTTATGACGTAAGCAAAGTCCCTTTCTCCTCTCTGTTATATATATGTAGCGTTTAAGTCACTTCTCCCAGTAGTTTTTTTCCCGGTTGATATTACTAGAATCATACAGAGGCTCCGTTGATTTTTGCTTTGGTGATGCAAAGGTTAAGGGGCTTGTCAAGTGAGGTTGCTCACCTTGATCTAAGTCCACTGCCACCACCGCCTTCTTCCTCAAACAACAACCCCATGAGCACCACCACCGTCGTCACCGGTGGAGGGTTTTCCATTGACGAGGAGGAGTCAACGGAGGCACGAATCAGAAGGTTGATATCGGAGAACCCTGTGGTCATCTTCAGTCGGTCCTCTTGTTGCATGTGCCATGTGATGAAGAAGCTCTTGGCTACCATTGGGGTTCACCCTACCGTCATCGAACTCGATGACCATGAGATCGCTTGCCTCCCTACGCTGCCTGCTCGCGGTGGTCTCTCCACTGGGAATCCTGCTCCGGCTGTGTTCATTGGAGGAACGTGCATCGGCGGACTTGAATCACTGGTGGCTCTGCACCTTAGTGGACACCTCGTCCCGAAGCTCGTGGAAGTTGGAGCTCTCTGGGTATGATATATATATATATATAAATTATAGCATTAAGAAAAGAAACGTATAATGAAGCTGCCATTTTTATGCTTTTTAAGTCTGGATTTTCCTTTTCATCATCACTGCAATTTCTTTGTAAGTTGATGAACATAAAATTAGGCAGTCCAATTCCAAGAAAATAATCGGCTTTTTTCATCAAATAATGCATATTGAAGATATTATTTATGAAATTGTAGTAATTAAATCAAGTGAATGCAATGGTACTATATTGTGTGAAAAATTCTATTTTCTTGTTTTCTTTGATGAATTTGAGGAGTGGGAGTTATGGTGTTTCTGGCAACTCGGTTTGATCTGAGTTAGTACAGTGAGTCAGTGAGCAATGAGTGGAATGGGACCCATCAAAGCGGGGGTCCATTTGTCAATTATTGAGCAATCAGAGCCGTTAGATTTTTTTTTCCGGATTGATGAAAAGAATGGTTAATATATATTGCGATCTGGGTTTAATTTTGGGTTAGTGAGGAACATAGTTGCCTGGAATCTGTATAAATTACTGTTTTAAACTCTATGGTAGATCTTTGATGATGATTTTAATGGCTATTAAAAAGGGTTTTTGATGATCCCAACCACACTTTCCAAATGAGCAGTTGAAATCCCAGAATTCCAGATTCTTAAACAAGTACAGTGATGAAGTGAAAAAGCTGTGATTTTTAGTATATGTTTGAATGCAAAGACAAGGCTACAAGATGTCAGCAAGCTATCAGACAACACTCCAAGATATGTCACAGCCTTCAGTTCAATCACCATATCATTTCATTACAAATATTTGAATCAAACATCTGTGTTAATATGAATTAAAAACTAAAAACATCCACTTCAAGTCAAATGGTTGTTTATTTTTCCTTTGGGGTTTAGAAAAAGCAAACACCAACCCAGAAATCACAACCACAATGAAAGAGTGAGTGGTAAGGTCACTTGAAATTGACAAAAAATGGTTACTCATGGCATAAAGGGACCCCATCTAGAATCTTTTCAGCCTAACGTAAGAAGAATCTCCTTCAGATTCTCTATGTGGGATGAAACAGGGAAGCTAATAGTTTCTTTCTTTTCTTTAGTTTTCTGTATATAGTTTAATGGAAGTGATGAGAGATGGGCAACCCAAGTACCCCACTGAAAGTTCCTTAATGGTTGGGTTTTAGGTTAAAAACTTAGTCTAAAAGCATCTTTAAGTACTTTATCAGTTCATCACCTCTTTTGTTTTCTTTTCCCCTTTCTTTTATGGGGGGTGAAGTCATGGTTTTGCTTTGCCTTCTTTTATGTGTTTCTTTAATGTCCAACATTTCTATTTTCTTACCTAATCTGTCCCAATACTTTGGTTTAGACCCACTGTTTATGGCTCACAAGTCACAATCCTCTCCAGTTAAGACCTCCCCCGGATCATACTTTGAGCAATAGCCATATACCACCTCTTCTCCCCCTTCATTGTTGCTTTTGGGAAGCAAAAGAAGGGAAACACAACTGAATTATTCTACTGTTGGAGTACTGATCTTTTGACTTATTTACATTTCCCACAAACGAAACAATGTACCTGTTATTCATAAGATGGGGGGTTAGAACTAAATTCAAATCATATTTGTACTAAATTTATACTACAACTGGTTCATTACAACTGGACTCTGCAATTCTTTTGCTGTTTTACCTGTTTTCTGTTCTGTACTATTTGTATGGCTTTGCTGGGATTAACATGTTCACGGGAAGTGTTTTTTTTTTTCTTCAGTGAGAAAACAAGTGATGGGGTTTTGGCTCAGCCGCTCAGGATATCCAGTAGAATATACCAGACACTGGAACATGAATGCTGATAGGAAAGGAACCACTGCACAGCACTCATTTTATCCTCCTTCCCCAAGGACAAATCTCTATAGAAAATCACAACAAATTTGACAATGACCTTCACCACATGATTATGCAACAACTTTGCTCTTTTATTCATCAAGGAGAATCCAGGTGTGTATGAATTGTCTATTGCTTTGGCAACAAAATGTTTGGTAAATGGATGTCATGAAGTTACAATCGGATGGCGTGAATCAACTTCGGCTGAACTTGTTCAATGCCTTCATGTTGTAATCCTGAATCTAGTTCTATTCTAATCCTTTTGTTCAAAAGAAAGCTATCAAACAATTGCTTCCAACTACAATTTCCCCCAATCCATGAACTTTTTGACCTCGTCGTACAGAACCAATATGGCTGCAGCACCAGTACTCCTAACAACATTAGATAGTGCTCCACGGTAAAATGAAACCACCCCCTCTGTTCTATAAATCGTCCTCCAGCAGTCCAGTGTGCTATGGTACAGTGGTTTTTCCAAGCCAGATTGCATCATCATCCGTCTCCTAACTGTATCTAGTGGGTACGACAACAATCCAGCAGATGTTGTCACAGCCTGAGCTACTACCCAACGTTTCCATAATGCCAACTCGCTTTCGGATTTCTCGGACAAAATTTCCTTCATTGTATCAAAACCTCCAAAATATAGACCCCGATGAACAATCATCCCATGTAGAGAGGCAGCAAGACCACTGTAAATTCCTCGAATTCCATCCTTTTGGCATATTGTACTCAAGAAATGGTAAATACCTCGGAATTGACGAACATCAGTTCTCCCAATGTCTGCAGCAAGGCGTGTGTGAGCAATGTCAAGGGGGTAGATTAAGATCAATGTTGTGCAGCCAGCCGCAGCTCCAGCGACAAAGTTCGCAGATGCTCCAGAAAATACATGACTATCTTGGAAACAGCCATTTCTTAATATGTTCTTGTACAGATCCTGTATAAAGAGAGGCAAAGTAAATAAATGATAACACGTGATGCAGTAAGTTTGAGCACCTTTTCTTTTCCAAGGCACAGGTATTAAAGGCAGTTTATTATTATTATTTTTTTAATTTTTAATTTACATAGACAAACTTATCAGGCCCAGAGCTTCTTAAAGTAGTTAGCCATGTAGCATTTCATACTTCCCCAAGCATATTCCCGTTGAGACTTTCAAGATTGCTTACAGTCGAGTAAATCTTCATATGAATTCAAATCTGCTGTTAGAAACTTGTGTCAATAGTATTTGTTAAGTGATACTATGAACATCTTACTAATGGGAATTGGCAATATGCTGGGCAAATCATCTCACCTGTTCCAAATGCTCTTCCAGGAAGTAACACTAGTTATTTCTTAAAAGTTGTCAGCCACCACTTAGGGCCATACATTCAATAGTTCACTCATCTTTTCTGTCCTTATCGTTCCAACATCATGATTATCTTCGACACCAGGCTTGGTTAAGGGCCACTTAAAAGTTTTTGTATATAAAATAAAAAACACTATAAAACAAAGGAAAAAGAAACAGGCAAACAGTGCATGTGCATGGACGTATATTTAGGGTGGGAAAATTCAGCTTATGTTTTAATTTGATGGAAACTTTTACACTATTCCTATAACCTCAATGAATAACACTATAACCAGTTCTTTTAACAGCATCTACAAGAAAAATAAATAAAGTTTCATTTATGCCCTACAGCTAAGAGCTAACATGTACGTCTTATTAGGTGGAATAAGAATATTACTGAAGAAAAGGGTGTTTTAAAGTTTAAAAGGCTTTATTTCTTCAGACTACATTACGAACTCGATCACATCACATGCTTCCATTATATGCTCCTATATAGTATGAAAAGCCAAAACATTGAATCATGAAATATTAACAGAAGCTGATAGCATGATATTAAGCAACAAGGTTCACTCTGCTAAACTAGACTTGGTGGTTAATGCCCTCATCATCACCTATAACCTTGAATAGATATTGTCCATAGCCTCTACCAGCTATGAAAGCATATTATATCTGAAATGATTTTTCCCTATACACTGCAGAGCCATCAAAATAATACACTATCCATTTTCTGCTAAATTCCAGAGATTTACAATACATAAAGGGTACTAGAAGCTTCAAATGGTTCTTCACCATGCATAAACTCAGGTGACATTAGAACTCACGCAAGAATCCTAGCATACTATGTATTTTCCTATTTACCATTAAATATAGTTGACTATATAGATATGTTGCATTCTTGTATTCGATTCAGTAATACATCCTTTGCGAACTCATTTAGGTTTGATTTTATGGTTTCCACCCGTGTTCTCTTTAGTCTTCATCTGTTTCACCTTACAGACAATTTATATTCTCAATCAAATCACACATTTAATATTTGTATTTCTCCTGCTTTCATGGCACCTTAGATGAGATGGCCTGTACTCAATAGGTATATATCATGCACCTTCTTTTATTCCTAATTTTATCATCATCTAGAATAACATTTTCACCTCAGTGACTTGCATTCTTTTTTTTCTGGGAATATATTGAAACCTAAAGCACAACACTGAAACTAATACAGCATTTCTAATTTGACTCTTGTACTGTAACATTTTCCCTTAAATTTATTGGAATTCTATAATCAGATAAGATTTTGTATGAATTTCCCTGTTCCATTCATCCTACCTGGATCCGACGGGTGCCTCTCTATCAATTGTCACATCCACCAAGATAAAATTCACCTAACAGTATTTCTTCTATACCTGATCCTCTATTCCAAACAGAGCCTCTAACAAGTTTGCATTCTAACTACTCTATTTTGATCGATTAAAGCCAAACATCCTTGCATGCCACAACCAAAAAGGAGAACAAAAAGCCTCATCCTCAAGGAAAGCTGTTGACGATCTGAAGAATAGAAAAATTCAAAAAGCACCAATGGAAGTTGAGATAAGGTCAAGTAATAGGAAGAGACAAACAAAGGTCTTCCATGGGAGTAAAATGACTACTAAGATCGGACTTGCAGATAAAGAAGTTTGGATGTTATAGACTAGCACGTTTCACAATCTCTACAAAGACTTGATAAAATTAACTTCAATGAGGACATTTTACAAGAACAATGAAACATATGGAAAAAATACCACAGAACATTGCATTTTAGTCCCTTATCTATTGAGTAGGCTAAATGTCAATCAGCTTGGAGATTTGGACATTACTACAGGGGATAAATTTCTTAAGTTCTCAATTCAATCCATGAAATGATTGACTAGCAAATGATAGCAGTGATTGCACAAATAGCAAAGCACAAGACAAATTAAAGTTGCAACTAGAAATGTGGACTAGCAAATCAGCTTAATAAGGTCTCTTCCCTGGAATCTCCTATAAATTTCAATAGAAACTTTCTCTGTATATGACCACATCAATTGCATACAAACACAGGAAATCACATAAAGAGCACAAATTGGCATCTGAACCTCCCAAGTTATAAGAAATAGCATCTTCATTATCTACAATAAACATTTTATCATCCACTTCACGTGCAAATATAATCTTAAAAGACCTAACTATTACAACCCATCTCCAAAATAAAAGGAAAAATGGCAAATTTATTACCTTGAGGGAGAAATTAAGAGCAACAGAAGGATAATATCTGATAACACTACTCCCGTTGCCTCTCCATAAAGAAAGAGTGCCTTCTTCTCTAACCGTCCGGAAGATACAATCAACCATTCCTTTGAATTTCCTTTTCCGACCAGCTACGAACGCCGAGTTGCTCTCTTGGGTTTGAAGCAATAGCTTTGCCCTCTCAATCGGTGCCACGATCGTATGCACCACACCACCCATCACCGCTCCCGCCATCAGATCCCGGTGGAAGCTCGCCAGCCATTTGTACGTCCCTGACGATGATTTTAACCATCCCCTGTCTTCTAACTCGTCATCTTCTTTGCTCATAACTTCAAAGACCTAAACTTGTTTGCCTATAAAACAAGAACCCCTTTTTCTCCTAGTCGGTATAAATGGAGGGAAAGTGATTGTGGAATAAAAAGATTGAAGCTTTGCGTATCAATGGAATCATATTAATTGCTCTGTTTTTTCATGCAACCCGAATTGTTTATGCTCTTTCTTTTTTCCCGGCTAGCAATCTTCGGAGGGTTTCTTTTGTTTCAGCTTTGTGAATATGGTTTCCTCTTGCACCAAAAGAGAAAGTAGCTAAATTTACCATGGCGTTTCTTGCCCAATATAGTTTGATCCGAGGGAAATTTTAGTATTTGTCAATCCTTTGTTCTCCATTTATTACGAAGGTTAAATTCTTCTGTTAGTCCTCATACTATATTTCAGTTATGAAGTTAACATCTGTATTTGTATTTTATTGTTTTTAACCACGTACTTCTTAATCTTGGCGAAAGATTAAATATATATTTGGACATATTACAGTAATTTTCCAGCCTATCAAGCTATGAAAAGCAAATAAATACAGAACAGGTTCACAGTGTAAGCTAGTTCCTGCACCAAACTGTCACGAATGAAGAACTCGAGCAATATTACCTTCTCGTGTTCGATCGATTATAACCAAGTATATATTTTGATGGTACATTACGGACCCTGCTTTGACATGAAACGTCAAAAGGGCTGCAGCATCTTCTACCACGGGCGTAAAGATACAACAAGATAAACAAGGACTTCCTCTCATTGTTGATCATCTAATTAGCTGGCATGGTATGTGGCTTCACCCCAATTTTTTTTCCAAGAAACGCTGGGCATAATCTGTTTTGTGTCGACACGATCCTTGAACTCGATAGCAAAGTTGAGCAATGAGTCAAGAAGAGAATCTGAGAGGAGATGTGGTTTGAGACCAAGCTCAATGAGTTTAGTATGCTTCGTGTTGTAATAATGTTCCTCTGCCTCGACTCTTGGGTTGGGCACAGATATGGTTTGCACATCAAGTCCAAGCTTCTTTCCTGCTGTTGTTACGAGGGCAGCCAGTTCGTTGACAGAAAACTGCTCCGTGAATTGATTGAAGACCTGAAATTCACCAGGGTTTGCTGGATTTGCAATGGCAAGTTCCACGCATTGAACTGTGTCTCTTATGTCAAGGTAGCCCCTAGTCTGAATTTATAAATAAAACGTGAGAGAAAGGGTTGTATAAGAAAGCAAGAAATCGACATCGTCTAATTATAGCTAAACATGACTATATCTAGAAATTTCAAGCTTTGTTAAACACACACGCACACCCATGTCTCAAGTCTCTGCCAAAATGTAGCATTGCAGAAAGATACAAGAGTAACAAAGTTATTTATTAAACCAAATAATAAACGTAATGTGCAAGCCATCAATGCATTAGTAGAGATTTGAAAGAGGAAACTCACCTGGCCACCTTTCCCGTAAACTGTAAGAGGATGACCAACAGCAGCCTGAACACAAAACCGGTTCAATGCAGTTCCAAATACTCCATCGTAATCAAGCCTGTTACACAGATGTTCATGCATTGAAGTCTCATCGGTCTTTACCCCATAAACCACTCCTTGATTCAGATCGGTGGCTCTGATCCCCCAAGCCTGGCTATATTATTTGAATCGTGAACCTTACTAAGATGATAAAAGGAGATCGCTTGCTTCGGATAAGGCAAAGTATCCGTCCTTCCATTATGAGTAATTGTAATATAGCCTTCTTCAATATCTATGTTTGGAGTTCCATACTCTCCCATCGTCCCAAGCTTCACAAGATGGCACTGTTCTCTGAATTCCTTTATTGCAAAAAGAACATTAAGCGTTCCAATGACATTATTCTTCTGAGTGAACACAGCTCTTGATCAATCAATCATCGAATATGGGGCAGACCGCTGCTCTCCGAAATGGACAACAGCATCAGGTTCAAATGAGTTGAAGGTTTCAGATAAGAACTCAAAGTCACAAATATCACCAATGTAAAGTTCAATTGTCTTTCCAGTGATAGCTTTCCAACAACGGAGTCAGTTATGGATGGAGGAAATGGGAGTTAAGGAGTCAAGACCAAGCTGATGGTCCATGAGCCGCCGTACAAGGCTATCCACAATTGCGACTTCATAACCTTTGTTGGACAAGTGAAGGGCTGTAGCCCAACCACAGTAGCCATCCCCACCGATAACCATGACTCGCTGAGACTTCGAAGAACCACTCGGAGATCCATCAGAACCAGACCTGGGATTAGCTGAAACTTCTTTGCTTACAGGGGCAGCAGTTGCAAGAACCACACAACTCTTTCTTGCTCTATCTCCTTTCAACACAAGCCTCTTGAAGGGTGTCTTGGAAGTCTTAATGGCAATCGAGTTACAAAATGCGACTCGAACCTGCTTCAGAGGTTGACCACAAGGTCTATTGCTAGAGGAGATCTTTACTGAGAACGAAGTAGAAATCAAATGTGCCATTTTACTGTTGATTCTACCCAACAATACGCAAATGCACCTGCCAAATACCAATATGGTCCAAAATTAGTTCTAAAACCAAGATAAATGTGCTTCAGGCTAAAAGGCAATCTACTTCAATCCAGTATTATTCAAAATTTTCTACTATCCAATAAAAAAAGACAATTTAAATAGTTAAAATCCGAATTCTAGCAACCACCATTAGCTACAAGCTCATACAAAAAATCTGAGTTCAACACTATTTCCTACAAGGACAAAAAACTGCATAATTGGATCATTCAAGTGAACCCACTTTAAAAACCATCCATCTTAAAGACCCAACAGTTTAAAAGTAGTTAATTTTCTCATTTAAGAACAACTCCTCATTTCAAACCACCCAATAAAAACGAGAAAAAAGTATTTACCTTGAAAGAAGTAAACCTTATAAACAAAATCAAGAAGAGGTTGTTAGAAAGTGGAAACCGGACATGAGATGATAAGAGGGGCCTCTGTTTCGGGTTTAAGCGATAAAAGAGGGACCTTTGCTTCTTCATATTCCATTCTCCGAGACGAATCAAAGCAGACGGAAATCGCATATTCTTATCTACTGAAACGATTCAGAAGTGTTGAGAAGCCTTATCCAACCATCGATGGGCTTCTGAATCAAAACCCATTTTTTTTGTATGTCGGGTTTGGATCGGATATTCCTTTTTGAAGGTTCAAGGAGGGAGATTATGGTTATGGATATTCTTTTCAAGTTTTGTCTTTTAAGAAGATTAAAATTGTATCTGCCACTTGGTAATAATGTTAATACATAAAGCCGATTACTTATTCTTTTGATGCCATAGAGTCTTGATACATTCATCTCTTGAGAATTCTGCTTCTTCTGATTTTACAGACAGATTGCAGATCCAGGCAAACGATTTAGCCAACCAGGTCCAGGAGTAATGCCTTCATTGTACAGAATCCAGCCCCAATCTGACCTGTCCTATGGCCTATATCCACCGACAAATGCTTATTGGAACTGAAACACAAAGTCAGCGCCATTGATTTCAGCATCCTTTTCACAGGCATTGTGTGTGTGTACGCTGGAGCTGGATTCTTTAGCCACGTTCTAAAACCACTAAATCAAATCATTAAGAAAATCATCATTTTCAACATCCTAATAAAGTAATAACATATGATTGAATTGCTAACAACTCACCACCCACTATCAAATCAAAACATAATCTTTTACTAAAAATACAAAGCAAAAGTTAAACCCTTTAGCATCATCGATGCAGCTTCACGCTTTCACTGTGGCTTCCTCCACGTTTTCACGCTGAACATGACACTGGTTTCAACATCTTCATCTTAGACACTCTTTTTTCCTAAATCTAATGCCAATGAATTTCACTTTTCATAATTTCTTTTACAAACCCAGAAGAAAAGTTTTTTGGGAAAAATCAAAAGCGTTGAAAAGAATACATTTAGATAGAACAATTGGGATTTGAGACCTGTTTGATGTTTCCTAGAAAGTCCATTTCCAGATCTTGATTCGGAGATCAACCTTACACTTTGCCCCGGCGACATTAGCCACCGACGGCGATTTGCCTTTCGGAACAACCCCTTTAACTCCGTCGCATGAAACCCTGATCCCGAATTTCTTGCTCTTCAATCCACCCATTTTCACCGTCACTTTCGTATCCATCTCAAGCTTTAACGAGATCCCTTTTTTATTCTTCAGATCCGGTCTAAGATTGTTGGCTGTCTCCGCATCTAGATCACTCGATGTCGTCACCACAACTCCCTTAAAAGTCGTCTCGTTTTTGCTGCTACTGACGAAAGCTGGTAATGTCCCGTTGCCTATAAAGACATCGTTGTTGCTCGATACGCATGAAACGACGAAAGGGTCGTAAGAGAATGAAATGTGTGAGTTTGGGTTTTTGGAGGAAATGGTTAAGTTGAAAAGGGTTGAGAGATGGGAGGAGGAGGAGTCGGCGGTGGTCGTTAAGTTCAAACGATGGATTCTGAGGGAAGCGAGGGTGAACGAAGGTCGATGAGGACGGTAAAGTACGTAAAAGACGGAACCGGCTATGGCTACTAAAAGCGCGAGGATGAGGATTAGGAGGATGGTCCAGAAACAGCAGCAGCAACAATAATTCCGCCGTGGCCTGTGGAGGCGATGGTAGGGTTGCGGACGATATGGTGGGCGAGAAGTGGGGTTATAAAGGTGGGATTTTGAGGTGCCTCCGTTGGTTGTAGCGTTTGTACTGGCTGGAGCTCCACCTTTGGCAGCCGGTGGAGCAGCCATGGCGGTGGATTTGGATGAAGGGAAAACTTTATCCGACATTACAAGGAAAACACACACACAAAGAATCGAAGGCTTTTGAAAGTGTGCGGAACTGAGAGAAGAATAAAAGAGAAAAAAATAGACTCATCAGATTTAGAACGAATAAAATATCATTTAATTTATTAAACTATTACAAATAATCAAATAATGTTATAAAATAATGTAAAATTCTAATTTAATTAATTATTATTATGTAACAATTTAGGTTAGTTCTGCGGAAAGCCCTAAAAAAAAGCCTAAACCTGTTTACCCGGTCACATTGTGAACATAAAACTATATACACAATTTCTTACAAAAACTGTAAGAAAAACGGTACAAACATCAAAAATAGTAAGGATTTGTGTTTGTACACAAATCCTTACAAAGTATACACAACGGCTTACGAAAACCGTAAGAAAAAAGGTATGTACACAAATCCTTACGACTTCAATACCATGAGCTGAAAGAGACTTCTAAGGGTAAAGATTTGTGTACATACACAATTTTCTACAAGAATACACAATATGCCACCCAAACGGTAAGGATTTGTGTTTGTACACAAATCCTTACAAAGTATACACAACGACTTACGAAAACCGTAAGAAAAAAGGTATGTACACAAATCCTTAGCACTTCAAAACCATGAGCTCAAGGAGGCTTCCAAGGGTAAGGATTTGTGTACATACACAATTTCCTACAAGAATACACAATATGTCACCCAAACGGTAAGGATTTGTGTTTTTGTGTTTGTACACAAATCCTTACAAAGTATACACAACGGCTTACGAAAACCGTAAGAAAAAAGGTATGTACACAAATCCTTACGACTTCAATACCATGAGCTGAAAGAGACTTCTAAGGGTAAAGATTTGTGTACATACACAATTTTCTACAAGAATACACAATATGCCACCCAAACGGTAAGGATTTGTGTTTGTACACAAATCCTTACAAAGTATACACAACGACTTACGAAAACCGTAAGAAAAAAGGTATGTACACAAATCCTTAGCACTTCAAAACCATGAGCTCAAGGAGGCTTCCAAGGGTAAGGATTTGTGTACATACACAATTTCCTACAAGAATACACAATATGCCACCCAAAAGGTAAGGATTTGTGTTTGTACACAAATTCTTACAAAGTATACACAACGTCTTACGAAAACCGTAAGAAAAAAAGTATGTACACAAATCCTTACCACTTCAAAATCACGAGCTCGAGGAGGCTTTCAAAGGTAAGAATTTGTGTACATACACACTTTCCTACAAGAATACACAATATGACACGAAAAAGGTAAGGATTTGTGTTTGTACACAAATCCTTACAAAGTATACACAACGGCTTACGAAAACCGTAAGAAAAAAAGGTACGTACACAAATCCTTACCACTTCAAAATCACGAGCTCGAGGAGGCTTTCAAAGGTAAGGATTTGTGTACATACACACTTTCCTACAAGAATACACAATATGACACGAAAAAGGTAAGGATTTGTGTTTGTACACAAATCCTTACAAAGTATACACAACGGCTTACGAAAACTGTAAGAAAAAAGGTATGTACACAAATCCTTACCACTTCAAAATCATGAGCTCGAGGGGGCTTTCAAAGGTAAGGATTTGTGTACATACACACTTTCCTACAAGAATACACAATATGGCACGAAAAAGGTAAGAATTTGTGTTTGTACACAAATCCTTACAAAGTATACACAACGACTTACGAAAACCGTAAGAAAAAAAGGTATGTACACAAATCCTTACCACTTCAAAATCATGAGCTCGAGGAGGCTTTCAAAGGTAAGGATTTGTGTACATACACACTTTCCTACAAGAATACACAATATGGCACGAAAAAGGTAAGGGTTTGTGTTTGTACACAAATCCTTACAAAGTATACACAACGGCTTACGAAAACCGTAAGAAAAAAGGTATGTACACAAATCCTTACCACTTCAAAATCATGAACTCGAGAAGGTTTTCAAAGGTAAGGATTTGTGTACATACACACTTTCCTACAAGAATACACAATATGGCACGAAAAAGGTAAGAATTTGTGTTTGTACACAAATCCTTACAAAGTATACACAACGGCTTACGAAAACCGTAAGAAAAAAGGTATATACACAAATCCTTACCACTTCAAAACCATGAGCTCAAGGAGGCATCCAAGGGTAAGGATTTGTGTACATACACAATTTCCTACAAGAATACACAATATGCCACCCAAATGGTAAGGATTTATGTTTGTACACAATTTCTTACAAAGTATACACAACGGCTTACGAAAATCGTAGTAAATTGTGTATGTACACAAATCCTTACCTTTGGATGGCTCCTTTAGCTCATGGTGAGAAGTTGTAAGAAATTGTGTACATACCTTTTTCCTTACGATTTTTGTAGGTCATTGTGTATACTTTGTAAGGAATTGTGTATAATATTTATTTGTATATTTTTTATTCGAATATTTTTATTTGAATATTTATTATACGAATATTTTTATTTGAATATTTTTATTCGAGTATTTTTATTCGAATATTTTTATTTGAATAGTTATTATATTAATATTTTTATTCGTATATTTTTTATTCAAATATTTTTATTCAAGTATTTTTATTCGTATACTTTTTATCGAATATTTTTATTCGAATATTTATTATATGAATATTTTGATTCGAATATTTATTATATGAATATCTTTATTCGAATATTTTTATTCAAAAAATTTTATTCGAATATTTATTATACGAATATTTTTATTTGTATATTTTTTATTCGAATATTTTTATTCCAATATTTTTATTTGTATATTTTTTATTCGAATATTTTTATTCCAATATTTATTATATGAATATTTTTATTCGAATATTTATTATACGAATATTTTTATTCAAATATTTTTTATTCGAATATTTATTATACTCATATTTTTATTCTAATATTTATTATAAGAATACTTTTATTTGAATATTTAGTATACGGATATTTTTATTCATATATTTTTTATTCGAATATTTTTATTCGAGTATTTTTATTCAAATATTTATTATATGACTATTTTTATTCCAATATCTTTTTATGCGAATTTTTTTATTCGTATATATTTTATTCGAATCTTTTGATTTGAATATTTTATTCAAATATTTATTATTTAAATATTTTTATGCAAATATTTATTATATGAATATTTTTATTCGAATATTTATTTTATAAATATTTTTATTCGAACATTTATTGTATAAATATTTTTATTCATATATTTTTTATTTGAATATATAAAAATAAATTAAATAATCATTATTTATAAAAAAAAAAAACTAGTTTAAATTGTAACCGGCTGTTAGCCGGTTCCCCACCCCTCTATTAAAGGGGCTCTTTCTAGGCTCACTTTAAGTGAGCTTTTTCTAGCCCCTCCCAACAATTTATTATAATCTAATAATTATTTTTTAAAAAATTATAATTTTAATAATTATCTTACGACTTTTAAAAGATTAATGACTGAAACTATATTTTGTTATAGTTTGATGATTACGATTTTACCCTTTTTCCATTTTAGTTGGAGATTTTAGATCCAACGGCATATAAGAGTTTGATCTGATGGTTAACTAACTTGCACTAGGCAGTAGGCACTAGCTGTCTCCAGGCAATTATAGAGAAAATGAATTTACCTAAATTATTAGGAAATAGATAAATTTGTTAAGAAATAAATAAATAAATTTATTATATAGAAAATGATCAATTAAGGAATCTTGGTTTGGACCAACTAAGCATTCTTTAATTTCGTTTTGTTAATTGGATTAACATGATAAAATGAGCCTTCATTTAACTTTTAAATATTGTAAAATAATTATTAATTATTATTAAAAAATATAATAAAAAATTAAAAAATTTTATATGATATACTTAAACTTTTATAATCATATATTTAATTAATTTAATTTTAATTAAAAATATTAATAATTTTAATTTTAATTATATAAATTTAGAAAACTCTTATCAATCACTAATCAATATCTCGATCTTCATTCTTTTTGTTTTTTTTTTCCCTTCCTTTATGTTCTTTATGTATGTTTCAGTCCTAATAAACTATAACTTAATTAATAGAACAAATAAATTTTAAAAACTAAAATTATTATTATATTAAATTATATTATTTAAGACTTGTGTTCTTTATTATTTCAACTATAATATACTTTTTTATCTATTTAAATTTTAATTTTTAATTTATGTCAACTTATCTAATTTTTTAATTAATTATACCTTACCTCTTAACCTTAATTTTTGGTCTTAAAAGTTGACTTATAGATTAAGTTAGACCTCCATTTTTCCATATCAGGGAAGAGGGAGACAGTGTACCACTTAGGCACATATTAGTTAGTATTGATTTATTTATTTTATTTCTATTTTTATCAAAGTGGACAATTAAAAATCCGAATTGCTAAAAATGAACAAACAAAGAAAGGGAATGAGATACTTAGGTTTTAATCCATTTATTTTTCTTCTTTAAATATATAGAATAGTATAATAATATTATCTTAAAATTACGAAAATCATTAGTTGAATTTAATATAATAATGTTTTTAAAATATATTATATTATATTTGACACAATTTTATGACAAAATAAAACCGAGTATTGTATGTAAGTTTTTTATTGTGCACGTGTTGTCGTGTAATAGGCTGGTTTAAATTTTCTTCCGTCTCGTAGAAAAAATTATATCATGGGTCAGTCTCACCACGTCATCTATGTGACCGACCAATGATAACTACCCACTTCATCAACTTTTTCATGTCATATTTTTTTTCAGGTGAATCTTCACTTTAAAAATTAAAAAAATGAGATGGATGATTATCATTGGTCGATCCCATGGATGACGTGGTGGGACTGACCCATGATATAATCTTAGACAACAAGCTCATTGGAAAAATGAACTCAATTCCAAATCTTCCTACTGTACAACATGATGAACATAATTTATGCACTCTGGACTTCTAAATCATTTGTTCGACGTATATTCGGATACGATCCGCTAAAGTTAGTTCAAACTGGATCCGGAGAGCATAGAAAGAGACTTACTCAAAATTATTTGGTTACTTGTCACTTGCAGGTTGGATATGTTATATGAACTCATTTCCAGCAATGTCAAGTGAACCACAGCTTCTTGAAACCAGGATGATCCACTAAGTCAATAGTTTTGTACCCTCGAATCGTGGCGAATCTTTGTAACATTTTGGCCTGACATTGCTTCGTGTTGCTAGTCTTCAACTCCGGTGTTGTAAACAAAACTGGGAAAAAAGGTAGTAATGCACCTGAAGATCGATGATAAGATAAACGAGAGACTATGAGTGCCAATGGCAGCAAAGGGAAATAGGGTTGAAGCAAGGAAATAGATTGGGAGTGCAATGGTAGAGATAGGGTTTCATCACCAACTTTAAATGAGGAAGAGTCATGTTCTTCAAGAGGCTGGGATTACGAAGCACAAATGCTTTCCATTCTTCTTTGTTGATTCGACCGTCTTTGTCGGCATCCGCATCTGCAAACGTCTGCAGAGAGATGAAGATCCGGTAAGCCATTGAATGCTCTACAAAATCACACCAGTAAAAAGCAGAGTTTAAACTCCAGAGAGCTCACTTTGTCAATGATTTCCTCAAGAAGGTCATCAGACAATTGCAGTTCAGATTCCATCAAAATGGCAATTATCATTTGCTTAACCTGCAAATGCAATCAACCAAGAGTTAATTACTCCCACAATTACAGGAAATGCATCGTCTCAGAGTCATTCGCAGACACCGAATTCAGATTAGAACTGCTTACTCACTTCTTCTCGCTCGATAAAACCTGTTTGTCTCAGATCATACAGCCTAAATGCAACTGCAAGACATTAACAAGGATGTAGATAAGCCAAAGACATACATTAATGGTACAGAGCAAATGAATTCCGAAGAACCCTTACAATCAATTTTATCTTCTACAGGCGCATACGGATGAAACACGTCGAGTGCATGGACGAACTCCTCGAATTCAATGACCCCATTTCTCTTCTCATCAAAAAGATCAAAAACCTGCAATATAAAAGATTAACAGAGAGAGGAAATCAAAGGAATTCAAGCTGAACCAAGAAATTGGGCATTTTTGTAAACAAAAAACTTACCCGGTCAAGAAAAAGATTGCTGCCGCACGGTGACTGGAACAATGCTAGCTGAAGCTCTTCCTATAAGGCAAAAAAAACATAGAATTTTACAAATATTTTGACGTTGTACACTGAAACATCATCCTGAAGCCATGCAACCACATGAAATAAGCCATGAAAAGAAAAATCTTAACCAAATTCATGGCTGAATTTGAATTTTACCTTATGAATCAATCCGTCATCAATTATTGAGCAACTCAGCTTCTTGAACAGTTCGTACAACGCCTCTATTTCATTCACCGTAACTGCGCCATAAAATCCATAACTCAGTTTGAAATCGAAAAGTAAAAACTCAGTTTGAAATCGAATATCACAAACAGGTACATACATCGGGATTCATTGGCGAGCCGAGTTATATCTGTGAACCCATACAAGCATTTCTTGGGTCGGGTCCGGTACCCAAAACAATCCGTCGTTGCAAAAATCAAGAAATCGATCACTGCAATAATCGGAATCATAGCTACTGCACAGATCGACTCTCCAATCGTCAGGGAACTCGACCGCTGTTCATCATAGTCAAATGCACAAACAATCAGGACAGAATCAACCTCCTCTCAGAACCCATTACAAAGAACAAAAGAAAATGCAAATTTAGAAGTTATTAAAATGAGTAAACAAAGAAGTGAAGAATAAACATGGTTTGTTAAGAAATACAATAAATAAGCTTTTGCTGGTTGAATCCATGGCGACAAACAATCACAGAACTGACACACACAGAGCTTATGTCCTTTCCCGTATAGCTTGTAAATCAATCTACAGTTCCTACGAGTTTACCCATAAAGGTTTGTTTTTTAGGGATTGCGTCCCGAGTTGGCTCAGCTTGAAACACAAGAGACACGTGTTTTTTTCATTAAATAAATCATATTTTTAATTTAAAATAATAATATTGGCTGTATGTATCACTTAAATTTTGAGGTTTGAATTTTCTTTCGGAAAGTAGGATGTGACTGCTAATAAGGTTACATTTTAGGTGAATATCACTCCGGGTGATATTCAGTTTAATATTTTTATTTGATTAATTTTTTAATATTTAATTTATTAATTTATTAATATGAATCAAGTATTATAAAAATATATTATTAAATAATATATTTTTGTTATTTTTTAGATTTTTAAGATTTTGTTCTGATTAATTCAAACCGACACGCGTCGCACATTTATTTTTAATAGGCGAGTCTCTTAATAAAAAAAATATCATGGGTCTGATTTACCACATCAGTCACGGTTCATCCAATCATAAGCACCCACATCATCATTATCTTTCGAGTTTTTTTTCTAACCCGATAAATCTCCACTCATTTTCTCTATATCATTTAAAAAATATATTTTTCGAAAGTTAAATTAATGACATAAATGATTAGTAGTGAAACGAGTTGTACTTGTTTTCATTAGTCAGGGGTTACGGATGACGTGATGAGTCGAATTCTGATATAATTTCTATAAGAGTTTTTTGTATATATAATGACTCAGATCAATTTTATTAATTATAAAATAATACTTTTAATCATATTTTTCATTAAAAAATTAAATATTTTTTTATAATATTAAATATGAACCTCTAATTTTATTTAATTAATAGTGACATACATGGACCCTTTGCTATTAAAAGAAATGGTTGTAGACCAACCATTTTTTCATTTTGTGATGTTGAAATTCAAATGGAATAAAATATAATCAAATCTTTCATACAGTTAGTTTTAAATAATTGTTTTATTAGCAATATTAATGCAAACATTTAATGATGACTTCGATTAAATTAAGATAAGGAGAAATAATAATTAGATTTCGTGGAAGATTATAACCTAGTATGGGAATCGTGGTATTTTTTTAATCCTTCGCCACATAATTAATTAATAGGATAAACTTAGTAAAAAATGATAATATACTTGTTTGTCACCTAATTATAATCTGTATACTATTTTGATTACCAAATTAAATATTTTGTAAATTTAGTCACTAATTTTACAAATTTTATCAATATGATCATTGTCGTTAATGGGGACCAAATAGATTTAATGATACATTAATACAACAATGACTACATTAATACAATTTTATAACGTTTGATTAAATTTTATAATATTTTTTAAATTTCTGTGGCCAAAATAAAATACATCTTATAATTTAGTAACTAACAAGTCAATTTTCCTAATTAATATTATAAAGCTTGCGCTTTAGTGGATGTGAATTTTCTATGCAAAAAGCTTGATGGCCGACCTTCACGGGTATTTTGGATGAATATTCCCTTTTATTTTTTAATTGAAAAAATATATTTTTAAAAAATAAAATTTAGAAAAATATTTAATATCTAAGTTAAATTCGCGTTTGATCAAACGTAAATTTAATTAAATGTGAATTCTAAAAATAATAAAAAAAATAATTTATTAAATTTTTATTATACTAAATTTATGTTTGACCAAATTAGTTAAACACGAATTTAACTCGTATAAAATGAAAGGAAAACGTTTTCCTAAATTTTGTTTGAAATAATATATTTCGATTAAAAAATATTCATTCAAATTATCTGTCCGTCATGGGGAAAAACGAAAACTGATGATAAATGACATTAATATAAATAATTAAAAATTGGGTCTCTCGTGTTAAATTTATTAATTTCATAATAAATTATTGTGTACCGAAATTTAATTCCAAAACTTCACGCTTTAAATTACATTAATACAATATTAATTCAGCAGTGTACCAAGTATGAAAAGTCCTAGAAATTTGAGTCCTTATTTGTAAATTAATAAATGGCTTTAAACCCTGGTTCATGTGATCACAAATTCTAAAATAGTTAACCATCTGAACTGGATTTCAATGGCTAAGTTGTCTGAGCCATGGTTCCGCTGCCCATGTGGCCTGCAGTCATGTTCTTCAGCAATAATAAATGGTTTTGAACCAGCAAGAAGTAGCAAATGCAAAGCTTAAATTTAGCCCAAACCCCTTGTTTATTATTATTGGCTGTTTCTCTACTTAATAATTACCTTATTTAACCCGAGTCATCTAGCTTTAATCATTAAAGGAACAGTTGTTCTTAGAGATCACGGATTCGAACATCAATAATGTCAACATGATGACTGAACGATCAATATTTAATGGTTAAGAGTATACACTAGAACATATACTACTGTAATACTGTATAACTGTATAAAAAAATAATTACCTTATTCAAATGATTTATACAGCTGATTTCAACTTAGCTAAAAACTTATGGCTAAAATAAAAGAATTGACAATCTCTCTTTTTGTCTGTCCCTATAATGATTAATTAATGCTTTCCTTTTCCCTCACCTACATATAAGATGTTACAAATAGCATTATATAGATTACAAAATGTTGATCCTGACCTTTTCCTGTTCCATCTCCTCTTAAACTTCCATAGAAATCCGGGTTTTAATCGGTTTCAGCTTCAACCCCATGCTCTCCGGTGAAAGAAGCTCCGGAGAGATGCAACATGGACTCAAAGGGCTTCTAGGACTCACACTTAGAATAGCTTTGTATAAGCCGTATCCGGTAAGAAAGTACTCTATTGGTATTAGCATGGCATGGGGCTGCTCCACTATCACCATTGACCCACATGCTTGAACCTGTAGGTTCCAACGTTCTCATGTTGTTAGCTCAATGCCATATTTTTTTTTTTCAAGTTCTAGATGTAAAAGATATTAGAACATTGTTTACATACCTCTACTAAGGCACTATATCTTCTATCTAATTTCGAAGTCAAGTGAAGAGCCTCGGAATGGAAAGGAGAGTTCTCACCGACAAATATTAAAGAACGACAATGCAGTTTGCTTAGCCCTTCGCTAAGGTCGGGTCTCCTGGTAGAGGGTAAATACGAGTTTAATGCCGGACCACTACATGCATGCATTGAAAAAGACCTCTTTTTCTTTTCCCATGATAAAGGAGATAAGGAAATCTAACTAACCGCGTGAAACCTGTTTGAAGAACAGTTTCAAAAAGAAACCTAGTCTACCTAAGTACCTATCTACCATGGAGATAGGCTTACCTGTTCATTGCTTCGAGAAATTGCCAAATATTTTTACTCTCCCTTTCATCCAGCAACTGCAGGGGAAAATGCCATGTGACAAAGTAAACTTATTTTATAATGCCGGTTGGAAAGTAAACAAGAGTCAAATACTAGGAGTTCAAGAACTAACTCTTCTGCATGATTGAACTACATCAGATTCTGGTACTCGAACACCATCACGAACTTCCTGCCATTGTCATTCAGAACCTAATCATTCAACTAGTCAATACTAGTAAGCAAAACGACATATGTTTTTGGTGCCGAAAAATACCTTACTGAAGTACCGCTTAAGCAACAACTCCTTCACCACACCACACATGCCATAGAAATATAGTAAATTTGACATCACCTGAAATAATATGACAATCCATTAACGCACATAACCATTTAACCACCAAAGAGGAAATAAAATGGTCCAGATGAGGAACCTTATTTAACAACCACTCTGTCCATGAGGGTGCTCTGCAGAGGGGTGAAACAAGTATTAACCCAAGCACACGTTGCCGGTATTTCATCTATTAAGACGAGACATAATAGTTAGTTGCAAGATTACAAGAGAATATCTAGTTCTTGATCTGGAACAGGGAAAGGGAAAAAGGAAAATTTTGTGTTCTTAGCTACTTGACTTACAGCAAATAGGGTAAGAATATATGCTCCAGCTGTAACCCCCATACACATTACAGCACCAAGCCTGCAAAGGAAAAGCTTTAGTACCTTTATTGTTTCCATATAAATAATTAATGATAATAACGTATGGAAGAAAATGACAGCTTAAAAACTTATACAAGGGTAGTAGGTACATCAATTTACATCATTTTCGTACAAGAAGTAACAAAATACACTAAAATGTTAGAGTAGAAAAGATTACGTAAAGTAAAATTCTAACCAGTTGCCACTTGAAGAGAGAAAACAAAGTAACTGTGGAATTATATGATTACCCAAAAAAGTTGAGAACCTCAACAATTTGATCTGCCAAGTCATCAACAGAAGGTATAAGATTATCAGGACCGACAGGTGCAGCTCCCAACTGCAATATTTCTTCAAGAAAGTCCCACATAAGAAAGGCTTGAATTATAGAATTCAACCAAAACTTGTTTTTGATTAAAACCAGAAATACAAGATTAAAACATGAACATAACTGACCTCATGCCCTGGAGGACTTATATGATATATGCAAAAGTTGTGGAGGAGCAACGAGCTAGCTTCTTGACAAAAGAACAACCCTTGAAAACAGGAGGTATCTGCAAAATCACACACAGCCAAAGTTTAGGCAAGAAACATGAACTATCCTTGGGTAAATGGTCTTGCTCATTACGGATACCAACAAATTATAATGTTAAGAAATTCAACATATTACATTAACAAGTAAGACTTCTGCTCAAAGCAATCTAGCCACATAGTCTGGCAAATCATTATGAAACACAAAAAGGTCTAGAGTTTAAAATAATGTCTGTTTAGGGAGACAAATTCAAACATGGAAAGAACAGCCGTTTTTACCCAAAACTATTGACAAAAACATCAATTTTCATACTCTCTGAAAGCAGATATGTCGTCCTAAGAGGGAGGCATAAGGAAAAGAAGCAGCACAGTAAGGTTTCTTGCATTACTTACGATTTAGAGCTAAATCAGGATAAGTAACAAGAGCCGGCTTATCTTGGTCTCCAAACACAGCAACTGAAACTGAACCATGGTGAGTTCTCACAAGGTACTCTTGCATATAGATTTTGCAATGCATTAAGAAACCTCCTCGAAAACGACCAAAGATGAAATCAAATTACCAGCCACAGAGAACATATACCATATGATCTAGCAAGGCAATGAGAGTGTAATTGTCATGGATTTCATTCAGTTTAAAAAAAGACATATTCAAGCATAGCCCAAGCTAAGTATATTCTAGCCAGATAGAGTTGGCATGTGCAGCAGAACCTTTTTAAGAGACTCAACTGTTTTGCTCATATAGGCATATTTTGCATCATCTAAACTCCTAATTTGACAAAACACTGATGAAATTACCAGTCATAAGAAATCCCCCCGAACATAAAGCAAATAACTTCAATAAATAAACAAAAACTATAAGTTTCAAAACATCATTGAATTTACTTTATCTGGGTGTTTCTAAAATGATAAAAGTTTAAGAAGCCATTAATCGATCGATCAAAATTTGCTGACTGTTACTGTACAAAAGAAAAGGATAGTTTCAATATTTGCTTTGAGACGAAATAAATTAGAAATAAACAATAAATCCAGCTTAGCTAAGCAAAAGACGGATAGGTGCATTTAAGCTTTAAGGAGGAAAGCATTTCTCCCATTTCTTTTTCTCCTCTGTTCCCACATTTTCCCGGTAACCAAACAAGAAGATAAATAGAAATGCAGGTTACCTTGCCGCCAAGAGTGAACGTTTCCATATCAATGGAAACCGAGTCGCTAGAATCTGTCATTTCGCCTCTCTCTCACACTCAAAATGAAGACGCATTTTTAGAATTGGCTTCCATGCCTTTTATACCAAATCTTTCAATCTGTCCCTTATTGTAGATTTTCTCTTTCCATTAGATTAAAATAAATATTGAAAACATGTACTGCTGGGAGAAATTATTAAATCAACTTAATTTACTGTATTTATCTATAATCTATGTAATAATATTTATTTATTTTAATATAATTTTTAAATAATTAATTATTCATTCACTTTTTAGCTATATATAACAAATAAAAATACTTTTAAAAATAAAATTAAAAAATCATTAAATAAAACTATAAATACTGAAATAAATTAGATACAATTATTTTTTAAATACTTTTTATTACAATATATTATTAACAATCATAATTAAGTTATAAATGCATTGACTAAATGTTGAATATATTAAATATTAATAAATTACGTCACATTTTTTATAGAGAAGATTTAAATTTAAATGTTAAAAACCTTAAATATTTTATAAATAATCTTCGCTAACAAGCTAAATATTAATATAAATTTAAATATAACTCACATATAATTATAGTTTAAAATAACGTAAAACTAAATATAAACTCCAGTAAATCAGTAATAGTATTTAATTTCAATTAAAAAATCATTTTTAATCATTATAAAATTCAACTTTAGAATATTAAATATCTGAAAAATATAATTTTAAAACTGAAAATTTTAAATCGTACCAAGTCACCGACGCTTTACTTATCACTATCATTGAAAGCAAAGTCACGTAGAACCGGACCTTAACCAGGGACAAGAGTTAATTTAACCCCAGTTAAGTGGCCGACAGTTTTTCCAATATTACAACACTACCCCCATTTTCTTTCGTATATTTTTTTATGGTAAAAAAACGTACACACTTATGTCTCGTTAAAAAATTTCTCTAAACCTAAATGGGAAAAAAAAGTGTACAAATGAGTACTTACAAGATCAACGCCACAAACGACTAAAAAAAACAAGACATTAATCAGGGACCAAATCAACCTGGACTAGCTGAATAACCTCACTAGGTGGTGTATTATAAACACACAATCCAATTGGTTTACCTCTTATCTTCTTTTAATAAATATTTATTTTAATATCTGAAAACTAAATTTTATAAATATTCAAACTAATAAAATTTTAAAAACCTTACGCCCTCTCATTCTCTTAATAATTTTTAATCCGAATTGTCAAATTCTATATTAAGAAAAATATGTTCACATTGAGATGCATTCCAGTAATAATGAGGTCAATATTAAAAATAATTCATAAGCTCGGATCTCAAAAATTAGAATAAAATTCAACCCATAAAATTCAAACAGATCACGTTAATAGCATGATTTGTATATTATTATTTGTTATTACTTACGTTATTAAGCGATTAATTCATTTTTAATGTAAATATAAATTATTTCAGTAGTTTTATCTGTAAGGAATTTAATATTTTATTTGAATGAAGATATGGAATACTGTTTTTAATGTCACATCACGGTATGGGAAACCACATGTTGGTTAGAGTAAGATCTACCTTTACTGATTTTTTTAATTAATTAATTTAATAATATTTGTTCTAAAATATAATCTTCATTATTTTAATATTGATCGCTCAATCATTTTACTGACATCACTGGTTCTTGAACTTATAACCTCTAAGAATAATTATCATTTTTTAATCACTTAGACTAGAAGGTTTGTGCTACCTGTACTAATTTTTAAACCAGAATAATGTGCATAGACCATATTTTCTAAAGCATTTGATTTTTTTAAAATAAAATAATTTATATTTTCATGGACGGAGACTTTTGGGTTGGGAGTTGGGACCTACCAATTACCATGGATTACACGTGATGAATTAAGTCTTCTTTTATGGTATACCCTTTGTCCCATCCTACCATATTCATGTAAAACCAATCGACTCTTTCGTTAGTTTTCTACCTTTTTTCTTTAACTGGGTTTTAAATTACTCAAGGACAATCCTACGAGTATTTTCAGTGTCGGTGATTTGGTTTTGGGGGTCATAGGTTACTGGTTACAGCCGTGCCTATTTTAGCCACGTCTTCGGTCATGAAATAATCCAAATATTTGATGGGACCAGTCTTCTGTTGGAAGGAACAGTTCGAAGTTTTGGGGCTTGGGAAGATATACGATGAGTTAGATCATTGGATATTCAAGCTCGGCCCGAACCAAAGGTTCCAGAACTCGACGACGGACTTCATCCTGGTCCAATGACCAAACCCAGCCACCAAAATTCTAAACTCAAAAGGCATGCACTATACCACTTTCTCCAGCCTTTTATCTAATTGGGAAGTACTAATAAAGAGAAAACATGTATGTGTGATATATTTATGTACGATATATATGCAGTTATTTAGATTATGGCCGAAAAACAAGTACATTTGACCAGTTGGTCAAGCTGTTCATATTTGTTCCCTCGTATTTTCTTAGGTCATAAGTTTTAGACTCATTGGGAGCACAACTCATTCTCCTAAAGTCTTCTTTTCGAAAAATTATTAGATGAACCAGGTTTATCACTTATTCATGATCCCAACCAATCAGATTCATTCATCTCATCTTTTTCAAAGTGAAACACTTCTTTCCTATATATAATTAAAGAATGAATAATTACTAGATAATTATTTTAAGATAAATAAATCAGATTAATTAGATCACGAATAATACGATAAACAAGGTTAATTTAATGACTTTTCTTCCATTCCATTCCCCTCCCCATTTAATTTTGTCCCAGGATGAAATGAAAATCAAAGGGGAAAAAAGAAGTGAAGAAGCTGACCACTAACGAAGTGACATGTAAAACCGTTTCCAGCGGCATCCTGGGAAAGATATCTGTTACAGAACAAAGAATTAGAACTATTAACATCAGCATCAAACAGGGTTAGGATAAAAACAAAACCTTATCACAAAAAAAGAATACCATGCTATTGCCTTGGAATAAAAAGCCTTGTCAAACAGAAGAAAACATCAGATTCCCAATAGTGAGTCACTGACTTTATATAAAACGTGTCAATTAAATGTATGCCTACAAGAGAACATAAAAAAATGATTGACACTCACTCTTGATACCAAAGTTCTACTGTTGCTAATTGCATTCCAAAGCATGCATGGTAGTGGCAGATTCAGAAATCTAAGTATAAAGGTTCAAAATATTTTTTTTCTCAAATGAATATATAGGTTTTCATTTTTTCACTCCCAAATAACTAAATAAGTGTGAAATTGATCCCTCCATGCAGGGGTGGATTCCTGCAAAGAGTCAGGATTTGGGATTAAAGGTAAAATATAAATAATTAAAAGTAGGAGGGACAAATTCATAAATAAACTAAATTTTAAAGAAATTTATATAAAGTAACAAAGATTGAAAAAAATCTTCTAGGCATGTACACCCGCCCCATGCACATGCTGGCATACATGTACAATCATGCATAAGCAGCAAAAAGGCATCAAACTATGCAACTTATATGTGCAAAAATTTATAAATTGCCACCTTCACATCCATCCATCACTGACTCAATGGCCATGTACACCTGCCCCTATGCACATGCTGACATACATGTACAATCATGCATAAGCAGCAAAAAGGCATCAAACTATGCAACTTATATGCGCAAAAATTTATAAATTTCCACCTCCACATCCATCCATCACCGACTCAATGGCCATGTACACCTGCCCCTATGCACATGCTGACATACATGTACAAATTACAATCGTGCATAAGCAGCAAAAAGGCATCAAAATATGCAACTTATATGCGCAAAAATTTATAAATTGCCACCTCCACATCCATCCATCACTGACTCAATGGCCATGTACACCTGCCCCTATGCACATGCTGACATACATGTACAAATTACAATCATGCATAAGCAGCGAAAAGGCATCAAACTATGCAACTTATATGTGCAAAAATTTATAAATTGCCACCTCCACATACATACATCACTGACTCAATGGCAATGTACACCTGCTCCTATGCTGATGTCACGGGGTCAGAGTTTTGGCGCAGGGACTTCTACCCGTGCGGCATCTCGGGACTCTCGCATGCCCGAGGATCAGCCTTAACGATCTCCGATGCTCACTGGTTTCGTCCCCCATGGGCTCATCAGGGAAACGGGGACAACTCCCGACCAGTGTGATGCACGATCAGCGCGCCCATCCCAGATGGGATGGCTGCTCGGCACGTACTACACTCTTAATGTTATCCCGCTCCCAAGCTTTACGCACCATCAGAAAGCATCTCGCCCGGTCCCGCGTAGTCACGACTCACGGTCCGTGACATTCTCCTCCACCCAATTCATGCACGCCCTCGTGCATAGGGAGGAAACTCTTTCCCTCTCTTGAAACGTGCCAGGAACTAGTGTGCAATTCTCCCAAACTGGCCCACTAACCTGGGGCCGCCCTCCTATGTCGGGCACATGTCTCCCTGCAATCACCTCGTGGCCACCTACCACTTTACCGAGGTGTCCCATTGCAGTTCACCTAACCGGAGAATTTTCGCTGCGGCTTCCTGCCTACCCGTCCTCGTCTTAATCTCTTTCTAGAGGACCCACTCGCGAACACCCTCTTCTCTTTGGGGTGCGAGCTAACACGCTCGTCCACGACTCGCTCTCGCAGCACAAGGGGCGCTCGGCAAACCCAACAGCTAGCACACAGCCTCGCTCTGATACCACTTGTCACGGGGTCAGAGTTTTGGCGCAGGGACTTCTACCCGTGCGGCACCTCGGGACTCTCGCATGCCCGAGGATTAGCCTTAACGATCTCCGATGCTCACTGGTTTCGCCCTCCCATGGGCTCATCAGGGAAACGGGGACAGCTCCCGACCAGTGTGGTGCACGATCAGCGCGCCCATCCCAGATGGGACGGTTGCTCGGCACGTACTACACTCTTAATACTATCCCGCTCCCAAGCTTTACGCACCACCAGAAAACATCTCGCCCGATCGCGTAGTCACGACTCACGGTCCGTGACACTGACATACATGTACAATCATGCATAAGCAGCAAAAAGGCATGAAACTATGCAACTTATATGTGCATCTATCCACCATTTTTGGGTCAGTGTTGTATATCTACTTAATTAACTGTACGTTTAACAAGATGAGATCCATATTTTGATATTTGCTTTATAAAGAGACAATGAAAGTGAAATAAGTAGTACCACTCGAATGTTATAATTAGATATCAAAGTCAAAATTGGTGACTCAACAAACGATATGAAAAAGACAAGACAATTCATCCATATCGAACTAGAAAGCTTATTTAGAACTGGCAGAATTAAATGACGTTTAAACTATTTCAGAATAATTAAGAATAAAAGGCTTCAATTATACAAAAATTGAAATAAAACTTACCCGCTGAAAAAATATATAAAAATTCACAAAGATTACTTTGACGGCGTTGCAGGGCGTGGAGCGGGAAACTAGAAGCTGGAAAATGTCTTTGGAACTGGAGATTGAGCTCTGGAGCTAAATTTATTAGTGGAATGAGAAGTTAATCCGGAGTAAAACCAGACGAAATCGAGTAGCAGATCGGGTAGATTCTGTTGCGAGCGAGAGAAAAGGGAGGTGAAATTGGAAAAATCGGTCGAACCGCGACGGTGTTCGGTGAAAAAACGGTGAATAGATTCTGATAGCATGAGCTGAAATGGGTCCGGTGGTTTAGAGTGGTGGATGGCGGTGGCGGAAATTAAATTTGAATCGAATTGCACCATTCTTTTGTAGTGATGACGCTGAAAGAATTGTGAAGGGGAAACAAAGGGGGTTAGGGAACGGTAAAAGTACATTTTGCCCTAAAAATTGTGTTTCAATTGTAAGGATTTCTATGTAGATGGTAAAATTACAATTGTCTTAAAAGTTGAGTGACTATTTAAACAATTTCCCCTAAAAACAATGAAATTGCCTTAACATCATTCCATAATAAAGTCGAGAAGGACAGGCTAATTTAAAAAATAATCACTTATTTTTTTAGGATAAATTACACTGATAGTTATAATACTATAGTTTGATATTAAAATAGTCACAATATTTTAAAAACGTTAAATACATTGATAAATTATTAAAATGTATTAATATATTTAACGTTTTTTTAAAATATTATAATCATTTTAATATCAATCTTATAATATTGTGGCTAACCATGTAATTATTTTTTTAACATAAAATAAAAGAAAATAAAGAAAAGAGAGATTCAATAATCCGCCAAAACGCTACGTCGCATTTCCTGCTCTGTCATTATCTCTTAAGCTTCATTTTTTTATTCTCCCAAACTAGAAAAAAAAAATAAACACTGAAAGTTTTCAATCTACGGAGAGAGATGAAGGCAATAAAGAGTGAAATATCGTCGCTGTTGATTTTCTGTGAAGTTTATTTTCTTTGAAAATCATCTATCTAATCTATGTTCATTACTTGTAAAAAGGGGAAAAGGAGGCGGCGGCTAATTTATCATTGTGGAAGCTGTTGTTTCTTATCTATATGATCGATTGAGAGCTTGCATTTGTGAAATGGAGATTGCTTCGAATCGATGAAGTGTTTTGATTTTGTTGTAAATCTAAGTGTCGGATCTGCTCGTTGATGCATTGAGTTTGCTTTTATTTCATTTCTTGAGCAGGAATCTGTTTAATTCTCTTCGTTCTTTTCTTGGTGGAGAAAACAATGAGCAAAGGCGGTGCCAAATCAGCCGTGGATGGAGGACCGCAACCGCTGGACTGGAAATTCTCGCAGGTGTTCGGAGAACGGACGGCGGGAGAGGAAGTACAGGAAGGTGCAATATCTGGATTTATTCAATTCGGTTTCTCTTAGGGTTTATTATGTTTAAGTATTTATTAGTTATCCATTTTTTGTTATTTTTTATTGTATAATCGTTTTTCCTCATTTCTATTTCCCTTTCCATTGTTTAAGTTGGTTATACCCGAGCTCAATTTGATATATATTCGGTTGGATGAAAGTATAATGTTAGGATCTAGGTCTAGTTTCCTCACTCTAGCTTCTCAGAGTGTGATGTGAAGCAATGGCGTCTAAATCATGGTTTAACAATCTGTTCATGTGCTATTATTATTGGTTCATTTTGGCCTGAGATTAGTTGTTATCGACGGAATAATTGGAATATTCAATCTATAAAATGATATTCATACAAGCTTGGCTGTTATGTTCTGCAAGTTTAACTAATTACTAGGGTATTTAAGACTGGTACGCCCATGAAAAAAAGGTTTTAAAACAAGTTTTTGCTGGTAAGAGACTGAGTTTGCATGCGTGATTGATGCTCTTGACTTTGGGTTATGATTTCTTGACTATTGACTAACGTGACCAATATTGAAGTATGCGAGTCGTTAGATCTATGAGTTACTTTTGTTGTTCTGAGCCAGTGGGAAGTATATTTGTGATGTAAACTGTTTTGGGTTGAGTTTTTGTATTCTCTCCATGATGTCGTTCTTTTACTGTCCTCCACTGAGAAAAAAAAATTGGAACATATTAATGAAGTATAATTTTCAATGAAGCTAACAGTCATGGGAAGATGTTCTCATACTGTTTGTCTTTCATGTTCTGCTTCATCTGCTCACATCATTTTTTTCTTCTTTTCCAGTTGATATCATATCTGCTATTGAATTTGATAGAACTGGCGATCACCTTGCTACTGGAGATCGTGGGGGCCGGGTGGTTTTGTTTGAAAGGACTGACACTAGAGATGTATGTACTATGTCTGCTCGCTTTCCTGTTTATATTTCTGAAACCATTTTTTTGTGTCGCTGTGTTGCTCCAGTGTTATACCGCTACACTTTGTGATACATTTCTTTGACATAAAATGTATAAAATGCAGCATGTTGGACATCGGAAAGATCTTGAGAAGATGGATTATCCAATGAATAGGCACCCTGAATTTCGGTATAAAACAGAGTTTCAGAGCCATGAACCAGAGGTATTTATTGCATAAACATATGGATTGTTTTAGTTTACATGCTTAAACATTTCTGGACTTGAATTTCATTGAAATAATTAACTTTATTGGTTTAATGCAGTTTGACTATCTCAAGAGCTTGGAAATTGAGGAGAAAATAAACAAAATTAGGTGGTGCCAATCAGCTAATGGTGCTCTGTTTCTTTTGTCTACAAATGATAAAACAATCAAGTTCTGGAAGGTAGGTAGAGGCATTTTTTATTGAAGTTGTACACAGATTAGTACCCTGACAATCTCTCTCTATTTTTTCCCCTCTAAGGAACACCGGTATTCTAAAAGCAGAAATGCAGCAAACCTAGAAATCAAACCTTGCTGATATATTTGTTTTTTCTAATGCCATTTCTAATATGGATAGGTACAAGAAAAGAAGGTAAAAAAAGTATGCAACTTGAATGTGGACTCCACTAAAGCTGTGGGAAATGGTTCTATTGTTGGTTCAAGCATATCAACAAGCTCCAATCAGTACATTGAGAATGGAGGATGCATAAACAATGACTTTTCATTCCCAACTGCTGGTTTCCCATCTTTGCAATTGCCAGTGGTAGTTGTCAATCAAGAATGCTTATTTCTAGGAATGATAATCAAATATAATATACATTTTTTGTACTCTACAATGGCTTGGCCGTGTTTGATTTGTCAATGTTATTGTATAAATAATTGCTAATCTTGCATTTAATGCTTCTGTTATAATTAGGTAACCAGTATTGAGACGAATCTTATGGCCAGATGTCGAAGAACATATGCTCATGCCCATGATTATCATATTAATTCTATTTCCTGTAACAGGTTCGTGTACTTATTTTATTTATTTTAGCTACAACCTTTTCCCTCCCTCTTAATCCTTATACTGGTGCATCTTTTATAGTTTCATTGAGTTTCCGCTTTCTTGGGTTTAATGTTTTTTTGTTGTTGTCTGGAGCTGGTGCTTGACTTTTGAACCTGACAACCTGTTCTCTAAGCTTTTTCTTGATTTACCAAATATTTAATTGTTCCTTTCTTCTTGATTTGTAGTGATGGTGAAACTTTTATTTCGGCTGATGATCTTCGAATTAATCTCTGGAACCTGGAAATTAGCAACCAAAGTTTTAACATTGTGGATGTCAAACCAGCAAACATGGAGGATTTGACTGGTGGGGATTCCCTTTTTGATTGGCAATTTTGTATCCATTTGGATTTTTTTAATCTTTTTTATTGCATATGGTTGATTGGTAAAAGAATCAATTCTTTATGGTTTCCCCATTCATCTTGCTTTCCTTTATTTTTTTTTGTTATTTATCTGCAAGTTTTTCTTCCTCTTTTCACCATCCATCCTCCATCTTCTCCCTCTCTCTCTTAATTTTTTTTGAGAGAGTAGAGGTGGGGCTGAAGGGAGGTAGTGCCCATTTCACTCATTTGGTTTTGCATTCATCTTCCCTAACAATTTTATGATGTTTTTCCTGCACACAGTTACTAGAATATGTATCTGCCACGTTTGCATAATTCATTTGCTTCAGTTCTTACCTGCAGAGGTGATAACTTCAGCAGAATTTCATCCTAAGCACTGTAATTTGTTAGCGTATAGTAGTTCAAAGGGTTCAATTCGTCTTATTGATATGAGACAGTCTGCACTCTGTGATTCTCACAGTAAATTGTAAGTGACCTATGCTATTTCTTTTTTTTTTTATTGGTTTATTAGTTATGGTGGTTTGGGGAATCATCATTAGATTTAGCCACTATGTTCTATTTTCTTAATGTTTCAGGTTTGAGGAACAAGAAGCTCCTGGCACCAGATCTTTTTTCACAGAGATCATAGCATCAATCTCGGATATAAAGTTTGCCAGGGATGGGAGACATATTCTAAGTCGTGACTACATGACCCTTAAGGTTGATATGTTCCTATATGAAATTATCCTTCTCTTTCAAGCATCCATTGCTGTTGTTGTATGACTTTCAGATATGCTGATTGTATAATAGCTGAATCTGTACAGTTATACACTCCTCCCCCCTCTTCAATTGTTCTGTAACAAGGTTTTGATTTGGCTGTCAGTTGTGGGACATAAATATGGATTCTGGTCCAGTTGCCACTTTCCAGGTTCATGAACATCTTAGACCCAAGGTAGTAAATATATTCTTGTTCTTCTGTTGGCTTTAGATGGGGACATTATATTTATTTCCTCATGATGGATTTGTTTTTTGGGCTCTTGAGCAGCTCTGTGATCTCTATGAAAATGATTCCATCTTTGACAAATTCGAGTGCTGTCTTAGTGGAGATGGACTTCGAGTGGCTACTGGGTCGTACAGGTATTGTGTGTGTATGTTAGTGTTTTCTGGGGATGGGGATTTTATATATGTTAATGGTATGTTTTAAATTTTAATCATATTGAATTAAATATCCACTATATTCTAGGATCTGGACAATATTATATATTGTTGCGTCTTTTTGTGATTCAGCAATCTGTTTCGGGTCTTTGGTTGTTCTGAAGGTAGCACAGAAGCAACAACACTGGAAGCCAGCAAAAACCCCATGAGGTATGTTCTGATGTTCTTATTTATCCATAAGAATGAAGCAACATGTTTTTGGCCACTTGGCTCTATGGTAAATAACTAAATATAATAATGTGCGTAGCTTTGAAGGAACTTGTATTGTATGACCTTTTCTTAGTTTGAGAAGTCCTGGATCAAAAGAATGTCTCATTGATTGTCGGAAATTGCCCTTTCAAGTGATTATTGAATTTTCAGGAGACAAGTTCAGACGCCATCAAGGCCTTTGAGAACCCTTGGTAGTCTCTCTGGTGTTGTCAGACGAGGTACGTGTTTCGCATCCTTCACGCAGAGTTATAAATTTTGAGATGTCTTCATTTGCGTTCCGTCGGTTTTATCTATTTTTTTTGCATAACAAACTCTTTCAATCCCTGATTTGCGCTGTTGCCTCATTATTAGTGGATTAGGATTATAATTGTCCTAACCAGTCTTTGAGCAATAACGAATTCAAGGAAAGCATTTTATATTATTTTCTTGCACAATGTGTTAGGTTTATCTATCACCTATTTATCTATGCATCTCTTTCTCTTCGACTCCATTTTCAGTGAAAGGAGCAGATAATTCGGGTGTTGATGCAAACGGAAACACTTCTGATTTCACAACAAAGTTGCTACACCTAGCATGGCATCCAACCGAAAACTCTCTTGCATGTGCTGCATCGAACAGTCTTTACATGTACTATGCATGAAGATGACCCAACAACGCTTTTGATTATTTTGCTGGAGATATCGGTTCAAATCTTCTCTAATCAACGATAGAGATGAGGCTGCAAGCATGGTTATCAGACAAACTTTTCAACACCAGGGTTCGATCTAGCTGTTGTCAATCTGTCCAGTTATTAAACTATTCTTTTGTAGGGATAGATGCAGTGTTACCCCATTCTGTTTTGTTTAGGTGGAAGAAAAGTACACTCGAACTTCTGAACCGAAGTCTGAATCGAAAGCTTCTCTAGTTAGGGCTGTAATACAGTGTTGCCTTACCCGGGTTAAGGGTAATGGGATCTTTAACCGCCAAAATCCAAGGTAACCAAAACATGGAATTATATATACTGATGCATTAAGTCTCGGTGATACTAGTATTATGCGTTTAAAATACTTTAGTTGTTTTAAAATTTCCCATTATTATGATTATTGGTATTTAATTTTCTAACTAAACTTTACATCGACTTTTAAAGAAATGCTAGTTCATCGTTTCTAGTTGTATTGTATGCATCCGATTAGTTTATCATGTTAGTGGGTTCCATTCAGACTTTACTAGTCAGACATAATAAACCCCATCTCAGATCGGACCAATTTTAAAGATTATATGAGATACGACTATATACGAGCGTGATGCGGGAAAAAAAATTAATAATCTCTCGGTCACAAAAATCATGTTTTTATTGACTTTATTGGGGTCAAACTTTTTAAATTTTAACTATTGATTATTTAAAATTTATTATTGATAAAAATATAAAAAATATATTTTAGAAACCTCTAATTGAGTGGATTTCAAATATATATTTTATAAAATTCAATTATTTAAAATATTTAATATAATTATAATTAAAGTTTAAAAAATTTAATTTTTAAAAAGTTAATAAAAGACATTATTTGTGAGACGGAGTGAGTATAACTTGAAAATAGAAGTTTAAAATTTTGTTTATTGTCTAAATTATTTTACGTTAAATAATGAAAAAAAAAGTAATGAAAAGGTTTAATATTAATAGTTAAATAGGTGTATGAAGTATATCTATAATTTATTTTTATTTTAACTATTAATTATTGTTATTTTTAAAATATATATATTTTTTAATTTAATTTTTTCTAATATTTTTTAAAATAATAATTTTAAAACTCATAAAATGATCTTTTAAACTGAAATCTTTAAAATTTTAATCGATTTTGTCGTCGATGATCACATTGTCGTCTATTACTATTATTGTTAGATCATCATAAATATTATTTCAATCATTCGTCGTCGATAATCGAAGATATATGTATCAATCGACTTTCTAACGTTGAAAGAAGTCAAAATCATAAAATAGAAGTTAATAAATACACTTGTCGTTAATTTTCGATGAAAAATAATAAGAACAAGTGATTATAATGCTCTGACAACTATAAAGATGATCTATGATGAAGTAGTTAACAATTAGGGGTGAGCAAAACTTGACTCGAAAAAATCGAATAACTTGATTTGACTCGAGACAAAAGTACTCGATACGTTTTGATTCGATTCGAAATTTCATAGACTCGACTCGAAAAAAATTTAAATAAAGTTCGAGTTGTAAAATGGAAATTCGAATAACTCGAAATTTTTAATAATTAAAGGATTAATTTTTAAGTTTGAGACGAGTCTATCATTTTTTATGATATATATAATTGATATATAAAAAATATAAAGAAATATTGCTACATATGAAAAACATATATACATATCTTATATGATTAGAAAAGGTTGTTTAAATTGGAATCAAATCATACTATAACATGATAAATAATTACAATTAAATATTTATAAGAACTCAAAAACTCGACTCGACTCGAACCGAAAAAATTTAAATAAAGTTTGAGTCGTAAAATATGACTCGTCAACTCGAATAATTCAAAATTTTTTGACTCGACTCGATCGAATACTCACCCCTATTAATAATGTAATTGATTTTGGATTTTAAGTTAAAATTTGAGATTATTTTATAAAAATTAAAATTATTATTTTAAAATGTATAAAATATTAAACTTTATTTAAAATTAATTAAGAAAATAATAATTAAAATATAATATAAATCATATTTTAATTGATTAATATTTTTAATAATAAAATATTCAAAAAAAACTTTCAAATATTATTTAAAATAAAAATAATTCAGACACACACAAAAAAAATATATTTATAATTTAGATATCTATTTAACTATTGGACCTAATAAAAATTGGTTGCGGTAGGGGGAGAGTATTTCGTTTTATCGGAAGAAGAAGAAACATCCTCCCTGTTACTCATTCTTTTTCTCTGGTTTTCTTTTTCCAAATTTCTTCTCTGCTATTTTGCTTCTACTTTCTTCTTCTTTCTCAAGAACCAAACAGAATACTCGCAAGGGAAAACTAAAATCTAATTATTGTTTGATTAATTAGATGTTGAGGATCTAAATTCTAAAGAAAGACGTGCCATACAGAGGGAGGAAGAAAGAGAAATCTGAGAATTTGTGAGGTCTGTCATTGAGAGCAAAGATTGATTATCTATTTATCTTTTGGTTTTCAGTAATTTATTTTCATTTCTATTTTCAATGGCTTCTATAAGCAATATGAAATTCTTTTTTATTTTCCCCAGATTTTATAGATACAGCCAAAGAAATTTTGAGAAACATTTTTGCTGTTTCTTGCTGATCTTGAAAAAAATCCTTCTGTGGAAGTTTTGAGAATCGAGTAAACGAAGTTCAAATTCAAGAGATTTGAAACAACGGCAAATCTGAATGATTTTGTTTCTGATTAATATTTCCCCCCTTTCTTATGACAGATGCATCTTGACGACTGCAAAGCTGCTTTCTGAAGAAATTTTGACTGATTTCATATGCAAAGAGGCAGATCAATTACTTACATATCAGAATCTTAAAATCTTCCATCAAATCGGAAGAATAGGTTTCGTATGTCATTTTTTTGTTGAAAATTCAAAGTAAAATTTGTGTTTCTACCAAAGGACTTGAAGAAGGAAAGTTGTAACGGCCGAGCCAGAGCTATTGAGGTACGGGCGTCATTTTCTTACCTAGATCAAGTAGCTGACAATCTGAGTATCAACTCTAAATCTACCAAAATGGCTCGCCATTAATATGCCAGAGCCAGGCTCTTTGTTCTTTTTCGTAACCTCGGTTGCGTTTTATTTCCACTTCTTCTTCTTCCTTTCCTTTTCTTTTGCAGCATGTTTGGAGCTTTAGTAATTGTTTTTCTATATCTAGTTTGATTTTAATATAAATCGAAGATTTCTCCGACGGAGTCTATTTCTCTCAAGAATGGCAGATTTTCCTTTCTCCAGAGAGCATTAAGAGTATGTATTTCAGATTTTATTTTTTAGTCTGCTCTCTTTTTTTTTCACGGAATTTCAGTCATAAATTTCTTCTTAGTCCTTCAATGGGGTTCCGTCGCCCCTTCCAAATAGTCCGAAGAAGAGATTGACCTTTTTTTCGCTGAGTTTCCCCCCCTCCAGATTAGATCTTTGTTCCGATTTCAATTTATTCTATCCCCATCTCTAATTTTCGCTTCCTTAAAATCTCCACTTTAAATTCTTCTTCTAAACGTTTGAAGTACGAGGACAACTTTCTTTGTTCTGTTTCTTCCTAGTTTGAACTATGTTTCGTTTCGATGTCCTCTTAAACTATTCTATTATTTTATTGCTGTTATTTCGACTCTTAATTTTCTCAGCCCACCTAAAATTCTCATCATCTCCATTGTCCTTTAATCCATTCAATATCTTATAAAAATTCTTAATTTCAGCTGCTGGTTTACCATCTTTGTTTCTTTTCCAAAAGATGCCGAGACCGTTCGATGCTTGTTCTTCCCCATCTTCAACTTTTCTTCACGCTTAAGGCTGCTCTCTCTCTTTCTCCTTTTTTCCTCTGATATTTTTGTTCAAATTTTCTAGAGAAAGTTCATGAAAGTTTAAGAGAAACCTCTTGATCGCTTTTCGGTGTTAGTAATTTAATTATCGAGTTCAACCCAGAGAAAGTTTAATTTGAAATTGTTTACAGTTTTTGATATTTTGCTTTAACAACGGGACATGTGTACAGAAAACGATGGAAAAGGACTCTTTGAGGAGCAATAATGATGGTAATAGCACCAACCACAACAGAGATAAAATCAGATGTGATGCAGGCTTGTTGAGATCTAGCTTAGATTCGGGCAAGCAAACGGGGGCGTCATCTGATTTTGTTTTGCAGTGGGGGAATCGGAAGCGTCTAAGGTGTATGAAGTCCCAGATCAAAGACGATCAATCCGGACCAGTTAACCGAACCACGGTTCGAGTCGTGAGGGCCGCGAAGGACTCTTCAAATCAGCCTAGCAATAATAACAATCACCGGACTGGGTGTTTTAACCTCCGTCAACGGCCAGCTTCGCCTCAGGCTCCGCCACCTCAGCGCATTCTCAGGTACTGTACTATATATCTCGTTTTGTCACTTGGTTTTACGTTAGGTTTGCAGTTCAAACTGCCGCGAGTAAAATGATTATAAAGAACCATATTTCCGGGTTCCACTTTCGCTTAGCCTGTAAAGCAGTGAAAGCAAAAATTACCGATCCGGATTATAACTTATTTTAACTAAATTACTTCATTTAGTGAAATAATTTTTGTTTAGGTAAAAAAAAATCTACTCAATAGCCCTTTTTCCGTTTTGAGATTTGTTAGTGTTTTACCCTCACGAGGCTTTGTATCCATCTTTATATACCCCTCACTATTTTCCCCTATGTGGTAGAAATGCTAGTTCCAGGAATATAAAAGTTGCATAGTTGGCGTCCCTCGTTAGAAATATGTCACACCTAAAAGACGTTGCACATCCTATCAGACATCTTTTTTAAGACGAGAGTAATGATCCCGTGACAAGTACTATCGGAGGGATCTTTTGACTGTTCGATTTCACGCCGAACATCATAAGAATATTAGTCAGAGTAAATAATCGTGACAAGAGACTAATCCCAAGAACGGAAACTCGTAACGAATGCGTCACGAAATTAAGTGAGAAAAAATATCACCCAACACTAATTTGGGTTGAAAAAATCACTCTTATAATAAAAAGTGTAGAAATGTGTATTCCAGGAATGGAGAAGTTGCATAGTTGGTGTCATTGACACTCAGTTAGAAATCCTATGCTAGTTTGTGTTGAAAAAAATCATCCCCATAATAAATTTTTGTGGTACTCGATTATGATTAATAGGTTTATACGATGGTTTTAAAAAAAATCTTAGTTGATATTTTCATATAGGCCTTTTTAACTAGTCCGCGATGGCATTGTATGGGTCTCACGGCTTTCACAATTGTGCACTCTCAATTTCGTCAGGTAGGTGCCACTGTGTGGTTCTAGAGAAACTCATGGCGAGTTTATGAAGCTGCCATTCTATGTTTAGGATAAAAATTGTTGTAAGTTTTTTACTTTTCCAATAGGATATATTTATAATCTTAAACAAGTTTGCATCAGGTTTTTAAGTGCTTTTTATTTGAATATATTTTTTTATTTAATATATTTTTTTGTTAATTCTGATCCTGGATGTCTGACGCATCCATCCGTCCTAGTCCATGGACACGACGGAAACATGGATCGTGGAATCCCCAATTACCTCCCCACGCGTCTATGAAAAGCCTTTTTTACCGCAACCCTCGTCAACCGTTGGATCACAAATGGAATTTAGGAACAAACAGTATTTCAACCCACCAGGCCACCATTATGGTGAAAAGCCACAAGCCTTGGAAACCCTTTTTTTTTGTCTCTCAAGTATGTGAACTTCTCATCCAAACGAAACAAAAATTAAAATTTAACAGCTAACCCCAAACTCTCATTCTATCCTCAGGAACCCCAAAATAAGGGGGATTTACCATTTTCTAGATTCTATCCAGTCCCTTCCAAGTTTCACCCATCTCCGATCTACATCACTCCGAGGTTACTTTTGTAATTATACATTTAAAACTTTTTTCCTTTTACAAAACTAATTCTTTTTCCAATTATTATAGTAATATTCTTTTAATAATTTTGTTTTCTGTCCAGGAACTGTGAGAATTCCAGTGCTATGAGAGGCCAAAGCAACGGTAGTACAAGGGGATTCGCTTCGCCAGACAAGGGTGCGCTCGAGAAGAGAGGTGACAACCACAACCACCACAACAAATCAGCGGCATCCTCGGAGACGGCTCACGAAAGCAAAAAAGGAGGGTCGTCTTCCGGGAGCGGTGATGTAGCGCCTCCGGCACCCATCTTCTGGCCACCTAAATTCGTGGTTGATTTAACGAATAAAGAGAAGGAAGAAGATTTCATGGTTTTTAAAGGATCGAGATTGCCACAAAGACCTAAAAAACGGACCAAGTTTATTCAACGGACACTCAATGTAAGTCAATCCTATTCCTTTCTTCTAAATCAATTCATGATTAATCTAGAGAACCCATCATTTTAAAATTGAGATGAATTGAATTTTAGTCGAATTAATTTAATTCTCTTGGTTACTAGAAAGAAATTATAAAGAAATTATAAAGGAAGTATCTTTTTAGCAATCATACACGTGTCATAAAATTATTGGATATCACGCTAAGGACCAAGCCTGTGACCCGGTGCTACTTTAATTGCCAACCTGTGCCTTGTGTAATGGTATTGCCAATTTCTTTGCTGTAATTTCGTGAGATTCTAGGTGTAGCTTTAACGTATGGACATTATTAATCAAATACTTTAAATATTACGCTATTATTTTAATATATTTAAATTATTTATTTCCATTCTCTTCAAAAAGACAAATGAGTTGGGACAGCATACACGTGTACTTCAAAAAGAAGGTTAAAGTAAGCAACAGACAAAAGAAGGCACACTGCGCATGGCATTATTGTCTGGTGGCTTTTCATATAATTTGTGTTGGAATATTATCTTAACATCTCAAAGCGAATGGTAATTATGTTCTTCGAATGCTTATTTCTGGAAAACTCTAATTTGCAGCTGGTAAGTCCCGGGACATGGCTATGCGATATAACACTCGAGCGGTACGAGGTCAGGGAAAAGAAGATCACAAAGAAGGTATCATTTTTTTTAGAATAACATTAGATTAAATGAATTATCAAAATGCTTTAGGATGCTAGAATTAGGGATGGGTACGGAACCCGAACCTGACGGGTTTCGACTCGACCCGGTATGATTGAGTCAGATTTTTTGGTGAAAAATTCGAGTTCAGATCGGGTCAAGTTTTTTTAAGGGTGGTCTAGGATCGGGTTTAAGGTGGAAAAAATCCAACCCGACCCGAGACTAATAATGTAATTTTCCTATATATATTTTAGGAATATTATAATAATGACCTCTCTTTATATATTTTTTTATACAATTAGATCACTAAAATTATTTTTTTTTATAATTATGTCATTAAAATTAAATATTTTTATAATTAGATCCTAATCTCTAAAATTTTATTTTTTATTTTATGATTCGGGTTGGATCGGATCGGATTTTAAAGCTTAAAAATTGGTCGTGTCGGATCGGATTTTTTTACCCTAAACTCGGGTCAGGTCGAGTGACGGGTGAAGGGTATAATTTTTCGGGCCGGGTGCGGGTGAGCTGAAAATCCAACCCGACCCGTACCCATCCCTAGCTAAAATAAATAGTATACTTTAATTTTAATTCTTAAATACCTTAAATATCAAACTTAAATCTTAAACCCAGTTTTTTAATATAAAAAATATATAAAAATACTAAAAAGGAAGATAATTTGTATTCTAACATTAGACGATCTGATGCAGAGACCTAGAGGTTTAAAAGCTATGGGAAATATGGAATCTGACTCTGAATAGAAAGCTCGGTTGGCGCTGTTGAAAGGGTTTTTTTTAGGCAGTTCTTTTGTGGTTGAGGATGAGACTAACGTTTAAACCTTGTAAAATCTTTTTTTTTAATCTATGAGATGAACGAAGACAGATTTAAACTTAGGTAAGAAGTCCATATTCATGCTTTTGAGATTAGCTTTTTAAAATATAAATTTATTTTTCTTTTATTTAATAGATTAGATCGATATTGAAATCTGATTTATTTTTTAAGTTTGAGAGCATAACAATTTTAGAACATAAATTCCAACGTCTTTTACGAAGACTGTCAAAAATTTAATGAGTAAGAATTAATACTTCAAAGAAAAGAATAATGTTCGGGGGAACTTGTTCTACAAGTTAAAGAGACTTCAAAAGAGATATGGAATTTGTTGGAGAAGAATCAATGGAAGGCGATTTCTTTGGTTTGGCAAAACTTAAGAGCTTTGGTTTGTCGATAGGGTAATGCGCCTGTGATTAGAGGTATCAGAACGATCTTTTAATTGTCCGATTTTACGTCGAGCGTTTATAAAAGGGTGGTAAGGTGAACAATCATAACAAGAGGTCAATCACGAGAGCAAAAGCTTGTGAGGAAGGCATCACGAGGTTGAGTGAGAAGAATATCATACCTGAAAAGAAACAACATTAATCCCACCTCGAAAAGAAAAATAAAGGTCTTGGATATATAAATGGTGGCGCTGCACATTCTATCATATATGTCTTTTAAAAAGTGATTAATGACCCCATAACAGACAATATTACCGCATTAAAATTGTTTTTAATTAAGTTTTATGATACTGACGACATTTTTATTTCAATTAAAACAAATTAACTTCTGAACGATACACCTTATATCGTTTAAAAAAAACATTTACTCCATTTATTTAAAATACATCGTCTCCTTGAAATCATAAATATTATGTCTTATTTGTGGAAAGCTTTGGTTTTGAATAAGTTTCTTAGCTAACCTTTCCGATTTTTAAAATTGACCTTGTAGTATGAAATGAAGAATCTTAAGTCTTTGAGATTTTTCCTGAGAACTACACATGAATAAAATAAATAAATAAATAAATCCCAAAATATTTATTTTATATTTTTACATTAGTACTGTTTAAAAAAAGAACGTAGCTTGCACGTTACACATCTTCAAACAGGACACCCATTCTATCCTGGACTAACTAGAGACCGACAGGTTTAGCTTAATATAACAGAGGTTTATCTCTAATCTAGCTTTGTATTAACGAACAATAATTTCTCTCATTGTTAGAAATGAGATTAAAAATAGAAGAGATGGCCCACAACATGAAGAATAATACTAATGGTGAAGAAACTGAGAAAAGTTTGAAGACTGGGTTTTCCTTTCGTTGCCAGTGGAGAATAGGAATCAGGTTTCCATATTCAAGAAATGAAATGAAAATGGTGTGGGGTTTAATTATTCTTCATTGACTTATAAATTCCATTAACCCAACAACTTAATTTTTGTAAATGAACTTAAGACAGACCCACACGAGGCAAACAACAACCCATTATTTCCAGGCATGAATGTTGGAACCAACAAAGAAAAGGGAAAAGCTGAAAGAAAGGGGGGAAAAAAGAACACAAAAGCAAAGGAGGGTTGGTAATGGCAGCCATTAAACAAGGCCAAGAAATTAAAAAAAAAAAAAACTTTTTTAACTTTTAGCTTTTATTTTTAACTCATAAAAAACAAAGGAGACCATTAATTAGTGGCAAATTGATATAAATATAGATGAAAAAAATATTTTTTAATATATATTTTTAAAAATTATTTCTCATTCCAATGATGTTTCTATAGTAAAATAATAGTCAAATTTAAAAGAATTCGACTTTAGACGATGATTTCAAAAAATAATAAAATAAGTAAAGAAGGATTTATAAGAATCTAACTTTGTACAGTAAAAATACAATTCATTATCTTTTACACTCAATCCGCCGCACTGTTTTTCTATTTAATGTTATTTTATTATTTTTAAAATCACTGTTTATAATAGAATTTTTTTGAATTCGACTTTTATTTCACCGTAGAAACATCATTAGAATAGAAAATAATTTTTAAAAAATAATATATTAAAAAATATTTTTTATCTATATTTATGTCAATCATGCCATTAGTTAAGGGTGAGGGGATAGGGTATAGTGATCGGTGAGTGGTGGACAATTATCACGTCTAAAAAGAGATAAAAAATATTAATCTCGTATTAAAAAAATATTAATATATATACACAATAAAATTACTTAATGTTTAAAATTATTTGAAAAAAAAGGTAATGTCCCATGATACAATGCTCTCAACAATGATTTAATTGTACGGTTCAGTTTGAATTCAGGGTGTTAAATGAGTAGATGTGACTTTAAACTATGATCAAAATTTAAGGCAAAGTGAGACAAAAAAGTTAGAACTGGAAATGTCGGATCTAATTATTGCAAGCGAATATGCTGGGACTCTTGTTTGGCTGCAAAGAAAACGCTAGAAACTGCGTTAAAACACCCACACTAACAACAAATGCAATAATAAACAACGAAACAAATTGAAATATATATAAAATAAAAGATTATACACTAATGAAAATGATATGAATCCATAATAATACTGAAATCAACGAGTCCAAACATCATCCATCATGAATCATCTATGCAGTACATACCCATCACTCCTAGACAGACTATTACTACTAAAATTCTGAAAAGATGAAGTACATAAATGGAAAATCAAGGACCATTTCTCTACACCATCCAAAGCTAGGAATCACCAGAGTGAACTTCTTTCAGATCCTGAGAGTAGAACCGAAAAGCAGAGCCATGACGGCAGCAAAGAAAACAGATGCGAATGAAGGGGAGATGGAGACGGTTCCAGATGTGGGACTCGGTGCTGGGGCATCAGCAGCGATGGCTGAGCCCATGAGAGCAGAAACAGCGACGAGAACAAGGATCAGAGTAGCCTTGGAGAGAGCCATTGCTGCAATTCTCTAGCGTTGTCTAAAGGAAGAAAGGGTTTGAAAGATGGAGACAATGTATTTGATTTGGGGAATCGTGATAGGTAGGGTCTAATATATAGAGATAGAAGGAGAAATAGGGACAGGTCGGTCAGCTGCCCTGGTTTCCAGCCTGGAGATTATGATGTCGTAACATTGTTCCAGCTGGGAGTCTCGGCGCCTACCCGTTGTTACTTGTATAGCATATACGCGTGTAATTCTTTTCCTTACCCGCGGTATTTTTATTTGTTTACTATTTTGTGATGATTGACGTTCCAGACGTCGTCGTTTTCATGCGTTATTAATGTTTTTTTAATTAATTAACGGTGATTATAGTAGTATCTGTTTTAGAATATATTCTCAATCATTAGATATTAATCACTCAATCACTCTACTGGTGCTTGGCTCCATGGTGCTCGGTGCGAATTTTCTGGCGAAAATAAAACAAGTCGAACTCGGCTGATCGTTATACCGACATTGGTGAACCTCATGGATTCTTTTGAAAAACTCTTTTATGATGTATGATCTATCAAATGTGATGTCTGATCTATCAAATGTGACGGGACGAGGACTACCCCTTGACCAATCAACCCATGTGGTGCTTCTATTTGTTAAGAGATTTGGTGTCTGGATTGTTAACATGGTGGGGAAGTAATGCTCGTCGACGTAACATGCCGGTCGGCAGAACTGTAGAAACTTCGGATAAAATGTAACATCTTCCACTATGTTGACTGCAAGTTTTGGGTTGATTTCAAACCATTGGGACCCCTGACGCCATTTGCTGATATTCACCTCAGGAGCCATATTAGAATTGTAACGCCCTCTACCAAGTGTCCCAGGCTCATCGAATGCACGCATGAAGCTATATTTGGATTTCATTATGTACTGGTAGCCGGTAGGTGACACTGAAATTGTATACCGGTATGCACGATTCGGAGTGGAGGATAAACCATTCATTGGATATGTCGAGCAAGGCATTGGCAAGGAGCCTTCTCTCTGCATCACACATGCTCATCCGTCCCCATTTAGCGGCCTGCCAAGGAAGCAAATACAGAAATCAGAAACTCCTCTACTCTCAAAAGAAGGGGGGGGGGGGGGGGGGGTAGAAACCGTATAAAGAAACATATTTGAAGTGTTGAAGAACAAGTGCCAATAAATTATTTAATGAAACTCCTCTACCCAGATAACCAAATTTTACTAGGTACCCAAGCATGCTATTATCACTTTCACCATAGAAGCTACAGATGAGAATTTCTAGATAGAAAAAGAACAATGCAAGGGAACTAACTAATTCATCATGACTTACATAAACAAATAAAACACACACACAAAGCACGCCACAGAGGAACAAATGTGCAAGGGTTCTTAACATAACAATGAAGAAAGAAGATTAAAAAGCAATTAATAAAATTCAGAAACAAGCGAAAACTAAGATTAAATAGTGAATGGGTGTTTAAGTAGTAGCATACTTGACTCGGGATTTATCTCCTGTAGAATACTGAAGAACGAGGGAACTTGGCCTTGAAGGACGGCATTGAATGAAGATAGATAGAATAAAGGCCCTTCTTGTTTTAGTTTTGATCATTCAAATTTAATTGTTTTGATCACTATAATTTTAAATTGCTACTATTATTTTTTTATTGAATTGTTAAATTATTCGTTTTTTTATTGCTCTTCTGTTTTCAGAGTCTAGCCTTGACTAATCCAGACCGACCCGCATCGCACACCTACCTTTGGTTGGGTGAGTCTCCCAGTAGAGATTTTCTACGTACACAATATCTCAAACCTAAGACTTGCTTAAATGAAACCAAACTGCTTACCACTTGTACCAATCCCTGTTAGTAAAAATTATTGATCCTTGATATCCTTTTTTCAAATACTCAAAATAATAGAAAATTTATATCATTGAATTTTACTATAGAAGACCAACGAATTCATCTTATTATCTCTGAAAGAGAAAGACTCTATTTACAATCTTCACCTGTCAATGTGAAATTAAATACTAAAACAATATATGTACTTATTTAGAACGTAATGAAATGCTACTATTTGTTAAATTCTGCTCACTTTTTTTTTTAAAATAACTGTTTACTTGTATTTAGCTTATTATTTATTACATGATATTTTTCTTTTAAAAAACATGAGTTATTTCACCGTGGTGAGTATAACTTAAAATTATTCTACCCGATCATAATAAATGTTATACTAAAATAAATGTACAATTATAACTATTTCTCGTAGTTTTTCAGGTCCGAAACATAAGTAACGAAAATATCTTTTAAGGAAAACAAATAATTATCCTAAAAAAGAAAAAAAAAATCAAAGGAACAAGCACAATGTGAACATGTGATTCATCAATCGGTTCAAACCACTTCCACAGTCTGTACATCTATCAGTATATACTTCAAACAGAACATTTCATGTTAAACCACCTTTGGATATAGCTGAGTCAGTTTTATTTACCAAAAGCAGGAAGAGAGGAGAATACCATTACTAATTCACCACATCAAAAGTCGACCAGAGGTTCGATATAATCAACGGGAACTCTCCCTTCTCATGCTTGGCAAAACCGCCTCCAGACCAGTCGACATATTCAAATTTAGTTCCCTCCAGCTACTCGAACAAATTACCAGTAAGTTGACATAAATAATTTTTTAAAAGAAAAAAGGTCCACCAAATGAAATTCAGCAAACATCAAGAGAGGCATAATATTAAGCTGGGTATACCACTGCCATGCTTCAAATAGTCCTTAAATTTTACTTGTCTAACTGTCCATGACAGCCTTTTTTTTGTCTTTAAAAACATAGGACATGTTCAAATTCAGAAGTACTAGCAATAGTAAATGTTCACAATTCGGCTACAAAATAGGAGCATAAAAATCGAGGTTGAGAACAAGGACTTACAGATTCAACCTTCCAGCCACCACCAAACACATAACCTACAGGCTCATAACCCCAGCACTCAAAAACCATCAAAGGTGCATATTTCCCTGCTTCACTCTCTTCCTGGATCAGTGGTTTACCTCGGCCTGAGATCATTGTTACAATCTCAACCCTTGAGCAAAACTTGCACTAGAGAAAGAAAGAAAGAAAAGGCATAAGGCACCACCATACCATTAATAACTGAACAGTAAACTAATTGTGCAGTCAAAGTAACTACAAGTATGTCAACAAAAGTGCTGAAGTTTGACTGGATTCGAGATCCTACATCAGGCTACTCTAAGGAATAAGATTCTCAAAGTACCAAGCTTATTCAACCCCAAGCAACTTTAAGGAAAGATCAAAGAAAACCTCATCTGACATAACAGCATGTTAACTGAAAAGAGCCATGCAGATTTACAATTAGATTTTGGAATCACATCACGCTTCTTATTATCATACAACACATGATCATAAGGAAATAACATAATGCATCTCGAATTCGAGAATGTGGTTGTTTAAATATTGCTTCTTAATATCCAATAACACTCACAAATATATGCGCGCGTGTGCATGTATGTTCTAGCATCTATCATCTTCAAAAAATGAGAATAAAAACATATGCAGCCACAGTGAAATGAAACGTTAGAGATTAAACATGAATAAGTATTTTACAAGAAATTGACAAATTCCCAGTAAGAATGTTACTGTATTGTGAATAATATGTCTCCCTCATCCCTTATGTGTCTTCCACGTCCAAGCAAACATAAGTTCCAAATAATGAGCTCACACTTCAAATCAATTGTTATTACAGGAAATAAAAATATAGTACAAGATTACCTCCTGAATGAGGTTGGTTCCCTTGCGCCGTCCAAGAGGAACAGTATGGCCCAAGCTAACACATGTTTCCCTCCGACTCATCTCTCCGCAGTTCTCACATTTCAGCTGAAACTCCAAATAAGCAAATAGATTAAAGATTTCAAACATTACTGAAATAAATATAATAAAATAAAGAAGAATCGATCCCTAAGAAAAACAAACCACAATTGCATTAAGCGATTTTCTGTTGAATGTACGTGCATAGCAGTAGCGATGAATGAAGGTAATGAAGATCTAAACTAAATAAAACAGAAATTATGATTCCGCAAATATAGTAACTACAAGTAATTTTTCAGTGATAACTAAAATTTCAGGAAAAGAAAAGAACAAGCAAAATTAGTAAACAGTAAACACAAAATGAAAGAACAATTCAAACACAGTAAGAGAAACAAATTTGCGCTTAGTAGAAAAGTAACGAAGCAATTCAAAAGTAGAAACTCGTAATAAAATGGATGAGATCAGCTAAAGCGAACAAAAGCAAAGTCAAAAGCAAGGAGAGAGATAGAAACTTTGAAGAGATAGGAGAAGTTAGGATCGTCGCAGCCGCCCTGAGGCTGGAGGTTGGTTAGATTTTCGAGGTCCGCGGCGATCTTCAGCATGAACTTCACCATTTTCCCCTTGATTAGAAGCGTCAAACACAAGCTTTCTCTTTCACTCTCTCCCGTAGACTGGATTGAAAATGGGCTTTCTCTGGTTAATCGTCCGTCAGGACTTGGTACCTTCCATATATGCCAGTATATATATCCATTTTACAAGGATTTCACGCTTTTCCTTTCTCGTTGGGCGGGTAAAAACTAAATATTAGCCACGTGGAATTTAATAAAATATTAATTCCAATTAGAATCAATTTTATTAAATATTTTTATTTATCTATAAAATTGTCTGGTTAATGCATAAAAAATTAATTAATTAATAATAATTTTATCTTATTTACTTCTAAAAAAGTTTAATATTTTATTTATTTATTATTTAACACGTAAATTAGAATCGAATATTTATTTTATGGTGGTTAGTCGTTAAACCCGAAAATCAAAAAATTATTAGATGAATCTTGTTCACCACGTCACCTATGGTCCCAATTAATCAGGACTGTTGATCTTAATTTTTTTCTAAATGAATCATCACCTCTTTTCTACATGGACTTAGTGAGTGAGTAGCTATTAGGTGGTTATTTAAAAATCAACGATTCTTATTGCTTGGACCATGGATGACGTGATAAACATGGTTCACCTAATAATCTCTCCCGAAAACCAGATGCCGTGGTGATATTTTAGCGGGAAAACAAGAAAAAAGAAGAAACAGCAGGCGGTCTTATATAAATTGAGTTAACAGTTCAGATTGAAGCCATAGAGGGGGAAAAAAAAAAGAATCGCTCTGCTTAGACAGTCTTATATAAATAGTTAGGTGAAACTTGTTGGTTTATATAACCCACTGCTAAGAGCAAAGTTTAAGCAGGTTAGTGTAAACACAGCTTTTCTGGGTTTAGCATGACTTTGTACCTCATTCTTTAACCCTTCTCCCTCTTTATTCACAATCAACGGTCTTTCTAGATTTGATCCCACCTAGATAGAAAGGAAGGGTAGCAAGTCTGTTGCTGCATCTCTAATGGATCGAGATGCTTCATTTGTATAAAAATATTCTAAACTAAATTATTTTTGTCTTGCCTACCTGCAGGATCGCAAGTTGTGGTCTTACAGACCATTGTCTGAGCTCATGATCCATTCTGCTGCAGATGATGTCCGCTTTCTTCTATACATCTACTGCGAGATGGAGAGACTAAATGAACAATCCTTATGGTACGTTTTGGTTCGTGGAGCATTGCATTGCCGATGTTTCTGTGTCAACAATAATAACTATGCCTGATTGGCCACCTCTTGCTCCCGTCCCCGATTCTTATATTCATAATCATTTAGTTTAAAAGTAAAAATGTTGCCATTCTATCGGACAGGACTAAGGGTTGATATTTATTTCTGTAGATAGCTTAAAAGTGGGAGGGAATCCTCCTGAGGAAGAAGTACTTTTTATTCTTGACGTTCCTCCAGGGAAGATGGGACTTATTGTTGGACAAAAAAGGGGGTTTCCATTGTGGCAATCAAGGCGTCTTGCACGTAAGTATACGCATGTCCAACCAGTGCATGCATGTCTATCTCGGGTTTAGAGCTATGAATTTACTGGCGTGTTCATTTTGTTGCAGTGCCGAAATTCACATTGGGGGTGACAGGGGTCCAGCCGACAAGGTTAGTCTTCATTCTTCAAGATCTTAAAGAATCTCCTTGCCATAATTTTGAGTATTTTTCCTCTTTTCTGAATGGCATATGATCTCTCTTAACTTGCTGTTTATCATGTATTATATCTTCCATGATTGAGCTCCAAATGGCTGTTCGTCATGGGGCCTAAGAGTGAGGTGAGTAAAGCTGAAATGATGCTGAGGGGAAGAATAATGGGTTGAATTTCTTTTAGGGGGGCTCTCTTTTCGTACAGAGATCACTGTTTTTACACATATTGCTTTGATCTGAACGTTGTTAGATTTGGAGGAAGGCTTTTTTTATTAACGATTCCTTAATCTGGTAAAAGCGATGCAAAGTTGCCTTGTTTTATAGCATAGAAAAGACCCAAACGAAAACCATGTTTCATCCAGTAAGGTCTTGATGAACTATGCACACTACCTATATGAACATATATTTATGCGTCTTATTCTTTTTATATGTAAAGGAAAAGACACATGCGTCAATAACCTTATTAGAATGTCTAACCAAGAATACTATTTGTTCAACGATAGACAACATAGAGAAACCGTCTCATAAATGGTAAGTTCAATATTTGGATGATCCTCAGATACATAGACTATACAGCTGGATTCGGCCAACGCTAAATTAATCTCAAGGTAGTGTGTGGAAAACAATAACATGGTGCTAACTCAGTTTGAATCAAACCTCAACAACTTAATATGCAAATGTTTTAACTGGAATGACAGACTTAGTGGGGAGTGGGGAGAACACACCAAAATGCACACCATGTTGGGTAAGTTCCAAATAGGAAAAGAATGCCAAGGGGAAATGAACAAAACTACTTAAAGCCACTGAATTGATACTCTTGGTGGTTGCCAAAGTTTGAGAATAGATCATCTTCCCCAGCTGGGCCGGTAGCAGAACTGAACCCAGGTTTACCAAGACCAGAACCGGTCCCCATTGCTCTCCCCATATAAAATGAAGTTGGAGGTCCTTTCTCTCTTTCATCTGCATCACTCAATCCACCGACTATTCCTACATCTGACAGTGAAACCTTCTTTGCTGGAAGGTTTCAAATGACAATACAATAGTAAAAAAGATTCAGAATACAAACATTTGTAAGCAAGAGTAGAGACTAGAGTGAGATGACTTACGAGCAGATATATTAAGATCTATTATTCCACGGCTCAGTGAATCAGCCCAAATTCCAGACTTAACCTGAAAACCATCCTTCTTTTGAGAAGTTTTAGAGTGTTGTGATAACTTTGTGCTCATGTTATTTAGGTTTCCATCATTAGTGGGGTTTTGTTTAGGTTCTTTCGAAGCTGAATCAGAATGAGTCATAAATGAACCAAACATATCAGATCCATCAAAATTGTTCATTGGAACAGCAGCAAATGGATCGACAATGTTAACATTAACTGGCTCAATATTTGCTGCCATGGCTGGTTGCACAACAGGTTCAGCAGTGGAAAAGAGGTCAACAGTTGGAGATGCTGCAAGTGTAATGGCAGGCTGGGAAGCAAATAAATCAACCTGTCCCTGCATAAATGAGAAAAGAAGTGGATTTCAGCTCCTCCTGGTTAAAAGATATGGCTCAACTCCTTCATTAGCTAGTGAACCAGTGTTTTTATCTGTATATTTTTTGCATTAAAGAGGAAAAAATGGGGTGTTAGGCTTGGAGTGGCTTGATGAATAACCGATTAAAAGCTTGCCAAGTGGTGGAGAAGTGGCACTTTGGGTGTTAGTTGTAGAAGCAAAAATAACACAATGATTTTAGAGTGGTTCGGCCTTCCAACAAACACCTACATCCACTACCTTAGCTTCCCACTAAGAATTTGGACCTTTTTAGGCCAAAGGGATAACCTTACAATCCTAGATTCAAACCCGAATCTAGCCTCCAAAGTTCACAACCCGAACTTTGGGAATTCACTCAACAAAGAGAAAATTTAGCAAACTTGTTTAATCCTTCTAATAAGACTAATGTTTGCAACTAAGCACTCACCCAATTCCTAATTACACTTGAGCATATATTGATAATTAAGCTCACAAGTGTTGTCTACCCAAAAGATGAGAATTATACTATAAGACAATTTCTTGATCATAATGTTGTTACAATTGAAGCATTAGTCTTCTCTTGATGCTTGAGGCTTCCTTTTATTATCCCAAATGAGCTTCTAGATGTTTATGACCGTTGAGGATGTTTTGGAGCCGTTTAGAGCTGATTACAAGGCATATTTCTGTTCCTGGTGCAGGTGGTATCTATACCGCTTGAACTGGTATCAAAACACCCTCTTTGGGAAATAATCGTTGACCTGCATTTAAGAACTGGTATCGATACCGGTATCGATACCGCTCCTAGCCGTTGGGGGTTTTCATAAAATCGTTTTGACCGTTAGGGGTGTTTCGAAACAAGGTTCGAAACAGAGCATCACAGTGGCAAAAGGTATCGATACCATTGTGGTTTTGCCTTTGAAACCATGGTATTGAAGAACAGGTATCGAAACACCTTGAGGGTGTATCGAAACACTTGGGTAAAAATCAGTTCTTTGGTTTCTTTAAATCATTCAAAACATATTTAAAAACTTTCAAAAACATCTTAAATATATTTTCAAGTTGTTTGGACATAAAAAACATTTTTGAATTCTTTTCAAATTAGTCCAAAACTATTTTTCAATTATTATATCAAAACATTAGTTTTACATGGGGGCACACACGAAGTTAATTGAAGGAACAGCAAGAGATGACTTAATAATGCTAGCATTTATGGGCTCATAGTCTGCTACCTTTATGTCTGGTTGCACAACTGGATCACTAGCGGCAAGTAGGTCAACAGTTGGAGAGGCTGTAGGAGTAATGGAAGGCTGGGAAGCAAATAGATCAACCTGTTGTTGCAGAATGAGAAACGTGAAAGAAGAAACAGATGTCAGCTCCTCAAGATTTAAAGGATAATGGAAAAACTGTTAATTTAATGGTTAAGCTACAATGTACAAAAGTTGTTAAGAATCTTAACCATTTCATTAACAAATTTTCCATCCTCACTCCTTTCCATCCTTATAACCAAGCAAAGCCTAAATGCTCAAATAAACGCATTTTGGAAGTCTATCATGCAATCAAAAGATTTGATCTTTTTGAGAAACCAATGTCTTACTCCAGTACTTTGAAGGAACAAAACAAGAGATCAAATATTAAAGATTCTTGAGCAAACTAAAGGAAAGCAAGCTATGGTCTTTTTTATCAAATATCAATGGAGATATTTTTGCCTCTAAGAGGAGAGGACAAGGGAAAGAGAAGGAAGAGCATCAGTTAGAGATCATTGCCCTTCAACATTTAACCGACTCTATTGTTGTTACATGCAATATTTTAAGGCAGAGGAAACAATATAATATGAACTAGTTATTTACATAAATTGACAATTGCTTTCTTGAGGCTCAATTCAATTGGCAGAGATGATAATTCATTGTTGCATTTCCAAAATTGAGATTCAAAAAAGGTCTGACCTGTGCCTGGGGACTTGATATGTGAGCCACCTTGGTTGGTGCTGATACAAAAGTTGCATCAGCAAATAGATCAACATCTGCTGAATCAGTATTCATAGCAGACTTTTCCACAGGGACTGATGCTGGTGCATCAAAGAGGTCATCCATCAAACTAGGTCCAAACAGATCTACTTGATTAGAACTTCCAGCCATTGGTTCTGTCAAAAGAATAATCAACAATGCATTTATAAAACAAATCCTACATAAAAACCATTACTGAAGAGTAAGGAGCTTACGTTCAACAAATCCTAGGCCTGTCAACCAAATGAACTAGCAGAAACAGGACTTATAACATGTTCAAAATTAAGTTAGAAAGATAAAAAGAAAGCCTTTGAAGAAGCATTCTCAACCTAATGAATGATTATTTTTTCTTACTAGAATTGGACGTTCCCCGGGGATCAAAATCATCAAATTCAGCATCATAATCATTTGAAGGGGTGCTTGAGCTTTGATTGTATTTATTCGAATCACTCAACTTTGAAGAGAATTTTATCTTCGAGTCCTTGCTGCAAACAAACATTACTATATAAGATTTTTTAAGAAATGCTAGGGCAAAGGTGGGGGAAAGTTGCAAAAAAAAAAAAAATAGGTATATCTGCTAGGGTTGCAGGTGGTATGAACTTCCATCATCAAGGTATTATTAATTGTGAAAAAAGGAACCATCATCTAAAACAAATGGATTAACTACAGCATCATGATTCATATAACCAAATATATGACAGTGCAGCTGTAATAGCAATAATGAAGTTCACCACCAAATAAAAAGGACATGCCCAAGAATTTTCTTCAAATTAAAGACAACAATGTAAGCCATGTTATTAAATAACTTAAAGACGAACAGTGTAAGACATAAACCTGCCATGAAGTCCAGACTTAGAGGGATTCCCTTGGCTCTCACTTGCATTCCCTCGATGTGTCTTCACGTAGTTATCTGTATCAGACTTCTCTTCTCCATATCTATAGCTGTCACTTTCTCTTTTGCTACTTGGGCCTCCATATCTATCTCCAACACCTTTGAAGCCACCGCTGCTGTATGAGGATGCACTGGACTTATAAGTTATGCCACTAGATGAAAGGCCAACGTACCTAAGAATAGTAACAGGCACAGTTAGTCCATGAAAGTGACATAAGCAAGCATAGAGTTTCACTTCATGAAGGAAAACTTACTTGTCACGGTTTGCGGCAGCTTTGTTTCTAGCTTCCTGTATCTTTTGTTTATTACTCAAAAGTCCCACTATAGTTTCTGCTTTCTTTCGGACATTGATTCCCATATCTTTCCCACTTGGCTCAACATATTCAAAACTTGTGAGGGACTTCATAAATGCAAAACAAATAGGAGTGGAATATTAGAGATTCAAGTTTGCTCCATAAAATGTGCAAGGAACTCAAAGAAAAATAAAGGGATTCAGGCCTTACAGAGATCCGGAAAGTATGCTCTATTATGTCATCAACCGCACGATCAGTTCCATGTGAAATTAAATACTCAATAACAGTCAAAGCCTGGTAGAGAAATTGTTTCAGATGTTCAAGGCATGAAAAGCATAAACCAACAAGTTTTAGAAGATCAATTCTACCATATCAGATGGCTAGCCAGAATATGTATACCTTGTAAACATAGCGCCAGTCCTTTCCAGTCTCGCCCAATCTTGTCCAAAGCACATTCATAACCATCGGGAATTCAGAGCTACAAGATATGATAGCAAATCCAATTAGCATAAAGTGTCGGATATCTTTCAAACATCAATACCACAAAAGAGACACAAAACAAAATGTTGAAAGAAAATATTTGCAAAAGTGGACAATTACAATTTCTTTGTGGCTTGTGCTATTTCAGCCAATACAGTGCCATGAGGACCCCATGGTTCATTATCCGTAGCATCCAGTACCTGCATACATTTTCCGGACAAAATATGTTTACATGCAATTCAAATGGAAACTAAAGTATTACCAGAAAAAAAAAATGAAAGTATTATCATGCATACTGCAATATATTTATATATTTCCTACCAAGTTCTGAACTAGTCACTAAATTACATAGTTTAAAGGACAAAACCACCAAATTTGACCACAAGATAACAATTTCTCCCGGATCTGGTGAATAATCATAAACTTTGACCCTTCTATTTTAAAAAAGCAAGGCATGGAAGATCGAAAACATTGAATATGATTAAAAAGGCAATTCATTTTGCACCCCTAATCACACCCCAAGCTTGATGAAAGATTTTCAACACCAACTTACAAACTTATAGTCCAAAAGGTCAAGTAGAATATTAACATAAATTACTTACGATGTCTTTGAACTGAATCAAAAGACATATCCTAGCAAGTAATATCTGACTTCAAAATCAGCTTCCAATAATAACCTAAACCTCTGTATCAAAGATGAATCAGTACTTTCAGTAAATATATTTTGCTTTCTTACAAAAAATTGTATTTTACACTCAACCGGTATCAATTCTTTACTTTATACACCAAGCTATAATCTTACTACATCCTTTAAAAAACAAAGTTAACGAATCTTATAACTGATCAAATCTTAAGCGTATTTCGGCATGCCCCATGCATTCAAAGAAACATTAAGTTGTAATCGATCTTACCTTCTGCTCGATCTCCGGAACCTTCAATACCTTTAGATTAACTTCCCTCTTTCTGAAATAACAAAAGAAAAAAAAAAACATTTAACATCAACTGATCTTTGATGAAAAAGAGTAAAAATTCAAACTTAGAGTGCAGATTCAAGCAACGGAGGTTAGAGCTTACATTTCGCGCACCGTCTGATCGAAGACCTTCATGAAATCCATCACCGATCTAACAAAAGGAGCGAGAGATTAAACTATCAATAAAAATATAAGACGGACTCGGCAAGACAGCGCAGGCCTGCGAGAATCGAAGAGTAGTAGTGTTCGATCTTGAACTCTTTTGTAGAGGCGACGGATTCACTCTGCTCGTGCTTTTTTGAGATAATTGATAAGTATTCAGCAGCAATATCCCTTCCTTTATTTTTACCCTTTTCAAGTTTCAACCGCTGCCACCTCCATTGGATTTAAACTCGCAATATAACAAATTTTTAAGTTTTTAACTCATAGCGTTTTAAATTACAACTGGTTCCCAAAAAAAAACATTTAAAAAAAACTAATTTCTTTTTAGTTTTAACAATATTGTTTTTTTTAATTATTCCTAAGGGCAACGAGGTAAATTTAAAATTAATTAGAAAGTAGATGTGAATATCCAACTCAACTTTAAGAAGTTGTTTTTTTTGTCATTAAAAATAAATCTACCTTTAATTAGAAGGACATCCGCCTTATGGGTGGAAATGGAATTATAGTAGACAAAAAATCATGGACCCAATGACCCAACCTCATCGTATGGATCTACGCCTTCAAAAGAAATTTCCTTTTTGTTATCAATACGCACTAATTGACTTAAAAAAAAAAAAGAAGCGAATGCTATATTAAAAACAAGGTTAGTTTAAATTGATATTTAACTTAGTTTCGTTTAAATAGGTTTTGAGTTTAAGGCGTTGTGTGTATAGAAATTTTTATCGGAGATTCACTCATGATTTATCAAAATTATGTATATGACACGGGTCGATTCAGATTAATTAAGATGAAACCTAAAAACTGAAAGCGTTATAAAAATATTTTTTTTTTGAATCAGCTACAGTGGTTATAGTAGTATTTGTTTTAGAGTATACCTTTAACTTTTAGACTTCGATAATCTAATCGCTCAATCACTGTACTGACATTACTGGTATTTGAACCCATGGATCATGACCTCCGAAACAAGTATAAGCATTAGATTTGACCAAACTAGAGTTTAAGGACTAAACTATAGTCGAAGGACTAGTGAATGAGTTTGACCGTTTTATTTGTATAGCTAGTCATTTGGGTTAATTTCTCTAGTAACCCTCAACAGTTATAGAGATTTACCCAATTTCTAGTTCTCCAAACGGGGCCCACATATTCGTAAACCCATGTGAGTGTAGCCTTACTTAGCTCATGTCCGTATAGATTTCCAACATGACAGCCATGTGAGTGTAGCCTCTTCTCTAACTAAGAGACGCTCCTCCAGTCGTCAGATCTAAAGATGGAAAATTTTGAAAAAATAACACGTGGCACAATTGAGGAATTCGACCGTTGGGAATGAGGCCTTCTTGATCCCACTCCAAATCCATAGTTCATATTCATAAACCAGAACAACTCTTTATTTTTGTCATTTTCTCTTTTTTCCCCCTTTGTCCATCAAATAATAGATTCCCCGTCGGTGTTTTTCTCACCTGGCCTTTCCCTCTCTTTCCCCTCAAAGATTCTTCTTGCTCTCTTTCTAAAACCATGCCGATCGCTGAGACCGACTCTCAACAACAAGAAAAGGTTGAGATTTTCTTTCCCTTTTTTGTTTTAATCGTTTTTCTTGGAAAATAGTTCCATTTTTCATTTTGTTTTTCATCCTTAAAGAACCAAACGATGCTCGATTTCTTAATCCTTTTCTTTTCTAGAAGAGGGGTTTCGCCGTATTTTTTTAAAAATTCCCAAATAGGATTGATTTCTACGGGTTCTAATGGCACTGGCAGATTTAGGGATTTGATAAATCTTATGTCTGGTTTCCGTACCTTTGGTATATAGGATTAGAGGATTACGAAAATTTTTGAACGGCGCGTTATGTTATTGATTTGTTTATCTTTCTTTTAGACAATGCTGGGGTTTTCGTATTTGTATTTTAATTTGTTCAAATTAAAACTTTGTCAGGTTTCTTCAGAGACTTCATCGGGTGAAAAGAAAAGATGGACGCTGAGCGATTTTGACATTGGAAAGCCCCTTGGTCGAGGAAAGTTCGGTCACGTTTATTTAGCTAGAGAAAAGAGGGTTTGCTTCTTTCACTTTCTTTTCATGGATCCTTTTATGTGTTAAGGAAAGAGGAAAATTGAATGATTTTTTCTTATTATTATCTGCTCATAATCTATGCAGTTTCAGAGTTCAATCATTGACATATAATATTATTATCTGTGAATCTAGTACTAGGCTGATTCCATATGTACTTCTGGAACAGAGCAATCATATTGTGGCCCTCAAGGTGCTTTTTAAAAATCAACTGCAGCAGTCTCAAGTTGAACATCAGCTACGTCGCGAAGTGGAAATACAGAGTCACCTGCGCCATCCCAATATATTGAGACTTTATGGTTATTTCTACGATCAGGTATAGAGGCTTATATTGATGCTTCCTTGTGTATGAGTTAATTGAAATGAATTAACATTGGTTTTTCCTGAATACCAATTTTTACAGAAACGTGTTTACCTGATACTGGAGTATGCAGCCAAGGGCGAACTGTACAAGGAATTGCAGAAATGTAAATACTTCAGTGAAAGACGTGCGGCAACTGTGAATTAATCTTTTGGTTTTTCAACCAATTGAGTCTTGTTAGTTTCTAATGCTCAAGGATTTTCTGAAAAAAAGGGACTAATGTGATGTTTGGTACGTATGCTTATGTTATTTGTTGCAGTATGTTGCATCATTAGCTCGGGCGCTCATTTATTGCCATGGAAAGCATGTAATACACCGAGACATCAAACCTGAGAACTTGCTAATTGGTGCACAGGTGATTTCTACTCTATAGGCCGTACTTATTATTTGGGTTTTCTTACATTGAAAATCTATAGTGCTCATCTTGTCAACTGGACTCCTTGCCAGGGTGAACTTAAGATTGCTGATTTTGGATGGTCAGTACACACATTTAACCGTAGACGGACTATGTGTGGCACACTCGATTATCTCCCTCCTGAAATGGGTATGTATGTAGTAAATCATTTGAAACCCATTTTGTGTCCCAAGATGCAACATTTATGGGTACAGGAAACAATAGAGTAAGACAAAAACTGAGTTTCACCCTTATTTTTTAATTTTTTCCTCAGTTGAAAGCGTCGAGCACGATGCTACTGTAGATATTTGGAGCCTTGGTGTGTTGTGCTATGAATTCCTTTACGGAGTCCCTCCTTTTGAGGCCAAGGAACACTCTGACACTTACAGAAGGTAAGTTTCAGCTCGAAGCCTCGAAACAAAGAGAAAGAAATGACATTTTTCGGTTATAGATTCATATGAATGACTTGCCTTACTTCACCTCATCGACAGAATTGTTCAAGTGGATCTAAAGTTCCCTCCTACACCCATAGTTTCATCTGCAGCTAAGGGCCTCATTAGTCAGGTAGGGTACTAGCGTTTGTTGCCCTTATAACTTGCAGTTAACAACGTTTTAAAGCATATCCCTGAGCATCTTAACTTTACTTACAGATGCTTGTGAAGGATTCTTCACAACGCCTGCAACTGCATAAGGTTCTCGAGCACCCATGGATTGTTCAAAATGCGGACCCATCGGGCATCCATAGAGCTTAAAGCTTACCGACAGACGCATCCAAACTTTGTATGAATAACAATATATTGTAACTCATTTGTATGCTTAAAGTACTATGATTTGTTGTTATATGCAACATCTCTCCTCTTATTTGTTTTTGTCATCTGAGTGGCATTAGCCGTTTTGCTGTTTTTTGTGTACAGGAGAATGTGGGCTTAGAAAATAACCCTAAATTCGAACTTTATTCGAACTAAAAATAACCCGAATAAAAAATATTTTTTTAATATAGAATAGAAAATATTCAATTGATCAAGTTGCTTAATGAATTGGGTCATGCTGCAGCCTGCATGCACCTATGTCCATGACACCATTGAGAGAATTTATATTATGATGTGGCGCCTCCTTATTGGACCCATTCGTTGTCACCTTTGCTTATCGATACGCCACGTCAATAGACCCATTTGAGAATACGGCACCAAATGGCGAATGTTTCCTCCAAGCAATACCTGAAATGTTGTCGTTTCGATCAAGACAAACATCAACCACAACGTACAATCCTTAACTTTGATGACAGACTAATAAACGCACGCAAAGATGACAGATGGCATGGCCCCATGATTAGACAATGTTACTTGATTTGTCCGTGACAAAAATTAGCGACCCCAGTGTCACCGTGTACCTGGCTCTCACGTGTATTAAAGTCCTTCCACCTTTCATAATTAAGAACTACTAAAAGGAGATTGTTTCAGAGAAGATCATAGAATCAAAGCTTTGATTTGATAAAATGTCGTCTCCAGGAGAGTAAGATTCTGAGAATTTTCTTTCTGTTTCTTTCCCTCGCATTTTTTTGCTACGTTTCTGTTACAATTTCACAATATTCGAACCTTTATCATCGATTTTTGTTATTATTTCCCACATGATTTCTGAGAATTTCTCGCTAATTAATTCACGCATTTTTTATCATTTAATTTTGTTTTAATGTCCTGGTAAGTGGTAAATTGGAATTCTCTTTTGGTTATCTTGTGTTTGGTTCCCTAGAAAATACAATAGAAGAACAAGATACTGTTTGCTAACATAATTGCCTTTGACAATAGTTTTTTGTACATTGCTTATCTTACGATTACACTCTGAAACTTATACTTCTCTGTTTTTCACATTTTGGTGAAAGTCTAGTTTTGGTTGTAATTTTTTTTATTTACTAGCCAATAATCCTCTGATTGTTTTGATATCAATGTCGTAACTTTTTTATTTACTCCTTTTCAGATTCTACAAATCTCTGCCACCTATCACCAAAGCTTATGGGACTATATGTTTTATGACTACTGTAGCTTCGCATCTAGGATTATATCGAATTGAAACTATTGCATTAATCCATGAATTGGTGTTTTCGGAGTTTCAGGTACTGCCTTGCCTTTGGCTGTTTTGTACCAGTACAAGTGAAATCTAATAAAGCAAGTTTTACCGTGCTATTATGAAGAGTTTTGTTAACTTTTCTTCCAATTGTTTGAAGGATTGTTTATGTATCATGTGTTGCATAGTTTCTTCTTGCTAATAATTAAACTTAACCTATTTCCTTATGTTTTAAGACTTTTTTTGGGGGTGACTGAGTCTTTCCTTTTAGGTGTGGAGGCTTCTTACAAATTTCTTTTTCCTTGGGAACTTCTCTGTAAATTTTGGAATCCGTCTTCTTATGATGTAAGTATTTAGAATAGAAGCTCGTCAAGATTAATGTCCTGAATGTTGTGGATGTGTTGGAATGAATGACAACATATTTATTTCCCCCCTCTTTACTTGTAATAACAGAGTTAGATATGGAGTTCAACTGGAGCAGGGGCCCTTTCAAAGGCGCACTGCAGATTTTCTCTGGATGATGATTTTTGGTGCTCTTTCATTGTTGGTGTGTATTGGCCACACAACTTTTACATTCTATCTTCTACATGTTTTATAATTTGGTGAATAAAGTTATAGAATTTTGTGTTTAGGTATTATCTATGATTCCAATTTTGCGTGGTGCATTTCTTGGGATTTCACTGGTATTCATGCTTGTATACATCTGGAGTAGGGAGTTTCCCAATGCTCAAGTCAATATATATGGACTTGTTGCACTCAAGGTAGGCATAGTTAAATTTCTCTGACACAGTGCCTGAATCATGTCTTAGTATTCTCGCTTATCAAATTTGGGTTCTGCCAGTGTTAATGCCTATATTACTATAACACAGGCCTTTTATCTACCATGGGCAATGCTTGCTTTGGATGTTATTTTCGGTTCCCCTCTTGCTCCCGACCTTATGGGGATCCTTGCTGGGCACTTATACTACTTTTTAACTGTTCTGCATCCTCTTGCCGGAGGAAGAAACATAATAACTACTCCAAAATTCGTGTATCCTTTTATGTTATTTCCCCCCCACAAAAATTGCTATCCTGAATCTTGATACCTATGTTATTTTACAGTTCAAGAGGTTTCAAGCATGAATTTTGCTCGGTTGGTGCTTTTGCCTTTTGCTATTTCCCTTTCCTGTTTTTTTGATCTTCACCTCTGTTGAAAAGAGCAAAAAGCAAAAGCATCAATGAAATGGGGGCTTAGTACAGTAAAATTCCTTGATTCACCTAATGCAGGCATAAAATTGTTGCCCGTGCAAGGCTTGGATATCCAACAAATGTTCGTGTTCCACATGATAGGGCAACTGGTGGAGCATTTACAGGGAGGAGTTATCGGTTGAATGCATCCACTGGTCGAGGCTTTAGCTTAAGAAGATTTTGGTCATCTTGACAACCTAACTAAGGTACGAAAAACAAATATCGTCGTCCCCTTTTTCATTTTCATGCCTATGTGATCGATGAGCACAAAAATGGCAAAAGATTTCTTTAGGTGTTGTATAGCATGTTTTGTTCAAGAGATCTAAATCTCGTGGAACAAGTAGAAATCTGATTTGATTATATATGTTTACCAACACAGTTAAACAAAATATTTAGTTTTTATGTTTTACAATTTTTTGTTGTTATTAGTCAGTAAAAAATAATTTATACTATAATAAACTAATAATTTTATAAATTTTCATATTTTATGAAAAATGATTGGAAAATTTAATGGTATACCCTACTTGTGAAAAACTACATGTGCTTTGGCCTTATCGCGGTCGGTTGGTTCCAAATTGCTTGTGTCTTGACTATTTTTCTTTTAAGGGCGATCTAGATAATTTTTAGGGGTAAAATTTGAACAACATTTTCAAGGAAGTTAAAAGAAGAATTGTATGATTATATTGATTTAAAATTTCATTATTATTAAAGGGACTAGAAGACACTTTTTATTATTTTTAGAGCCATGCATTCTTCAATTTATGTAAAGGCCACTACCGATTCGAGAACAATAATAAACAGAGAAAACAATTGGTGACAAGTATGAACAAATACTTAACAGAGGATAATTTCAATCAACTACTGAGTCGATATAACGAATAAGTTCAAACACTTCTAATCGATGGAAAAAAGGGCAGGATTACAAGTACTTAAGAGTAGGTCTCAGATGCTACGGTGTCGGAATTGGCTAGCTACCGTTTCATTTGTACTCGAATGATGGCACGGGAGGAGCATCAAAGCTCTCCAAAACTTCAGTTTTACTTCCACTACCTGTTAATGATTCCTGCTTCTTTCCACCTCCAAAAAGACCTCCAAACCATGAAGATGAAGAGTCTGATGATGATGGCGACAAAGGTGTGCCCTGTCTCAAGCTGTCAATTGATGTAGGTGATTGGTTAGGCATTTGTCCCATTGGATATCCAGGCATGCCGGTTACATTTGGTGCTGGCTCTTCGATCATGATAGGCATCTGTGGCTGACTGAGGAATTTATTCAACATGATCCCAGCTCCTTCAATCAAAGCAAGCAAAACCCCACCAAACACTGCTGATCTCGAAGCAGCACCGAGTCCTTGACGCATAGAAAGGAACCCTCCTGTGGCAGCACCAGCTATAATCGAGTTCCATGGATCTTCTTTCTGTCTCATGTACACCATGGTGCAATCGAAGGTGGAGAAAAGGCCACCCCAAACAGCAAAGCTACCGCCTACACGAGGGGCATTCATGCGCACAGCTTGTGTTCCTCCGATCAACCGAGCACCACTTGGGGAGTTGTATGTGCCTTTTATGAAGTGGAAGGCTGCACCTCCAACCGCACCCATACCAAAAGCACCACCAATATCATCAAGAATTCGATCAGGGCATGGCTCTCGAGATGTTTCTGGGGTCCCCATGGTTCTCAAAGACGATGTCTTTTCTATTAACTAACCCAAAGTTCCAAACTTACCTGCAAAATTCAGCCGTAAAAAAAAAAAACTGCTCAAATTTCTACCGACAACCAAGAATTATAGCAAAACAACTTACAAACTTGGATTTGTTTAGAGCGATTCAGCAATTGATTGCAACTAATGATATTAATCAACTTCAATGACCTACAAAACCAAGCACAATAAACAGAACGGCATGATAGAATCCATAAACGCGACCCAAGCTAAAAAACAAAGGAACAAAGTAAGAACAGAGTAAAACCCCAGAAAAAGCATCTCTTTTCAACCAAGAAGAATCAGTCTCAACGCTATCCATAAACCATTTGGGAAGATAGAAAGTAAACAACTCTATCGTATACAATAATGAAACTATAGAATTCTTACCTCGATCTTGAGAGGAAAACAGGGATTTCTAACGCGTAAAAGATTCCGGTTATTATTTATGAAACAAGCAGGGAGAAAATGATAAACCCTAAAAGGCCGAACCAGGGGAGGGCAAAGGAACTTTCTTTGGGTATTGGGTTCTCTGGCCCTTCTTTTTATATACAAATGGAGGCCTTCGACTTTGGGCATTACTTGTAGGTCTTCTTCCAGATAATTTATTATAATTTTAATGAATAAAATTCCCTTTTTCGTGAATAAGAATTATTTACAATGCAGTTAATTAAGTTTTTAATTTAATATTATTATTGTAATAATTAAATGATCATAAGTTAAAATGCATCATATATAAAAAAATTCTAATCTAAGACTCATGTTCCCTTTTTTTTTTCGTTATGCAAATTTTTAGAAAATTTTGAGTTCGACTGATCTTTATCCTTTTGAATTTTAAAAATGGTTTGATTTCGATAATGATGCTACAAGTTAATAGTAGGGAAATATTTTAAAAAACATTTTCAATAATAAAAATAGTTTTAATGTTAAAAAATATTGTTAATATTTGACGAAAAATCATTTAAGTAATTTCATTTTTAACATTTTATTTTGGGTTGAAATGATCCATAAAACTACTAGTCAACTAATGTTAGATGGATTAAAATAACATAACAAATCTACATGATAGTACATGCCGTGATAACACTATTATATATATAAATATATTGACTTTACAAAAAGATATGTTAGTCAAAAAATAATTTTATAAAATTTAAAATATAATTTTTTAACGTGTAACTTTTTATGTCATTTCAAATTATTTATCTTCAGTTGATAATTTTTTATAATAAGAATATTTATCCTTTTTAATAGAATAAGAGTGTCCTTTCATGTTTTTATATGATCTTTAAATAAAATAATTAATAAAATTTATGTGTCCAAAGTTCAAATAAATAATTTTAGAAAAATTCACAAAATTACTTCACTATTTCACTTGTAAATAACTATAGAAAAATATTCTTTTCCCTTCCCTTTTAACATGGTTTAGAACAAAATCTCAAATCAAATTACTAGCATTTCAAAAGAGATAATCAAGTCCCATCAAAGTTTCCATTTCCAAACACCTAGCCACCTCTAAAAGTATAAAAAAGATCAACATTAAACTTGAAATACATCTCAGAGAATCCATCAAGATATATTCACAAGCTTATTCTATGAACATTACAGCTCATATGCCAACGAAAAGGATTGCAAATGATAGATTTGAAGTTTGGAAACCAAATTTCGAATTTTCATGCCACCAGAACTTCTCCACCTGAAAGATTAATCATCTTTAAGAAGATTACCTTCAAATATGGACTGCAGGATCCAATGGGGCCTTTTCTTTCTCCTTGCTGCAAACTGAAAGCAGCCAAATCCCCCAGAGTTCTTAGAAAGTTGGTCAATGGAAATTGTCACTTTTCAATTTTCTAGCTTTTAATGAACATCAAAGAAAAGGTGCAGCTTACCTTGTGGAGTTGAAATTTTAGAACTCTTCAATACATGTAACCTCTTCGCAGTAGAAACAAACATGCTGCCAAATATATGAATTCCAGGATCAAAATTATTAAGAATTCAATTTGATTCATGTTTTGTATTTTTGCAGTTGAATAACAGATGAAGGATGTTGTAATCTAAGACATTGTCTAAAAGAAAAATGCTTACTGCCATGGGACATCTCCAACTAGCACCCTGTCTCCTTCATCATCTTCATAAATTAGAGTGTATTCCCCACTTCCAGCTAATGAACCTGCATCTGCTTTGGCTAATTCCTTGAACTCGCTTTCGTTTTGGGTGGCCGATGGATCTCTTTGAGCTTAAGATATAATTGTAAACAAACCAGTCAACTTAAGCTAACATAAACTAAGGTGTTGACCGTTGAGAAAAGGTAAGCAAAATAACTATGGTGGAATGAATATTTAGTATTATCTGGTTTATGGACCAACCTGCAAGCAAACCACTGAACAGTTCATCTATAGCAAGTGAGAGATCCTCATAGCTGTTATAGGCACTGAGATTTATTTTCCTTCCAATAGGGATTCCTTCCATGTTGATCTTTACAAATAACTGAGTTTTGGGATTTTCTGGTTTGACTCCAGTGTCCTTATTGTCGTTTGATGATTCAGAAGCTGGCTTGGACAAGCTGTTGCTTGCAAGATTTTTCCGGAACGATCGAACTGGAGGCCACCCGACAACCGGGGAATATGCAATCCTGCTCATTTTGAGGCTGCACGAAGAGCAGATAAGAAATATGATGTAACAGAAAGAAAGGGAAATCAAACATTTGTTGAACTCAAAACAAGCCACTGAAACACCTTTCCCATCCAAGACATGCTTGAATCAAAACATGCTGAGCCCCTTGAATAAACCCTTGTTTAAATTTTAACAAATAAAAGAATCTTTTATAGTCTATCATTCAAGCTAAGTATCAAAAGTTTCAGAAATAACAACCTTTTATTTGAGGTATTGTTCGTCGAGGCGTCTGGATCAGCAGTAGAAAGAGTACAACATGCTTTCCTATCAGTAAACTGAACTTCTCCCACTGTCATCTTAGAATTGCATGGCTGCTTAAAGTCCTCAGCCATGCCAGCAAGCTTCTTGGAGACCGGTAAGCTTTGGAAAAATGAAGCCTTTGAATGTTGTGGTTCCATCTTGGCGTCTTTCGGGAAACCAGAATATATTGTAGAGCCTGAGGACCATGGAGTTGCAGTACTATGCACTTTATCACCTCCTTTCTCTCCTATTCTTGGCTCAGCTGTTGTGTGATGGAAAGCTCTCTTTGTTCCATGAGTTGTATTGCTGTTGTAGCCATGGACTTCCCCTGGAGGACCAAGCCTCAGCTCCAACTTCGTGTCCTCTGAGACTTTATGATTTACTACCCATTCTTTGTTCATAGTATTTAGAGTTAGAAACTGAGGATACTCCTCCATCTTATCAGACGCCATAACACAGGAAATACGAAAGATAATCCTAGCTGGTTTTATGTATCTTGGTTCTTAGACAATAGGCTTGGTTTAATGAAGACAAACTGCAGAGAAAATTACTACTTCAATCAAGAAACTACTTGGAATTCATGTGGATCATAAGAGAACTGCAGGAAAAACAAAATACTGAAAACCGTTTGTAGGATTAGATAAGCCTACTTGAGTGTACCTAGAGGCTAACCAACCACAACCCAAAAATCTAAGTGCTTCACCAGCCTATATGTATGAATTTTGCTGCATTTTCATGGAAAAAGGTGATATATGGCAATAAAACTTGGTGATATATGGCAAGCTTAATGGGGAAATATAGGTAAGTGACTCGTTTAACTTCTTTCAAGTTTGTTCTCCTAGTTTCCTCCTCAGACTTAGTTTAGGACAGACAAAGGGAAACTGCAGACAGAACAGCTTGCTCATAATACTGATTCATGATCTAGACAAGACAACATTATTCTCTCTTCTTGTTTGTCAAGAGCCTAATGCTAACTTAGACTCTTATGATGCCTTATCTTAGGCTTTTAAGCAGATGGACTTTATATATGATAAGGACAGCATTCATTTGTACATTTGATTAAATACATATCATGTAATGTATTCTCCTCTGCTGTATTAAGCTGATACAATCTTACATATATGTATAAGAGGAAATAGAACTTGTTAAACACAAGGAAAAGTCACATATATATACAGACCACATTTATAATCATCCCAAAGAAGAGAGGAAATGAACCGTGTACTGTATTTCACGACGGTTCCGTGTAATAGTACAAGTAAACGCAGTCAACTCTTTCAATGTGTACAAAACAAGGAAATATTTTCCAACATTGTTGAACTGAGAAACTAGAATCCTGGTAAGGTCTTGATTTAAAAGAGAACTCAAAAAGTAATAATTACATGTATTTTACAATTCCTTGGGGTTTTGTCATTATTATATTGTTGACTCATAAACCTCTTTCAAGCATGCTTTCTGCAATCCGCGTTTAATGGATGGGTGGAGACGCCTACCTTTTCTTTGATGGGTCTAGCATTTTGGGACAATGAAGTTATTTTCAAGTTACCATGTATCATAGGATTCGAATCGAAACCCAATTACGGTATAATGGGTGATATTGAAGTAAATTGCAGTGAATATCGATATCGTGGTAAACCGAAACCACAAAATGAAAGTTGTAACACCATGTTGCAGTCACTATTTAAATGATGGTATATGTAAATTTTTATTCTTTTCAGAGTAGGCAATAGAAATGATCAATGAACATTGAGGGAAAAGAAGAAAGAAGAAAACAAAGTTAAAAGTCTTGGCCATCATTATTGTTTGCAGAACAACTAACCCTTTTGAGCTCACCATCTGTAAATGGTGGTGGAGCCATAATATCCCACTTATGAAGATATGATCCATCACTGCCTGACCTGATAATTCCCAACTTCACTTTAAGAGGAGCCTTTTTAGACCTTTTCTTTTTGCCCTTTCATTTCTCCCTTTACTTCTTTGATCTTTAGTTATGATTACAAGTTTGCCAGCAGCCAACCAAATCCCTTCCCCTTAGTTCATAATTACAACTACACCAACTTCAAATATGATTGAATTCGTTGAGTTTTCGAACCTGTAAAATCGATCGAATCTGCTATGTTAATCATCTTCTACTATGATTCTGAGGAGGAAAATTTGTTTGGTGTTTTTATAAAAAGAGGTTTGATTTGCCAAAGGAAAGTTGTTTGTTTACTTATGAATGATGGTTTAGCAGATACTTATAAGACAAACACAGTGCAAAAGTTCTTTTTTGATACAGCTTTTAAATGTTGATTGGATGTATAGACATATTATGCAAACTTGGCCCCAGAAAATACACCAACAATACTAGAATCAAGTGAGTGGATTGTTTTCTTTTTCCCAACAACCAAAGCCCCAATGACTTCCCATGTTCAAAAACCCTCAACTTAGATGGAGCAAACTTGAATAGTTGAATCTGTCAGACCACCATTGCAAACTGAACCCTCCATTTCATTTCAACTTCCAAGTGCGGGGAAGACCATGACCTAACCTTCCTCCAAATAGACCCTAAATGTGGAACTTGAAAGCAAGCCACTAACACGGTCAACTTTCCATAAAGTTAGACATGCAGTCGCCATGTGGATGTGTGTGTTCCTGCCAACCCACCGCGTAATGGAAAGGAGTTAGGGCGGGCGCCGGGGAAGCAACTTGATCGAAAAGAAATAGAGCATATAAGTTGGCAGCTTATTATTTATAGATAGGCATCATTTACAATATAAAACCTTGTTTCTTCAATGGTACTGAACTGGTTCTAGTGAAGGTCAGTGTTAGTATTTCTACTTTCTAACATCCGGCTCACAGGGAACCCTCATGCAGTGTAAGCCACTGCAGCCTGTCTCACCATCTGAATAAACCAGACAATTCGCTCAATTACAAGTTATAAACATGCCAGTACTGGAAGTAAATATCGAGCTTCTTCCTCAAGATTGCATGCTCTTGCTTGATTTGTTGAACATTCCTAATGCATGTATATAAAAGAAAAGGTTTTGAAAGTTTAATTCAGAATAGCCATAAGTTTAGCTCGGGTAGGCAATGTACTAATCCGTATGTATACGAGGAAAGTAGAGAAAAAGAAGAAATTTTACATACCCTTCAGCATTTTTTATTGGATTGGGCCGGACTGGATAAGTCTAGTGTACAAATTCCTCACGGGCCGATTATCTGATAACGGCGACAGAGTTTTGTAGGAGAGGGAGAGGGAGAGAGAGAGTGACGAAAAATGCTTTCGCGAGCGAAAATTGCCGCGATGTGGGGGATGATGATTAATGACGCGATGACAGGATTGTATTTTCATCAATTCATTCATGAAAAATACTAGAAAGACGAAAATGGAAGGCGAAGTTGAGAGGCGACGGTTTGAATAGATTCTAGAGCTCGACGACGAGGAGTTACAGGTCGAAAAGAAGTCGACAGTCTTCTTGAATCGTCCGATGATGATCGTGAGACTACATAACTTCCGTAACCATATGGAAATGTCTATTTATTCCACCATTTGATTCGTTGTTAATCGTTGCGCTTAGAATTTGTCGTCGATTATTCTGATGTTCTACTGGTTTGTTAACTTTGTTGTTCGTATTGTAGTGGCGGTGGTTCCATGATGATTTTACCTTCGATACCTATTTGACTTCCTTACATTCATATCTTGTCGGTAATAATATGATCTCTATTACTAGTATTTAACGCAATAAAGCTTTAGTTCAGTCTGATCTAAACAGTTTGAGATTTACTTGATAAATACATATGACAGAAGTTGATGACAGGCGCCACAGATCTGTCTTTTGGGAAGGTGGTGTCATCCTGAACCTCCCATTGTTCTTTCTTGAAGGTATTTACTCCTTTGCCGTTTGTTTTTATTCTTACTGCTTGCCATTGTTTTTGATAAATTATGGTTCTAGTATAAAAAAAATTATATTAGAAATATAAGCACAAAACTGCAAAATTATAAGAGTTTAGGAATGAATAATTAAATTATCAATAGAAAATATAATATGTATAATATAGGAAAACTTGAAATTTCAAGTTGGATATGCAAGAGAAGTTACGTGTTTGACGTTGATTAGTTAAAAATCTCTGTCTCAGACTCTGGAACGAGAAGAGTAATAAAAAAAATTATAATATTTTATGATTATTAGATATTTAGCATTTTTGATTAATTTATTATTTGAATCACATGTTCCATATTCTCCTATATGTTTTCATATATATATGTATATTATTTCTTCACTTCTCTTTATCACCCGCTAGAGGATGGTACAGTAAACGTGGTTACTCGTGGCCAGCAGCGGTTTGGTTTGAGACATCGTTGGATTGATGCAGGAGCAGTAAGAATAATCTTTTTTTCTTTTTCCGAGTCTTCTGAAAATGTCCTTATCATTAGCCAGCTATATGACATAATGACAGATTGCTGATTTCGTGTTATTTCTCATTCTTTTAAGTCTTCTACATGCTCCTTTGCAAGCATCTTGTTCACTTTAAAGATTTTGGTACTTAACGATTCATAAAAAACATTGTTCTCAAATCTCAACAATGTTGAATTGCAGATATGTGGAAACAACTAGTAGGGATGCCAGACATGGATGGTTTCGTGAGGCAGCCTGATCTTTTATCTTTTTATATTGCAAGTAAAATTCCCGTCTCTGAACCTACAAGGCAGAAGCTTCTGGAAATTGATGGCATTTCATGTAGACTGCGCCATGAAATTGAGTTACTTGAAAGACTCGACTGTGTTCAATGTAAGATCTGTCAGGTGCTGCTTTTGCTCATGGCAGATGATTTCATACTTCCTCACGTTCTTGACGGGCAAACATGCAATACAATGGGTTATGTCTTTACCAATTTTCATTTGATATGTTGGTAATGTCTAGGTGATGGTCCCCTGTGTGCTTAGGTAACGACTTTCCGTAAAGCATATGCCCTAGCACTCAGAAGCCATCCTACTGAAGAGTACAGCTGGTTTTCTGGGATTGTCTTAAACTCTCTGTTTCTTGAATGCCTGGATGAAGCCAATCATGTTGCAAGACTGGATAGTTGACACATTTTCATCACATATTAGATTTGTCATATATTTTGCTTTGGGGTTTATCAGAATGTTGAAATTTCCAATGTTGTAGGTGGCGAAATCAATCTTCTAGTATATCTTTGATTGTTAACCAGTAACATCTAGTATGATCTGATAAACCTGATTATTGCTTTCCTCAGGTATGCATGGACAATCACAAACTGTTCGTCTTGTGAAACCCTAAAGAGTTGAGAAGCTGAAATGTGTTGTCGACTCAAGTACGACAAGACTCCATGCCAGCCATTTCCGGCGTGAGCATTGCATTTATTTGGCCTAATTTTGAAAATTTCCTATTGATTAAATTTTAAACTGGTCTCAATCTCTTTCACCAAATTTCATATTAACATAGGTTTGAGGTTTTCACCTTATTTTTATGGGGCAAATTTTGACAATGTAGGCATCTTATGGACCAATAAATGGGCTGACCATTTAAAAGAACCAAATGTTACTTAGAATATCAGAATGACCAAATACGATCCACATCAAATAGATTTCGCTCAAATAGCAACTCTCCAGCCTTCTTTCCCCACCCAGATACTCAACTGATGTTGAAAATCTTAATACTCTCCAAGTCCTGGAAGTAACATCAGATGCTTGTCTCAAATGAACTCTATGAAAAGAAATTGCAAATTCCAGGAATCCTGACAGATAAACTGGGGAAGGGGATGATAGAGACAGGTACCCGGAAATGAGAAACTATCAGTCGAGCCAAAACACTTACCAAGAGAGCAAAACGCAGGTCATGATACCATCAGGCAAAATCAGATGCTGCCGAGTATTTAATCAGGTACGCCTCATTAAAGATGATTTAATGGATTTCTGAAAAAAGACATTGTATGCTTACCACATTAGAGGCAAGGAAAACAGTGTGCTGAGACATTCAGACGAATCGACCTGAAGTTGTACCTGAAAATATATGAAAAAATATAGCAAATGAGCAATGTGCACCAAAAAGCAGAAACAGGAAAGAGCTGCAACTAAGTATCAAGTTATCCAGTGAAAGCTCCTTGGTCCTTACCAAATCATAAATCAGGTGGTATCAAGGCCTCTGCTGCATCTCTGATTTTGAGATACTGACCTCTGTTAATAACAAAAGAAATCTGATAGGCTCACATATGGAGCCTTAGACAAATAATTACCTCAGAACAGCATATCATGTCAATACTTGAAAATACAGCATTAAGCAAGCAAAGGATCAAATTGTTAGCTAATTAGTAGATACAAATGGTATTATCAGACTATATCAGCAACCAGGCATTCAAACTGGGAGCATCAAATATCATAAGCTAAATTATTCAAATGCTTATCTGTTAAGATGGATCATGCACTGTATTTAGCTTTAGAATACATGCACCAACTGCAGCACAGAAGTTAAATAATAATGATAACCCGATACATATGCCGCTTCAAAATATACAAAGTAATATTCTTTCCTTAGGGGTCAAATCAGACATCCTAGAAGTAGAAGGGTGAAGGATCAAAACAATCCTCTAGTCCAGACCAGACCTAGACATAGTACACATAGGAAGACACAAAACATCTCTGAGTCCAGTCAAAACTCATCATTGTATGTTTTTCAAACCCAACCAAAAATTAAAGCTTAAACCTCTGCACTTGCCTTCAACCAGTAAATTATTATATCCAAGCTATACAAGGTGACAATGTCTGTGCATGTAACAGAAGCTTTGATTTGAATGAATGACAGTGCACAGGTGTTAGTAGATGCTAGATTATGGTGACAATAAAGTAGAATTTTGCATACATCAACTCCCAAATGCTTCAACCAATCAATCTCGATAAAGAGTTTAATCCCCTGAAAGTGAAGCAGTAGAGTCAACTCTTTCCATACACATGCACCCTTTAGGTAGAATGACTGGCATCTGAAGGAAACTTTTGGCAGTTCATGAAACAGTTCGACCATAACATATTGATGCAATATAGAGATTCTTTGCCCATTTCTCCTGGTAAAAAAAAACAATATATAAGCATTTAAACTTAGGAAAAAGGGAAAGCAGATACAGAAAAGTCAAATGAAACACCTTCACATGAGTACTTGGGAAAGCTGAAGTTCGAAGGGTCTCCTGAGTTTCATCTGCAGGTTTTCTTCTTGGAACACTAAGGGCAAAAGCAGCTTGATCCAAATTTGCAGTAGTTGACGTGATGCGGTAGCCATTATCCCACCTCCGGTGAATACCTTCACCAGGATAGAGAAAATCTAATTCCACAACCTGCAAGTGCACCAAAATAAGGATATTGTCAGGCCATGAGCATTTCATTTGCCACAATGGAGTGCCATGGAATAGGTATTCTTGATATCCAATAAAAACCTGGTCAGAAAATGGGGCCCCACGCGACATAACAATTGCCCATCTGCTTCCAGCAGTGGCCATGGCAGTCACATAAAAGCCCTCCCTCCATTTTTTGTTGATCCACTTAAAGGGAAATGAATCACTAACTTTGTAGGATTGCTGCAAATACTGAGTCCCTACATTCAATAATGCAATAGAAATAACCAATATGCATATTTGCATAAATATAGAAAATGTTGTAATTCTTATTAGATATTTGAGGGATTGTTAAACCAACCCTTAGACATTACAACTAAAGAACACCCATTGTTAGCTCCTGCAATTGCATTGATGTAGTAATTCTTTTCCCACTGCTCCATAATCCATTCCTTCAGAAAGCAACAACATTGGTAGATTAATGTTCGTGCTATGAAAAATTAAGGTCAATTTACAACAATTTTTGACATACATAACTAAGCACAAAAATCAATTAGTATAGAACATGAAATATGCAGGGAAACACAAGCAACCTTGTGAAGAAAGTGTGGAGAGAGTTCATAAACTTGAGCAGTGAAGCCAGTTCCAGCATCCATAATAAGAGCCCAAAGGTTTGAACAAGAAGCCACACTGCTGATAAATAACCCGTCTTCATTTCCTTTCTCAATATGCTGGGGAAGCCTCACATCTGCTACATTATAATGGTATCTAAGACAGGAGAGAGACATTAGCAACATCTATTCCCAGTGTCCCACTCATAAACTTGTAAAGCTTGATGATGATTTTAATGTAGGGTTTGTCTTTGGTACACTGACACTCTCAGTGGAGTTTTTCACCTCCGCAAGATCAGTTAAAAAAACTGCCACATTCCCCATTTCTTTTTAACATTTACTTGTTTACCTTTTTTTAATATACACTAAGGGTAGGTGTCATCTTTTTCACACTACTTGTGGACTCCAAATACTCCGCTGGCAAGGTCAGTAAATCAAATAATTTTCCTTTTAAGATAGATACCTTTGTTTCATAGGCCTACGGGCATTATACACACTAATCCATTGTGTTGCAGGCATTCCCATTCGAACCTTCTTCTTCGGCTGTTCATCCCCTTCCTCCTCCATCATTAACCGCCCTCTCTTTCGTCCTACTTGATACATAAGCTTCAAGACAAAATGTATATGTTAAAGGAATTCCAACAAGGCAAAAACTTAGACACTTTTCTCTCAATGACAAGTCAACAAAATAATGCAGATGAAAGAAGACAAAAGTACCTTCTGAGCACCATCAGTATTGATTGGTCTATTATCTGGGTTTGGACCAACAATTCCATCAAAAAGAGACAAATATTTTGCATAATTTGGTTCCTCGTCATACTTCAAATTCACCACATGCTCAACAAACTGTCTAAAAGGTGCAGGGCAAAAGCAACACAAGGTTTCCGGGGAAGTAGCCATCTTCTTCTTACAAACAAGAAATCCCTTGTTTTCACCCTAAAATAACCAACTTGCATCACTAAGGTGACAGATGATAAATGTCAAAATATTGAAATATATATATATATATCAGGTATGAGGTAACAGAAACCTGATATCCTTGCCAGGGTAACCGACCACGTAGGAGAAAAATAAGGGTGTAAGCAAGAGACTCAAGATCATCTCTCCTGCTACCAGTTCTACCAAGATGAGCATGCACACTAGCATACCGAACGGTTCCCCTGCAGTACAATAAAAATCAATTGACTGCTAAATGCTAATTATTAAAAAAAAAAGGCACTGCCAAGCTTATAGATAGATATGGAAATCAAACATATGCACCATAAAAAATGAAAAGCGAAGCATGTAGATGCAGTTTCCCATAAAAACATTAAATTTTACCTGAAAATATAAGGCGTTGATCATATTCAACATGTTGACCACTTGAACTATCCCGCCACCTAGTTGCTGTTAAGTAAAACAAACTCATCAGATATGATTTTGATCTGATATAAAACAAGCTTGGGGGGAGCAACAACTTACCTAATCCTAGGTCAACAAGGAAAAGTTTTTTCTCATCTACTGTTCCTGGAGTACCAAGCAAGAAATTCTCAGGTTTCACATCCCCATGCACATATCTGCAAAAGATAAAATCAACAAAATTACAGCAACAAATGTGTTCCAATTACCAAAAATCAAAGACTGTAGTAGTAAGAATCATAATTCATCAACCCAGAAGTCAAAGCCAATGATAGAAACCTTGATTCAACATTATCAATCCAAGAGCATCGTGTTTCTTAACAAGATAAATCTTCTTGCTATATCTAAAAAAAACAAATAACATGAAAAATAGAAAAAAGAATCACCCTCTAGAGTGCATTTTCTCTAAAATTGAGATGGCCTCAATGGCAATACATGCAACCATTTCAATAGACATCCTGGAAGTTGAATAAAAAACTATATTAAATGGTAAACCTGTGAATAAATTAAGCAAAATCAACCATTTAATTCGGAAGGAACATACGTGTGTGAATTGTTATTCCAAACATCCCATAAGCTAGGTCCAAGCATATCCATAACCTGTAAAAAACATTGGAAAATCTTACTCATACAGTAAAACTTGATACACATATATCACAGAACTTGGAGACTGCATTAAAGCAAAACACATACCATAACATAGTAGTCACCTTGTCAACCCTTGTAATGAACCCGAGGCACACCATGGCTACCACCAAGTGAGCTGTAGGGAAATTTTTTTGAAAGCCAAAGTTACAATCACAAATGACATACAAACCTGATTAATGAGGCTATGGTACAAATAAGAACCATTAAACAATGAGACAGTAGGAATCTCACTTGTAAACTTGCCACTCATATGGTGGCCCATAATTACATCCTTTACTGCTTCTATGCTCAAATTTTAAGGCTACCTAGAGTTCAAACAAAACAAATTTAGCACATAGTCACTCATATGGTGGCCCATAATTACATTCTTTGCTGCTTCTATTTTCAGAGTATATGATGAAACTGGTTATTAAGTAATTGATACCTCTAAAGCTCCTAGACCAGTACCAATTCTTCTCCCAACGTACACTTGCCCAAAGCCTCCTTTCCCGAGTTTTCTTTCTACTCTATACATAGGAGAACCACCTACCTGAACCTGTCACAGCAAAAAAAAAATAATACATTCTTCAAACTAATATAACAATAATAGAAATTAAAATTCCATTCTTGACATTATCTGGTCTTTCCTCACATCATTACTTATGTTAAATAAACATAATACTAGGACTAGGCTTACATGCTAATGTCAAGGAAGTTAAAAGTTACAACAAATTTAACAGTCTAAACTCTGAAGTACGCCAAAACCAAAATCGCACTAAAAATTTTCAGAGAAAACTTTTAACATAGAAGTGGTAAATCTTCGACCCAAAACTCTTCTCTCTTCTGAAAAGAAGGAAGAACAATAAACTCCAAAAATAGAAACATTACCAAGAAGGATCTCAAGAACTTTAAAAAAGTACCTTTTCGGGAAGCGGGGCTGTACTTCCTTCATCTTCCGCTCCATGGCCCTTATCGCCACTGCCGTACTCGTCCATGTTCTATTCTGTAACCTCTTCTCTCAAACCCCCCAAGCGCTTTAATATACTCGTTTTACTTTCTTCCAAGAGGCGTAACACCGTTCACGGTATTACTATGTTCTTTTCGTTGTTGTTAAGCTTGTTATCACAATCTTCTGCAACGATCGCGTTTTTCTGTTTACCAATCGGGAAGCGAACAGTAAACTTGTTCTTGCTGGTGTTGGTATCAGGTTGCGGGATGATACCGATCGGATTTGAATCGGGTTAGGGTTGATGGAGGCCCGATATCTGCGAGCGCAGGTACGCAGTTCAGGCATCTTAGCCTCCTAGGGATTATGTTTTCCCATAAAGTGAACTAGGAAGTAGCTTGGTGAAGATCCGCGTAGATTCAAGAATCATCGTTCCACTAATTTTGATTTCTTGCTTTGAGAAACAGGATTAAACCCAGAAACAAAAACAACAAATAGAATAAAATAAAGAGATTTAATTTTAGTTTCCAACAGATAGAGGATGAAATCAGGGTTACGGAAATGGGAAATTTTGGCGATCAGTGTAGTAAGGGAATTTTAGTTGATTTAAAAAATAAATATTAGATACACAAATTGAATACTCAGATATTTAGTTATTTAAAAATATTATTTAATTTATTTTTTTAATTTTAAGTATTGTGTTTGTAAAAATTTTAATTTTTAAAATATTTTAATATGATAAACATTATATTATTAAAATAACAAGAATAATATTTATAAAATATTAAATATCCAGATTATTGGATAATATAAAATATAAAATTTTATAGTTTATATCAGTTCTAAAAAATTTAAAATTAAATCAAATATTTAATTTAAAAATAATATCTAATAAATAAATTTATTTAGAGAATCGTACCGTAATATAATCTTAAAATATAATTCTAAATTTTAAAGAAAAATATATAATTTTTTGTATTAAAATATAATTCTAAATTTAAATTTAATTTTTTTTAGTATTTATTTACTTTTCCCCCGAGAGATAAGTAACAAGTAGATCCTATGTAAACATAAAATCTAAGGAAAATATCTACAGCAGAATATTCCAGTTGCTATGCTTATCAACAAATTCTCAAACCTACGTGGGAACAAAAATGGGCTTAACCTTGTCAATTTGGGCCTGGTAGATTAATACTCCAATTATATGGTGATGAGGTTTTGATTTTGAATTTTGTGTCGAATTATTCATATAAATTATTTATTCTACTTTAATTTTTGTTATGGACCTTTATTAATAGGACTATAAAAATTAAAAAAATATATAGTATTATTTGTAATTATATTTATAATTTTTTATGTTAATTTAAAATTTGGGAAATGTAATTAATAGGGTTGGTCTAAAATATAAACAATCTGAAATCATTTATATAAATTTTGAATTTCACATCTTATGTATATAAATTTTTTTATTAAAAAATTATCTATTAAAATTAATGTACGATACAAATCAATTTAAATTAATTAGAATAAAGCTTTGAAAAAAAAGAGGATAATAAAAAATTTTAGATATACCTAAGAGTGTAAACGAACCGAGCTTGTACGGACAAGGATATGTCCGTGTTCGTTTATTTATTTTTGAAGGTGTTCAAACTTTGTTCGTGTTCATTTAAATTTTTAATGGTATGTTCGAGCTTGGTTCGTTTATTTTTTATCGTGTTTGAGCTCGGTTCGTTTAATGTTGACGAATATGTTCGTTTAATGTTCACGAACGTATTCGTTTATATGTTCGATAATTTGTTCATTTATATTCATCAACTTGTCTATTTAGCGTTCACGAACATGTTCGTTTTGTGTTCTTAAACATGTTTGTTTAGCGTTCACAAACGTATCAGTTTAACGTTCGTGAACATGCTCGTTTATATACTTTGGATTTAGGGTTATTAAAGAAAATAAACGAACATAAACGAGCTTATAAACGAACCTATAAACGAGCTTATAAACAAACATAAACGAGTTTGTTCGTGAACATAAACGAGCCGAACGCACTTATATTCTTGTTCGTTCATTTATTAATCGAATATAAAATATCTGTTCATACTCGTTTATTTAACTCAATAAACGAACATTATACAAACGGTTCACGAGCAGCTCGTTGAACACCCTATTCATTTACACCCTAGATATACCATTTATATGGACCGGGTCTAAAATAGGGACCGGGTCTAAGTCAGGCTTAGTTGGCGCAACATCACACGTGTGATAGACTCCACTTTATGTGTTCAAATCGTGAATAATGGACCGACCTTTCTGAAAATACTTTGAATTCTTTTGGTCACTTGATTGGACCATTCCTTTCAATCTTCAAGATTCATGACAATGACATTAATTAAGCTCACTAATTGGGCTTTTTCTCCTTTTAGTAGAAACCCTAAGAATGAACCTATCCCTTTCATGCAGAAACCCTAAGAAAGAAAAATCCACCATTAAAAGATGATGTAAAGTATCCGTAAGGGTTGTGTTTATGTTACAAACATTGTTGATAAAACTGCCATGTCACCCGCAATTGGACCGATCACGAACATAATAATCCCACGTTATAATCTGAGTGGACCCTTTTGCCCCAGAAATTTGTTGGTCACAAAACATATAAAATCTATTAGGAAGTGGGATACGGGACGGGATCACCCTTATTGGAGGAGAGATTATTAGGTGAATCTTGTTCATCACGTTATCTATAGTTCAAGTAATCAGTATCGTTGGTCTTTAAATAACCACCTAATAACTATTCATCCACTAAATTCATGTAGGAAAGAGGTGATGATTCACTTGGAAAAAAATAAGATCAATGGTCTTGATTAATTGAGACCATAGATGATGTGATGAACATGGTTCACCTAATAATTTTTCTTATTGGAGGGATACGGGTCGGCCACGTCATGCATGCTTCATTCCACGTTTAGGATAAATTATATCATGAATCCTTTTCATCACGGATTTATTCATCTCATATTTTTTAAGGTTAATTAATACCTCTTTTCTATTTGTAGTAGGTGAGTGGGTTGTTTTCAGGTGGTTATAATTAAAGATGAACGAACCTAATTATATGGATCACGGATAACGTGGTGAACATAGTCCATGATATAATTTTTTCTCGTTTAGGGATAAAAATAATTAATTATAATAATATAAAGTACCAAATGAAAGCACTAAATCTAATTTAGGATTTTAATGCAGTTTATAACTCGCTAGCAGGAATGGACCTAGAAAGATATCGGATACAGTCAGATTCCCTAAAAATTTCTAATTTTTTTATATTTTATTTATATTTTACACTTTTTATTGATGATCTAATTATACATCCTTAAATTTCAATAGTTTTATAATTTTATTTTTTTAATATATTCTTTATAATTTACTCCCTTATATAAAATTATGAATTCATCTCCGTCTGGCATAAATCAAAGTTTTGTTATTTTACGAAGAGAATATTGAACTGACTGATGCATATTTGATTTCATATCCCACTTCTAAACCACAATACCAAAATATTTATTTTAGTATAATATCATTAGATAATTTCTAGATACCCAATACGCAGTGGAGAGTCCACTAGGAAGACCAATGTTTTTGTGTATATATATTTTATCTATTTTAATTAATCATTAAAATCATGGACTACTCGTGCCCCTCATGTTCATCCATTCATATGGTGGGATTCGTCACACATTCATTTATCAATAAAATAAATTACATTAGTGATCGTATTTCTTTGATATTTCATTATTTTGTACACAACGAATATATAATTAAATATAATACAAAAAAGTACGAGCCCTTTAATTTAAGTGGTTAAAAGAATGATTGTTATTTTTAGAAGTCACGAGTTTGAGCACCAACGATGCCAACAGAGTGATTGAGTAATTAATCTCAAAAGGTAGAGATTATTTTTTAGAACAGATATTAATATAATCACTGTTACATATTCTTCAATCTCATCCCATTTCAAGCAAAAGTATGTTGGAACAATTAATTTATATAAAAAATTAAATTAAAAATATTATGATGAGCATAGAAGAACGGAGACAGTAAAGAAAGTAGAGCATGCCTGGTGCATGAAAAAGACAACACACTGTATATTCCTTCGAGAAAGAAATGGTGCCGGTGGGGTCTCCCATTAAACAGAGAGAGTCTGGTAAGAGAAAGACCACTGCCTTACTGTGTAACCTCAATACACCCCTCTTCTTCCTCTGGCTCCTTTGCCCACTTTTACTCTCTAGAAAGGTTATGTCCTTTTCTTCCTTTTGTGATAGAGGGAGGGTGGAGAATCCAAGACAATGATGTCAACAGTCAGTCCAAACAAAAGGGGTTGAAAAAAGTCTGCTTTAACGTTACCTCATCATTTCATTCTCTATTCCCTTACCTTACTTTCTGCAGTTCTCGTCACTCTTACAGGAACAGCTTTCGATCCAAAACCAGTTGCATGATTATATGAAACCAAAGTAAAGGAAGCAGTCAAGCGCTGCTTCATACTGTTGTAGGCTCGTAAACCGGTTTGCATGGCTGATTAAGCACCTAATAAGAATGTTCTAGTCTTGTTCGTTATTAGCTCTGAGTTCCATTTAGTACATCAAATCCCAGTTGTAATAATCTTTCTAGTTGATCAAAGCTAATTCATGATACTGTTATTTACTTTAATTACCCTCACTCCAAGAAAGGGTGGATTATTGCCAATAATAACCCACTAAACATGACTGGAAAACATGTTTTTACTTTCATCAAACATCAAAATTACAAAGGCGGGTTAGTCTGTTCACCAAAGCTTAGGGTTAAATAATTCAGTTTCAGTCAAAAAGACCATGTTGTTGGTAATATCCGACAGACAAAATCGGAGCCTTTTTTGTGTTCACTTTCAACCGTTTGATGTTTCAAAGGCAAAGTAAAGTTGCAATCTTGTAATTATTTGTTAATTCAATGTCCGTTTCTCCTCCATTACCATCTATTTATACACTCAACCGCTCACCCTACCATTTTCACTTTCAGTAGTCACCAAGAGAAAAAGACCAAATATTTACCCTTTCCTGATATCTTCTTCTCTGCCACAGAGTTGATTTGATATTTGAAATTTACAGTAATCTAATGATTACACTTAGGTACCTTCATAGATATTTCACCCATATTTCATTTGATTTTTGCTTGAAAATCAGTATCTTAGTGTGTGTGTGTGTGTATATATATATATATATATATATATATATATGTATATTCATGTAGAAGCTTTTGTTAATTCCTGTATGTATTGACTTGTTCTTATTTGCCTTTTCAAGCAGCTTGGGATCCCTGGAATTATATCAAAGATCAACTACGATATCATCAAACTAAAGATGGCAAAGAAAGGAGTTCAAGCACGTCCCGTGGTTGTAGTGTTTTTCATGTTCATGTTGTTTTTCAGTTTTGTCGTGTCTGATAATGCTGGAGAACTCGAGCTTCTTTTGTCTTTCAAGTCGTCAATCCAAGACCCTTCTGGTTTCCTCTCGAACTGGGATTCATCTGCCACTTGTTGTCAGTGGCACGGTGTCACCTGCAATAATCTTTCTCATGTCGATAAACTTGATCTTTCTGCAAAAAACTTGTCTGGGAAATTAGTTTCCTCGTCGATTTTCAATTTGCCTTTTATCCAAACTTTAAATCTCTCCAACAATCAGTTTTATGGTGAAATTCCCAAGGATGTATTTTCTTCATCTTCTTCATCGCTTCGGTATCTCAACCTCAGTAACAATAATTTCACAGGTCAAATACCAAAAGGTTCAATTCCCGGCCTCGAGGTATTGGATCTTTCAAACAACATGCTTTCCGGAGAAATCCCACCAGAAATCGGAATGTTTTACAGTCTAAAATATCTTGATCTTGGTGGGAATGTTTTGGTCGGGAAAATTCCAATCTCGATATCAAACATCACTAGTTTGCAGTTCTTGACTTTGGCTTCAAACCAATTGATTGGCTCCATTCCACATGAACTAGGCAAAATGAAGAACTTGAAGTGGATATACGTCGGCTACAATAATCTTTCGGGTCAAATTCCTGAAGAAATCGGTACGTTAACTTCATTGAATCATCTTGATCTTGTTTACAACAATCTCACCGGTCAAATCCCATCTTCCCTGGGAAATCTCAGCGACCTTCAGTATCTTTTCCTGTACCAAAACAAGCTTACAGGTCCGATTCCAAACTCCATTTTTGGACTCAAAAAGCTTGTTTCTCTTGATCTTAGTGATAATTCATTATCTGGTGAGATCTCTGAACTCGTAATTCAGTTGCAAAACTTGGAGATTCTTCATCTTTTCGGCAACAGCTTTACGGGTAAAATCCCAAACGCTTTAACCGCTTTGCCTCGTCTTCAAGTGCTTCAGCTTTGGTCCAACAGATTGTCAGGAGAAATTCCGGAAAGTCTTGGAAGACGTAATAACCTCACGATTCTCGATCTCTCCACAAATAATCTCACGGGTCGGATACCAGACGGACTTTGCAGCTCGGGTCGGCTTTTTAAGCTCATCCTTTTCTCAAATTCGCTTCAAGGTTCCATCCCAAAGGATTTGAGCACCTGCACGAGTTTGCAGCGAGTAAGGCTTCAGAACAATCGTTTGTCAGGCGAATTATCCTCGGCGTTCACGAAGCTGCCTCTAGTATACTTCTTGGATGTCTCGAACAACGATCTTTCCGGCAACATTGGAGACCAAAAATGGGACATGCCGTCGCTTGAAATGTTGAGCTTGGCCGGAAACGGGTTTTCAGGGAAGTTGACACATTCATTCGGAAGCCAAAAGATCGAGGTCTTGGATTTGTCAAGGAGCGGATTTTCAGGTACTCTTCCACGTAGTTTCGGTAGCTTAACGGAGTTAATGCAATTAAGCCTACGTGGAAACAAGCTGATCGGTGAAATCCCCCAGGACTTATCTTCATGCAAGAAGCTTGTGAGTCTAGACTTAAGCCATAACCAACTCAGTGGTCCGATTCCAACAGGTTTTGCCGAAATGCCGGTTCTTGGTCAGCTTGACTTGTCGGAGAATCAATTATCCGGAGAAATACCTCCGCAGTTGGGGAAAATGGAATCGTTAATTCAATTGAACATTTCTCACAACCATTTACATGGTTGTTTGCCGTCAACCGGGACCTTTCTTGCTATAAATTCAAGTGCAGTGGCTGGTAATGATCTTTGTGGAGGAGATGAAACGAGCGGTTTACCACCATGCAAAAAGGTTAAGAATTGGTGGTTCTTTGTTATTTGTTCTCTAAGTGGGTTAGTTTTGCTTACTGTTGCTGCTTTTGGCTTCATATTCATTCGACGAAGAAACAACTTGGACCTAAAATGGGTGGAAAGCGAAGATGGAATATGGGAATTGCAGTTCTTTGATTCCAAGGTTTCGAAATTGGTAACAGTCGATGAAATCATACTCGCTGCAAAAGAAGCCAATGGTATATGCAGAGGCAAGTCGTTCGTGGTGAAAGAAATGAAGGAAGTGAACTCAATCCCGTCGAGTTTTTGGTTTGAAATCAAACGACTGGGCGAGCTTCATCATCCTAACATTGTTAATCTGATCGGAACGTGTCGGTCGGACAAGGCTGCATTTTTAGTTTACGAGTATATAGAAGGGAAACTTTTAAGTGAAACCCTTCACAGTTTAACCTGGGAGAAGCGGCGAAAAGTCGCTATGGGGATTGCCAAAGCTCTGCGGTTCTTGCATTCCCATTGTTCTCCAAGCGTAATCGTCGGAGACATGTCACCGGAAAGAGTTATCGTCGACGGAAAAGATGAACCTCGGTTACTGTTGAGTCCTTGGCCGCTTTCCATAGCGAACAAACCCTCCATCTCTTCGGCGTACGTTGCCCCAGGTACGTGGATAATAGTAATAGTGTAATACATACTCCTACTAGTCTATAGCCCTTCTTTTACTTAAAATTTTCTCTGTGTAAACTGTAAAGTAATAGTGCAATATCAGCATAATTATGTAATTCTGTCGCATATGAAAACATTTTCTGGGCAAAATATTCATCGGTCAAGCCAGAAATTATGAGATATTATTATGTCTGCCTCTTAGATGCTTCAAACTATAACTTTAAAGGATATTTTTTTAACACTGGGGTTTTAACTTTTAACTAGTTGAGTAAATTTTTTAGCCTTACTGGCTCTCCTCTTAAGGGTTTGCTGCTTGCAGTTGCACGTGCATGAAAGCTAATGTTTTCTTGCATATTTTCCATCTGTTGGCAGAAGCTAGAGAAAGCAAAGAAATGACTGAAAAGAGTGATATCTATGGATTTGGCCTCGTTCTGATTGAATTATTAACGGGGAAAAGCCCCGCGGATGCCGAGTTTGGAGAGCAACACCAAAGCTTGGTAGAGTGGGCCCGTTACTGCTACTCAGATTGTCATCTTGATATGTGGGTTGATCCCATGATCAAGCCAGTCCATGCAACCGACGTCAACCCGAGCCAGATCGTTGAAGCCATGAATCTAGCTCTCCAATGCACCGCCGGTGACTCCATAGCTCGGCCATCCTCGACCGACATATCGAAAGCTCTACAATCCACTCTCAAGATAACTTCTTTTGTTTCAACCCTGAAGTTTTCTTCAGCTGTCTAGGCTTTCTGATAAATAATTATTCCATATAGCATGATCTTGCACAAAATTTTTGGTTAATTTCCTTTTTGTTTCCCCATGGTTTCGAGTTATAACCTCTTAAAATGATTATCATCACTCAAATGTTATGTTTGATGGTATGCTGAAAACATACTGTTGAGTGTAAAATTGTAGATAATTTAAATGCCTTCATATATGAATTACATTGTGTTTCTTCTGTGATAATATGGTTTATGAGCATGATTCATGGTCTAATTACAGCTTGTTTTTAAACCTAAAAATGGCATTTGATTAGATAGAATTCACATGGTTTTAGAGTTGTGGACTCAACATCATGGCCTACTTCCTCCACTTTCATTTCCTTCTGTCTTCCCTTATTCCTGTAGGAATTTATTCCCCCTTTTTCTTTACACTTCTGTTAGTAAATTAGGCTCAAAAACACTGCTCTCTGGTCTTTTATGTCATGGATTATGTCATGCTTTCATGATCCGAGCTAAAAAAAAAGTTGTTCACTTTCTCGTTTGTAATTACCAAAATTTTGACCATGTCACTTAAATCTTCAAGTGGGATTTTGATTTTCTACAAGGACTTGTAAAAGATCTTCTGCTCTTTATCCAGATAAGGCAACGCACGCCTTGTTTGTCCATTCTGGCAATGTATATAAATATTTGTTTAATATAACACATGCTTGCCTACACCAGAAGTCAAAAGTTATATTCACAGTTTACAAAGGGAATTGGTTCTGCATAACTAGATCGATTAATGAGAAATATACCAAGTTTGACCCTTTTGAGAGTTTGGTTTGCATGCGAAAGTTCTGCTTTCAACGGCAGTGAAAGGCTTGATTTCACGCCCAGCTGCTATAGATTAGGTCAAACAGCTAGAAAACATGGACATTGCTCATGCCGAAAGGGGACCAGTACTCTCTGTAATAAAAGTCTGATGTTCTTACTTCTTACAATATTGTTTGTGTCGGACCACTCTTTTACAATCCCATATTCATATGTGACACTTGACAGATAATGATCAAAGGATTTAATATTCCAATGTCTGCAGCTCATGATGTTGTAAGAAAAGAATAGAAAACCCTATTTGCAGAAGAAAAAAAACCCACCTAGTGTTTGAAGTTTGAACAGCTAAAGTTTGATAAATTAAGAGTTTGATTGTTGATAGTTTAAATGAGATGGGTCTAGCTCGTTTCTTTTCTAACCTTTCTCGTGACAAACTTTTGCCTTCAAAGTGGCAATGATGATGTTGAAGGGTTTTCATTTTTATTTTTCATTCTCTGTAAGCAATGATGGCATTGACAAAACCCCTTCTTTTCCATTTCTCTTTTCTTTTGCCCAATGAGAACTTAGAGGAAGGAGATGAGCTCACATTGTTGGAAGATTCCATCACTAAAGCATTAAAAATTTACAAAAACTTTGGTGATGTTTCAAGGAGCAAACCAGCTCAGTTTTGCTGGCACAGATACGATTTTTGAAATGTTATCTTAAAAAGCTTGGAGATATCAATTATGTTTTTTTCTTGGAGACCATGCAAAAGTCTCTTCCATCGGCTGCTTTCTTGTATTCAAAAAAGGTCCTTTTCTGATTCAATGGGGGCATGGTAGCTGATCTTCTGTTGAAAGTTTTGCCTGCATATCTCATCAACAACCCACTTACAATATCTATGGATTTCTTGGTATGCCAGAGATGAAAAGTGGGGTGATTGTGCAGTTCCATTGTTCCACATGCCTTCTGCTCCCCATAGATTACAGTGCAGGATCAACCACATGAATCAAAATGATTCAGATGTTTATTTTGTCTTTAAGTAGGCTAATTCTTTAATAAACATGGAAAAAAGTATCTTAATGGTCAAATTTGCTTTACCACTATATGTCAGTTCATGGGAGCAAAGCCTTGAGGACTGGGAGGATATGGAAGATTTTGATAATCATATTACTTTTTTAGTGGAAGTCTTTAGCAAAGCACATTGTAAGTTGGGAGGACAACAAACTCTGTCTACCAAATGTACAACAAAGGGGGTGAAATGGATAAAGGGTCAGGCTCAGACTTGAATCTGCAGCAAAAGAATCAATGGAGATAGGTTCATCATGGTGGGGTTGATACTTGATAATTCATGATCTGATAATACACATTTCAATATAACTTTTTGTTTATCCAGGAATAACAGATTTGGCTGATGTTTTGCCATTTAAGGGATATAAAACAGACATAGATGATCAATATTATAGGATCTATGTCTAGATTCCATGTTAGATGCTCAACTACTTGTTCCTGTAGGAATCCTATAATTGTCACAGCGAAATGACATGCATACACATCAGTACTTAGTATGGATCAAGTAAACAAGAAAATTTCACTGCTAATGGCTTTAAGTACTGAGGAGAAGCTAAAAGTGGTAAAAACAAAAGGGGGCATTCGATATCGATAGATGAAGGAAGCATGAAGCAAATACAAAAAAATGGGGTTATAATCGAGGCCCCCCGGGGATCCCATTCGGTTCAACATTCGTATTATAACAGTATCGTTTCATCATCAGTTAAAGGTTTCTGCATACTAAAAGGATCAAATAAATGGAAAGGGAAGTTCTATTCTAGTCTCTAGATGTTACTCTAAATCCTATCTTCTCTGCTGTTTTTCAAACAAAAGACCAGTTGATGAACATGAAGAAGATACAATGAGCATTTTCTTCATCATTTACCACTTTCCAAGCAACTGCTCTCTCATAGGAGATTGGCCTCCCCATGCTTGACAAGCAGATGCCACCTCGAAGACACATAAAACCCTGTTCAACCATATCAACCATTATTATCAACCTCATAAGTTGATTGTGTTTCAATTATTCATTTTAAAGAATATGTTACTCATATGCACCTGCTGCATCACTTGTGGGAATTCTGCAAATAGAGCTTTTCTTCCATTGTCATCGAAAATTTTCTCAAAAGTTATGCCCTGAAGTGATACAAAGGTTGTTTCAAGCATGTCAAGTCCTGCTTGATTAGCAAATGTAAAATCTGGTTGTGCCTGCATATATTATGAAGTAGGTTATATTTTGTATAACCCAAGGTGTAGGGAAGACAATTTTAAGAATATCTTAGAACTCATTGGAAGAAATGGGAATGAGAAAAGTTTAAGCAACTACCTTCAAAGAGCAGCATAAAACTGCATCAGTGTGATGCCAAAGCGATTTTAGAATTGAGTCACTTCCTTCGTATTCCAGCAGCTCCACACCGAGATAACACCTGCAACGAGAGGAACAATCCGAAACTAGTGACATAATTGGCATTAACAAACTACTGACAATTAGGTTCATAATTTAGAGAAACAAAAATGAATAAAAGGGACTTGACTGACACACCTATAGCTCTGGCAAATTCGGCGCGCACTTGTCTGTGCTTCAGGAGTACCAGGAGGATTTTGAAAACCAGCATGAGAGCCGAGATGAGAGGGAGAGAGCGCCAATGCCACCCTTTGAACAGAGGCAATAATACTACGAACATATTGTCGAGCCATGGTAGCTACATTTTCTTGAAGGTGGATCTCATACACAAATTGGAATGCAATCGTCATCACGGACTTTATGCTTCCATAGCGACCAGAATTGTCACCTGTTGGTCTGTTTCCAGCAGCTCCAACTTCAAGAGTTGAGGCAAGGTCGAGGGTGCGGTTTGGACTGGATGCATTCTACATAAGGTTTAAATTATTTTAGTAAGAAACTAACTTGAACAAAATTAAACAAGAAAAAAAAAACAAAGAGAGAACATAAACAGAATTTTAGATAGTATCATGCATGTTAAAAAATTACCATTCCAGAATCGAGGGGGATGATGCGAAAACCGGAAGGAATAATAGTCGCATCATCAGAGAATGAAGCATCAATGGGGGGAAAGAAGAGTTCAGCACAAGTGCCAACTGCATTCTCATAAACTCCGCTACAAAACTGAGAGATTCATACAAAGAAAAACATAAAAGTCCAATAAAAACAAGAATTATACGAGGAAATGGAAGAATGAAAACTAAATATAACATCAGTTGAGGGATTGTTGGTGAAAACTAAGTACCTGCAAGAGGAAGATATCACCGGGAATGATCATATCCTCTCGATAGTGGCCCATATTTTCAACCTTAATAACCTCCATGAACTGCATCAAAAAATGAGGAGCAATCAGCAAAAAAATACTTCATGCATATTGATGCCAAGGATTACTGTAATCACCAAAATTCAGCAAAAAAGAAAACTACCTCTTCATGCTCAATAGTGTGAGCTAATGGAAGAATGACCTGACCACCGAAACTTCCACCTCGAGCTACAGGCAAACCACAGGGACCAGCCTTGACAGCAGCAGCAGCAGAGTAAGCATCAATACCACTGTCCGCCCAATCTGATCGATGTTCTCGCAAGAATCTGAGAAGTATTGCTGGTGGCACATTCTACAAATAAAGCCAAGGCACAGGTTCATAAAAAGGAAACATATCTGATAAGATTAATAGTTCAAGAAGCCGTAATATGTATTGCTTCAGTTTTGGTCTGTTATACTATTCTCGTGTCGAACATAAATGGATGTTAAAAAACTTCAAAATCGTCAACCAGGAAAAAACACTTCAATGAACATTATACCAAAGACTATGTATTTCCATTTTTATTTATTTTGATGAAAGACTACGTATATCCATGAATCTTCTGCTGTTATTAACATTTGCAATGCAGTTGGTTAGAAGCTGACCTGGAGTAACATGGACGCTTTAGCACATAGAACTCCATTAACCATTGAAAAGAAATCCATTGCCATAAGAAAGATTTATTCCCATCATCTTGCCAGGAGATGAATTCACAAGGAGGGAAACGTCATCAACACCATCACTTTCCAACATAGACCATCCTTCATCAGTAAATCCATTAACAGCCTCATTAAACCCCCTGGACAACAGAATTTGTTAGATTCCATTATATCCATTTTAAAAAATATTCTGAAGTTCTTGATCAACATACTTGTTCAGTTTCTGACTAAGTGAACGAAGAGAAGCAGGTCTTCTCCCCCACCCGGTGACATTTGGCTGAGATATTTCTTGCGAAATCTGCCTCAAATGACGCAGGGCCTGCACAAGTTCCGAATCCAAGGCCGTATCACTTAACTACCCTCTGCATTAACTTGGCACTAATTTGCCAAAGCCGTAATTACAGATGCAAAGAATAGTCTTACAGCCATTGTTGTCTTCTGAGCAAGTAATGTTGAGGATTCATAAAGAGGACGTAACACTTCAGGAACACTCCAAGGCTGCATATAAAAACGTAGAAAACTGGATTTTTTGCCTCTTCCACGAAAAGAATGCATATGTTTCAAAATCGAAGCAAGGTGATTACCATACCTCCAAATCAATGTGATCAACTATGTGAATGATGGATCCTCCACCTTCACAAGGTCTAATCAGATAACCACTAGGCAATAATTCTGCTCTCACAAAATTTGCAGCTGGCGGCATACTTGGACCATTCCGAGTGTTGTTAAGTGATCTCTCACATATCTATGCAGCATATCACAATTATAATATCAGAATATAAAGACTTTTCTGACTACATTAAGTCAGAGGAATAGCAAAAAATCTATAGGCAACATACCACAAGACTACCATCCTCCAAAACAGATGTATAGCGCAGCAACCAAAAGTCTCGAGCCGGTGTTAATGTTGTTGGGGCATAGACCTAAAAGAAGGAAACCGAAATTCAGAACTTTTACCACAAGCAATTGCAACGTTAATTTCAGCCTCAAGTTACAGATTAAATGGGAAAGAAATGGGAGACTGGCTAACCTGCATATAAAGCAGTTCAATGGTTCCACCATTTCCAGTGGACAGCACGTTTATAACATCCACAGCTAAGCAACCACGATGCCATGAAGGCCGATCTTTAAGGATTTCTGCTGCCTACATGAAAAAAAAATATCAGTTGGTTCTTCTCCAAATTGAGCCAGGAAAAGAAATCTCCTCTCAACAGGAAGCAAAAACGAACTTACTCTTGTAGGATCAAGTCCCACAAGTCCGCATGCACGTGCTGCCACACCACTGCAACCATAAGAAATTGCAACGATTCCAATGGAATCCGGACCAGGCTGCACAGATAAGGAATATATGAGCATATAGCAGCAGGTAAAATTGACGCAGGAATCTGAAATCAGGATCAACCATAAAAGTTTCATCGGCTAGCTCTTTTGTTAACTATCATATTGATATCGGATTAATCATTGTAAGACTAGAGCATGCTTGAGTACCTAGGTACAATCTGCTTGGAATCTGGATAATGTTTCAAAAGAAACACAGCAGCATGCTATATATACCCAACAATTTCTCCATTCTCATAACAATCAGTATTAGTAAGCTATCCATAGAGAGGGGAGAAAAAAACTTTCCCAGAACATATTTTAGTAAGCCAGTTAGTTTTCCTAAAATCAAATAATTGGTTTTATTTTTAAAACTCTAACTCGTATGGGAAACAGACAGACAGGGAAACATTAGTAACCGATAGAGAAATGGGACACGGGGGTTGGCCTCGATATTGACATAACAAAATATTAGCATGATTTTATGCTTTATTTTAGATGAAATTTTCCTCGATAATGACAGAGTCATGGAGTGTATATAATTTAATAGTAATGACAAAGAATAAAGGTATACTGACAAAGAACAAAGAATAAAGATCTACTGTGAAAATAAATCGAAAACATCATTCCCATAATAAAATTACGTAATACTTAATCTACATGAATGGTTAAAATTTTAATATAATTATTACATATACAACTCATAGCTGATACATCATTAACAGAAACTTTTAATATAATATTTTTTTACATATTTACATTTATTTTCAAGATTATATGATACACATTAATCACAAATACAATGGTTCAGAAAACCCTATCTATTTTCTTGGGGAAAAGTGTATGGGAGTTAATTCCAAACATTTACATGGTTTAATGGGAGAGTTTAGAGAATTTGGTATTGAAAATTCACATCATGAGATTCATTCTATTTACAAGTATTTTTTTTTGGATAAATAAAAATGAAAGCAGCTGATGCCCGAACCGGAGCCCGGGCTTTACAAGTATTTGCCATTAAAAAGTATGGGAGTTTACAACTCAAAATTCAAGTCAAGTATCTATGTTTTTTTATATATAAAAAATAAATACGTATATTTTATGTGTGTTTTTAATAAACGTGTCTAAAATGAAGAAATTAAGATTGTAGATCATGTGGGTGGCATCACAGTTTACAGATGGGGGCGACTGCACCAAAATTGAGACAGGTTATAACGTATAATAAGCTACTGCCAGTGGTATAAGAAGCAATGGCAGGTTATAATAAAATCACAAGAGCATGAAGTGCGTGATTAGTAGTTTAATAACTTTGTGAAGAAGCAATGGCACGCGAAGCACAAAGAGAATGGGGGAGGAGTGGGACGGACGACAAAACAATGGCAGTCGCAGTGGCAATCTAAGATGTGGGAATCAAGAATCGAAGCCTGTACGCGACGGCCAGGTATAGCCTTAGTCTTAGATGAATCGCCTATTTTCCATTTACATAGTCAAGGAGAAGCCTGTCGAGCTCAAAATGGCGAGCTAGAAGTCGCTGCAACACAAACAATGTCCAAAAACAAATTATACAATAACCTTGAATGAGAATACATGAGTGCTGAACATGCCAACCGAATAAACATAGGACGACTCTGCATATTTTACTAAGATTTAAATCATGTATATATGCACTAACAACATGGACATTACCGTAGTTATAGGAGGTGTAGGCAATGCTTCAAAATTGAACTCGGGAAAGCGTGAAACCTCGGTAGCATTTTCAAATAGTATATATGTAGGAAGCTGTCCCATGCTCCCTGGAGTATAAGATTCCCACGTAAATTCATTACAATTAATAACATTCACAAGTAACACAGGATCTAAAACTTACTGAGCTGTCTTCATAATTAATATATATGTTACTCACCTCCAGGAGAGATTCCAAATTTTTCTGCAGCATTTGGGAAAAGTCCAAGATCAACTATTCCGAATGATATGTTTTTGTTCGAGTATCTGCACAAGGTCAACATTGAGTACTATTAGAAACTTATTAATGACAATAAACCCACAAAGGTAATTGTAGAAACCAATGTACGTGATAGACAGCTCAGGAAAACACCGACTGGCTCGTCTGCAACCAGATGAAAATGAGGCTCGGAATTCTACCTGCCAAAAGCAAGGTTTGTTACCCACGAAAAAATAGGGCGTCAAGATCATTAAGAGATAATAAAATTGAATTTTTGAATTTAATGTGGACTTTTGTAGAATCAAAAGAACTTGGCTTATTCTTTAAGTTGATCTTTCCCGGTACAAAGGAACTTCTTTAAGCATAAAAGAGCAATACCGGTGCTTTAACCATCTTCATATATAATGCCAATGTTCCCCTTCTATTGTTCAAGAATTACCACTAACTAACGAGTAAGACATGGCATGGCTTTGGTACCACTTAAATGCAGGTTATAACAACAATTCCGTAAGTCCCATGAGCATGCAATTTTAAGAAGATATTGTCCTATACATTATCGAACATTAAATATCTAAGGAAAAGAAAATTGGAACCAACCAGCCAAAACCTTGATGTGTTCCCTTCAGTTAGCAAGGCTTCCAATTGCAATGGTGTTAGCTTACTTGAAGAACCTAGAAAATTCATTTCATATACAAAAGAAACAGCATTCTTATCAAAATGGCATGCTAATATCATTCTAAAGGGGAAAATGATTCAAAATTAATTAGTACCAAGTTTTTCAAAAGGCAGTTGTTGTGCTAGAACATACATCACTGGGGAAAAAAAAACAATGTCATCATAAATCTGCAACTTTTAAAGGTTTAACAATCAGTGCATAAAATTACCATAGCAATATAAGCACATAGTAATACCTGAAAATACCACTATATACCACAAAGCCAGGTGATAGTCCATTATTAGAGTAAGCGCAATAAGAAAGATCTGAGAAAATGGAAAATTTTAGTTGCAAATCATATCCAATGAAATGAAACAAATAAGCAAATAAATGGGTAAGCTAAGAGCTAACCTTTCCAAAAAACAATGTATCAGCAATAAAAGCCTCCCATGTTTCTTCTCTTGTCATCTGTTTGCAAAGCATCAAAATAAATAAATAAACAGTCCATCACATTTTCAAAGAAATTATTTTCCTAAGTTAGTCTGGTTACCTTGTATGCTGCCAGCATAAAAAAAGCCAAAATCGCTTGAATTTCCTAGATCCAAAACAAGAAAATTTTACATCTGTTAATGTTAGAAAAAATGGGGCTTGCCTGGTGAAAATAAGAGTGAACCGATAAGTGGAGAATGAGAAATTACCCTATGAAAGAGATGCTGAGTGATTTGAGGGGAGAGTACATTAGCAGCACAGCTCCGAACAATGAAATAAGAGAAGAAAACCAGGAATTGGCAGAAATAATACGGTTCTCCAGCCATTTGATTCAACCACTCCATTAAATTGCCTTGTTTCTTCATTTTTTTTTCACTTTTCTTGATTTTCGCTGACTGGATCTAACTCTGATTAAGCGCTTGGGTGTATTACAGATTCCACCATCTCTGTTTCCGTCAAAGTTGAATGAAAGAACTGTTTTTCTCCATGTCTCTGCCGTATGCGACGATTTCTGCCAAGGAACTACAAAACCCAATAACAAACCGAGAAAAAAAAACTGGGGGAGAATCCATGGGCTTCATCTCCCGAAATTTCAAACATCAATTCAAGCCCTAATATGATTTTTTAGCAAAGGTAAAGGCCTGAAACTACTGGGAGAAATTGGGCTTTTAGAAGAGATGTATTCGTTATGGCTCGCCACTTCATTGGGGAATTAAAAATGAGATAAATATGTATTTTGTTAAATAAACTCAATTTTTTAATAATAAAATAACATTTATCTAAAAATAATAAAAGAAAAAAGAGTAGGGGGTCGGTGATTCATTGTTATAGCAAAATGGGAATAAATATAAGCAACCATCCCGAAAGCAAAAACGATAACGTTCTGACCCACGTGAGATGTCTCGAGGACGGTGGATGATAGACACATGTGTCATCAGTATTCTCACGTGACCATCCGGCACGTGTCCTCACGTTATCAAGAAAATATATGCTAAAAGGAGCACGGTCATCTCATTTGATTGAATTCGAAGCATCCAGGAAATGGAAGAAACAAAGAGGATCAAGCCACGTGGCATTTGATGACCGTCAGATCTGGCTTTTGACGCGAACCAAAACACTCACATGGGTAGCTGACACACCACCACCCTCCCTCCCTCTATCACGTGCATGTTGGACCCATTCATGCAAAAATCCCAATTAAAATATCTAAGCCAGTGAAAAAAAATGAAGAAAAAGTCTGTTGAAGGGAGAACTCCACGCCAAGCAAAGCCTTCGGTTCCTTCACCCTTTTCAGGCTTTCCTTCTAATACAAAGGTAAAAGGGAAAAAATATTAATATTAAATAAATTAAATATCTTTACAGTAATAAATAAGAACAGTTAAAGCCTTATCCGCTTCGAATTGGTGTCATCCGTAAGGGACCCACTTCTCTACTTTCTCCTCTTCTCGATGCTTGCCACGTGGATATTTTAACGACTAAGGGTGATAATGAGTTTGATCAGCTCGCGGTTTACTCGAACTTGATTCGAGTTCAGGTTTGGGTCGAAAACTTAACGAGCCGAGTCAAATCTACTCAAATTTGACTCGAAAAACTCTCAAGCTCGAAATAATTATATTATATATATACTACATAAACAATAAAAGTAATCTTTTTATCAAAAATAAAATAATAAAAGAAAAAAGAAAAAATTTATTAAAAATAAATTAATTAAAATAATTTGAGTTTTTTTTTAATATTGAATTTTGTTCCGTTGTTGGTTATGAAAAGAGTTTTTAACAAGATTTTATCTTTTATAGAAAAATATAACAAAATTATTTATTTTGAGTCGAACCGAACCTGACAAACTTCAAATTCAAACCGAACCCTATAATATTATTTTTTAGCTGAACCCGAATCTAAAATTTTAAATTTACCAAATCTCAATCCCAAACCAAATACAATAACATTATTTCCGAATCGAGCCCAACCAACTACATTCGAACCGTAAAATTTCTCTTTCAGTTCCTACGTGGGACAGTGGCAGTATGAGTTGAGAAAGGTGAAAATCAAGTTGGCAGTTCCTTCTATAAATCCTGGCCGTTCAACTAATCAAGTTTAGCTGTAATAATCGTGCTAGAGAATGGGGTTTGATTATAATACCCGAATTAACAGGTGAAATTAAAAAAATTAACTTTAAAGAGCGAATATCAGAGAATAATTAATTAAAAATCATAAGCGCAACTCTCGAGGGGAAAAAAAGCAGAGGAATCGGGCTGTAAACTTGGATGCTAATGCATAAGCCTTAGCGACAAGCTTAAAAGATCGGTTCCTAAGGATTGAATTTGAACACAATTTAAAACCTATTCTCCCCTAATCATTGATTAATTAATTTGTTAATATTACTTTACCCCAATTAGACTCTGCAAATTATCTTTAATTAACTCGAACTAAAATTACCCGGTTTTATTTGAATTTCCCTTATTGCCCTATCTGACTTGTGAGTAAACCGGGATTGCAAGCAATGAAATAATGATTGTGTGCAATACGTGGTATGTATGATTAATATATACAATATAAATTTTAAAAATGTTTTTTATGATTAATATTTATTTTAGGATTTATTATGATAATCTCTTTTAATATTATCTCCGAAGGTTAATCATTAATCTCTTTTATAAGTGTAATTTAAATATACAAAAAGTAAAACAAATAGTACAAAAAAATATTTAATAACTAAATATTTAATTAACCCCACGCTATATTCAAAAAATCTTTTGTATAAATTTACAACTCTTAACTAACTTTCTATAACGTTTAATGACATTAATGTTTCATTGATGGATCACATGCAAATGGGGGATTACTTTCATAGTAAGTATAGTGTTAAGTTGAATATAATGGTGGAGATTAGTGGTAGTACAGAGTTTAAAATTTAGTTTAAAGAATTTAAAAATAATAATCATCGATGCGTTTAAAAAATATTAATATTGTTGTTATAATAATATTTTAAATTATCAATTTAGATATATTTTAATATTAAATCATCGAGCACTAATAATATCAGTATAATAATTAAGCGATTAATATCTAATTATTGAGAATATACACTAGAACAGATACTATTATGGTCACTGTATAACTGAATTTTTTTAAAAAAAAATCTCATTTTTTTATTAATAAATATAAATTGTATTAATTATTAATATAAAAAATAAAATTCCACGTCGTCAAAATGCTCCATTTTAGGTGTCTGCCTGCCCCCGTCAAACGCAAATAAACCCTCCCTCTCTTAAAAACCACAACTCCCCACACTTCTCTCTCTCTTCTTTTATCTACACACATTCATTTTCCTCACTATACTCTCCCTTTCACGCCAACTTCCTTGCCTAATTAAGAAAACTTTAAAAACAAAAAAGAAAAACAGTTATGGACGCACAAGAATTATTTGAAGCAACCGTCTCTGCTTCTCAATTCACGACGGAGAAACCAACGCCCGCCGCTGACCATTTCATCGTCGAAGACTTGCTCGATTTTTCTAACGAGGATGCCGTTCTACCTGAACAAACTTTGGATTCCTCGGCTGCTGCTCATTCCACGGATTCTTCAACCGTTACCGTCGTCGACAGCTGCAATTCGTCGTCGTTATCCGGTTGCGAACCTAATTTAGTTGGCGGTATTGGTTGCCGTGGGTTTACCGACGGTCACTCCTCGGCTGACCTTTATGTGCCGGTAATTCCCTCCATACATGCAATAATATGGTTGGTTTAAAAAAATTAACAGATTCTTTTTTAATTTCACGTCATTATTTTTACTGCTTCTGCAATTGTATTTCTTCGGAATTTTGGTTCGAATTTCAAAAAATACAGTAGCAAGTTTGTTTTTAACGTATTTTCTACTTTTTGAAAATTTTCCATGCAACCAAACAAAAATAAAACCCATGTGCGCATGGTGGCAAACGCAAATTGGTTAAAACTGAAACTGAAAATTTTCTGTTGTTTTTTCTTTTAATTCCTTTGTGTACAGTGCGAGGATTTAGCTGAGCTTGAATGGCTATCGAATTTCGTGGAGGAATCATTTTCAAGTGATGACCTACAAAAGCAGCAGCTGTTATCAGGAATGAATATCAGACCCGACGGAGCAACAGATACCCGACGGTTGCAAGCCGTTGTGCCGAACCAAAATAATGACGCCATTGATAACGGTGACAACAACCCAATTTTCAATCCGGACATGTCGGTTCCCGCCAAGGCCAGAAGCAAACGCTCTCGAGCAGCGCCATGCAATTGGGCCTCCCGCCTCCTTGTTCTCAACCCAGCAACTTCGTATTCCGAGCCCGACATCGTCGTTCCGATGCAACCAACTCCGCCCAACCACCCCGGCAAAAAGCCCGGAAAAACGACGTCGTCGAAGAAGAAAGACAGTGGTGTGGCCAATTCGGATGGGCGGAAGTGCCTGCACTGTGCCACAGATAAGACGCCGCAGTGGAGGACTGGTCCCATGGGTCCTAAAACACTATGCAATGCATGTGGGGTAAGGTATAAATCAGGTCGGCTTGTGCCCGAATACCGACCCGCTGCGAGTCCGACGTTTGTGCTCACTAAACATTCAAATTCTCACCGTAAGGTGCTTGAGCTTAGGCGGCAGAAGGAAATGTTAAGGGCTCAACAGCACCATCAGCAACAATTCATGCAACACCATCATCAAAACATGGTTTTCGATGTTTCTACCGGCGACGATTACTTGATCCACCAACACGTTGGCCCTGATTTCAGGCAGCTGATTCTGGAGTAGGGAACTTTAATTAAAGTCCAATCCTTTAAATTTTTCCCCAGAATTAATTTAGTTACTGAATTCATTAGTGAATTCCAGTGGTTTTATTTTTTTGGATAATTTTCGTAGACTAATTTTCATCTGAGTTAGGCCTTTTCCCGCCTAATTTGGCAAACTCTCAAAACCCAATGTTTCAGGCAATTTAGTAAAAGTTCTAATCTTTTTTTTTCAATTTTGATTCTTGCTTTGACCTATTCCATTAGTGTGACCTTTAAACTCCCGTTATCTAATATTTTGAATAGTCTTAAAATAATTACAATATATTATTTATTCATACATTTTTTTAATCTATTGATAACACATACACACCATGTAACTCAAGTTATTCGAATCAAAGTCTTTTAAATTGAACATCATTCTTTTTTTTATCGAGATTACTTGTTAAATTTAACTCCGGTACATATATACACATACATATACATATAATATGTATAAAAAATCACATATATATTGATCTCTAGATGTCCTTGTGTACCCTAATCTTAATCAGTTGCTAAACATTATATTAGAAACTTACAAGAACATGGTTTATTTATTAATTTAGTTTGCATGAATTTGTACACTTCACATGGAGTTTTTTGTTTTTCTGAATTGACTGAAGACACACGAAACATAATCTTCAAGGTTCATCCCAACCAGCAGATTAATGCAAATGCTTACATTTTTCAAGGGCTCTATCTATTTGTATAGGGATAAGGTCCTAGTTACAAGGGGATAAGGTCAATACTTGTCTGAAGAAGTCTGATGTTTTGAAGGTTAATGTGCAAGCAATGCTTATGCACGAACTATTATGGGAGCGGACGAATATATATGATTATTTTAAGTGATTTAAGACTAGTACTCCACTAGGAAGCTCAAGTATCAACATAAATTTCAGTGAAAATGAAACGCTCATGAATTCATGAAGTAGCTTGTAAGTTTCACACATACATATATATACAGAGAATGTTTATGAAATCAATGCCGATTTCTGCAAATACCATTTACCCTTCTTCCTTTTGTTTTGCTCAAGTTTCCCCACCCTTGGAAAACTCCAAGAACGAGCTGATTTGATTATGAAAAGAACAGTTCCTACAGGAACATGAACATGGGAATTCAGTTTTTGATGAATATTATATATAGGAAATTAGTGTTTCAAGATGTGTTTGATTTTTCAAAACAAAACTTATTCCATGAATATAGTAAACCATGCAGCATGTGATGCGAATAAGGATTGGGATCCAGATGTTATCAGTCATGAACTACAAATTCTGAGTTTTTATTTTTGTTTTATTGTCTATATTCGTTGACGATGCTACTGTCTATGCACGATCCTAGGCAATGCTAATCCCATAGGCCTGCGAAAATCGGTTTTTTAATTAACTATACAGATATAACATATTAAGATATTCTCAACACATTAACCACTTCCTCGTTTCCTTTGTCTTGTCTGTTAAAACAAACGAAATAACAGAGAGGTTGTTCTTGTAGTTGTTGTGTTTTACAGACATTTATATAATCAATTAATTTAGTGTGAAAACTGAAAAAGGAAGCCAAGTTTGCGGTGGTCACATGCTTTCTCCTACTCTCTGGTCTTTTCCCTCCTGCATGCAATGAGTCACTGAGTCGGTGTGGACTCAGTACTCGATAAATGTAATATTTATTTTAGTTTGGTTAAGTTTGATATTAATAAGGAAAGAAAAGCAAGTTCATCCTTGAATGTATGCTCCTATATGATCACTTTTACTAGAAATATTCAGATATGGGAATAAATAATGGTGTCATGAAAACATGGGCATCCATGCAGAGTGGTAATATTTCCATTTCGAACAGTAAAGAAGCTGTCTCCTGTTGCTGTCAATGTCTTTGCATTCGGACAACTTGCAGGTTTCACTTTCAACTCTCTTTTCTTTATCAGAAAAATACACAACTCTCTGTTGCACTAACATGGAAAAAGTTGAAAACTATCATTTAATATGAATGCACTTTTTACAAAATATTAGTATCAAACAAAATAAATCATACTTACAATGGTAGCATTTTCTTTTCAGGGTGAGTGCTTTAGGATTTTTTCGAAATCGATTTGCTTGCTAGGGTGTTTCCAGATTCTGCATAAGCCTAATGCTCATGCGTTTGACAAAACAGGATAACCAGACAGGGAGGGTTCGATCATGCAAATTGCAAACATTATCCTATCTGTAACTAGTTCTTCCCTGTCTTTGAAAATGCATGGTAGCACATGCTTGTTTCTTACAAATATGCCAACATGCGGAAATTAAAAAAAGAGATTATACAAAGGGAAGCTAGGTCTTTGAGGGGTGGAAAGGGAGAGACCCCACAAGCAATGCAAATGTTGTGTTAATGGTGGAGATATGGGCGCCATAGCCAAGGCAAACTTCGAAAGGAACAGAAGACATGGGGACAACACCCCATCTCTTCACTTTCATCTTTTCTCACCTGCACACCTTAGGAAGATACTATAGCAATCAAAGATATGTTTACAAGGTTTACCTCGGTGGAATTCAACACCCTTCCAGGTCGGATCAGAACGTGGACTCATCAAAGGTACAATAATACCTTAAATATGATTATGATGCGAGAAAAGGGCATGGATACACCGATTATCAAGAAGTCTTTTTGGAGGCAACCAGGAAGTTTTAACTGGCAGATTAGTATGGGAACAGAGAATGAAATGAAGCATCAATTCATTGCTTTCGTTTTTCATTATTACAATATGTTTAGACAAAAACACATAGCCAAGTGATTGGACCGAAGAATTCACTACATCTACCATGGCTTACAAGTCATGAGAGAAATGGAGTACCTGTCAAAAGCAATTCTATAATCTAAAGTAACCTAGTTCAATCAACTGCCAAAACTGTAAAGAGAAATTCCGAAACTGTGCAGCTGTGAATAGACCTATAGTAGTATTACTTATATCAAGCATCCAATACTTGAAAATTAACTTGGACTAATAATGAACAAGAAATACTTATGAAATAGAATAAATCTCCAAATGGACATCACAAGATCGAAAACAACGTCTCTGACCCACCATGCGGTACTTCCACTTTTTCTATGTTATCGAGGCACACTGAGACTTAGTTCTGAACAAAATTAGAAAAAACAAGTACCATTAGCAAGTACTATGGGGGAGAAACTACAAGATGAGGTTTCTTTGAGTCCATTCTGAATAAAGCTACATTATACTTAAAAATCAACAGGGTCCAGAAACAAACCCTTGTTTACTAAAACTATATTTCAAAGGTCAGTGGCATTTGAGAGCTAAAGCAGCTGCTACCAAATAGCGTGATGAACAGTTATACTATGATGCAAAAACTGGCAATAACACTCGAATAAAGGCACCTTCCATCATGATGATGGTGGTTATCTAATTTCGTATGGCTCTACATTTCCTATAAAAGAACTTCACATTGATCTCCTGCAACTAAAATTTTAAAAATTAAATTCTTCTCCTTAACCAAATAGGGATTCTTGATCCATTCACAGTCCAAGTACATGGTATGACGCATACAAAACTCTATCTCACAATTACGAGTACACTCAATTACATGAAGATCTCACTCGCTTGCTGCTAGAATTTAGTCTTCTCTATGTTGTCTATCTCTTTTTTATTGGACGAAACCCTTTTCTTTTACTAATCTCTATTAGATTAACTTCATCATAACACACACACACACACACACATATATATTGAAAGTGATATTTTCTTCAATAATAACCAATGGTTACATCTTATCAGATAAACCTGTACTGATTTTAAGCAGTTGAAACCAAGCACATCATACTTAGCCTGTTCTATTTGCTTAATTATTATCTAACTGAACAAAAGAACGTGAGATACCTTTATGTACTCACGTTGTCTTGGTTCAGACTATCAACAAAACATTAAGTAAGGGAAAACTTATACATTGAGATAAGATTAAGAACTATAAAAGAGATGCATAGAAAAAAAATAACGGACAAAAGGTCCCAAAATTTCTAGCTTTCATTGAGACTTAAATGAACATGAACATCATGATCATAAGATTAGACAACCTAAATAAACAACATTGATTTACCAACTAACTTTAGAGTTTAAAAAGTTGCTTATGGATACAAAATTACAAACATTTTGGAGATATCAAACTCCTGGGTTGGCACTGCTAAGCATACCCTGAGACAATGACCTAGAGCTCCTGGAATCGATTCCTAGGCACGACGTTAACCGAGCTGAAGCCACAGCTGAGTGGAGAGGCAGCAAAGATTGAAGACAGCCCAATTGAGAAACAGGCCTGAAAAATTAAAGCTCGACAATTTAGAAGCAAAGGTTGGTAATTTAAATGAAACCCAAAGGATAATTAAAGGGTTGAAATCAATAAATTTGGAGAAATGGAGAAGGGGACTATAATTAAAGCTAAGGTTTTTAAAGGGCTTACCTTGAGAATGTGAGCGAGGAGCGAGCATGAAGTAGAGAAGAGGGAGCTTTGGGTTTAAGGGTTGTTTTGTTAATGGTGGATTTGAGGAAAGAGAACGTTGGTTTTGAGAGAGTTCTACAGTGAGACGCCATTTTTGAGGAAAGCCAAAGCAGCAGTGATATATTAGGGTTAGGATTTAGAAGAAAGTTGAGGGATTTTGTGGGGTTATAGCCCCATAGGTTTCGTTTAAGGAAATTAATAAAGGTGATACAATAGACATTAATTACTGAAAGTCACTCTCCCTATTAATTATTGCCAAATCCAATTCTAATTCAATATCCTAATCCCTTTTATTGTTGAGGTTGCCACATTCAAAAGATGGCTTAGTCGAATTTCCAACTTTATAAGAACAATTATTAATATTTCTTTTTAAATAATAAAAAATAACATCATTTCCTTCTGAATTTCCATTGAATAACACTAGATCACACCTAACAAACTTATTGTAGGAAAAGCAGCCCCATAAATGTCTAGGGTACATGATAGATAAGAAATGAACATTCCAGTGTTCTAGCAACAATTCCAAATTCCATTTGGTATTTCCTACTCCTACTAATGAATGGTTAGAGATATCCTCATCTATCAACTGCTTTGATTTGTTGTATTGCTTGTTCCACAGACAATCACAATTCAAAGGATATTCCTCCCCAGAACATACTAGTTGGGAAGCGATTAGATTCGTGACAGAGGAATGTGGAAGGATGGCAACACGGGGATTTATTTCTTCAAGAACATTAGAGTAAGTTCAACTTTCCTGTCACTGAATCAACTGCCACTTTTGGTCCTGCACAATCACAAAAAAAGATGTATGAAAAACTTTTCTTTTCGTTGTTTACGGACAGATTCTACTTTTTCGCTCATTACTTAGGTTGGAGAAAGTGGAAGAGGATTGCAACATCCATAGGTGAGAGGAAGCTGTATGTGATCATATCTCATATCATTTTCATCTACCATGCAATGGACTCATCATGGCATATAACAAAGTATCTATCACGAAAAGGCAACTACAACAACAGTTCTAGAAGGAAATATAAAAGAAGCAAACCAGGTCCGACGGCAAGAACTGTCTTTGACCCTGCTGAAACCTGTTAAATAAACTGTCATGAGATCTTGCCCCCAAATTTTTCTTTCAAATGATAAGCACTAAATTTACAACTCAAGGATCGAACTCAATAAATTAAACAATCATACACAATGATGCTGTAGAAAAACGGGGGGGGGGGGGGGGACTTAATCCTTACAGTGTAATAGAAACTGAAACAACTAAAAAGTGTTATTACATCGGGATACTGAGTCTCTGAGTTTGGATATACCTTTAGACCTATAAGTTACCATTACATTCGAGTAAAGAATTGTGAGATACGAATTGATGCAGAAAAATACCTGTGTTCTTCCAGCATCAGCAACAACAAAAGTGGGAAGGCCAATATTCTCAGCTGCTTCCCTTAGCTTATTCCTGACAAGAAAATGAAAGTACACTTACACAACTATAGATGTAAGTTGACATATACGGTGAGACCCCTCGTTTCCAACGAAATCAATCACTTACATTTCTTGTTGATTCCTGCATGTAACGACTATTTTGGGTTGCCCACAATCCTCCCATTGTCTTAGAAGGGATCGATCACTGAAATGGTTTTTAATGACTTGTTTTTTATCAAACAATTCACTTGCACAAGTAACTAAAACGGATAAAAGTATCTTCCAATAAAGCAAGGTCACAAAGTGAAAGTGAGTTAAGATTCTAAGAAATCAACTTGTTATCAAGAGAAACATACCTATGCATCAATTCTGCATACATGCCGGTGGCAGCATCTGTATATGTGGGCAGGAAAAATCCAGTCAAATAATTGAGGGTTAATATACATGGGGGAGTGTGTATCTGAGGAGCTAGCTAATGCTAGTAAAGTGAAAAAGACAGATTTAAAATTGAAAGGAAATTTTCAGATTTTAAGAGTGACAGAGGAATCTTACGGGCACATTGAGATGCAATCTTCCCTGATTTCATCTTAAGGTCTTGTCTAACCACTAAAACCTGCCATAAGCAGTTCAAGACTCAAAATTTCAGAGTTTCTATACCATTAGTCATTACTTTCGGGTGATGCTTAATTTATTAATCATGAAGACAAATTTAAGTCAACTAATTCAACAAAGTGTATGGAAATATACCATCACATAAGCGTTCGGAGGAAGATATTAGCTTCTCGGAATGATTACATCAAACAAGTACACCAACAAAATCATTCCCTTTTCTTCTAACAGAAATTCAGTCATCAAAGCAGCCAAAATACACTAAAATGCCATAACATTTGTTATCTATGACAACTATAGTAGAAAATAAATAAAACTTCAAGAAGTGAAACAATACAAAGGGGAAAAAAGCATACCATTTTAAGTTCATGTTCAGCATTTGAGGAAACAAAGTCTCGTTCTTTTAGCTTTCCAGGTATGAAATTCTTCTTCTTGGAAAGGATTTTAGTGCGTTTAGACAAATCCCAGAATAACCCAAGTATGAAACCGATAACAAGGCCGGGAATGAAGTTTTCGGGTTTGAAATTCACTCCCAATAATTCACTTTTCTGCTTCTGCAGTTTCTGATATCGCATAAACACTACCGATTAGAACAAATAAAAGATAAAAGAAAGACAAACAGCCAAAAAAATGAAAGGAGAAATAACCGAGAAGTACCTTGTTTGAAGGTTGAGAAGAGTTTCGAGTGGATGCCCACATGATCTTTGAGAACACAGACTGAATTGGGTTTTAACTTTTAATTGGGTTTTAACTTTTAACTGGTTCTATAAGGAAATCCGCGAGTTGTAGAAGAAAGCGATGAGATAAAATGAGTGTCACGGTGGAGTTATTCGCTGAACACAGGGCTACTATTAAATGAAGGCTTTGTCGCCTATTATGTTCGACCAATTAAGAAGGCTTTGCTGCCTTACTATGTTGGAAAACGTTTAAACCGAAAGAATTAAGAAGGTTTTGCAGAATTTCCCAGGTTAATTTTCCATGCCAAAACAGGGGCAAAATGAAGTTGGAATCTTCGGCCCATTTTGTACTAGACTGCAACTGCTAAGGGAGTAAGACATAAGGCCTCATATATGCGACCAAGGTCCAAGTTATCTGTTCGTTGTCCGAGTAATAGTAAAGGAAGTAAAAGATGGGATCATCTTCAACAGTGAGAGCTTTTGGTGCTGTACTTTACAGGTTCACAAATGGGGTTCCCTCAACTTCCTGGATTGTTTCTCGAAACGGGATCTTAAAAAGCAATAGGAAATTATTATCATCAGTTTCCTCAATATCATCGTCAACTTCAATACTGTATCAATTTAATAGTAGGAGCAATGAGCATCAATTACGAAGCATCTCCACTTTCCCTCCTCTCTGCATGGGGAGGCGCTCTTCCAAGATTGCCGGAAGAAAGGTCTCTTTTGTCTTATTTCTTAAATGCCCACATTTTTATGAATATGGAAAGATCTTAATTTTTCAAAGAAAAATATGTCATCTGGATAATTATAGTCTTTTTAGTTATGTATGGTACCTGTTTGATGAAAATCCTAGCAGAAGACAAACTCAATTTTAATTTATGAATGAAAATAGTTAAATACTAATTTTAACCTTGTTTTAGCGTGGAACAGAATTATGCTTTTACCTCTTACATTTAAATATGCGGTTAGAAACTCAGAATCAATGAAGTGATTTTATTACTAGTGTTCTACTTAATTCAGGGTGCTCAAGATGCAAAGAAGGCTAAAACCTACTCAAGGATTGGAAAAGAAGTTGTGTCTGCGTAAGTTGGTAGTTCACAGTCCTTGCTTGATTTGCTACATTAATGCTGAAAAAGAGCATTGAAAATTGCTTAATTTGTTATCTGCTGGAATTTCTTAGATCATGTTTTACCATTTAGTTATACTATGTCCAGATTCTATACAATTTTGTATGGAGACTGAATCTCACGAGTTTGTTGCTTTATGCACTGCAGAGTAAAGAAAGGCGGTCCAAATCCGGCATCAAATGCAGTTCTTGCTGCTGTAATTGAGAAGGCAAAGGAGCTTGACATACCCAAAGAAATTTTGGAACGCAATATCAAGAGAGCTTCGGAGCAAGGGCAAGAGGCTTACATTGAGAAAGTCTACGAGGTTGGCATGTCAATACTGACCACTTTTAGTTATAGATTTTATACTATAGTGTATCTTCTTGTATTAGACGCTTTGGTGGTACATAAGATTGGGTTTTCTTAACTCTTCAAGTATAATGCTTCTTTCAGGTATACGGTTATGGTGGAGTTAGCATGGTTGTAGAGGTCTTAACAGATAAAATAACTCGATCAGTTGCAGCTGTTAGGGAAGTGGTCAAGGACTATGGAGGAAAGATGGCAGATCCTGGTTCCGTTATGTTCAAGTTCAGGCGTGTTCGAGTTGCAAATGTAAAAGTCACTGATGCTGACAAAGACCAGCTCCTTGACATTGCTTTAGATGCTGGAGCTGAGGATGTTATTGAGCCTCCGATATATGAAGATGATACTGACGAGGATAGATCAGAGAGGTAATGCTCCTTCAATTTGAAACTGAATTCTTGATTAATTTCTCCTTTTCGTACTTACTGCATCTCTTGCGCTTCTTTTCATTTTCAGTTTATTTAATACATGATGGCTTAAACTAATTCCATACTTTTCTGCATAAGTATAGAGGAACTAAATATAGCTGTCTTCTTTAAATAATTCTCTTGTAGAAAAAAAGACCTTCACATAGGTTGAGGGCTATTATTTGATGTGCTTTAAAACATGTAAAGTAAAATTCGCAAGTGTGGCTAATCAAACCTTCTCCTTAGGATCAAAACTCTGCAATTTTATGGTTTGCATAAGAAAAAGGAAGACTTGTTTTCTTTTCTGACTGGAGAATTTTGATTGTTCTGGACAAGAAAAAATTTGGACATATAATGATAGTCTTATGATTACAAAAACGTCGTACATATCTTTGTTTTCTATTATCAAATATGTATGCTTTGGTAAGTCCATGTATATGGTTGTCGATGATCTGTTTCAAATCAATCCCATTTTCTTTTTTCAGACATGTAAGTTGTTTTGCCACTTGGACTGGGTAAAGTCTAATGCAATTTCTCCCTGTAGCTATTACAAGATTGTAAGCTCAACAGAAAATTATACAACAATACTTTCGAAGCTACGTGATGAAGGAATAAATTTTGAAACTGATAATGGTTCTGAGCTAATTCCACTGAGCACCATTGAGGTACTTTTCTGTGATGTTGATTTATGTTAAACCAGTACCTTTTGCCTTGTATATGGCGGATTTTCACATATGATTGCTTGAATGCTTATCACTTATTTGATTGCCTAATCACCTTGGTTCACCATCTTGCTTATCACAGTGGTGCCATCATTGATGTGTTGATTGGTTTCAGGTGGACGATGAGGCTATGGACTTGAACAAAGAACTTATATCTAAATTGCTCGAACTTGATGATGTCGACGCAGTTTATACAGACCAGAAGTGATTTAAATCCAGACCATTGCAGATACGAAAACTAAACCCGTAGTTGGTCGTTGCTGCAATGTTGCTTGATTTAGTAGGGGATTTCATAAAGAACCTTTATATTCTCCATTTTTGACCTTTTCAAGTTTCAACGCTCTGATAGTGGAAGGAAGAAGAAAGGTGGTGAGTGTTAGATAATCTTCTCTGTTATTCTTTTTATAGATTTTAAAGACCTACCATGGGAGAAACCACCACTTGAAAAATATGTAATAATTCAATCTCTTTTACCCTGATTTCGGGATTAAATGCCAAAATTTCTTCTTTGGGGGTACATAAGAAGCACAACACAACAAACATATGTCCCCACAGATGAGGTGTAATGAACCATTTTTCTTGTCTAAAAAAACAAGAAACTTTGCCGAAAAAGTTGATGCATCCCCCCTGTTCTTATCAACAAAGTTTGAGCCTTTTATGGGATAATGAAATCTAAACTTGGTCCACCATTTCAATTTTCAATGTCAGCGTGGATATGCAGAGCCGACACATAATTGCCTCTTTGGATTTACCTAGTAACACGATAAGTACAAGAAATTAAAGTTCAGCTCCGACATCGGAATGTTGAATCGGCGATGTTTTGTCTTCAAACAACGTTTTAAGATTGTAAGGCCGTACGATATCTGTAGTTCCTGCCCACATCAACTCTGCCAATTGCCGGTAAGCCTCCTCCGAGGGATGATAAGAATCAAAGAAGAAAAAATCAGCAGGATGATCACATAAATAGTACTCCGTAACCCCTCTCTTCCCTCCACAGCTATAAACTCCGCCGTATGGACCAGACCCGCAACACGCCGCCGTCGCATTCTTGAAACCTTCACACCATAACAAACCCACCATTTTTTTTAAGTCAAAATCTAAAATTTCCATATTGTAAAGGGCATTTAACCTTACCATATTTTGAAGGGTTGCTCAACCTTTCATTAAAAGATTGATATATATTGTAAAGGGAATATTTGAAGCCTTGAAGCTCCCCCTTCAACATATTCAGGGTTTTGGGAAGTCGAGCATTGTGAAGCTTTGCTATTGCTGTTACTTCATCGTTGCAAGAACCCCCTGATTCTGCTTTCATGTATGGTAAACAACCCAGAGGTATCATATTCGTGAACCCAAATTTCCTCCCTCCTTTCTTGTATATTTCCTGCATCAGTTTTTAAAAAGCATGGATTCTAAGCAACTTCTGCTGGTAAAAACAGAAAATTTCTGGGGTTTTGTTGGTATGAATTACTTTGAGAGCAACGGTGAGGTTGCCGAGCACCATGGAAGCAAACTCTTCTTCTGTTGCACTTGAGTTCTTGTTCAAATAATCATTGCCCCCAACGCTAAACATGTAAACAGCTCTGGACAACAATTTCCTGGCCTCTGCAACTCCCAGTTCTTGCCTCAATGATTTCTCAACTCGTTTGAAGTATTTTATTTGAGTTTCTAAATCCACAACCTGGCGTTAAAATAAACAGTGAATTTCATCTAAATGTGAACTAAACACAGCTTAACCGAGCATTAAAGATGATAAACCAATCTGACATACAAATCCTTGATGGGATTCAGCAAGAGCACCGGCTCCACCAGATGCAAAGTTCACTCCATCTGTAAACTTATGCTTTCCAGGCTTTAAATATGCTGGAATTATTGGTAATCCAGCAAATTGTGCTGTAACAAAAACAAAATGGTAAGAAATGAATCAAAGGGCAAACCGAAACTTTAAATTTCTTCTTTTGAAGTGGTTTACCGATAAAATCTGGGATCAGACGGCCATCGGAGAATCTTCCGGTAGGGTATTTGAAGAAGGTCTCACCGTAAGGAGTGAAATTTGCCTGGAAATCAGTGGTGGTGTTGATGTAATTGTTGTTTCCAGGATCGAACAATGAATCACCAAAGATGAACAAAGCAACATGGTTTTCAGACAGGTTATGGCAGCTAACGAGGGTGACAAACGTTGTAACAGAAAGCAAGAAACAGACAAAGGATAGTGATATTGAGATCCCCATTTATTGAACAAATAAAACTGATAGTTGCGTTTATGTAGGCTGAACCATTTTTGAATCGATATTTTCACATCTAAGTCATGCATCGTGCATCCACATACATTCATTTTTGTAACATTAGTACTAATATTTGGGGTCCCCTATCTCAGCAATACTGGACCAGACGATAATTCAACATCCTTACGGAACCAGATTCAAGACGAAGAAGATGACTAAGGATAGATTGGATAAGATTGAGCAGACTCAAAAGGATTTAGAGGATGATTTAACGCGAAAAATGGAAGATCAGTTAGCAAGGGCTCGACAAGAAATGAAAGATCAGATTGCAAGATCTCAACAAGAAATGCTTGGGAAATTAGCACAAATGCTCGGATTCAAGCAAGAAGACACTTCCATGGTCGACTTAGGGGTAAATCCCGTTAATATGATCGAATATCCCATATATCCTTCAAGTTTTACTCCTCTTCAAACTAAGATACCAACGGAGGCTCATCCCCAGGTGGTCTTTTCTAAAGGGAAGTTACCATTACATCAGACTGACACATATGGCCCCATGAACATACCCTCCACATCTGAAGCCAAACCGAGGGGCAATCAAGCAGAAAATTTTGTCTCCAAACTTGATCAGCTAATTGAACCAAAGATTGAGACTTCAAAAGAAATTGAAGAACGTTGTAAACGGCTCAAAGAGAAGATGGAAGCTGTGGAGATTGAAGACACCTTCATCGGATTCGACGCCAACGAACTCAGCCTCATCCCAGATCTGGTGTTACCCTTAAAATTCAAAGTCCCAGAATTTGAAAGATATGACGGGACTAGTTGCCCTCGAGCCCATCTTACCATGTTTTGTCGAAGAATGACAGGGTACGACAGGGATGACAAGTTGCTGATATACTGCTTTCAAGATAGTTTAACGTGATCCGCCACTAGATGGTATAATCAGCTGAATCGTCATCAGATAAAATCATGGAAAGATTTGGCTAAAGTTTTTCTGGAGCAATATAAGCGTGTTAGCGATATGGTACCAGACCGTCTGACCTTGCAACACATGAAACAAAGGCCTAATGAAAGTTTTAGACAGTACGCACAACGCTGGAGGGATGTAGCAGCGCAAGTCCAACCTCCACTCAGTGAAAAAGAGACGGTGGTTATATTCATCCAAACTTTGGAAGGCCCAATCCTAGATTGCCTCATAGGCAATGCAACCACTAATTTTGCTGATCTGGTGCTATCCGGTGAGCTCATTGAGAATGCCATCAAGAGTGGTAGAATTGATGCTGGTAGAAGTTCGTCCCAGAGAAGGTCGACACATGGGAAGAAGGACAATGAAGTGAATTCTGCAGGAATCTACAACGTCAATTATTCCAAGCCTGTAACAGTGACACAGTCTGCAGCCACGCGTGCTTATAACTCCTCCAACCAAGATTTCAGTCAGAGAAAGAATTTTGAAAGGAAAGAATTTACTCAACTACCAATGACTTACGGGGAGCTACACAAAGAGTTGTATGATAAGCGCTTGGTGTCGCCCTTCTTTCAAGAGCCGATGCAACCTCCTTTCCAAAATGGTATGATGCCAATGCAAAATGTGATTATCATGCAGGACAAGTGGGGCATTCGATTGAAAATTGTCTAGGTTTCAAAAGGCTAGTCGAAAAATTTATCAAGCTTGGAGTAATAAAATTTGATGACCCAGCTGAAACGGTTACAGATCCTTTACCGAAGCACGAAGACACCAAGTAGGAATAACAATGTTGATTTTGAGTTGTACAAAAGAAATTATGTCTGCTAGGCTAAGACATTACTCTACCTCGACCATAGTAGGTCACTTATAGTTTTTATCTCTTCCGATGAGAAGTTTTTGTAAACCACCTCGTTAGCCTAAGCCCACTGGCAGCGAGAGTCTTTTGTAAGGGCCCAAAACTACAAGTTGCAATGAAATATATTTTGATACAATAGAGACAACTCAACTGGGTAATATGACCATGCGAATATTTGCACTCTAAAGGTTCAGGTTGTTAAAAACTGTTTAGGGCATCTATTTTGAGAAAAGGTTCCGAGGAAGGAGGCCAAAACATAAGGAGTCAAGCAGCTTTCGTCATGATCAGTGAAATCGGGGCATCCTTAGAAAAATCATGATATTCATACATTCAAGCATTCAAGCATTTACAAATCTAGATTAAACATGCATCAAGCATAAATTAGGACATCCTTTGAAAACAGAAAAATCATATCATGCATTTTGCATTTAGACATCACGCATTCAGACTTAACATACATTGAGCATTAATGATGCACATATTTTGCCTGTACATATGAACAAGTATAGAGAAGAGATCGAACAACCTCAATCATTGGGGCAACAACATGATGACCAACCTTTGGCCCCGAAAAGGCTAAAATAACACAGGTTTCACAGGTAATGACTCCAGAATTTTGAACCGTTACTAACTAATGTCGCGACCATTTTAAAAACGAAACGTGTGAAAAATAGCCTGACGAATTTACGTGGTGTTTTTGGTCAGATTTGATCTTGAGATCCCTTTGATTCAACACCTAACGATTGTTGTTTCTAAAAATTAATATCAGTATGGTGATTGAATGATCATTATCCAATAATTGAGAATATATTCTAAAACAGATATAACTGTAATCACCGTAACTAGTTAAAAAAAATTATTACATATTCACAAAATATAATCCTTAATTTAAAATATATTAGATGATAATATTTTTTTAAAAAAAAATAATTGATTTTAATGGCTAAAAAAGTAATTTCTAGAAGAAGAAAAAACCTTGGGGATTTTAAAATGTTATTCAATTTAGGATAGAAAGATGATTTACTGCACTGGTAGCGAGAATTTTTTTCTATAAGCAATATATTTTGAGAATTTAGCGTTAGAAGTTTAGTACTTAGAAGTTATGATTTTAATGTTTAAGGTTAGTTTTTATGTTAAGAAGTTAAAATATAAAGTTTAAAATTTTAATTTTTCTAAAATAACATAATATTATTTAATTTTTTTAATCGAAAGTGCATTAATATTTTACCACTAAATCACTAACAACATGTGATAAAATAACATATTTGACAACTAACAGGGTGGTCCAAGTGGTAAGCAGTTTGGTTTCGTTTAAGTAAGTTTTAGGTTCGAGACATTGTGTACATAAAATATTTCTACTGAAAGACTCACCCACCAAAGGTAGGTGTGCGGGATGTTTATCGAGCGAGTCGATAATGAGTTGGGTATTATTCGATTTGTGCTCGTTAAAAATTTTTGTTGTTCAACTCGACTCGTTGCTCGTTAAGCTTATTAAAATTGTGTTCGACTCGTGCTCGTTATGCTCGACTTATTGCTCAACTCGACTCGTTGCTCGTTAAGCTTATTAAAAAACTTACCTTATTGAGCACGAGCCCTCTAGCCCAAGTGGTTAAAAGAACGGTTGTTCTTCTTAGAGGTCACGAATACAAGCATCAGCGATTGAGCGATCAATGTCAAATGGTGGAGATTATACTGCAGAACAAATACTATTGTAATCGCTCTAGCTCGTTCAAAAAATCAAAAAAAAACTTACCTTATTTTTAATTAAAAGTAAAATTTAACAATATCATATGAGGCTTAATATTAACCTAAATTAATAAATTTAACCAACAATATTAAAAGAGTGTATAAAACATTTTTAAAGTCTAAATTCAAAAGTAACAATCCATAAATACAACAAACTAACTTATTAAAATTAAAATAACAATTCATACATTAATAATTATTATTTAGATTTATTTTTTGAATGAAATTATTTTAAAGTAATTACTAAAAAATATTTTAAAAAATTAAAGAGTTACTCACGAACTTATCGAGTCAAATTAATCTGACCTGAAAGCAAAATAAAATGTTAGTTGTAATACCCGAATTTCGTCCGGGGTTTGAATATAAAATAAGGTCTACGTAAATATAATTAAATAAATAATATTCATAAAAATTCAATAATAATAATAAATAAATAAATAAAAATATATGGATAAGGTTGCATTCGGTTACCATGTGGGGGGTGGTTTATAACCGGTTACCAATGTAACCGAAAGGGGGGTTTCTCGGCAGAGAACAAAAGTGGAGGCTATGCAGAGGCACTGGGGGGTGACGTTGTAGCCCGATCTTTAGTGCTGTCAACAAGATTAGTAGTGTCCATATACATTTTTGCCTGAAATCATTCCTTTTCCACAATTTGATGGTGGAATCTAGCAAAACATGTTTCAAAAAATGAGATAGGCATGTGGCAGTGGCTTTTTGGCAGAGAGTATAACTCGTATAGCTGTTCGCAATAATGGTTCTGGTGATGAATTTGTTGGCATTGCTGCACCTTCTCTTGTTGAAGGGAGAAACTCGAAACTAGTGGAGAAGGTGACTCAAAACTTGATCGGAGTTCGGAAAACATCACCGGAGATCGTCGGAGCACGTGAAAGGCTATGATCGAATTGGACAATGAGCAGAACAGTGTTCATATGTCACTTTGAAGGCAAAGTTGGTCATAAGTTTGAAGAGTTTACTTCGACTACTGTGATATGAAGCCAAGTTTTCTTCTCCTTGTATCAAAAAGATACAAAGCGTTTGATTAGTAGAAGTTTTAGCGACTCTTCGGCCCGAAGCAACGTGAAATTATGGCCATTCATGGAATCAGGTATGTAACCCTCACTCCCAATTCATTAATTTTAACCGAGATAATTTGAGCTCTTATGTTTCGAATAAAATTTAATTCAATCCCTTTATCTTTAAGTATTGCTTTTATTTAACTTATTTGTACGCTTTTAATTAATATTTGTATGTTTGTATAATTTAAAATCATATAGTATATTTGTTTAGGGTGACACTTAATTTTACTTAGATTAATTAAATTAGAACCTTTTTAGGATTAGTCACTTTGATTAAATAATTAATTAAATAGGGAGATAATTTAGTAACGATGGCGTTCTAATCTTATACCTTGGATATACTAAGTGGTCAGTATTATGAAATGACACTATGTTAGCCAAGGGTATACTTCGGTATCGTATTCGGCGCGTCATCGAAATGTAGAAAATGATAAATAATTTAAGGTTAGAATTTAATAAAATTAATTAGGTAAAGATTAGTAGCACCAATAGAATTATTAATTTTGTTTGGTGTCGAAATGATAGTGTCCGTGCATTCGGATGTTATCATAATACACCCGGTAAAATTAATAATTTAATAGGATTTAAATATTTAAATTGATGGAGCCTTTTTAGGTTAGAGCTTAAAAATCGACAAGATAATAATCGAGCATGCATTTTAAAACCTTTTGGGGCAGAACTTATATTTCTTTAAATACGAGTTAAGGTTTCCTATCTAGAGGACGTCTTATTAAGCTCGTATTTAAAAGAAATATATTTTCTTATCCAAAAGGATATTCTTATTCGAACGATATTTATTTGCCAATAACGGATTAAATTAATATTATTATTCGAAATATCGAAAAGCCACGTGTAATTAAAAGGTACCGATTTTCGGGCACTCGTAAGGGTCGTCCTTACGCGTAACCGACTCCTGAACCCAATGTTTTAAAAATAAATCTCTGGTTTGTTTTATGGTGTCTGGCCTACCAAAGTGGCAGGTGGCGACTCCAAATTAATTTTAAAATTCAAATGTTTTCAATAAAATTTGGTTTTTCACAATTAAAAGCAATTAAATTCAATTTTTTCAAATTAATTCGTCAGGCTATTTTTCACACGTTTCGTTTTTAAAATGGTCGTGACAGCTTGGCGACTCCGCTGGGGACAATTTTTTGAGAGTCAGGCCTAATTATTAATTACACGTGGCATTTCAGTATTCTAAATATAGATATTAATTTAATTCATTATTGTCAAATAAATATCGTTCAGATAAGGGTAGTATTTTCATTTTGTGTGATATATCTGTCATTCATGCATCAACTCTCGACCCGAGCTTTTACCCTTGAGTAGGAGCTAGATATTGTCCGACGTGATGCTATCCAGCTCCGAGTTTCGGATTTCTATCTACTTCCGGTATACTAACCTTATGCGTCGTGAGGTCTTTACCTCCGTTGTAAGGGACCTATACTACCGAATCGATGTCTTATCGTCGCAGTAGGCGATAACGACAGTTCGGGAACCCCGAGTCTAGATCTAAACCCACATGTGTAGAGTAGAAACCTACCCCTAATAGAGCCAGACATGGACCATAAGATAAGGCGGTATGCTGTCGAAATGTCGCCGAAATTAAGATTTCTATGTTAAACTGCTCTCTGATTATTTTTACGCAATTTAAACTGCTCTCTGGTTATTTTTACGCAAGATAATATGCTCTCTGGTTATTTTATACAATATAACATGTTCTTTGGTTATTTTTCGCGATTTAATTTATTTTCACTTAGATTATTAATTCACCATACTAACACTTTTTTGGTGGTGTGTGAGTGAGTTCATATAGCATGCATTAGAGGTATCGATTTATGAGCTAGTTGTATAGACAATAGTCATAAACTAAAGGGTTTGATAGACAAGTGAAAGATAATTTACTGAGGTGGACCATATTCAAGAAGACTCAGTACAAGATCAGAGTTAACGTTCGAGAAGACCAAGTCATACAAGATTGTTTTAGAAGATTTCAGGCATGGTGCATGTCTGTCAAAATCAAGGGTAAGTTGGGAATTTTTGGATGCTGACATGAAGAGTCATTCGATAAGGTATTTCAATTGCCGTAAGGAGAATGGTTGCAACACCAACAACTACGAGGTTTTGCTACAACGTTCCAGTAGGTAAAAAAAGAATTAGATTCATATTAAGTTTAGCATTTGTTCAAGCTTCAAGTCGGGTACCGGGGCAAGTGTAAACATAAGCGAGACGCGGTAGCTAAAAGGCGAAGATAGTTAGAAGGTGGATATTTGGCGGATAAAATAGGGGCATCCCAAGGTTAAGTGTTGACGAATAAAGACTCAGAGGAAAAAGGAATTGCAAGCTTAAGATCTATGTTCAAATTTCACGAACGACGAGAATTATTGAAGAATGAAGCTGAGAAATAGAAGAGAGATTTAGAAAATGTGACACGACATGTAGAAAATTAGTTTACAAGTTTTGAACCACCGTTTCAAGTGAAGAACAATTTGTTGAAAGCTAGAACGAGTTACTCACCAAGGTTATGCAGATGGAGTTAGTGATCAACTTCAGAACCAAGTATAAGAAATGTCAGATATATATGAATTTTGCCCGATAAAGCTGAAGATCCGTCAATAAATTTTCGCCGACATACCAGAATGATTGTCGAGTCAGACTGAATGAGGTGATCAATCAAGAAGCTCGAGCCAGATGTCTCTTATCAACAAATTAACTTCTCCTTGTATTCGATCTTTTAGTCAAATGAGTGTTGTCTAATGGCTAGCTCTTGAAATCGATATCTCTTCCATTCATGCATTGTAGAGTAGATTTATATTTAACATATTTTTGTTCATAATTCCATTTCATTATTTTGAGAGGTTGACGTTTGTATATTATTGCATTCATGTATATGTTTATTTTAAATTTAATATTATAACATTATTATTTATCAACATTGCATTTTAAGAGGCATAAATATGTTATGTTTTTGAGGATCACTTGGGTAACATAGAAAAGATCAGACACAAGTTTTCAAATTGCTTAGAGTCAAAGAGATCGAGAAAGAAAATTATCCAGATGATATACAGATACGAAAGATTGGAATAAAAATTTATCTCACACAAGGGTTAAATCTGAAAGGTTTTTCTTACAAAAAAAAAAGAAGGAAAATAAAGGAAAAAAGAAAAAATGCAAAAAGAAGTCGAAAAAAGAAATGACGGTTGAGTTTAATAGCTGGTGCATTTGTTGAAAATCCAGAAGACCAGAGTTTGAGATATGAAGACAGCAATAAAATGTTCGATCATGATGCTGACAAATTGAGAAGACTTCAGGTATGTGTTCACCCTAAATGATGTAAGTGAGGCAAATTTTGAGTCATAGAATTATTAGCGTCATTCTGGAGATGAAAACCAAGAAGTTCAGACCCAAACAAGGGGCAACCAAAGGAGGAGTTACATTGATGCTTCGAAAGTCGAGAATACAACTTTGAAATGGAAGTAAAAAAGAGAAAAGTTGATGGTAAAATGGGATGGTTGAAATTCACTCCGGTTTTCTTTGATGGATGTTAGACAATTGAATTACAAGGGATCTGATTATATCTTTTGGGATCGTTGCGGAGTAATACCCTGAATCATCCCAATTGCTTTTGCCCGCGAGCATTGGGGTCCTTTGTAAGGGAAGCTATTTTAATTTATTTGCCCATGATGCTTGTTTCATATATTTTTTCTCTCAAGTGGCAAACATTTCATATTCTTTGATTTCTTAATTCTTTAATTCATATTATTTAATTCTTTTATTCACTGTCATAGAAAAACATTCTTTGTTATGAGTTAATTTTTGATCGCTCATACATTTATATATATATCATCACTAACATCATTCTTTCAGGTCTTGAATACTAATTGTAGGATTGATCTTAAATCAAATTCATAGATCAACTTCACCAATGTGACTCGTTTCTACTTTATTTAGGCTAAAAGGAGGACATTAATGAGTGTTCAACAATCATGGGAAAATCCCAGATAAATTTTGAGTGAGTTTCCTCTCAAACATTGTTGACTAAGATTTTTGAATGAAGTGATAACCCAAAACTTTATCCAACTAAAGATTGCTTTTCTTCAATGATATCCAAGTATGGGATGATATTTGGCATTCCTTGATCTCTCTTCTCAAAGAAAGAAAATAAGAAAAATATCATTTGTTATCCCCTTTGAGCCTAATATTGTTTTTCTTTCAACTCAACCCAAACCAAGGATCACCCCTACACTGGGGGCAAAGTGGAGGGAAACATGTTCGAAAATGAAATATATTTGGGATGCCTTGTGAATCAGGGGCAAAAATAAAGGTGAAATGAGAAACCAAGAAAAATATAAGTGAGGAGAAATATTCTGAATCAACACAGAAAAAATAAAAAGAGAGTAAAAGTTTGTTTCTAAAAAGTTGAGTTCAAATGGTTGACATGAAAGTTGAAGCAAACGACAAAACAAAAATGAATAGAAGGTTTTGTGAGATATTTTGAAGAGATGAACCACTGACAAAAGAAATGGTGAAAAGGAAATAACCTCTAGGGTGAAAACCCAAAAAGGGCAGTCTAGAGTGATCCACCAAAAAAGGGGAAAAGTATTTCATTAGAGTATATCAAGATCAGTGCAACAATGATCCTTGGTTTTACCCTTAAATAATTATTTGAGCCTATATATCATTTCTTTGGTAACCATAAACCATAGCCACATTACAAGCCACAAAAGACCATTTTGACCATATATGGATATTGGAACAAGGAGAGTTAGTCTTTAGAATACATCCCACTTATCAGGGTTAACCTTTCTTCAAGGATCTCCAGTCTTTTAATGCTTGATCGAGATCAGAAAAGAGGGAAAGATTGGGCATAGTAAATTAGTGAGACAAAGAATTCCACTTAAATGGGGTAGAATTAGGAAAAGAGAAATATTTTTCCTGAAAGTCTAATAAATTTGAAAAGGGGTCACATTGGAGTTGATCTTTGAAAATTGATTCAAAGGCTTTGTCGCACTTGGTATTCAAAGGCCTAATTTTATTGTTTGCCACGACAATCAAAATTTTTCAATATTTTCAAAATTGGAAAAATTATTTTTTGAGCTTTTTTTTGCTTATTGTTTTAACAAGCATCTTACAGATAAATTGATTAGATACAAAAAAAAACAAAGGATTTCATGAGCATTACTATGATGTGCTAATCCTTTAAGTGCAGGCAGAACAGAAGGTGGCCTCGGTACGTGATTTATGATGGGAAACAAATAAAGCTCAAAATGCAACAATATTTGAGCAACAAAGATGACACACAGGTAAATTTAGGGCAAAAAAAGAGAGAACATTGACCATTATTTGGGGCAAAATATACCAGGATCAATTCATCAAGTGTGGAAATTGTTACTACTGAGACATTACGAGATAAAGAAGCTCTACGCGGTGAATATCAGAATGAGAAAACAAAACAATTATGCTCAAATTCGAGTGGGGCAATGCTGTAAAGGTATGTCAAAAGAACATACTATCATGAGAAATTCCAAAACCGAAGCAATGGAAAGGAAGAATTCTTTCAGAGCAGAGAATAATTCTCCTCTAAAATAGATTTTTCCTGGTGTTCAAAGGTTGAAAATACAAAAGATCATATGTTGAAGACAAGAACAAGCGTCATTGAGATCATGATAGACTTTATTTGTGGCAAAAAAAGAAAAGAAAGAAAAAGGAAAGAAAATATAAAAAAGATAGGAAGAAAAAATCTAAAGTAAAAACCTGAAAGGGCGCTTTAGAGCAAAAAAACAAAGATCTTAAAAATTGAACCTCAGTTTGAAATGAATTCTCATATCAGTCAAAGAATACATGCCGAGAGATGAAGAAAGAAATTATTAGCATTTTCCCTGAAGCAGAAAGTTTACCCAAGTGGTCTTCAATTAACATTCATGCTTCAATAGAAATATCCGTATTAAGATCATATTAACAATACATGATATTTTTGTCAACAGGAATCAAACAGAAATTGGCAGCCTTCTTGGCGTGAGTCCCTACCTTGGCAGCCTTCTCGGCGTGAGTCCCTACCTTGGCAGCCTTCTCGGAGTAAGTCCTTACCTTGGCAGCCTTCTCGGCGTGAGTCCTTACCTTGGCAGCCTTCTCGGCGTAAGTCCTTACCTTGACAGCCTTCTCGGCGTGAGTCTCTAGCTTGACAGCCTTCTCGGTGTGAGTCCTTACCTTGGCAGCCTTCTCGGCGTGAGTCCCTACCTTGGCATCCTTCTCGGCGTGAGTCCCTACCTTGGCAGCCTTCTCGGCATGAGTCCTTACCTGGCAGCCTTCTCGGCGTGAGTCCTTACCTTGGCAGCCATGCCGATGTGAGTCCCGAAAGATTTGGTAGAATTTGAGGAATTTCATAATGAAAAGAACAGCCTCAGGTTCCATCACCTTGATCTGGAGAATTTCATAATGAGAAGAACAGCTCCAGATTTCCCAGAGACGAGGAATTTCATAATGAGAAGAACAACCTCGGTTTCCATTAATTGATCAGTTTGAAGAAATTCATAATGAGAAGAACAGCTTCAAACTTTTCTAAACTTTGGAGAATTTCATAATGAGAAGAACAGCTTCAAAGTCCATGGGATACAAAGAATTTCATAATGAGAAAAACAGCTTCGGATTCCATCACCTTTTGTCTGAAGAAATTCATAATGAGAAGAACAGCTTCAGACCCTGGAGAATTTCATAATGAGAAGAACAGCTCCAGGTTTTCACGGGATACGAGGAATTTCATAATGAGAAGAACAACCTCGTGTTCTATTACTTTTTGTTTGAAGAATTTCATAATGAGAAGAACAACTTCAAGCTTTGTTAGCGTAACATAGGCCAAGAAGCTTAGACAAGATTTGTGTTTTTTCAGGCTTTGCTTGTCTCCTGCTCCACAACATAGAGCAAAGAAGGGCAACTGTCATACCTGAATTTTGACCTAAGGGCCTACGTAAATATAACAAGTAAAATAATAAAAAATATAAAGAAAAAAATGAAAATGAAAAATATAAAGAAAAAAGAAAAATATATGAAAAGAGACAAAAAAGAAAAGAAAAACGAAACATTAAAGATTTATGTTTTATGTAGGGAAATAAAACCTTGAGCAACATCAATCAAATTACACCAATAATGGGTTCAGTGGAAAATGTTCAAGCTTGAGCAGAGAAGCGATGACGATGACAAATGAAAAAGATGATTTTTCAACTTAATCCATGTTGAATTTGTATTAATTGATGGTTTCTCTTTTTGCAGAGAAGGATTCAAGGTTCAAAAAGAATTCAAACAATCAATCAAAGCAACAACAATTTCAGATTTCATGGGGTGCGAGGAATTTCGTAATGAGAAGAACAGTCTCAAGTTCCATGATAGGTATTTTGCTTGAAGAAATTCGTAATGAGAAGAACAGCTTCAAGCTTTGTTAGCGTAACAGTGGCCAAGAAGTCTAGACGAAATTTGTGTCTTTTCAGTCTTTGCTCTTCTCCTGTTCCACAGCATTGAGCAAAGAGGGGTAGCTGTAATACCCGAATTTCGTCCGGGGTGAGAATATAAAATAAGGCCTACGTAAATATAATTAAATAAATAATATTCATAAAAATTCAATAATAATAATAAATAAATAAAAATATATGGATAAGGTTGCATTCAATTACCATGTGGGGGGTGGTTTATAACCGGTTACCAATGTAACCGAAAGGGGGGTTTCTCGGCAGAGAACAAAAGTGGAGGCTATTGTCACGTCCGTAGAGTTTCACTACTCGGGGCGTGCGGCCTTAGACGCGTTTTTCTCAGTAAACCGCCTAAGTAAGCCTAAACCGTTCAAAGCCTGAATGCTAAGAACCTTGCGGAAACCAAAGAACAATTGAAAGGAAGAGAAATGGCAAAGGCTAGAGAGTGTTTGAGTGAATACTCTTGTATTTCTCAATGAAGAAGTGAGTGACAAATGAGGTGGGCAAGGCCTCTATTTATACTTGAAGCCCTGTACATCCAACGGTTGTAAATGATTTACATCAAGGGTCCAGATTCAATCCTATCCTATCCAAAAGTACAATTCCTAGAATATTCCTATTTGAGTAAGGAAAGTATTTCCCATGTTCACATGGTGTGTTCACATGGGTGGATGGATAAACCTTCTTTACCAAGTGTTGGGCCATTCCAGATTTGGGCTCCAATGGGTGGTTGGGTTGGTGCTGAGATGCCCAGAATGCTTTGGAGTGCTTTTGTGGCAACCTGATTGGTGCTTGTCTCGGGCCCTTTGGTGCGGTCCGTGACATTCTCCCCCACTGGATCTAGTGACGCCCTCGTCACTCGACTAGAATGGTACTGCTCCACTTGGTTCTTGAATTGCCACAGTGCTTCGGCATGTTCCCAACTACCTTCAGTGTCGGGAAGTCCTTTCCAAAGAACAAAGTACTCGTGCCTCGGTCTATGGCCTGGTCTACGAATGACCCTCTCTGCTTGGATTTCTCGTACCTCATTGTCGTAGGAGACCTTCACTCCGACTGGCGCTCGGTGTGACTTGCCTCGATCCGGATCTAGCTCATCTTGATAGTAAGGTTTTAGTAAACTTACGTGGAACACGGGATGAGCTCGAATGGTTGGAGGCAACTCGATCCTGTAGGCCATGGTGCCTACTCGTTTCACGACTTTGAAAGGACCTTCGTATCTTCGCACAAGCCCTTTGTGTACGGTTGGATTGCGCAAGATCCCGGTCAATTTGGCAAGGACTAAATCACCAACCTGGAAATTCACGTCCCTCCGCTTTGTATCCGCCCACTTCTTGGTCCGTTTCCCCGCCTTGTGTAAACAAGCTCGGGCTAAGTCGTGATGTTCTTGCCACTCCTTGGCAAACTTGTGTGCTGCTGGATTAGGCCCCTGATACTTGGAAACAATCGTGCTGGGTGTAACCGGTTGTTGTCCATTCACGATCTCAAAAGGAGTTTGGTTTGTCGCCTCACTCCGTTGCAAGTTGTAAGAAAACTGGGCCACATCTAACAGCTTCGGCCAGTCGTGTTGGGTGGCACTTACATAGTGCCTCAAATAGATCTCCAGTAAAGCATTCACTCGCTCGGTTTGCCCGTCGGTCTGTGGGTGGACGCTTGTAGAAAAGTTCAAACTTGATCCCAAAAGCTTGAACAACTCCGTCCAAAACCTCCCTGTGAACCGTGTGTCCCGGTCACTAATGATCGTCTTTGGCACTCCAAAGTACTTCACCACGTGTTTTAGGAAAAGACGAGCCGCTTCATCGGCTGGACACACCTTGGATGCTGGAATAAAGACAGCATACTTTGAAAATCTGTCAACAACTACCATGATGTTTGACAGTCCATTAACATTGAGCAAACCGACAATAAAATCCATGGAAACACTCTCCCATGGTCTCTCGGGAATGGGCAAAGGTTGCAACAATCCCGCAGGCTTCTTCATCTCGATTTTGTCCTGTTGGCATACAAGACAAGTCCGCACATAGGCTTCAACATCTTCGCCCATGCGTGGCCAGTAGTAGTGCTCGCCGATAAGTGTCATCGTCCGGGTCATTCCTGGATGGCCAGCCCACTTGGAGTCATGACACTCCTTCATGATCTCCTTACGTAAGTCCCCAAAATGTGGCACATAGAGACGGTGTCCTCGGGCATAAAGCAAATCTTCCTCGAGCCAAAATCTTCTAGTTTTTCCCTCGTTAACATAACTGATCAGCATTTTGGCTGTTGGATCATGGGACAGCCCCTCCTTGATGCGCTCAAGCAATTGTCCCTTCGGTAGGCTTACGGTCTCAATGTTGTACCTCCGGCTTAATGCATCAGCAACTGTGTTTATTTTCCCGGGCTTGTACTCCAATGAGAAGTCAAATTCTGCAAGAAATTCTTGCCATCGGGCCTGTTTTGGAGATAACTTGTTTTGAGTTTGAAAGTAACTATTTGCCACATTATCTGTATAAACCACAAACTTTGACCCAAGTATGTGGTGTCGCCATGTACGCAAACAATGCACTACTGCTGTCATTTCTTTCTCATGGACCGTGTACCTCTGCTCGGTCTCATTGAGTTTCCGGCTTTCATATGCAACCGGATGTCCTTCTTGCATGAGGACTCCACCAATGGCTACATCGGACACATCGGTGTAGATCTCGAAAGGCTTGGTGTGGTCTGGCAACACCAATACTGGCTCACTTGCCATAGCCTTCTTAAGTCCTTCAAAGGCTTCTTGACACTTAGTACTCCAATCCCACGCCTTATCCTTCTTCAGTAACTCGGTCAAGGGTGCGGCAATTTTGGAATAGCCTTTGACAAATTTACGGTAGAAGTTGGCTAGCCCCAAGAAGGATCTCAACTCCGTCACCTTGGTTGGCGGCTCCCAATCTTCAATAACCCGTATCTTAGCCCCATCCATCTTGATCTTGCCACCTCCGACTATGTGGCCTAGGAAAGGGACCTCCATTTGGGCAAACGAGCACTTTTCCTCCTTGACATAGAGCTCGTTCTCTCGCAAGACCTTGAACACTTGTCTTAAGTGTTCCACATGCTCCCCAAGGCTCTTGCTATAGATGACAATGTCATCCAGGTAAACTACAACGAACCGATCCAGGAAGGGTTGTAGTACCTTGTTCATCAAAGTGCAGAAGGTGGCGGGAGCGTTCGTAAGGCCGAATGGCATCACTAAGAATTCATATGAGCCATAGCGTGTTACACAAGCTGTCTTTGGCTCATCTCCTTCTGCAATCCTTACTTGCCAATATCCGGACCGCAAGTCTAACTTGGTGAACCACTTTGCACCACCAAGTTGGTCGAACAAGTCTGCTATCAGTGGGATCGGGTACTTGTTCTTCACAGTGAGCTTGTTTAAAGCCCTGTAGTCGATGCACATTCGAAGACTCCCATCATGTTTCTTCTGAAATAACACCGGCGCTCCATATGGTGCCTTAGACGGTCGGATATAGCCTGCGTCGAGGAGTTCCTTCAATTGTCTGCGCAACTCCTCTAACTCGGGCGGAGCCATTCGATAAGGGGCTCGGGCAGGTGGCTCCGCATTTGGCACAAGATCAATCTTGTGGTCGACCTCCCTCTTTGGTGGGAGAGTTTTAGGCAGCTCGGTAGGCATCACATCCCGGAATTCTGCCAACACTTGTTTCACCTCAGCTGGAACTCCTTCGGCCGTGATTGGTTCATCATGGACTAATGTCGCTAGATAAGTTGGTCGCACCTTGTGTACTCCTTTGCTGAATTGGATTGCTGACAACATCTTGGCCCCAATTCCAGCTTCTCGATTCACCGGAACAAGGCATGGATGGCTTGGGTCAAGAATTAGCAAAGAATTTGCAAATGGTACCGGGAACGCTTTGATTCGGTCAAGGAAACTGAGCCCAATCACAAAATCAAAGTCATCGAGGGGGATTACTTTGATCGTCTCCTTACCGATCCAACCACCAATCTCAAGCTTCACTCCTTTTGCTACCCCTGCAATCGGAGTCTGTTCGGAATTCACAGTCTTGATGAATCCACTTGCCTTTTCCACATGAAAGCCAAGTTTCTTGGCAATTTGTTCGGACACGAACAACTCTGAGGCACCAGTATCTATGAGTGCACTCAACTTTTGGCCAGCAATGGAAACATCTACATACATAAGTCCCTTCTCCTTGGAATCTTTCTTGAATTCCATGGAACTGATGATGGAGTTGAGCTTGACAACCTCTTCTCCTTCTCCAGTCTTCTCTTGGATGGCAGCAACCTTCTCATTTCGTGGTTGTGGGCAATTTCTGGCTAAATGTTTACCACCACAGTTGTAGCACTTAAACTCACCCCTTTCATTTTGGTTCCGAAATTGTTTATCTCCGGCTTTGTTCTGTGGCTTTCCGGAACCATTCTTGGTGGACTTATCTTTGTCTCCCCCACTGTTGCCCTTATGCTTTGGCTTGGAAGAATCCTTCTTTTCGAATTCTGCAATGGATTCTGCAGCGGCCATCGCTTCCGAAAGATCCTGCACACCCATCCTCTTCAGCTCCATTCTTGCCCATCGTTGAAGGCCAGATTTGAAGAGATACAGTCCCTCTGATTTACTCAAGTCTTTGATCAGCAACTTGAGCTCCGAAAATCTCTTGACATACTCCCGAATTGAGCCTTCATGCTTCAATTGGTAAAGTCTGTCTCGAGCCTCCTCATCAGCATTCTTGGGATAGAAATGCTTCTTGAGTTCCGACTGGAAGTCTTTCCATGTCTTGACTGGAATGTCTCCATCACTTGACTCAGCACATTTGGTTCGCCACCATAGCAAGGCGGCATCAACCAAATAGATTGAAGCCGTATTAACTTTAGTAGCTTCATCCTCGATGTTCATCAAACGAAAGTACTGCTCCAACCCCCAAATGAAGTTGTCCACTTCTTGAGCAGTTCTCGCCCCCTTATACTCCTTGGGTTTCGGCGCATCGATCCTGGGCTTCGGCGTAGTTGCTTCAGCCATCATGCCACCCAGCATGGCATTCTTATAGAGGAGCAGCTCGGTACTGAGCTTCTTGATCTCCCCCATCAATTCCTTCTTCAATGCATCCATTGCATCCTGAAGGATCTTCTCTTTCTCAGTCAGTTTTCCATCGACAACGGACTGAACTTGTTCCGAGATTTCGTCCTTTTGGGACTCCATCTTCTCAAGGCGCACTTCGGCCTCGTCTTGGGTCTCCTGGAACTTGCCCAACGCATCCTCCAGTCTCGCGACCCTCTTGTCCAAGGTAGCAATGATATCCCTGGAACTTTCCCGCTTCTTCCCCGCAGCTCCTGCACGAGTCTCTCGGTCAGTTGCTGGGACCTCGCTAACACTTTGTGGAGCCATTTCGATCGAACAAACTCGCTCTGATACCACTTGTCACGTCCGTAGAGTTTCACTACTCGGGGCGTGCGGCCTTAGACGCGTTTTTCTCAGTAAACCGCCTAAGTAAGCCTAAACCGTTCAAAGCCTGAATGCTAAGAACCTTGCGGAAACCAAAGAACAATTGAAAGGAAGAGAAATGGCAAAGGCTAGAGAGTGTTTGAGTGAATACTCTTGTATTTCTCAATAAAGAAGTGAGTGACAAATGAGGTGGGCAAGGCCTCTATTTATACTTGAAGCCCTGTACATCCAACGGTTGTAAATGATTTACATCAAGGGTCCAGATTCAATCCTATCCTATCCAAAAGTACAATTCCTAGAATATTCCTATTTGAGTAAGGAAAGTATTTCCCATGTTCACATGGTGTGTTCACATGGGTGGATGGATAAACCTTCTTTACCAAGTGTTGGGCCATTCCAGATTTGGGCTCCAATGGGTGGTTGGGTTGGTGCTGAGATGCCCAGAATGCTTTGGAGTGCTTTTGTGGCAACCTGATTGGTGCTTGTCTCGGGCCCTTTGGTGCGGTCCGTGACACTATGCAGAGGCACTGAGGGGTGACGTTGTAGCCCGATCTTTAGTGCTGTCAACAAGATTAGTAGTGTCCATATACATTTTTGCCTGGAATCATTCCTTTTTCACAATTTGATGGTGGAATCTAGCAAAACATGTTTCAAAAAATGAGATAGGCATGTGGCAGTGGCTTTTTGGCAGAGAGTATAACTCGTATAGCTGTTCGCAATAATGGTTCAAGTGATGAATTTGTTGGCATTGCTGCACCTTCTCTTGTTGAAGGGAGAAACTCGAAACCAGTGGAGAAGGTGACTCAAAACTTGACCGGAGTTCGGAAAACATCACCGGAGATCGTCGGAGCACGTGAAAGGCTATGATCGAATTGGACAATGAGCAGAACAGTGTTCATATGTCACTTTGAAGGCAAAGTTGGTCATAAGTTTGAAGAGTTTACTTCGACTACTGTGATATGAAGCCAAGTTTTCTTCTCCTTGCATCAAAAAGATGCAAAGCGTTTGATTAGTAGAAGTTTCAGCGACTCTTCGGCCCGAAGCAACGTGAAATTATGGTCATTCATGGAATCAGGTATGTAACCCTCACTCCCAATTCATTAATTTTAACCACTATTATGAGATAATTTGAGCTCTTATGTTTCGAATAAAATTTAATTCAATCCCTTTATCTAAGTATTGCTTTTATTTAACTTATTTGTACGCTTTTAATTAATATTTGTATGTTTGTATAATTTAAAATCATATAGTATATTTGTTTAGGGTGACACTTAATTTTACTTAGATTAATTAAATTAGAACCTTTTTAGGATTAGTCACTTTGATTAAATAATTAATTAAATAGGGAGATAATTTAGTAACGATGGCGTTCTAATCTTATACCTTGGATATATTAAGTGGTCAGTATTATGAAATGGCATTATGTTGGCCAAGGGTATACTTCGGTATCGTATTCGGCGCGTCATCGAAACGTAGAAAATGATAAATAATTTAAGGTTAGAATTTAATAAAATTAATTAGGTAAAGATTAGTAGCACCAATAGAATTATTAATTTTGTTTAGTGTCAAAATGGTAGTGTCCGTGCATTCGGATGTTATCATAATACACCCGGTGAAATTAATAATTTAATAGGATTTAAATATTTAAATTGATGGAGCCTTTTTAGGTTAGAGCTTAAAAATCGACAAGATAATAATCGAGCATGCATTTTAAAACCTTTTGGGGCAGAACTTATATTTCTTTAAATACGAGTTAAGGTTTCCTATCTAGAGGACGTCTTATTAAGCTCGTATTTAAAAGAAATATATTTTCTTATCCGAAAGGATATTCTTATTCGAACGATATTTATTTGCTAATAACAGATTAAATTAATATTATTATTCGAAATATCGAAAAGCCACGTGTAATTAAAAGGTACCGATTTTCGGGCGCTCGTAAGGGTCGTCCTTACGCATAACCGATTCCCGAACCCAATGTTTTAAAAATAAATCTCTGGTTTATTTTATGGTGTCTGGCCTACCAAAGTGGCCGGTGGCGACTCCAAATTAATTTTAAAATTCAAATGTTTTCAATAAAATTTGGTTTTTCATAATTAAAAGCAATTAAATTCAATTTTTCCAAATTAATTCGTCAGGCTATTTTTCACACGTTTCGTTTTTAAAATGGTCGCGACATTAGTTAGTAACGGTTCAAAATTCTGGAGTCATTACCTGTGAAACCTGTGTTATTTTAGCCTTTTCGGGGCCAAAGGTTGGTCATCATGTTGTTGCCCCAATGATTGAGGTTGTTCGATCTCTTCTCTATACTTGTTCATATGTACAGGCAAAATATGTGCATCATTAATGCTCAATGTATGTTAAGTCTGAATGCGTGATGTCTAAATGCAAAATGCATGATATGATTTTTCTGTTTTCAAAGGATGTCCTAATTTATGCTTGATGCATGTTTAATCTAGATTTGTAAATGCTTGAATGCTTGAATGTATGAATATCATGATTTTTCTAAGGATGCCCCGATTTCACTGATCATGACGAAAGCTGCTTGACTCCTTATGTTTTGGCCTCCTTCCTCGGAACCTTTTCTCAAAATAGATGCCCTAAACAGTTTTTAACAACCTGAACCTTTAGAGTGCAAATATTCGCATGGTCATATTACCCAGTTGAGTTGTCTCTATTGTATCAAAATATATTTCATTGCAACTTGTAGTTTTGGGCCCTTACAAAAGACTCTCGCTGCCAGTGGGCTTAGGCTAACGAGGTGGTTTACAAAAACTTCTCATCGGAAGAGATAAAAACTATAAGTGACCTACTATGGTCGAGGTAGAGTAATGTCTTAGCCTAGCAGACATAATTTCTTTTGTACAACTCAAAATCAACATTGTTATTCCTACTTGGTGTCTTCGTGCTTCGGTAAAGGATCTGTAACCGTTTCAGCTGGGTCATCAAATTTTATTACTCCAAGCTTGATAAATTTTTCGACTAGCCTTTTGAAACCTAGACAATTTTCAATCGAATGCCCCACTTGTCCTGCATGATAATCACATTTTGCATTGGCATCATACCATTTTGGAAAGGAGGTTGCATCGGCTCTTGAAAGAAGGGCGACACCAAGCGCTTATCATACAACTCTTTGTGTAGCTCCCCGTAAGTCATTGGTAGTTGAGTAAATTCTTTCCTTTCAAAATTCTTTCTCTGACTGAAATCTTGGTTGGAGGAGTTATAAGCACGCGTGGCTGCAGACTGTGTCACTGTTACAGGCTTGGAATAATTGACGTTGTAGATTCCTGCAGAATTCACTTCATTGTCCTTCTTCCCATGTGTCGACCTTCTCTGGGACGAACTTCTACCAGCATCAATTCTACCACTCTTGATGGCATTCTCAATGAGCTCACCGGATAGCACCAGATCAGCAAAATTAGTGGTTGCATTGCCTATGAGGCAATCTAGGATTGGGCCTTCCAAAGTTTGGATGAATATAACCACCGTCTCTTTTTCACTGAGTGGAGGTTGGACTTGCGCTGCTACATCCCTCCAGCGTTGTGCGTACTGTCTAAAACTTTCATTAGGCCTTTGTTTCATGTGTTGCAAGGTCAGACGGTCTGGTACCATATCGCTAACACGCTTATATTGCTCCAGAAAAACTTTAGCCAAATCTTTCCATGATTTTATCTGATGACGATTCAGCTGATTATACCATCTAGTGGCGGATCACGTTAAACTATCTTGAAAGCAGTATATCAGCAACTTGTCATCCCTGTCGTACCCTGTCATTCTTCGACAAAACATGGTAAGATGGGCTCGAGGGCAACTAGTCCCGTCATATCTTTCAAATTCTGGGACTTTGAATTTTAAGGGTAACACCAGATCTGGGATGAGGCTGAGTTCGTTGGCGTCGAATCCGATGAAGGTGTCTTCAATCTCCACAGCTTCCATCTTCTCTTTGAGCCGTTTACAACGTTCTTCAATTTCTTTTGAAGTCTCAATCTTTGGTTCAATTAGCTGATCAAGTTTGGAGACAAAATTTTCTGCTTGATTGCCCCTCGGTTTGGCTTCAGATGTGGAGGGTATGTTCATAGGGCCATATGTGTCAGTCTGATGTAATGGTAACTTCCCTTTAGAAAAGACCACCTGGGGATGAGCCTCCGTTGGTATCTTAGTTTGAAGAGGAGTAAAACTTGAAGGATATATGGGATATTCGATCATATTAACGGGATTTACCCCTAAGTCGACCATGGAAGTGTCTTCTTGCTTGAATCCGAGCATTTGTGCTAATTTCCCAAGCATTTCTTGTTGAGATCTTGCAATCTGATCTTTCATTTCTTGTCGAGCCCTTGCTAACTGATCTTCCATTTTTCGCGTTAAATCATCCTGTAAATCCTTTTGAGTCTGCTCAATCTTATCCAATCTATCCTTAGTCATCTTCTTCGTCTTGAATCTGGTTCCGTAAGGATGTTGAATTATCGTCTGGTCCAGTATTGCTGAGATAGGGGACCCCAAATATTAGTACTAATGTTACAAAAATGAATGTATGTGGATGCACGATGCATGACTTAGATGTGAAAATATCGATTCAAAAATGGTTCAGCCTACATAAACGCAACTATCAGTTTTATTTGTTCAATAAATGGGGATCTCAATATCACTATCCTTTGTCTGTTTCTTGCTTTCTGTTACAACGTTTGTCACCCTCGTTAGCTGCCATAACCTGTCTGAAAACCATGTTGCTTTGTTCATCTTTGGTGATTCATTGTTCGATCCTGGAAACAACAATTACATCAACACCACCACTGATTTCCAGGCAAATTTCACTCCTTACGGTGAGACCTTCTTCAAATACCCTACCGGAAGATTCTCCGATGGCCGTCTGATCCCAGATTTTATCGGTAAACCACTTCAAAAGAAGAAATTTAAAGTTTCGGTTTGCCCTTTGATTCATTTCTTACCATTTTGTTTTTGTTACAGCACAATTTGCTGGATTACCAATAATTCCAGCATATTTAAAGCCTGGAAAGCATAAGTTTACAGATGGAGTGAACTTTGCATCTGGTGGAGCCGGTGCTCTTGCTGAATCCCATCAAGGATTTGTATGTCAGATTGGTTTATCATCTTTAATGCTCGGTTAAGCTGTGTTTAGTTCACATTTAGATGAAATTCACTGTTTATTTTAACGCCAGGTTGTGGATTTAGAAACTCAAATAAAATACTTCAAACGAGTTGAGAAATCATTGAGGCAAGAACTGGGAGTTGCAGAGGCCAGGAAATTGTTGTCCAGAGCTGTTTACATGTTTAGCGTTGGGGGCAATGATTATTTGAACAAGAACTCAAGTGCAACAGAAGAAGAGTTTGCTTCCATGGTGCTCGGCAACCTCACCGTTGCTCTCAAAGTAATTCATACCAACAAAACCCCAGAAATTTTCTGTTTTTACCAGCAGAAGTTGCTTAGAATCCATGCTTTTTAAAAACTGATGCAGGAAATATACAAGAAAGGAGGGAGGAAATTTGGGTTCACGAATATGATACCTCTGGGTTGTTTACCATACATGAAAGCAGAATCAGGGGGTTCTTGCAACGATGAAGTAACAGCAATAGCAAAGCTTCACAATGCTCGACTTCCCAAAACCCTGAATATGTTGAAGGGGGAGCTTCAAGGCTTCAAATATTCCCTTTACAATATATATCAATCTTTTAATGAAAGGTTGAGCAACCCTTCAAAATATGGTAAGGTTAAATGCCCTTTACAATATGGAAATTTTAGATTTTGACTTAAAAAAAATGGTGGGTTTGTTATGGTGTGAAGGTTTCAAGAATGCGACGGCGGCGTGTTGCGGGTCTGGTCCATACGGCGGAGTTTATAGCTGTGGAGGGAAGAGAGGGGTTACGGAGTACTATTTATGTGATCATCCTGCTGATTTTTTCTTCTTTGATTCTTATCATCCCTCGGAGGAGGCTTACCGGCAATTGGCAGAGTTGATGTGGGCAGGAACTACAGATATCGTACGGCCTTACAATCTTAAAACGTTGTTTGAAGACAAAACATCGCCGATTCAACATTCCGATGTCGGAGCTGAACTTTAATTTCTTGTACTTATCGTGTTACTAGGTAAATCCAAAGAGGCAATTATGTGTCGGCTCTGCATATCCACGCTGACATTGAAAATTGAAATGGTGGACCAAGTTTAGATTTCATTATCCCATAAAAGGCTCAAACTTTGTTGATAAGAACAGGGGGGATGCATCAACTTTTTCGGCAAAGTTTCTTGTTTTTTTAGACAAGAAAAATGGTTCATTACACCTCATCTGTGGGGACATATGTTTGTTGTGTTGTGCTTCTTATGTACCCCCAAAGAAGAAATTTTGGCATTTAATCCCGAAATCAGGGTAAAAGAGATTGAATTATTACATATTTTTCAAGTGGTGGTTTCTCCCATGGTAGGTCTTTAAAATCTATAAAAAGAATAACAGAGAAGATTATCTAACACTCACCACCTTTCTTCTTCCTTCCATTATCAGAGTGTTGAAACTTGAAAGGGTCAAAAATGGAGAATGTAATAACCCATTTAATAGAATCCAGAAATTATTTTATTAAACCCAAACCCAATACACCAGTCCATAAACAAAACCCCTAAATTAAATACAAGCCCAACCTAACACAATGAAACCCTAAATAATAATCAATCTTAGCAACCATTTGCTGTCGCGCCGTCGCCTTCACTGTGTATCCCAGCCGTCGGCGCGTGGCCGTCACGCGCGACGAATCAAATCGCGCGTGACAGCCACGTGTTTATCTGATTTGTCCAAAAAGTCGGCCACCGCCTCTGACCGGCCGCAATCTCCACCGCCTTTGTCATTCAGGACCTGCAAAACAATCACAGCACAAATCAGATCTGGATTTAAATGTAGGGCAGGGATTAAATATAAGTTTCAAAGATATTTTGTAATATAAAATGTAATATTTTCGGTTATAAATACCGAAGAAAAAAGAGAGCAATGGGATTGGGATTGGGATTTGGAATGAAAAAAAGAGAAACGGTTCGAACAAAAAAATAGAAACAAAATCACCACCATTCAAACAAAAACCGAGAAGAAAAGTAGAGTGATCCGAACCATATCAGAAGCGAAAAAGGTAAAAAAAATATATAAGATTCGACTTATCTTTCTTCAGATCCACACACGTAGAGACGCCTATTCAAAAATCTGACCTCAGATCCGAGTTTGTTACGTTGAAATACGTCGGAAAGGTGTATCATTTTCGAATTTGGTCCACCGGCGCGGCGGCTGGTGACTTTCCCGACGACCGAAATTTGCAGAGGAGAGGGGAGCTTTGTCTTCTTCCTTTTTGACTGATAAGAGGAAAGAAAGAAGTAAAGTCCAAGGCTAAAAAAAAAATAAACCGGCCCTTTATATTAGAACCAAAACGGTACCGTTTTGGGTGCCGGTTCTCAAGGCCCAAACCGACCCGTGTAGCTAACCCGACCCGGCCATAACCCGTGAAAATGGGTAAATTACGTCCCAAGCGCCCCTGCACTTTCAGAACGCTTTCGAAACGGTCACCCAACTTGTCTCGCATTCGATTTTGGTCCCTGTTTTGGCTATTTTGGTCATTTAAAGTTCGGTTTTATTCGATTGAGTCCCTAATTTCGCTATATTAACCTTATATTTTTGTGTTTTTGCAGATTTGGTCTTCGATCTATTATTTTGTCCTAATAATTATTAATCTTCTAGTTTTTTTATGTTATTTACATAATTATTGTTATTTTTATTGTTATTATATTTTTATTATTATCATCGTTGTTATTATTATTATTGTTATTATTATTATTATATGTCTTATTACCATTATTAGTATTATTATAATACATTTTGTCATTATTAGTAATATTATTATTATTAATATCATTATCATTATTATGTGTTTATTTATTATTACCATTTTGTTTAACCCTATTACTCTCGTTATTTAACTTATTTATTTTGTAGATTAAAGATTATGGATCATAAAATTAAATGTCGGATTTATATTTTCGATCATATAAAATATTTTGTAACCGATAGGTGCCGATTTCGGGCATTGTAGGGGTGCTCATCCTTCCCTACGCGTAACAAACTCCCGGACTCAACTCTGGTACGCAGACCGCGAATTTTGGTGTTCCAATCGCACCGTGAAATGATTGGTGGCGACTCCCCGGACCAAAAACGGTGATTATAGCTGGCGACTCCGCTAGGGACTTTTCGAGAGTCGAGCCTAAAATCGGTTACATTTTATTTAATGATCGAAAATTTAAATCCGATTTATTTTAATTTTGTGATCCTTTATTTTATTTATTTTAAAATATTCACTAATATTTTAAATGTTTTTTAGGTATCCTCATTTCATGAGCTCTCAACTCGGGCTCCGTCCATTTAAGTGGGAGCATGAAATCACTCATTCGTGAGGTTATGCCTCCGTGTAGGATGGAGAATTGCTTCCGGGATATTTTCCCTTTTGTCTTCGTGAGATTTATGTCTCCGCATAGACTTAGAGAGACGTATCCCCCTGAATCATGTTTATTATCCTTAGTAGGGTAATAAATATTGTTCGGGTACCTTCTAGCACTGAACCACATATAGTGAGACCTAGAAGCCGACCCCTTAGAGCCATCAAGCCGAAACGCTGCCCGTTTAGCGATAACCCTTTAGGCTTGTTGCCTTTATGTACAGTTTTTTTTTTTAGTTATATTTGTGATTTAATTTATTTCTTTATTTTAATGTGAATTAATTTTATTTCTTTTTGAACATATTATAACATTTCATAATCATTCATTTTGTATTAATTACCATGATCATGCTTTAATTTTTTTTGCATTTCACGAGCATGAAGTATTGATTCATAATTGGTTCTTAATTTAAAATATGTCGGAAAAAAATCTAGCACCCTAGATATTAATACAACATTCAAAGTTGTGAATAAATCCCGTGCACGTAAAACGGTGGACTCGAGTCTAATCTAATCAAGTTTGAGTTGCTCGAAATTTGTCGAGTCTCGTTTACGATTTTACGTGGTGTTTTTGGTCAGATTTGATCTTGAGATCCCTTTGATTCAACACCTAACGATTGTTGTTTCTAAAAATTAATATCAGTATGGTGATTGAATGATCATTATCCAATAATTGAGAATATATTCTAAAACAGATATAACTGTAATCACCGTAACTAGTTAAAAAAAAAATTATTACATATTCACAAAATATAATCCTTAATTTAAAATATATTAGATGATAATATTTTTTTTAAAAAAAATAATTGATTTTAATGGCTAAAAAAGTAATTTCTAGAAGAAGAAAAAACCTTGGGGATTTTAAAATGTTATTCAATTTAGGATAGAAAGATGATTTACTGCACTGGTAGCGAGAATTTTTTTCTATAAGCAATATATTTTGAGAATTTAGTGTTAGAAGTTTAGTACTTAGAAGTTATGATTTTAGTGTTTAAGGTTAGTTTTTACGTTAAAAAGTTAAGATATAAAGTTTAAAATTTTAATTTTTAATTTTTCTAAAATGACATAATATTATTTAATTTTTTTATCGAAAGTGCATCAAATATTTTAGCACTAAATCACTAACATCGTGTGATAAAATAACATACTTGACAACTAATAGGGGTGGTCCAAGTGGTAAGCAGTTTGGTTTCATTAAAGTAAGTTTTAGATTCAAAACATTGTGTACGTAAAAAATTCCTATTGAAAGACTCACTCACCAAAGGTAGGTGTACGATGCGGTTCGGTCTGAACTTATCTGTTAACTTATTTAAATTATTTGAAGAAAAAGCCCAAGATTTTGTGGTAGACCACACTCATAAGATTGGGCTTCCATTTATCAATTAAAATACCATCAGCCTCAAAACTCCAAAAATGGATATAACAAGTAGGCATTGGACCTTCCATATTGTCTTAATAATAATGATTTCTGGGTTCGGCCCTTGAACTACTGCATGGACTTTGCTTGCCTAGGACATAGAGATATTGTACTCCATCAGTAGTTTTTGCCACATGAAGAGCGTTATCTGGGAGAAATTATATCATGGGTCAGTCCCATCACATCATCCATGGGATCGATCAATGATAATCATCTATCTCATTATTTTTTAATTTTTAAAGTGAAGATTCACCTGAAAAAAAAATATGACATGGAAAAGTTGATGACGTGGGTAGTTATCTGGACTAGGGATGCTTATCGAGCGGGTTGATAGCGAGTTGGGCATTGTTCGATTTGTGTTCGTTAAAAATATTTATTGTTCAACTCGATTCGTTGCTCGTTAAGCTCGTTAAAATTGTGTTTGACTCGTGCTCGTTATGCTCGATTTATTGTTCAACTCGACTCGTTGCTCGTTAAGCTCATTAAAAAACTTACCTTACTGAGCACGAGCCCTCTAGCCCAAGTGGTTAAAAAACGGTTGTTCTTCTTAGAGGTCACGTGTACAAGCATCAACGATTGAGCGATCAATGTCAAATGGTGGAGATTATACTGTAGAACAAATACTATTGTAATTGCTCTAGCTCGTTCAAAAAATAAAAAAAAAAAAAAAAAAACTTATCTTATTTTTAATTAAAAGTAAAATTTTATATGAGGCTTAATATTAACTTAAATTAATAAATTTAACCAACAATATTAAAAGAGTGTATAAAACATTTTTAAAGTCTAAATTTAAAAGTAACAATTCATACATTAATAATTATTATTTAGATTTATTTTTTGAATGAAATTATTTTAAAGTAATTACTAAAAATATTTTAAAAAATTAAAGAGTTACTCACGAACTTATCGAGTCAAATTAAACTTTACTCAATTTAACTCGTTAAAGTAACGAGTCGAGTTCGAGTCAAACTAATCCGAATCAAATATTTATCGAGTTTTAATTAAGTCGAGTTTGAGTTACCTACGAACTGCTCAACTCATTAATCATCCCTAATTTGTACATTGCATTTTTTACATGTGTGATTTAGTATTCATAGGATTTAGATAATGGAATGATTGATATGTCTGAAAAGCTGGTCCTATTTTATCTCATCTCCTATCCTATGCAACACCAGTCCGACAACAGGATAAATGGGCGTAAAACCTAACTGACATCTCAGTTCTCTCGGTGAAAGCAACCTTTGCAATGTATTTTGCTCAGATATGCCATTGAAACAGGATGGCCGGCACTTCGCCACAAGATAATGCCATACAAATGCAATGTACGAGGCTAGGTTTTAGCATGCACAGCAACCTGCTGTTTCCTGCAAGGTGAAACGTCTAGAGCTGCTGTTTTTGTGATTATTATCGTGCAATAATCTGGTGAGTGGTGTTTGCCTTGGGTGAAGACAGAAAGGTCAATCCGACAATGGGATACATCAATCGTTATCTTTGAAAATTTTGGTCGGTGTGCTGGGTCGGGGAAATGTTTTCTCGATTTCATACTTCAGAGGATTGTCGTTTAGTTATTATTCTATAGAAGAAGAAAAACTGGGTAAATTTAGAACATGGAATTGTTGGTTCTTGACAAAACAATTGATGGTTTGAGTAATGGTAAAAGCTTAGACAATAGTTTGGTTTCTATAAGCTGTATTCCTTTGCCTTTATTGAAGCTTTAGGCTCCGTTAGTTAATGTTTTTAAGAAGTGATTTTGAAATAAAAACGATTTTTTTTGATAAATAAAAATTTTATTCATCCAAATAAACCAACATTACATACAAATAAAATAAAACCGACGAAATTATTTTCAAAAGAAAACCTATACAAATCCTTAGTCTATAGCTAGATTTAACGAGTTAAACCGTAACCTTTCTCCTGATAAACGCAACCACACATTCATCTTAATCCATGAAACAATAACATCCACTTGTCTAGGTCGTTTTTCATGGAGTCGACCATTGCGCTCCTGCCATATAGTATAAATATAGCAACACCAAGCTAATCAAATAACAACAGCTAAAAGGGTTTTTCCCTTACCATGTAATTGCACCCATTGCACCAATACAAGGCCAATCATCCAATGCAACATCACTTTGACAAGCAATCATGATCTCTTTTCAAACTCCTCGAGAAAAAGAACATTCAGTAAATAGGTGATTTCTGTCCTCCAAACCAGAGTCGCATAGCAGACATTGCATATCAATCGGTCCACTCTAAGACACCATCTGTACCTTGGTTGGCAAACGATCCTGTATTGCAAGCCAGGCAATAAAGGAGAAACGAGAGATTGATAGACTATCTCAAATAATATCGCATCAAAGAATTCTCATATTTTTATGACGAAGGATATTATAATATAAAACATATAATGTTTCAGGTTGGTTTGAAAAATATTTTTTAAAAGCAAAAAATTCCAGCTTTAAGTTTCTCTAAAAGTAATTTTAAATAAAATTATTTATTTATATCATAATATCCTTATAATTTTTTAAATAATTATTTAAAATAAATATTTTATCTACTTAAAAATAATTTTTTTATAACAAGCACTTCTATTAAATCTGTACATGTCATAGATCCAGATTGACTTATGATTAATCAAATAATCTAGTTGGAATGTATTGATGCTTTAAGGATTCGGTTAGAATGAGGACCAATTAAAATTTAGACAATAGCTTGAGGACTTCTCACAAAATAAATCCCAAGAAAAGAACCTATCTGACAGGGGTGTCCATTATCGGGTACGCGGTTCTTTTGGGTCACAAAAAAATGACCCATGTCCCGGCCCATTTAAATCGGGTATTTGTTACCGGATACCCGGTTCATAATTTTTATTTTTTTATTTTAAAATTAAAAAAATTACATATTAAACATATAAGTTTTAAAAATTTATAATACATAACCAAATATAAAAACTAGTGATTTAAAATTGATTTTAGAATATTTAAATTTATATATATATTTATATTTATTAAATTTTATCACTAAAATGACGTTAAAAGTATTAATTTTGTTTTTCTTTCGATATTAGTAAATTAATAAAAATATATTTATTTTTAAAAAAAACTAAAAATATATATTACAAACATAAAACTAATTTAAAGATTTAAATTTAATTTTAAGTATAAATATTTAACAAATCTAAAATAAAAATATAATTTAGAACTAAATATATATATATATATAAGAAAATTAATCGGGACAGGTACCCGAAAATTCAAAATTTTCAACCCAAGCCTAACCCACTAATTTTTGGATCGGGTACCCGACCCGGTCAGATAATTTTTTTGAAAATTATTTGATATTTTTATTTTGTGTCGTCGGATCAGATCAATCTGGTCAGGTAATTTTGAACATTCTAATAGCGTTAAAACATATTGGTCCCATACGGTACGGCAGCCCATAGAGAAGCGAACACATCAACATCATACAGAAAAGCTGATGATGATGTGATTGTTGTGATCTGACGGCTAATCACTCACCACACGTACACGTGGTATCATTTGATTAGTGTAAAAAATAACAGGATCTCCAACTTGACGAACATGCGGGGCCAATGGGCCCACAAAGAAACGTGAAATTCAAAAGGTCCTTTTGTTTTTGGTTCAGTAGAGGTCAAAATGTCTTATCCACCTTTGCTTTGGGGGACCAAATTGCAACGTTCCGGAAATTTACGATGCCGACATCCCCCATCTGTAACAAAATTACTCGAGTAACCCTAATGATTTATTATATATTTCTTATAGAATTTAATATATACTCAGGTTTCTAATTTACTTCTAATTTAAGTGATTGAGTTTGAATCAAGTAATTTTTAAATTTAAAAATAGACAAATAATTGATATTATAATCAAATATTTTTAAAATTTAATATTTAAAGTTTTTTAGTTAAATTAATATTTATGATTTAAAATTCAGTACAAATATTTAAATTTGTAGTCTGAGTTAGGGTGTGTATAATTAATCGTCATCGTTAACTGTTAATCGATATAACTGTTATATTTATAGGTTAATTAATCAAACAATTAAAGTTAAACGGTTTCGGTTAATCAAATTGTTAAAAATGATTGTTAATAGTTAAAGTTACAGTTATAAATTTTGACTAATAGTTAACTTATATGTTAATCGTTATTATATATTTAAAATAAAATAACTTTTAAAACTTAGATGATAGTTTTTATGTCTCGAACTTTGATTATTATATGTTACTTACAGATTTATCTTTAAAACTTTGATGGTATATTGTTACAGTGGTATATGTTGTAAACTTTTTAAACTTTAAAATATCATATCATGAAGCTTGTGTGTTTTATCTTATGTTAGAATTTTATAGTAGGTAAATATTTTTTCTATTATCATGTAAGTGATTATTATATCTTTATTTAAGTATTTTTATGAATATTTTAATATAGTATTTATTAAAAAATAATTACATTATTCTTTTAAAAAATAACATGCGAAAAAAATTATAATAGGTTAACCTATAATTGAAACGTCGATTAACCGTATCTTAACGGTTAAGCACGATAGTTAACCGCTTTTTAATGGTTAGGTTATGGTTAACAAAATTTAATAACCGCTATAACGATTAATCGACCATTTAAACTAAATAATACGATTAACAAATCATGAACAACCCTAATCTGAATTATAAAAAATAAATTATTTTATAGATTTAACTCATCATCATATTTATTCATAAATATCAAACAACTAATTTTTTATGTAATTAATTAATTTATAATAACTTTATTTTACTATACACTTTTCTATTTGCATAACATAAAAGATAATTGATAGATTTTAATTAGATAAAATAAATAACATTATGAGCCAAACTCATATAATAACCTTTTGAATTCTATACACTTGTATCACATAATTTAACCCCCTTCATCATTGATACGACCATCTGATTATCTCAGCACATTAAAAATATATATTTTGCACGTGAAAATCATGCACGCCATAATTCATGAACGAGGCATTCCACATTCAGTCTGAAACATGTACAACTCATCGTTATATGCACCGAGGCTCGAGAGATTCACTGTCTGTTTTTATTTTATTCGTAATTGGACCGTCAACTCTTCGATGATAATAGCATGGAAAGTGGAAACACTAGATTTGTTGGATCACGAAACAATTATGAAAACTGGGAAAACTAAGACACTTGCCTGTCAAGACACTGAAACTAGACCAGACAAGAATAAGGTGCTGCACTTTTATATGCATGAAAAATGACATTTCCAATACTGAGATTTATATCTTTAATTTCTAAGGATGAAATGAGTAGCACGTAGACGTGGTCTGTAAATCGTTTATTTTTTTTATGTATTCGTTTGTGTCTTCGTTTATAATGAATTATTTTTTAGTAAAACGAGGAAATTTATTATTGATATTCAACGGTAAATACTTTAATTTTTATAAAAATAATAATAGTCTATCTAACGGATAAAAGGAGCCTATAAATGTAGAGATGGCAAAATAAAAAACACTAAACATGGAAATGTAGGGTCAGGGAAACTTTAACTTTTCATGGTTGGTGGTGGGGTCAACTTTTACGCTGTCACTAGTTTATGTTCATGGTTTGTTTAATGTGGGTGACTCGTCCATCTGTGACGATGCCTTTAGGACACTGGAATGAATGCTGTTTGGTTTTATTAAATTTTCATCCCCACGTGGAGTATGTAATGGAACCAAAACAGGGAAATACGGACAGCACATCATGGATTGATGGTGTGCATTGGAATGGAATCAGCCCAGGCTCTGAGTCTGAGACTCTGAAGTATCACCATCAGAGAGATGTGAGTGTCCTGTAATAGGGTCAAGACTACGAATACAGACAGTACAGAGCTACGATGAGAAGACACTTTCAACGTAACTTTTTTTAATTAGTTCGGTGTTTATAATAATATTTATTTTATAATATACTCTTAATTATTAGACATTAATCGTTCAATCATTATATTGTATAATATTAATATTCGATCCGTAATCTCTGATAACAACAATTATTTCTTTAACCACTGAGATAAGATGGTTCTCAACCCATCTTAATATTAAAAATTAAAAATTAAATTTAATCATTACTCGATTGGTTTAATTTTATATTCCAATTATCAAATTAGTATTCTATCATGGACAAATCTTGAGAATAACAAGTTCAAGCTGCCTATTTAAAATTTTAGAGATATATAATTTAAAATTTTGGACCTGTAACTATTTTTTAAATGAGACTTAAGTCTTTTTAAAAAATTTAAAAGGGGTTTAATTAAAAATATTTTTTAAAAAAAACAAATAATTTTTTAATTTTTTTGAATTGGTCAAATTATAAAAGCATTAAAATTTACGAGCCAAATTTAAAATGCACAAAATTTTTTTGGACTTGATTGGAAAAAAATTGAAAATTACCCGGCAGCAGGAATCTAACTATGTTTTTTTTTAACTAAATAAGGAAAATAAAGAAAAAGTTGATTGGACTTGATTTGTTTGTTATTTTGTGAATTAATAGGGTCCACATATATTTGTGATGTAATGGCTTCATAATACTCAGAATCTGTCCAAGAGAATGATTAGGCGAAGGATTTGATTGTTATATACTCTTTATTAATAATTAATTCAGATTAATTATTATTAGAGTATTCTTGTACATTATTTTACTCCGCTTTAAATAATAAAATTTATTTTAATAAAACAAATAAAATTTATTGTTTGAAAATTTGTCTCAGACCATTTTTCGTTCAAATAAACTGAATATAAATTAAAACAGTGACAAATTTAAAATTAATTTTAAAATTAAATAAACATTAATACTATTTTTAAAGATGAAATAAGAAGCTTGAGCAGCAAAAACATCTAAATTTCTAATTTTACCAATTATTTGGTAACTGTCTGGTACGAAAATGAACAAAATTTCGTCATCTTATATATCACAAATTTGGAATTTCATTTAAGAGTATAAATATGTACAAAAATATATAATATAAAGTGCAGGAAATTGCCCCATTACAGATGTTACTATTTCTTTTATTTGGTTGCATATTTTAAACAGGAGTTAAAGTATGTTTTGTCTTTAAACTTTATTTTTCTTCGAAACTCAAAAAATAAATAGATATATTAATAAAATAAGAAAAATCATATACACGAAACCCTCGAATTTTTCATAAACATTTTATTGTTTTGATGTTGTATTATTTTTAATTTAAATTAAGAAAAAGGACAATGCATAACATGTGTTCCTTGTCATTAATCATATAAATAGGAAAATAAATGTATAATAACTCAACAAGAATATAATATTATAGGTCGAAAGCTCTTTAGAAAAGAAAACCATGGAAAAGGAGACCCAAATTTATAGTTCACGCGGACATAAATAAATAAATAATTGGAAAAGACAAATGGAAAACATAGATTCATTAGGTAAGAAAATCTAGGATTAAGATAAAAGCTAAATATTGGGTGGGAGTACGTGGTAATGACAGGGCTTAAATCTGTGCTGACCATGTCAGTTAAGTTATTGTCACGCTTGAAAAGAGATAAGAGTATTAATCTCATATCAAAAAGAATCTTAAGATATATATATATATATGGTAACATTGTACATCTTATCAGACATGTCTTTTAGAAAGAATATAATAATTCAATGATATGATGTTATCCAACCATAAAATTTACTCCTTTATTCAATATTTATAGCAAAATATTAAAATTTTATAAAAAAAAAGGTGATAACATAATAAAATAATTAATGTCAACAAATCGTGGTTTTTTTTTTATTGATTTAATTTGATAAAATTCAAAACCCAAAGCTAAAAGAAACAAATACATTTAATTATTTAAATAATTATTTAAATTCATTCAATTCTTGATATTTGGATAAAATAAATTAAGTTAAAAAAATATTTTTATAATAATCTAACTAAATTCATACAACAATAAAAAAATAAAAAAAATCTTTTTAAATTTCTTTTACAAACATCTTACATCTGGCGGAAGCAAATCTCAGCATTTAAGGACAGTTTTTTGGACTTTTAGCAGAGTTTTCTTTCCCTTTGTTATGATGATTAGTTGTTTTATATAATTTCTCTACTTCCAGCTGCAAATTGTAGTCGTAAAAGTGAAAATCATGATTTCAACTCTGTTCATCTGCAGTTTTTTATTCAAAAAAAAAACGAAGAACACAGAAGCATAGAATTTCCAGGGTTGAACAGGATTTCAAGCTTTTGTACACTAGAATTCATGGAAAGAGATCACACCAACAGAAAGAAAATACACTTTCAAGGAAAGGAAAAATGACACAAAGAAAAAGAAAACACTAAAATTCCGATAGCAAACCTTCTTCCAAGCCATTTAAAAACGGATTACGAACGTACTCGCAATCTTCCATGCTTTCGAGCCATGGTGAAGCGTAGAACCATCTGTCCATGGAGTCCACAAATAAAAACTCACTCCCCAACTCAACTGAGTCATAACTTGTCCCGAGACTCGGTAGTTCTACTATCTCGCTCAACTCCTCTGATTCTGAAGATAGGTCTAGATGAGAAACCAAAGTTGACGATGATGAAGTTGAATTCGAAGTTGAAGGTGATGTTGTGGATGGTGATGGAGAGTTGAAGTTGTTCATCTGGGCAGCTTTGGCTGCCGCTGCTTGTACATCATGGGGTGCTAAAGACACGGGTCGAGGTAATGAGTTGGCGAGTTCGGGGAAGTTGAGAATCGCAGTGTTGCCTTTGATACTTAAAGCGGCCACATCGTGTGCCCGAGCAGCCATTTCCGGGGTAGGGAAAGTACCGAGCCAAATGCGGGACTTTTTTCGGGGCTCCCGGATTTCAGACACCCATTTTCCCCAGGCCCTCTTCCGGACGCCACGGTAAACAGGGTGCTTGCTTGATTCCCCCCTCATTCTCTTCATCTTTTTACTACAATCAGCAGCAGTTTCAAGTTTACGGTTCGTAGTCATAGTTGAGCTAGGGACCGAGTTAGGAAGTGCACTCTGTTTCCGAATTTCGCAGCTCGGTCATTTTCATTCCCTCGTAGCAGTGATTTTGAATTGAATCAACTACAAGTTACAACTATACCTCTCACCAGTCTCCGCCCTTAAAACGTACAGAGCAAAGTACAGAATCATCAGGCCGGGAAGGGTAGTTGCAGTTTTCTGCCAAAACAGAGTAAATTTAAGTGACAGTGCTGACTGGAAAAACGAGCTTAAAAGGAGAAGCAAAACCCAATGGAACCTTCTTCTTCTTTTAGAGAAATGTTGAGGAATTATTAGAAAACAAAGAAATTAGAGAGAAGAAAGAGTTGTATTTTCTGAGTACAACATTTCCCAGTGACTCCCACAACACTTATAAACATTGATAGCAATGGGTCACCCTGCTGGCTGCTGCACCCTATGCTTCTTCTCTCTCGTACCACGCAACTCCCATTAATTTCTTCTCTTACCAACTCTACTGTTCATTTATCTCCTTTTCTTCTCCTTCCTTCATTACCACCGAATTTCATTATTTATTCTGTAACCCTTTCCCCTTGGGTTGTTATGTTTGTTGGGTGGGATTATACAAATTGATTAGCATGATTAAAAGGATAATTGAATATGTTTGTAAGGTAGTCATTTCTAAGAGGAATTATATCATGGTAAATCTTACCATGTCATTTATGGATCAACCACTAAAAATTATTTATTTTATCATTTTTTATGTCATGTTTTCATAAGTGAATCTTTACTATTATTTATTGTTAATTTATTTTAAAAACAGTTTTTCAAGTGAAGATTCACTTCAGAAAAAAAAATATGACATAGAAAAATTAATGAGATGAGTGATTTTTAATAGTCTATCCCATGAAAACATGATAAAACTTACTCATAATATATTTTTCTATTTCTAAGGTGTTAAGTGATGTCAAGGCCGTAGCCTTAACTTTAAAAATAATTAAAATTTAAATTTCGATACCAAAATCTTAATTTTAAAATATATTTTATTTTAATTTTTTAAAATTTTAATCATAAATTATAACCTTAAATTTTAAATTATTTTTAATATTTGGATATAGAAACTAAAAAATTTTTATTTTTATTTTTGTATTAATTTTTCTAAATTTGTGTAGATTTATTTCTTTTGTCTTTTATGATTGATTCTTTCGGGTGATTCTAGAAAAAGCCGACCTTAAAAAAGGCCTAAAAAATGGTTGTACCGTTTTTCTTACAAAAGTTGTAAGAAATTCGGTACACACTTTTCGGTATATACCGAAATTCTTATAAAAACTGTAAGAAAAACAGTATATACCGAATTTCTTACAAAAACTGTAAGAATTTCGGTTATAAATCGATTTTCTTACAAAAAGTATAAAGATTTCGGTATATACCGTTTTTCTTACAAAAGTTGTAAGAATTTCGGTATATACCGGAAAGTGTGTACCGAATTTCTTACAACTTTTGTAAGAAAAACGGTACAGCTTTTTTTAGGCTTTTTTTAAGACAGGCTTTTTTTAGAATTTCCCGATTCTTGACATGGTAGCTAAACTATGTTTTTTAGTACCAACTTGTGTAAATAAAAAAAAATAGAAACAACTTGAGGCCTACTTTTACATAGTGTCACAAGTCGAAAGCAACAACCTCAAACTGATGTTTTCAATGCGGTCTGATCGGACAATTTCAGAATAAATGCTATTCCTGATATTTTCACTTTCACCACCCAATATATACATTTCTAATACTATTTTTCACAACCTTGTTGAACCATTAGTAAAAATATTTTCACTGATCTACCTAGGAAATTAAGTTTTACTGATTACTTAGTTTGTAATTTTTTATTATAATCATCAATATCCGATCTAATAATTTATTAACTTGAGCTGAGTAATATAAAACCTTGCTATTAGAGTGATTTTTAATAACAATTACAATATTATTAGGTTTATGGAGCTCAAACATTTGATGTTGATTTGGCTTCCCTTCGTCAGACATAAGTTTAAAACAAAGAAACACTAAACATGCCAAAAAAAATCAGACATCAAAACGAGCATGTAATAACACTCTGTCATCAAAAGTCACAATCTAACCTTTTGCTGTATTAATTTTTCTCAGGTTTCTTGGTGTATGTACGAACAGGGTAATTAATTGTATGACATGGTTTTGTAATATATGGAGTACACTGACTATAGCACATTATTTTTTTTAAGGTTGGGTTGGTACGATTAAGGCAGATCGCGAGTTATCCGAACTCAACTTGGTCAAAACTCTGTCAAAATTAAATTTGATTGAACTCAGCTCAAACTCGAACTTGACTCGAATTCTTGACAATCCGAGCCGAGCTACATGATATCCGATTCGAAAAGCTCACGAGTTATTTGAAAATATAAATATATTATTTTTTATAATTTAAAATCTAAATTTCTAAACTTAAAACCCTAAACATAAATCTTAAACCCTAAATTAACCTACTAAAACTTAAAATTAATAAGTTTGAGTTTACACAACATGTGTATCTAAGTTTTTTCTCCGTTAGACTTTAAATGTGACTTGAGAGATAAAAGGTATTCGAGTCTAACACAATCAAAGATTTGTCAATACTTGGCTCGAGTTCTTAAACGAGTCAAGCTGAACTTAAAATTTTCAGGCTCGTTTAAAATTACCTAAACTCGAACTCGACTTGAGATCTTAACGAGTCGAGCCGAACTTAGCACTACTCAAACTCAACTCGACTCGTTTATACCCTACGTACGATCATTCTTAATTTTAATTTTTTAAAAATTTACAATTTAATTTTATTTTTATAAACTTTTATTTTTAATTTTTTATAGATTGTGTTCACCTTAAAATTTTAAAAATTGATGTATCTTTATCTTTAAAAATTATTTTTGAATCCACAATTGTCTCGGAAAAAGTTCAAAATGTTCACCCACGACCACGAGCTGTTGATTATTATAAACATGGACCCATATACTAATATTTGGACGAAAGATTACGGAATCCGACAGGAAGAATTATTAAAAACCTTAATCATCACAAATGACGGCACAGTACCGACGAATCTGTCCAAATGTCCAATGTCCATGGCTGATTTAGTGATATCGTTTCTTTGTAAAAGGCCAAAATTCAATTCGGTTTCTTAGACAACAAAATCATTTCATGATTTGTGCCCAAGTTTACCAGATGGAGAGAGTCATCTTTTTAATATACCCGTTATAATATATGATTTAGATTAATCGTATATGAATCGAATATCGATATTTATTCGGAAAACAATGCCATCTTACGCATGTAAGTGGATTGGTTCAGTTGAAATAAGAAGTGGTTGCCAAATTGCATCAAGGAAAGACCATGATTTCCCTCTGCAGTTGTCTTAAATTTTGGTGCCTAATGAGAATAGACGACGAAAAATTCTTGTCCAGAACTGCAGGCCATTGGTGTCCCCGTGAGTTGATGCTTTGGAGTTGGACACTCCGAGCAGAAAAACCATTTCTTTAACCGGCTTTTCGATGCCACTCGTCAATTGACATTGATCGTTCAATTATTATATTGACAGTATTGGTATTTGAACCCATGATATTCAAGAACAATAACTGTTCCTTCAACCGATGAAGCTAGATGATTCGTACAAATAGATACATTCTTAAATTCACCCTACGGTCGCTATTTAATTAGATGTCCAAAAGCTCGTAAAGGCCCAAGAATTTGGTCCATTCAACCAACAAGGACCTTATTCAAAGTTAGAGTGACGGATATCATCGATCATAAAAAATAAAAAATAATTTTTTAAAAGAATACAAAGAACAAACAATTTATTATATTAAATTTCAGAATATTTTAAAAGAATACTTTTAAATGTTACTATATTTTTATTTTATAATAAACTTTAAATTTTTTAAATATATTTTTATAATTCTTCCCTTATTAAATATATTCCAGTTTAATAAAAATAGACATGTGACGTGTTATTACATGAATCCACCCATCTTTTTGTTATGTCTAAACTACATGGATCCAATAAATACAATCCTAATTTTAATATTAAATTAAGGGGTGTTTGGAATTTATTAAGAGATCTCTGATGACGACGATATTTAATTTTATTTATTAAAAAATATTTTTTTAATTTAGGAAGCTAATAATGAGTTATTATATATTTTCAAAGATTAAAAAGATAATTTTATTTTTAATATTTTAAGGTCAGATCTTTCACTAATCGTAAATTTATTTCGTCCGGTGTGATAAATGGTGATTTTGTTTTTTTAGATGAGCCTAGTTTGAGTAACATAATTTATAGGTTGCATAGGTTATATAAATTAAAAATAATATTATTTTATGAGGTTTAATTAAAGGATATTTTTTTTGATTTTTTATTTTTTTCAAATTTTATTTTGAATAACTTTTTTTTCATACACGTAAACTTAATTCGCATCCTGTATAATACGAATTCGTATTTTATATCTTGTAAAATATAAAATTAAACTAAAATAGATCATACTATTTTAATGAGTTAAAAAACTTTACATTCTAAAAAACTAAATATAAATTCAAATCTTACTAGATAGAAATTAGATTTATGTATAAAAAATTGTTCTTCCAAATAAAATTCAAAAATAATTATTTTTTAAATAAAAAAATCAGTAAAAATATCCCTCTAATTAACTAGAAACAAAGCACATGAAAGTTCTGAATTTCCTGTACTCTTTGAATTTGAGACTGATCTGACGATTATCTTTCCCCACGTTGTTAATTATCATAGTAATAGACTAATAGTGCCTTTTAAACTGTTTTAATCTCAAACTCCAATGTCTAATACTCAGTGGCGGATCCACATTTAAAATAGATAAATCCGTATCTACCTTAAATTTTTTAAAATTTATATATTTATTTTTATTTTTTTAATTCTATAAATTAATTCTTAAATTTTATATCTACACTAAAATTTTAAAATTTTATATATATATATCATCTCAAATAAATTTTTGAATCCATCACCGCTAATCCTAACGCCTAACTGCCCTCCACAACTTCCACTTGTGTTAATATTTGATAACTCTATCGTGAATTTAAAACTCATAATCCCTAAAAATCAGACCTTAAATTTCATCTGCATTAATGGTGATTTCATCGTTTTCACGCCAACCGATGCCACTCTGTAAACTGACATCAATCGCCAATCGAGGTGTTCCAACATGTGGCGAGTGTCGGGTTATGACCCAACATCAGACGATATTTGACCACCGAAGAGGGTTTGGAAAACGATAAAGCCGACAACATAATCTTCAACAAAAATAATAATAATATTAAGTAAGTATATTTGATCGATTAAAAATATTAAATTATATATTTTTTCTTTTATAGTTTTTAGTTTATATTAATTTCATTAAGAACATTATTTTTTTTTCTTATTATTATTATTATATACTTTAGTAAATTTTAATTTACAAATTAAAAATTTAATATAATATATTTTTTAATTTTAATTTACAAATTAAAAATTTAATATAATATATTTTTAAATTATTTAACTCGTTAAAATTTTAAATTGAATTTAAATTTAAATTTACCATTTAATTTTATTTAATTTTTATATGATAAAGTACTTAAACAAATGTCAATTTCATAAAATTTTAAAATTATATCTAAAAATAATAAAATTAATACATTGAAAACAACTAAAATTATTCTAAAACTTTTAAATAATCTTAAAATAGTTTTACATTCCCTAAAATTATAAATTCGACCACTATCACTGATGTTGATCACGTTTTCAGCAACAAAATAAAATGTTTTTCTATTATCGAACGGCATACATCGTTCGTCGTAAAATATTTAAATGAATTGTTCGATGATTTTAATATTTTATATGATGTTTATCATTTTTATAATAAAAATAATGAAATAAATGATCGTGATGGTTTAACGACAGATATGATAAACGATGATATAAAGATATTGAATGAATCGTTTTATATAGAGATTTGGCATTTTGGTATTAATAATTTTAAATTTTAACCTGTTTTATAACATTTATGGTTATTTTTAGTTAATAATTTATTATAATTTTAAAATTTTACAAAATTGACATATGGTAAATTAATAACATTAACGATAAAAATTAATGAAAAATAATAATAAGACATATTTAAATAATATTTTAATTATTAAGTACCAAAGTGGATAAAAAAGTTAGATACCAAACCGAAAAAATATGTATAAATTTGAGACTTTTCTGACAAGCTTAAATGCAATAACTGGTGAAGTTACGTATGGATTGCTTATCTACTTACGCTTGCGTATGTGAACGAGAAACTATATGATGGGTTATTTTTATCATGTTATTTATGAAATTAATCATTAAAAAATATTTATTTTTATAATTTTTAATTTTTCAAATAAAATTTTACTTGAGAAAAATATGACATGATAAAATTATTGGAGTATGTAAATTTTAATGGTTGGTCCCATGAACACATAATGAGACAGACCCATAATATAGTTTTTTGTACGTAAACATATTATTTTTATTCAATCATGATTTAAATATTACAGGAATATAAAGTGCATAAATATTTAATATTTAAATATTTTCATTCAATTTCTAATTATAGTATTATTTTTTCTATTATTATAATATTTAAATTTAAAAATAATTATTATATTTTAACTTGAGTTATATTTTAATATATAAGTTTTATATAAAAAGTAAACAACTTGTTATATTTAAGTTATGAAATTTAAAATTTAAATCTATAATACTATTACTTTAAAATTTTAGCCTTAAACTTTAAATTTTAACCTTAAATCTTAAATTCTACACCTTAATATTGAATCTTTAAACCCTAAAATCAAACTATTTTTATAAACTAAAATTTACCAATGTTAAACGAGTTCAACCTAATTTAAAATAATATTTTTTTTTATTTTTTGATCCGTATAAATAATGTGCATGTACAGTATCAACATATGCCTTCCTGAATTTTGCTGTCCTTACAAAGAAAAACACTCATGGCATGTTGTTATTATGTTTCATTTCAAGGGCATTGCACCTTAAGAAAGCACACAGTCTCATCCTCCTACAATGTTGATCTCCTCAAGAAAATGGATCGTCTTTCTTCTTCTTTCAAGGTCTGCACTTCTCTTTCTTACTCATTATGGCACTTAAATTAGTGTAAATATATAGATTTTTTTGATAATATTATATTTAGGGTGACCGACAGCCTTTGAGAGATTTTCAGCAACTGTTTTTTGGATTTGATGTCCTGAAAGCTGCAGTCAAGAACACGTCGGTTAAGTTGCTTGATGCATTTGTAGATTCAACTTTCAAGTTCGTCGAGTTCTCTTCGGACACAGATCAGGTATAGATATGTACGTATATGTGTATAAATAGATCTGCAATTGCATATACGGAAGGTTTCTAGGTTTACCTACGTTTGCGAATGTTGGACAGACAAACACTGCTCCTGTCGATGAACTGAGAGAAGCTGCAATTGTCACCGACATCCATGGTGACATTCCAACTGGTTTTCCTCAAGGAGTCTACATAAGAAATGGTTGGTCCCCCACCCCCTGTTACCTGTGACTTTCCGCACAATGCTGACATAGTTGTACTTGCAGGACCAAATCCAATGTTTGGAGGATTAAAGTCCGCCATATCTATATTTGGGAAGTCAAGTCCTATGTGGGTTGAGGGTGAAGGAATGCTTCACGCTTTGTACTTGAGTAAAGACAGTAATGAGAGATGGACTGTTATTTACAAGAACAGATACGTGGAAACTGATACATTCAAGCTTGAAAAACTTCGAAACAAACCATCTTTTCTTCCTTCCGTCCAAGGGGATGCTCTTGCTGTTATATCCTCTCACTTGCTCAATTTGGTGGGTTCATGATGAAGTTTAATGCTCCTATAAGCATAAAACTGATGTTCTTATTGTTTTTGGTATTCTCCAGCTGAGATTCGGAAAACCATACAAAAACCTGAGCAATACCAACGTTTTTCAGCACTCGGGGAAGTTGTACTCCATTGCAGAAAACGACTTGCCTCAGCAGATTGACATCTTCACACTTGAAGCTTTAGGTGATTGGGATGTCAATGGAGCATGGAGACGCCCTTTTACTGCCCATCCTAAGGTACTTCATCAACTCTTCATCAAAGATTATAGTCTATAGATAAGTAACTTCATTTTGTACATGACAGAGAGTTCCAGATACTGGGGAGCTGGTTACCATGGGGTTTACCCCAACTAAACCTTTCATTGAAGTGGGAGTGATTTCAGGTTGAATCTATAGCAGAGACCACATCTTTAAAAACACTCTTCCGGACATCCTGATAATGTTAACTCAGAAACTTGCAATTCTTGTTTTCAGCTGACGGGGAGAAATTACTTCACAAGTTGGACCTTAAACTTGATAGATGCCCCCTTTGCCATGAACTCGGTGTCACAAAGAGGTGTAAATTTAGTGTTTTTGTGTGTGTGGTCGGAAAACTGCCTGCTGCATAACCAAAACAATTAATTTTCCATGAAGGGTTTTGCTTTAATTTGCAGGTATACTGTGTTCTTGGATTTCCCAACAACTTTAGATGTAAATAGACTTATCCATGGTGGCCAGTGAGTTCCTAATCCCTATTCTTCCATTCTTTATCAGAATATATATTCTTCTTTGGCTTAAAAAACGAGTACGTAGGTTATTAAAATATGAAAGCGAAGGATATGCAAGAATTGGTATAATACCTCGCTATGGAGATGCAGATTCAATCCACTGGTTTCAAGTGAAACCAAATTGCACATTCCACCTTATCAATTGCTTTGAGGATGGTGATGAGGTTGTTGTATGGGGGTCTAGAGGTCTTGCATCAGTCATACCAGGACCTCAACCAGGTGCAAAGCAATTTGAGTGGTTTCCAGCAAACTTTAAACCTGGTAAACAGATGGAAGATGCCATTTCAGAAGACCAGTTGTTGTTTCATCGACCATATCAATGGAGACTGAATATGAAAACTGGAGATGTGAAGGAAAGGTTTCTGATAGGACCCCATCATTTCCCCATGGAATTTCCTATGATTAATGAAGCTTTTATGGGTGTCAAAAACAAATATTGTTACACCCAAGTATGTCATTCCGACCAAAACTCTGCCTCAGGTAGTTGAAAAACAAGACCCCTTAACTTCACATTCTTGTCATATTTCAAAAAATGATGGCAATATGGTTATATCAGGCATGGGGGGATTTGGGGGGCTTGCCAAACTCTCCTTTGAAGACCAAAACCCAGGGATTCCTTCGGTAAGTATAGATAGCCATAGGTTTCTGGTGCATTTCCATTATTTTCAAACTCATCAGGAAATTCACTATCCCGAACTTAAAATGTGGAACCTAGGGTGGGACTGAGAACCAGTTAGTAGAAGGATCAACGAAAGTAGAATACCACATGTTTGAGAAGAACACGTGTTGTAGCGGAGCTGCCTTTGTCCCTAAACAAGGCGGTGTTGAAGAAGATGATGGTTGGATCATCACATTTGTTCACCACCAAGATACTAATATCTCTCAAGTACGTCGAACAGGTGCTTTTGTTCTGATTAATCAGAAAAACTGGGTTTCATCTGATCTGTATTTGCTTAATTTCCTTTGATTCATTATTACAGGCTTATATAATTGACACCAAGAACTTTCTCAACGAACCAGTTGCTAAAATCACACTGCCATGCAGAGTCCCGGATGGTTTTCATGGAGCTTTCATGCCAATCCCTGAAATCTGACGAAAATGTTTCAGCTTTCCAAGTATCTGTTCATCTTTGTCCCTAACTTCATGTATTTCAGCTTTCCATATTATTAAGAGAATAAAGGAACTTTTTTTTATTGAGCAGCGTAAGCATAAGTCATTACTTACCCAAGTTCAGTTTTGTCACCATGATCGGTGGCCGTAGCTAGTGCCGATGGCCCTCTCTACCGAATATTAAATTGTGAACGTAATACAGTATAACGATCGTATCATAATAACTTTAGAGGTTATCATGTTCGATAACAACCGTATTAAAATTTATAATTATTTTAAAAAAAGTTACGCGGTAACAATTATAATAACCGCTACCATAATATTACAACCACGTCTATAACTACAGCTATAATTTAATGAATTTTTACAATAAAAATTAAATATTATTGAATATCATTAATGAGTACTGTTAAACACTATTAAGTTAATTAACAAAATTAAAATTTTTAAAAATTTAATATATAATTAATAAAATATAATAAATTTCATACATAATTAATAATTATATACTAAATATTTTAAATTTTTATTTTTTATTAACTAATTTAATAATATTTAACTGTGTTTAATAACCTGCTCATCTTAATTTAATACTATAATTATAACCGACACTGCGCAGAAACATATATTTCTAGAAGCAAACAGGTTATAGCAGAGACCATATATTTATGAATTTCCTGTATTATTTTGAATTTGAAGCCTGGTCTGACAATTCTGTTTTCCGAGGTTGTTAATTATCATGGGAATAATGCATTTGAAAATGGTCTAATCTCAAACTCCAATGTATAATGCCTTGCTTTATTAGCCGCCATCCTTAACTACAACTGGGGTTAATAATAAAATATTATTAGCCGACATCCTAAAAAAACCGAGTTTTGATCGAATTAAATAATTATAAAAACAAGTTTATTCAAGTTGATGTCGAATTTAGTGTAAAAAATGTTGATCTAACCTGATACATTTATATATTTTCATATAAAATATTTAATACTTTTATTAATTTTTAGGGTCTAATTTAATCATTTTTTTTACAAAATTAAACAAAACAAAGAAATAATATATTTTTAGATAAAATATTAAATCATTTGAACAATGCCAGAAATTTAGATTTTAATACTACGAATGGAAAATTTAAACTAAAAAATCATTCTACTTAATATATTAATCATTATCATAAATTGTATAAATCTTACTTGTAATCTCTAAACTTTTGTCTTATGTATTAATTTTTAGTAGATCTAGTCTCTAAATTCCTATTTAGTTTGAAGTGTGTTTTGTTATATTTTTTCTATTTTAAATGAAATCAAGCTCTCGTTTCAAAAAAAGAAAAAAGGAAAATGATTGCTTAAACCAAATACCCTATAATACAGAACTAGAGTGTTGGTGTAAGATTAGACAGGCAAAACAACAGTATGTAATAACATAAATGTTATTGATTGTTTTTTGTTCAATAATTCTAATAAATTTACGAGTGCAATCTTCTGTTATTGAGCATCACCCGAGCGTCGGGAACTTGTTGCTTTGATCTCAGTTGAGAAACCAAGCGATCGAACGAGGGCTTTGAAGCAACTGCATATTGAAGGAACGTGCATAGTATCAGAATGAAACCCAGTTCAATATCAGCTTCTATGGGTCCGATGAACTCAGACAACAAAGAAAAGATATTAAATATATCGATGAAAACAATGGAGAAGATGGAGAGAGAGAAAGTGAGCAGGAGGAGGATGAAGATGAGAAAGGAAGACAGGAGAAGAGCGCAGGCAATGAAGGAACCATAGAGAAATGAGAGTAGGATCAACTCTAGGTTGGGAACCATTTAAGCACTCTTGAGAAAAGAAGAATAAGAAGAAGAATCAAGGTGATGGAAAATACTGATGATTGGCCATGGAACCATGGGTTTGTTTGTTGAGATGGTGAAGAAAAAAGCTTCATTTGAAGAAGAGAATGAAGTGAGTTCCACTCATTCTCCAGAATCCATATCGATATTATAATTATCCAGATTCCCTTGGCATATGTACGTATCAACAACGTAAGGAAAGTATCAAATCAAGAACACTTTGCTGAACATTTTCCTTAACCTTCGTCGTGCAAAGAGGGTGCCAAAGAAAGCAGAAGGAAAAAAATAAAAGCGTCGACAGCAGGATTCGAACCTGCGCAGGCAATGCCCAACAGATTTCGAGTCTGTCTCCTTAACCACTCGGACATATCGACCTTGGATGGAAGGGAGGCAATTTTAATTTTATTTATTTACTCACTGTTCTTTGCTTTGGAAAGTCTAGCACCATCTTAGCAGGCAGAGGATTAGGAGTTAGGATAGCTATGTTGAATTCAGAAATGAAAAGTAGCAACTGTCAAATTTTCATTCTTAATGGCTAAATTTTTTTGGTAAGAATTCTATGAACATGAGTAGAACTCTATATGAGTTCACATGTAAAACATGAAGTGAGAGCATTAGGATATGAGCAACTTTTGAGGGCTAACATTGTGTCCAAGGATAAAAACCGCATTGCAGACACCCTAGCTATTAACCCAAGCTCAGAAATAGGGAAAGTTGTGGTCTTTGAGAAACTCTTGTATCCAAATATATTTCAAGATATCAAGGTATGGATATTTACAGTTTAAAATGTTCACTATGGTAGAGTTTACTTTCTTAAGTTATGCCAGTTTCACAACTTTCTAAGAATCGTTTGCACCCTTTCGTCCTATTGTTCGTGCTTGTCTCTACTAAGAATGAAAGTTTACTGATGAAAAAAGAACAGAACAGAACAACCATTCATATAGTTAAACTCAATTTAGCTTCCTGTTCTAAGCCAGTACTAACAAGTTCAGGGCAATTTAGTCACCTTATCCACTTTGAAATTTACTTCTGTCTGATGTTTGTTTGACCACAACCCATGTCCCAAACTGCCTATAAATAAAGCCCATAATGAAAAAAAATTGCTGTAGTAGGCATAAATAAAAGGGATCATTTAAAGAATACAACTTGACAGAAAATAAAAATATGAAGGCGATACGTAATATGCCTCATTTGCTCAAAGGGATCAAGTGAGTAGATGTTATCTCCATCGGCAAAGTAGACGATTCTATCAAGACGATGAGTTTCAATGTGATATATTGTTAAGTTTCTTTGGTGAATGCTTCTGTCTTTTATATCAGTCAGATTTTTCTTGCAAACAAGATGTCTATACATTACACTGCTCTTTCTTAGGATGTCAGCTGCTTCATCAAACTGTGAGATCATCTCCACAACTAGCCACAATGGAGGAGGTTGGACCAGCTTTAATGTGTATGCCAAACGATTTAGATAATAGGCTTGAAATGGTCCAGCATGTCTTGGAGTCACAACTATCAAAAGCTTACTAGTTTCCAGATCTTATCTTGTGGGAGCGACAAATTGGTCGGGGTGTTATCTAAATTCCCTTCTGTTATTTCCAGTCTTTGCACCAATCCCTCTAATGTGAAACTATAACCAACCCCAGGGTTGCTCGCTGTTGATGTTACATTCCTTTCTGAACTGTTGTGTGTTTGAAATTTCCTAACAGTCGATACTACCTCGAAAGAGAATGCCTGGTGCTTCGAATAAAAAAAAGTTATTTTTCTAGAATTTACAATTTAGCCACTTTATTAAAACTTTTTTATGATAGGTATGTTTTCATCTTGGAATGCATACTTTAGTATTTAAGATGAGTTTTCAGCTTTACTAGAGTTTTGATGCCTTTATGATTTATATAATATATCCTTTTTTTGCATCCCAACTCTGCAGCTCATGGCACAACCTGAAATTGGGTATTAAATGACAATTGACACCATTAATGATGAAAGAAACGAGTGATTGGTTCGACCGGTTCCTCAAGTAGCTTTATTTATCGATCGAGTTATGATTTCTGTAATTGTTGTGTTGTTGCTGGAACTGTACTTCTGAATAATGTAATGCTCCGATTCAGAGGGTGATAACTTGGAAAGAAATTATCTCTATATATAATATTTTGCAAAAGTTTCTCTACAGGGATTCCAATGCTAATCATGCAACAGAAAATATAACTCCAGAGATTGGTGAAGAACATATATATTATTTAAGAAGAAGAAAGAAAAAAATGAAAAAAAAAGTAAAGGGGAGGAACAAAAAAAAAAGAAGACAAATTCCATGTTCACATGCTTACCAATCTCTTCGAGGAGATGTGTTTATTGATTTAATGCTTGCCATGTCGACAAGATCTCCGAACAACTTATCCTCACCTTTTAAAGGCTTGCCTGGTGGGACATAAGATGTAGTGGGAACCTGGTAGGATGAGTTTCTCAGGCTGCTGTCATCTCTGACGGATATCCCATCCATTTTCTCATCTAAATACTGTAGCTCGTAGTCGTATCCTCCCATTTGGTTGCCATAAGTCAGATGTTGAGGATACATGGAAGTCATCTGGTTAGTTGGCATTTGTTGCTGATTTATGCCTATATACTGTGCTCTCTGGTTCGATTGGGGATGAAAACAAGAAAACTGGTTTCTGGGAGCAGCTTGGTTATTAATTACTGACAAATTACCATTCGTGATTGGCTGAATGTACATGCCAACCACTTGATCATTTCCCATATGCTGAGGTCCTACAGGTAGGGTGTGTGTTACAACAACTTGAGTAACCACTGACTGGGGATACTGAGAACCTGCAACTGGGGTAGAGTTTGCTGCCTGTGCTTCCCATGGTGGTGGTGGCAATGAGCCACTAGTCTGGGCACCTTCTCAACATTAAAAAAATATTATTAGCAGTAGGAGGATAACTATTAAGTATTAACCCGGCCAAGGAATTAATCTACATGAATTTGGAGAGATGACACCTTGCCGATGTAAATCAATGATTTCCTAGTGTCTACCTGAAAAGTGCAATAATCTAGTTTGCGCATAAAAAAACATGTTATAAACAGAAACAAACCATAGACAGGTGAGGGGGGCTTCTGCTGCTGAACCAGTTGGCCACTCCAGGCAGGACTTGTGCTTTGAGCATATAACTGCTCATATCGAGGTGCTCCCATGTTTGATACAGTTCCATTTGCATGAAAATTCTGAGACGGGGGCTGAACCAACTGGCCGTTCCAGGCAGGACTCGTGGCTTGACCATATGACTGCTCATAGCCAGGTGATCCCATGTTTGATACCGTTCCATCTGCATGACAATTCTGCTGCTGCTGAACCATCTGGCCATTCCAGAGAGGACCTGTGCCTTGAGCATTGGACTTTTCATATCGAGGAGATCCCATGTTTAGTACAGCTCCATTCGCATTAAAATTCTGCTGCTGCTGAACTATCTGGCCATTCCAGGCAGGACCTGTACCTTGAGCATGTGACTGCTCATATCGAGGCGATCCAAGTACAGTTCCATTTGCATGAAAATTCTGTTGATGTTGTTGTTGCTGCTGATGAATGTGAGGAGTCAAAGGATTGGAATGTCCAGTTGAACCTGAAGATTGGATTCGAGCAGAATCAGAGGTGTTGTAACTATCAGAGAACATATCCATGAGAACAAGGGCATTCTGCTGTGATGCAGGGGTTGTTTGTTGTGATTCCCCCAAAGGAACAAGGGCCAGTTTATCTGCCTTTGGTGAATTGTAGTTGTCACTACTAAGCCGATCCATTTTGGGACTGACTGCTGCTGGAAGAGTTGAGCCACTAGCCGCACCAGTGTTTGAGGTAGATCTGTAAAGAAGTCTTGTTAGTTAGCTAAATCTATTGAAAATATTTAATCAAGGGTTTCAGATAACCCAGCAAATGAATTTCAATGTAAATCCCTACAACCTAAAATTGGATAAGCAAATTTAGTTACTCCTGACAGAAAAAAAATACTAATCACAAGATCTAAATATTCTGAAAAGGTTTCCCATTTTAGCATAGTCAAGCATCAGAAATAAAGGTAACTTAATTTGAAAAGTCCAGTGTGACATTCCTATCAGGACTCCTCCAAACAAATAAATCAAATTGGTGAAACCCTAAACCAAGTTCCAGAATGCAGCACATACCATTTCATCATTTCCTGTAGTTATACAAAAACCAATAATTTTAGTTATCACATCCTTATATATGTAAATCTAGTTCCAATAAGCTTAATTACCTCCCATCAAACTGCTTGTTGCTGTTCCCAGTGTCAAGTAGGGGACCATTGACATTCACATGTTCTCTTGCAGGTTCAGGCTTATGTTTGTCTGCTAGAGAACAAGTTCCTGAAGCTAATTCATCGTGCTTTGCTAGTACTCGATGCAAATCATCATTCAATGCTAAACCTTGACATAGAAGTGACTCATCCCTACAAGAGATAAAGAATCATAGCTGATATGTTTTAAATGTGGAACTTATAGTAAAAGAGAGGATCCTTACGATGTGGAATTAACAAGGCGTACAGTTCTTAGTTTGTAAGTACGGCACTGGTCAACTAAGTCAACAATAGCATCTTGCCTTAGACCCTGAAATTCCAGAATAAGCTAATATAAAACGAACATAAAAGAAAACACAAATCTGTTATAAGATTGGAAGAAGGTTTAGCAGCGTGAATATTCAAGTACTTTTCCGCTTTTTTAATCATAAGAGATTAAAACAAGAAGTTTAGGCTGAAAAAAACTGGCTCACATACTGATGGATTTGAGCATTTACAACTAACTTATTACATGTCAGTTATATCAAAACTTCACTGGTCACTTTAAATCACTTAATGACGTGGGAAACTACGTTATTAATCTCATGGGAAGCATCATTTAACCAGCTAAACAAAGTATCTTCGTTTTCTCTATTTAAAATTGAGGGCACATACCTCCTTCCCAGGAGCTAAAGCATTTAGAATTTCTGCAAGGACATCCATAATGCCCCTCGCCTTCTGAATTTCTGTCAAACTAATAAATGATACTCAAGTTAAAAGAAGACTAGATACATCATCAATGATAAAATTATACGGACAAGATAAATTAGCAATATAATGGCATGCATTATCAATAATATGGCAGAAAAAACAGTCCATAACACCTAGTTCTTTATTATTTTTAGAGAAAAGATTAATAACTGGTGTGACACTACTAGATAAGGATAGGGAACAGTGCAGACCAAAATTGAGAATTTAAAATTAGGAGAATTTTCATCACCAACTCACTTTATCTCTCTAAAAAAGCTCAGTAAGGGGAGAATAGTAAGTTTGTCTTAAAAATTACTCCTATTTTGATACATGAGAAAATATTAAATTAGTCATAGGCAGTAGGCACCAAATAGAATGGAATAGTATTCTCATTAATGAAAACCCACTTTAACGTAACTCAATAACCTTAGCAATTCATTTATCAGATAATGATAATAAGAATTTATTGTGAGCTGCAGACGTTCACTAAACAGATTACTGCAGCACCATTTCTAGTTTTTACAACGAAATCATCCGTAAGGACCGTAAGGAAGCTTCTTCTCTTCAAAAAATAGGCCATGATAAAACTAAATAGGAATGACGAAAAAGACAAAAATAACAATGCTTTTACCGCTCAAATAAGTGAGTAACAATAGAAATACCTGAGGGTTGGGAGCTCGGGCTCTTCAGAAGACTCAGATATCTCTTGCCGACCAGAATTTCGAATATTTTGGGGATAAGAAGACAAAGGCTGTGTCTGAGGAGGAGTAAATACAGGTGCAGGCCTCTCGGATCTCGGGGGGAATACTGCCCCAGCACGCTGGAAAAATAAATCAGTTTGGCTAAGAGAAGAGGAGTGGAGAAAAAAACGGAGAAGGCCACATTATTATAAAGCAATACTAGTATAAGATAGTGTGTATGAAGAAAAAGTCCCAAGAAATATTGTCTCGAACAGTTAGGATGAAAGGCCCCAGCAGACATACCAACAACTCTTGGTATGCAACAAAATATTGTGGATATCTTGCCCTTGTTCCTCCGAATGCTTCTTGCCAAGTGTCGATCATAATCAATATCTTCTCTTTGACATAAAAGTCGGGCTACAATTGACCGGTAAAAAAAGCTGAGAAAAGTTTTGCTAGAAAAAAATAAATAGGTGTACGTTAAAAATTATTTACTTCCTACCTTTTTCTTGACTATTCTGACCATTTCGTGAAGAATACCTCTCTCAGCAACAAGCATGTAAACAATGTCCCCACAGTTTTTAATGATAGTCTCTAGTAGCTAGACAATAGGAAGTAGATAAAAATTAAATCAGTTTAATCATATGCAAGAAAAAGTTGATAAAAAACAACAGAAGCTATGATTTATATCCAGGATTTCAGGATCTTACTGTTAGTGCAAGAAGTTGAACTTTAGAATTTTTGCTTCCAAGCTTCTTTTTTATGCCTTTCACAACATCTTTTGCTTGCCTGAGAAAAAAAAACCCATCATATTTAAATGCTCAACTTGGGCAAGCACAAAAAGTTCTACCTTGCAATGTATAAAACCAGCTATTCAAACCTCACTCCCCTGACGGGAAAAAACTGGAAAAGAAAACCAATATTAGCCAAATAACCGGCAAATGATAACTAAACCCTTTCTGCTTAGACAATAAGTAACTTACATTAACTAAAAAACACTCAGATAGAATTACCAGAAATAATATACAAAAACAGTAGTATAACACCTAACTTGAACATGTAATTAATAACCAGATAAAATGACCAACCAATACGCTGCTCATGTGAAAGTAAATAAAACCGAGTTTTTATCCGAGAAATTAAAATCTAAACATTACGGTCAACAAAATCATCTAGAACATGGTGATCTTACAACTTAGAGAAACGTAGCTGAGTATCAACCACCAGTCTATTTCATCATGAAATTATCTCCCCTATAGATATATAAGCTATTTTAAGTGCAGTGTTATTAAACACATCCACGAATTAAATTACGTATTGAACAATGAAAAACACAAGCAAACTGATCAACCTGATAAGCTTCCAAAACAGATTCTCTCTGTCTCAATTTACGTGCAATAAAAGAAAATGATCTAATTAGAAACGAAAATAAGTACAGATAAAAGGACATCGAGTACAGAAACAAGAAAGAATGTAACATCCACAATCTTCTGTTACGTTATTTTTACGATAAAATCAAAAGCGATCAACAATTGATTCATACGAGCAATATGTATAACGCATACCCGGGTTCACTAATAAGCATATCGCAGATCTCAATATTTCTAGCCCAATCAGGACCGACCAGCAAGTCGCTGGTGGCTCTCTCCACCATAGAATTCACCATCTTCGCTCACAAAATAAAAGGAATTCGATTCCAGTCACCGTCAGAAGAGATCAAAGAGAACTGCAGAATACTCCGGAGATCCTTTCGACAACACTTTCTTTTTCACTTCATCTCTCTCTCTTCTCTCCTTGCATTTCTCACCTTCTCTCGCTCCATGTATGAGATTAATTCAAATAGTTTTTCTTCGTTGATAACAAATTTTTATTTTTTTTTCCTTTTTTACTTTTTCAATTAGTTGGAAAATAAAGACCAATCGGAACTTACCACGTGTCGTTAAGGTAAGCATGCTTTTTGGCCAGTACACGTGCCGATATGTAGATAGTTAGATACCGATAGTTTCGCTAACCGCTTACAACAAACGGTTTTTTATCGTTTACTGGATCAAGTCCAGGTGTTTCGTGCGGGCCATTTTTGCCTGTGCACGACGTCGTTTTAAGCATAGCGAATTTTGATGAAATTACTCCCCGCCATTTTTGCCTTTGCACGACGTCGTTTTATAAATATATATGAATTTTAAGGCCAAAGAAATATAAGTGAATTTATTTAATTTTAAAATCATATTAAAAATACTATTTATTATGGAATACAAATACTAAAAAAGAGTGCATCAATTCTCTTAAAAAGGAGAATAAAAAAAATTAAGACAAGTCTTTATAACGTAAGTAAATAAATCTAATTTGAATACATTTTAAAAATATAAAAAAATATTTCTAAATTATAAATAAAATTATAAAAATTAATTATATTTATCTAATAATTTTAAATTAATGTAAAGTTCTAATGCGAGGAGATTTTTGTCAATAACATGTTTTGTGTGATAATTGCAGAAGCCTAAATTATATAATTGGGCCGGGCTTCTTTTGATTCGATAAAGATTGGACCAATGTATAAAACAAAATTGAAAGCCCCAAACCCAAACCCTAATTTCTTTCTTCTTTTGCTGTCGTTAACAGATACTGTTATCCCGAATCTCTTCCTCGAGGTACTCAGCTAGTATCTGCTGCAACAATGGCAGCCAACTTCGATTACGAGGAAACTCCAGGAACCTACGACGACGTAAACCGCCAAGATCTTGGATACGACCCGAACTTCGTCCCCGATTCCGTTAAGTCGTTTGTCGTCCACCTGTATCGTCATATTCGAGAGAAAAATGTGTACGAGATTCACCAGATGTACGAGATCTCGTTCCAAACACTATCCGATCGTCTCTTTAAAGACACTCCTTGGCCCTCCGTCGACGCCGTTGCTCATTACGTAGATAACGACCAAGTATTTTGCCTACTTTACCGTGAAATGTGGTTTCGTCACCTCTATGCTCGCTTATCCCCCACTCTCAAGCAAAGGATTGATTCTTGGGATAATTATTGTAGCCTCTTTCAGGTAATTACTTTTAATCTTCGTCAGTATTATGATTTTGTGGCATGGATTTATTTATTTGTGGTCTGGTTCTCGTTTAGGTGGTGTTGCATAGGGTAGTTAACATGCAGTTACCAAATCAATGGCTATGGGACATGGTGGATGAGTTCGTATACCAATTCCAAAGTTTCTGTCAATACAGAGCTAAAATGAAGAACAAAACTGAGCAAGAAATTGCTCTTCTCCGCCAGTTTGACCAGGTAAAATAAATTTACAACTATTATAATAGATATCGAAACTTATTTTTTATAGTAGTTTTGCTATTATTATTGCTATCGTTGTGGGGATTTGAAGTTATTTTTTTTCCCTTATAGGCATGGAATGTGTATGGGGTGCTCAACTACTTGCAAGCCTTTGTAGAGAAGTCGAATATTGTTCAGATACTGGAACAGGAGAAGGAGGGTGGTGAACAATTCACTGCTACTGATGGATATGATTACAGTGGTGGAAGCAATGTCTTAAAGGTGTTGGGTTACTTTAGTATGGTGGGTTTGCTACGCGTTCATTGTCTTCTGGGTGATTACCAAACGGGCTTGAAGTGCTTGCTTCCAATTGACATTAGTCAACAAGGTGTTTACACCAGTGTTATAGGAAGTCATATTGCTACCATTTATCATTATGGTTTTGCCAATCTTATGATGCGGAGGTATGTTTTTGTTTTGCTTGTCATTGGTGTGAATGTTTTCTTCCTAAAGCTTTTTTTGCAACTTCAGTTCTTTTTTAAACGTGGTTTGATAATGATTTATTTAATCTTAATTAAAGGTATGTGGAGGCTATTCGTGAATTCAATAAGATTCTCTTGTATATTTACAAGACAAAGCAATATCATCAGAAATCTCCACAGTACGAACAAATCCTGAAAAAGAATGAACAGATGTATGCCTTGCTGGCAATTTGTCTTTCACTTTGTCCCCAAGCAAAACTTGTCGAGGAGACTGTGAACTCTCAGCTGCGAGAGAAATATGGTGAAAAGATGGCTAGGATGCAAAGATATGATGATGAAGCCTTTGCCATCTATGATGAGCTCTTCTCATATGCATGTCCCAAGTTCATTACACCTTCAGCGCCTAGCTTTGAAGAGCCCCTTGTAAATTACAACCAGGTAACGGTTTTATCTTTTTTAGTCTTGGTGGAAGTACATTAATGAAATCATTTATGTTTGTTCCTTTCGTTATTTACATTCAAATTCCATTAGTTATCAGTTTCTCCTCCAAAAATTTATGTACCTTATTTTGATGGAGCTCCATGCCTCTGTCCCTTGACAATGCATATCTTATTTATTGTTGAGGAAAGGAAGTAAAAAAGGACATTTTGTTTAGCTTGTTCTTCTTATTTTTCTCTTGCATTTCTTTTAATATATATTGTGTTTTATACTTGCTTCCATTTATTTACATGCAGGATGCCTACAGACTTCAGTTGAAGCTGTTTCTATATGAAGTGAAGCAGCAACAGTTGTTATCAGGTGTCAGGACTTTTCTCAAAGTGTATTCAACTATCTCTCTTGGGAAGCTTGCAAATTACATGGAAGTGGATGAACCCACTCTGAGGTTGACCATTTTTTTAATCTTTCCAAGTCTTTTAAATTACAATGTTTGCTTTACTTATTGTATGCTGACCTTGCCTCATGTCTTATAGGAGTATCTTGTTTACATACAAGCACAAAACCCATGCAGTTGATTCTGATGGAAAGATCATCTCTAATGCTGATGTGGACTTCTACATTGATGATGTAGGTTAATTTTTAGCTTGCTAGCAATTTTTTGTCCATATTACTCTATTGGAAAACAATATATAGGTTAATCTGAAGCTAAGATAATCTATGGTTTTGGATAATGTTATACTAGGTTATTAAATATTTGGCCTTTGGAGTTTAGAAAGAAAATATCTATTCTTTAGCATCACAAGTAATGCTTTGCTGTGTTTTGATGCAGGATATGATTCATGTTGTCGAATCTAAGCCAGTTAAAAGATATGGTGATTACTTCCTGCGACAGATTGTCAAGGTATGGTGTGTATGTGTGTGTGCTTGCATGACCAATCTTATCGGGATTCATTTGGGTAATCTTTTTTCAACTTCCTATCGCAGCTTGAAGGAGTGATAACTGATATGGATCGGATAAAGCTGGAGTAGACTGGCTACCTACTTATCTTGCATGGGCTTGACATATTTTACTTCAATTGTTTTAGTTGTATTTCAGAAATGTATGCTATTTATATGGCATTTTAATTCCCATAATTGAATTTTGTTAGCTTCTGATCTTTTGTAGTTTTTCTCACCTGCTACGGTATTTAAGCTAAAAACTACGATAATTTAATTCCTTTATGAGCACTGTAAGAGCTGCATCGAAAGGGTTTATCCTGGTTGTTGAATTGTTGTTATCTACATGCTTTTCGGTTTTTTGGGTGGTGGTGGTTGATGGTTATATTATACAACAAATTGAAAGACTTTGTAAACCGCCCCCAAAAGAGAGAGAATTGAGATAAAAAATACAGAACACTAATCTCAAACCTTCCAAGATAGAGGAAGATGGGCTTGGGAAACTCAATTGGGTTAATGACTTCCCATTTTCAGTCTGTTTCATCAACCCAATGGCATCGTAGCTTCTCTACACAGGGCTCATAAGATATCCTATGTCCAGGAAATAAAATTCCAATTATAATTATTTTTTAATAATTACAAAGTACCCTTGTTCTCGATCTCCTAATGAAAAAATTACCTTCTTAGTAATAATACTAAGACTTAATTATAAAATAACTACTCAAATTATATTACTTTTTGAGATAACTGTCCAATTTTTTAATTAAAATAAGTGTTTAAATTTTTTTAATGCTAAAAATATTTTAAACACCTTTCGAAAATTACAAAAATACACAGTTAGAACATTCATTTTATAATGAAGCTTAATATTAACTGTCAAATTAAGATTATGCACTTAAAAGGGTAATAAAATGACAGTGAGAAAATATAGTAAAACAGTAATAATAACACTGAAAGCGGGCATCATAAAGTTTTAAGACTGAAAATAAGACGTTTAAAATCAACCTTCCAGCTACAAAAATATGTTATATATTAAAGCAAACAAAACATGCGGCTTGCGATTCTAAGCTAAACGCGAGCATAAACCATGACCCTGCTCAACTTCTTCTAGCTTTGTTTGGGGAATGATTTTCTCGTCCCCGACCTCGTTTTCCACCTCGGTAGTTCTTTCCTCCCCTGATGCAACGGAAAACAGTTTAACACAGGTGAATTACATAGAAGACAGAACAGTGAATGGGAGGTTTTCATAGGGAATTATTGATTATCCAAACAAAAGAACAAAGCTGTAGAAAATGTTTGCTGGTACCAACCTTCCTTGAAAACGCCTGTTTCCACGGAACTTTTCTTGGCCACCACGAAGTAAACTCCAATATTCTTTCTCGGCATCACCTACAAAACAATTCCCAGACGTTTATCAGTTTTTCATCTGATAAACCATGGTGGTTATTTATCTCAACATACAGTAATCAGTTCCTCAAGTACAATGTATTATACTGATGGACTCAGTCTGAATGTTAGTCAATATTGATATAACATGCAACAAAATGAAAAATAATGTTTAAATTAAATGAAATGGAAGTTGCTTCTTTCCTTACCGGTCACAGGTTCTAAAGTGGCAATGAAATTTTTTACAACCAGGCCACCTTCTTTAGCCAGGACAGCAGCAGCACGAGCTTTCTGGGCTGCTTCTGGTGTGTCAAACCGAATGTAACCCTTATCCTCACCAATTTTGAAGTCGACAAACTTCACATGTAAAACAATTCATGGTAAGAAATACTTAATAAGAAATCTCAAAATCAATTGTCTAGTACAAGGTCTGTCACTTGGTGTTTTTTCAATTATTCATTCTTATAAAACCAAGTTATTTTGGAAGTATTAATTAAATGATCAATCAAGAAAAGAAAACCAATATCAACAATACCTTCACGGTGCCAAATTTTTTAAAGGCTGCCTTCAAATCTTCACGCATTACAACATTGAGATCATCTTTAAAAGCAGATGCAGTGGATTTATGTTCTTTATCCTCTTTCTTTGGAATGGGACTTTTGGTACCAGTTTCATCATCAGCATGTTTATCATCAGTCTTTTCTTCATCGCCTTTGTCATCTGTTGTCGTCTTCTCTTCATTCTTTTCAGTCCCAACTTCCTTTGCATGTTGATCAGAACCATTCAGTTCTGCAGAGTCCACAGCTGAAATTTTCTTCAATGAAAATGCTACAAGCAAGCCTTTGGGGTAACTGTAACAAAGCATTACATGGAGTTTAATCACACAAACATACAGCAACAGAATAAACTAATGCCACTAGAGGATTGTGAACAATTACTGGTCATCAGCATTCGAGTGGTTATCACCATTCGAATCTGCAACTGGATGATTATCCTCAAACTCCTCTGCTTCTGCTTCTCTTATAGCATCAAAATCCTTCCTGCAAAGAAATTTGATAGAACAATCACGCCAGGGAAAAAAAAAACAGCAACTACAACCTTTGTTTTCACATACAACAAACTTAGGGAAACAGATTGTAACAAAACAAATAGCAAAAAGTAAAATTTACTTTGGTTTCAATTCCAATTCAGCTCCCGCAAAAACCAAGCTTTGCTCCAAAACCTTTTGTGCATCTTCCTCGGCTGAGAATTCAACCAAAGCAGTGCCACAAAAATACTTTTTGTTCGCTACATGACGAGGTAACCTCACACTATTTACCTAAGAAATAGGGGAGAGGACAATCAAATTTACACTGAACCAATAATATATTTGTAATTAAAATTAGCAAATGAAAATATATAACAGAACAACCATTACTTCCATGGCACAAATACCTTAGCATATTGGCCAAAAAAGGCTTGCACATCTTCCATCTTGACATTAAACTCTAAAGGTGATGCAGCAATTGTTCTACTGTCTAATTGCTCAATTAACTCGTTAGGCTCTAATAGAGCAGTGGCTCTGCCCACTTTCTTCCCTGAAAGATTGAAACCCACATTTAAAATTAATTAATTAATTATATATAAGCCCTTTTTGTCTCAGCAAATGAGAAGAAAAAAAGAATTCTTTTTTGAATTAGGAAAAACAGACCATCTTCAGAAACTTTGAGGGAAGAGGAGGTTCTGAGAGTTTCAGCAACGGCTTTCAAAGTAGCCTCTGGTACATCTTCTGCCTTCACATCCCTTAAATTCAAGTGGCTTCTCATCTTTGAAAACGAACAAATCAGTGCTAAACAAACCACTTTTTTATTAAAAAAATCGGAGTCAAGAACAACAACAATGAGCAGCACCGAATAAGTAAATAAAATATGATTCAAATAAGGGAGGAAATAGTCTTTAAAAACAGAAGGATACATCCATCATTGCTTTCGCTGATTTTCTTCCTGAGAAAGGTATCTCTCGGAATATTGCTATCACTAAAATAGAACTCAACCTGTAAAATTAAAAAAAAAAAAACGATTGAAAGGAGGGAAAAGGGAAATTAAACTAAAAGAAAGATGTGTAGGGGGGTGGACAGTGGAAAATAACCTGACGAAGAACGGCCTTGGCAGTATCTTCGCTTAAAGAAGTCGTCGCCATTATTGTACGGTAAGTTTTTGTGAGACCCAGACGAAACGAAAAGAAGACGAGTGATGAGCGTTTAGGGTTTTTTGGGCAATTGCTTCAGCTATTGGGTTGGGGACTTGGGGATTTTATAGGGTGATCGTGGGGTTTATAATTTCTAAAGCTCTTTCTTTTCTAACCGTAAACTTGATTTAACTCCCAAACCCTAACTCACGAGAAATTATATTATGGGTCAGTTCTACCACGTCATCCATGAGACCGACCAATAATAATCATCCACCTCATTATTTTTTAATTTTTAAAGTGAAAATTCACTTGGAAAAAAAATATAACATGGAAAAATTGATGAAGTAGGTAGTTATCATTAGTCGGTCCCATGGACACGTGGTGGGACTGACCCATGATATAATTTTTCCTAACTCACACGACCGGACTTAGGTTCAGCTCTGTCCCCTGCCACGTCAACACGAACTTTGTTATCCATGTTTTCATCCAAGCGTTTTAATGAAAAAATCACAGTTTCAAATAAAATAATTTATGAAAAGTTAATATATTCGAATAGGATGAGTCTATCAGGTATATCAAATATTATTGAACGTTGAATATTATTAGATTAATTAATAAAGATTAAAAATTTTAAGAACTCAAACGTCAATCTTAGGGGATATATTCTGAAATAATTACAAGGTTAATATCTGTTTTTTACTCTTTAACTTTTTAAAAGCACACACCGTATAAATTACGTTGCTCGAATTCGAGTCACCTAAAAAAAACGTCATCCTTTACCACCGAAACAACTTGTGATCCTGAATAGCACAAGGGGATTACCTGGTAAAAACAAAATATCATGCTTATGCTGTGCAACTATAACAGAAGTTAATCTCCCTCAACCTCAACCTTAGGCTTCATTCTACTCCTTGAAGCCTAGAAATGACAGAACACAATACATGCAATTTTCATAATATGTTGATGTTGTTATCAGAGTCGACTGAAGTATAACTCAACCAAGGACTGCGGTGACGGAAGGTTTTGGGCAACCGTCGGCATCTTTAACTGTCATTAATCCTTCACATAAAATCCTCTTCAACTTCCTGAAAAGATTTGCTTGCCTCAGCAATTTGTTTGTTGGATGTCATATTTTCAGAGACCATGAGACCCTTGTAGCTTCTTATCTCAGCTTGTCTTTCTTTTTCAAGCCTTTCAAGTTCCTCGCGTCGTTTCTGCGAGAAAGATCAAATGAATTATCATTTTAGATGTATGTATGTGATTATGCATGCAGAGGATAACACTATGATCTGTAGAATTTCTGATTACAGTCCATGAACAGTTAGAGCCTATTGTGTAATTGTAAGTACTGGACAAGCCATCTAAACACGGCTGCAGCAGGTTCAGATTTTCAAGACATATCAGCACCGGTGGCGGAAGAGGAAAGCTGAACACAGGCTAGTCATAGTTTCAAGTCATTTACTGTATTCACAAGTGCATATACGTATTTGGTCCAACAAAAAGAACTAAGAAACAATGTTGTACACATTTAAGTAAATACTGTGCTCCTGTCTCAACTTCATGTTACATACAAGCTAATGTAGCCAACATCAAATTGACAAAATAAGGAAAATCCAGTCACCAAAAAAAGAAACTCACTTTCTCCCTTGTCTGTTGCTTTCTCTCGGCTTTTTCTGCTGCACTAACCGCCTCTCTCTCAGCTGCAACAACATATCATATTAAGTGGCATCAGCTACATATTGAATAAAAGATTTCAAGAACAATGCACCTAGTCCAGAGTAGTAGAGAGTAAGTGAAAGGCATAATCAACATTACTACATACTAGGATTGGAAAATAAGAAACATAAAAGCAGTAACAAGAAAAATATAAACGACAGAACTCGAACCAATTTTTTTTTAATCGGTGGTGACAATACTAACTTTAGTCCTAATTCATCGCAGAGAACGAAACCGTAGATGTGTTAATACCTTTCAAATCAGGTGTCCTTTCTACTTTAGTCCTGTTCAACCTGTTAACTATCTCGTTTATCCTCTTCTCAACTTTCACCGTCCGAACCTAAACCATTCACACGATAATAATCAGAGAAATCATCCACTTATGAATCAAACACATCATTCAGAACATACTAGTAAAAAGAAATTTACCATCTTGGAATTGTGAAAGCCAACTTGACCAACATCCATGGAAGGAGTCTTCTTCAAATTCGACCAAGGAGTGTAAACAACATCAATATTGTTCACTTTGTTACCTAATCTCACATAACAATTACCACAACAACAACAACAACAAAAATAATTCAATTTGTTATATCAAATCATATTTCACTACTAAGATTTTAAAGAACAAGAACTTGATGAATTAAAACTTAAAAACAAACCTTGAATTGAGTTAGCTTTAACGAGCTGAGCACAATCTTCAAGCAGACCTTCGCTTATATCATCGATGGTTTGTCCTTTTTGAAGTCTTAAATAAACATGGGCAGAAGACATTTTATCCACATGAAACCTGTAATAAAAAACTAAACCCAATCACCCAAATTTCCATGAACAATAACAAGAATAAAACTGCAGATCCTCTAATGGATGAAATTCCAAGAAATTCAAGAAAATACCAAATGTCTTCGGGGAAGCCATATTTGATGAGTTCCTCGTTCTCGTACTTGTCTAGACCCATGAAAATGGTGTAATCACCGGCCTCAGGTCGAGCTTTGAAGTAGAACACCATTTTATTCCCTCAAATTTCTTTCTTTTCCTTTCCTCTCTTTGGAGATCAGAGACAAAGTTGAGGGTTTCTATTTTTCACTTTCAAGGAAATAATTTTGGAATCCGCTTTTCCAAATAAGAGCGTTTTAATTAAGCTATACCAGCCTACTGCCTACCTCCGTCTACCATCCTCACATCATTTTTAAATATATAGAAAAAATATTTTTAATATACAATTTATATAAATTTTAGGTTATATATATATATATTTTAATTTTAAAGATTAAAAATTTATATTAAAATTTAAGAGTATATAAGATCTATGATTAGAATTTATAATTTAGGTTTTAAGATGTTAGAGTTAAAAGTTTATATTTAAATTTTATAATTTAAATATTAAAAATTATATAATTTTTTATATAATTTATATATCAAAATATAACTCATATATAATAAATGATTCGATTTTGATACATACTTTAATATTTTAAACTTATAACCTAAAAATTTAATCTTACTTTAAATTTTAAACTTAAAACCCTAAACTTTAATGATAAATCTTAAATTTTTAATCGTACAACTTAAACCTTTAAACTTTAAAGTCTCAACTGAACTCTTAATCCTTAAAATAGTTAAATATATATAATTTTTAGTTTTCACGAGTTAAATATCAAAAATAATTACATACGAAATATTTTATAATTATAATATTTTATTTATTGATAATTAATTTTAGATAAAATTTTATAAAAATTTCATTATAAGTAAAGTCTTTGAGAGGAAGATAAGGTCTCGTTCAAAGTTTATCTTTCTTTACAATTTTAATAATATTTCAAATGGAATACTCCCGTTCAACGTCCATTTTTCTGTACAATTTTAATAATTATTTATAGTTAATTGTTTCTAATAGTTTATTAACGAATTATTATATTAATTGTTTAAAATAATAAAATATATATTTATTCTATTAAGAGTTTAATTTTAAATTTTTGCTTAATTTTGAGATATTCAAAACCACAATATAAAATATTCCTATTAATACAATTAGTTTTATCTATAAAATTAAAATTTAAACTCTAAAGTCTAGACATTATTTGATAAAATTAATAATTTTATCTTTCATATTAGATTAATTAATATATTTTTTTTCAATATTTGATCAACTAATAATCTTTTTAATCTGTTTATTACAGATATGATGTCAAAAAATATTATAGTAAAAATTAAGTTTAATAATTGAGTGAAAGTTGGGTTTAACAACTTTTTTTAATTTTACCAGATTCAGTACTCTAAAGCTAACTGCTTTCTGTCCTTTACTGCCGCAGCAAGATAATTTAAATTGATATCCGAGTTGATAATTTTTATTAAATTGATACCTGATATTTTTTTTGATAAATGAATTTAAAATTTTTTAAATTATTATTTAATTTATATCATAATGATCTTTTTCACGACAAAACAAACATCGAAATAACATTAAGCTAGAATTCCATTCAACAGTTTTCTTTTCTAGGCGATTCTGAAGATTGTCACCTGATAAATACAGCATGGAACAGACAGACTAAGCAATTTACGGGGGAATGGGAGGGTTCAGTCGAACAAGAAAAGAAAACCTGACATATCAGCTTGTATACTTGCAGAGGTTTTCGAATCCCATGTACTCATGCTGCTCAATCTTCCCGATCATGTTGGATATGCCGACGCCACCTAACAAAACAAAACCCACAGTTGTTGTTTGACATGTCTGAAGGAAGCAACAAGTGTTTGGGAAATCGGTAAGAACATCAGAGCTCACCTAGTGATATTGCACTAACGAATATTGTGGATGCTAGGATGAAGATGATCAAAGATGCTCTTCCGAATAAAATGATCATCCGTCGGACAACGTGTTGTCCGACAAAGGCAGCAACGGTAGCCACCCCAGTGAAGTAAAGAGCTGTATAAGAAAGTAAGGAACATGTAACTTCCAGGAGGGTGCAACAACAATATCCTCAAGTAGAGGCAACTTACCATAAGGGACTGGAAAACGTTTCAAAAGGTAATATTGTACAACAGACATGGACGAGGAGAAAGTCATGGCAAAGGTAGCGGTTGCACTTGATACCTACACAGAAAGAAGCCAGAAGATGATAAATAACAAGAAATTCATAATCTTCCAAGTCATGATAAGAACTGATTTTGAACAATGTTAAAACCGCTATATAACGACCACAATAATGATTGTGGACACCCAGGTACAGAATTGAAAGAAACAGAGACTCACTTGAGGAGGGACACCCAGCTCTAAGAATAGTGGACCCATGATAAATCCTCCACCTAGGCCGAGTAGACCGCCAACAACTCCAGCTAGTACTCCAAAAGCACAGTAGGTAACAAGCTGGAGCACCCGAAAATTTGTACCTTGGTCTCCCTTGGATGATATTACCCTACGTCCTTTATAGAGACCAACTGCCTCATATAGAGATACCCCAACTGATACTGGGATCTGGACAACAATAGTACACATTAAACCATCTAATCAATGGAAAGAAGCAATAGGGGGTGAAAGAAGATAGAAATTAACCTGCAGAAGGTTCAACACCCAGTACAATACCGAACAAGTGGCTGTATTATTCTGTTCCCAAAAGTCAGTATTTTATCAGTTACGCCTCAATGATTCATGCTTGAACCATAGTCTAATATGTACAGAAAGGCAGAGGAAACATAACCTTGGCAATCTGCAGAGCAAGGAATGCAATCCAAACAAAACAAAGGAGGCCAAATTCTTTCCAACACACATTCTCCCAAATAGAGACCTGCTATGATTGCATTATTAGTTTTGAGGGGAAAAAAGAACTTATTAAAATAACAGCAGATTACAGTGAACCTACTTCTTTATCTGTGTTGTCCTTAGGAGGATCACTGCTCGGGCCGCTAGGAAGAGGCTTGTAGTCCACATCTCCACTATCAGTATCTGTGTTTTCAAAGAGGAGCATGATGAAAGGATCACTGAATGCTCTTAAGAACCAATTAGAGTAGAAAAAAATCAAGTGGGGAACTGACCATTGGATGCTGAACGCCTGGCAGCCTCCTAAAATCCAAGGTATGCAGCTTTGGGTTAGCAATTAATTTTAATAACGTCGGCTGAGTTAGGGCTAATTTAGCATTGTTTTTAAAAAGTACGATAAAAAAATGTGGTGAAATTTTTTTTAGAAATTTTTGGTTTGAGATATATGTGTTTAGCATCTGTCAAAAAATGCTTTTGAGAAAATAAGACTATTTTAGACATTATGTTATAAGTTAAAAAAATATATATTTAAATGATAATCAAATTATTTCATATTATAATATTAACTTAAATTATGATAAGATATAAAAATATAAATAAATAAATGCATAAATTATTTTTGAAAATTGTTTTTTAGAATTGCTTTTCAAAAGTTCTTTTTAATTTAACATGAATATATATGATTTTTAAACTAAAAAAATAATTTATGTTAAATATAATTATGTATTTGTAAAAATTAAATTATAATAAAATATAGTAAATGAAGATTAAAATTGTAATTTGACTCTTAAAAGCATTTTTCCAACAACAAAATATTAAAAAACAATTCTCAAACTCGGACTTTTTTTCAAAAGCTAACTGTTTAGTATTATTTTTATGTTCTAAACCAGTTTTTAACTAAGAACTAGTTTAGAACGCAATGCTAAACGCAGCCTTACTAAGTTACCTTTTTCAGTATGGTTTCCTTTTTCCATGTTTCAACACCCTTGAAGAATGCCTTGGTTGATGTTCCTGCAAACCATCCAATGAAGTGAAATCAAACCATAATGACTGCATTGCGCAAGAACAGATGAACCAACCATTACCTATAAAGAGAATAATAAGTAAAACAGTGACCATCCAATCCGCAAAGAGGACATTAAAAACGACTCCAATGCTAATTCCGATCATCAGCATTGGCTGGATGAGAAGAGCCAAATCATAATCAATGATAGGCATATCCAGTGTAGGATGCCGAAGCTTAAGGTTGTAATAAACGGTTGAAGCTGCTCCACCCATTATCATACCTGGCAAGTGGCAAAATCCCAAAATCATGGAATGCATTAACTCATTTATATTATTACACAACCATTCATGATAATTTCTTCCTAGCAATAAAAATTCTTCAAATGGATGCATTTAGGACAAATATAATTTTTGGAAGTATTAAAATTAGAGCTGGTATGGGTCGACCGAGTCGAGTTTTTGGTCGACTTAGAAATTCAAAGTCTCTGCATGAACCCAATCCAACTGACGATGTTCCACTTGATCCGAATTTAATCCGAATTTTATAGTAAAAACCGACTCAACCCAACACTTTTTTGGGGATAAATAAGATTTTATTCATCTAAGCACCGCAATACAAACCAATATCAACCACCAAGAACCCTTTTTTATATTATTCTTCGGCAAAATAAAGAGATAATTGAAAAAAAAATGGGACATTATAATAATAATCTATTTTTATTTGAAAAATAGAAAGATAATTGAAAAATAATCCATATTTTATATTACAATAATTATCTTTAGACATTTAGAATAAAATTATATTATTACATAAGTAAAGTCAATTTAGATATTTTTCACTATAAACTCAATCCGACATTATTTCTTTTAAAACTCATTCGGACTCAAACCTAATTTTATTTTTAAAAAATATCATATAAAATCATATCGGAACCCATCGGATAAATGTCAAATGGTTATCCATAATCAAAATGCACCTATGTACGTCTCTTGTTTGTATTGGTCAGGAAAATCCAAAATCCAGACAACCAAGTTAGCTCAGGTTTGGATTACAGAAATATGGGTCAACACTGAACAAGACGTGTAGATTTCTTTCTTTTTCTTTAAACCAGAGCTCAAGAACAAATCAAATCAGATCAGAAAGGGTTAATTAAAAAGAAAGTGCTAGAAAGAAAGAAAGAAAGAAATACTTTTTTGCTTGATTCTTGAAAAGTGATTTTATTCCTTTTTTTCTTTATTACATATCTTCATAGAAAGAGCAGAGAAAATGAAACGCTTACATTTCGAAATAGCTGTGGCTGATTTTGGATCAAACCCAATAATAAGGCTCAGCATAGGCACAAAAATTCCTCCGCCGCCAACTCCGCCGACACTCCCAAACGCTGCTCCAAAGAATCCGATTATACTTCCCAACACAATTTGCCAATTAAATTCCAATTCCTGTTACCCAGAAATAAGAATTAAAAAATCGGATTTCTGATATAAAACTAAAATGAAATAGACTGACTACTTACAGGCCAAACATGGTGATAACCTGATCCGTCTGATTTCCACAAGAAATTAATAACTTCGAGAAAATAATTTCTGTTTGTTTCAGAATCCTTGACGTTTTCTCCATGTTTCAAGCTTCTCTCAGCTGAAACAAGCACGAAAGCTATACCAAAATTGAGGAAATTCAACAGTACCGATCTCAAAACACTCCTTTTCACCCCAAACAGCACCATCTTTTCCTTTTCCTCGCTGAAAACTGTGTCGCTCTGCCAATAAATAAAACCGCTGGATTATCAACTCTGAGCTGAAGCTGCTGAGATTTATAATATAATATTCATTACTCGGACGCTGTTTGTTTATGGTTAGGTTGACGCGGTCTACCCATTGGCCATTCGGTTGGACCTCCGCTAATCGAGCCTCACCCACTCATCCAACATTTTCCATTTACAAATTATTTATTATTTATAATAAAAATGGCGAAAGGGACTGGTCCCGGAAAATAAATACAAAAATTATTAGGAGAGAGAATCGCATTATATCAAGGACAAAAAAGGAATCTAACTAATTGATATCTAAGATCATTAAGGATGGTTTAATATTATTTAAAAATAAGGTATAAAATATTTTTGGAAAAAGATTTTGAAATAATTAAAACATTATTAAAAAATGAAAAATAAATGATAATACGAAAAAAATATATATTTAAAAATATTTTTAAGAAAAAGTAAAAACGGCTAATTTTAGTTTTTAGTATGGGTGTGTATTATTCGGTTTTAACCGAATTAACCGATCGAACTAAAATTATTTTGGTTAATTCGGTCAATTAATTTTTATAAATTTGATTAACAGTTAATTAGCTGAATTAATTAAATTAACCGAAATTATTATATATTAAATATTACTCCCTCTGTCCCATAAATATTGTCTCTTATTAATTTTTTTGGGTCAAACTTTTTTAACTTTAACTCTTGATTATTTAAAATTTATTATTTATAAAAATATAAAAAAATATATATTTTAAAAACTTCTAATCGAGTAGATTTTAGATATATAATTTATAAAATTTAATTATTTAAAATATTTAATATAATTATAGTCAAAGTTTAAAATTTTTGACTTTCAAAAGTTAATAAAGGACATTATTTTTTGGACGGATGGAGTATATGTTATATATATATATTTATTTTTAGTCCTTTAACTTTTAAAAAAATTATAAAATATTTATTAATTTTTTTTTATATTATAAAATAATTATTAAATTTTTATTAAATTGGCATAAAATAAAAGGTCAGTGACTAAAAAATATTTTAGCATAATTTAATAACTTATTATATAATTTAGCCAAATTTTATAAAAAAAATAGTTTATTCGATTAATTAACCAAAATAATTCCGGTTTGATTAATTTAATTCAACCATCGATCGAATTAACCGAAAGCACATCCCGAACTTTTAGCCATTTTCAACCAAGTTTTAAAATTGTTTCTTTTGGCTAATAAAAACATAAGTTGTCCTTGTGAGCTGTGACTTAAAAAGATGTTTGTTTTTTTGTTTAAAAACAATCTAAAACCCAACCTTAAACTGATGATAAGATTTTAAAGGTGTCTATTTAAAGTTTAAAAATGAGATAGCTTTATGTCGTATTCAAGATAAAACTCGTAAACGAAATTCTCTAATTGTTTTATTACCGTAATCTGATAAATTATGTCACATTCAAAGATCTATATTTGTCGGCAGAAGAGAGTTACGGTCATGTTCGTCATTTAATGGAAAGGTTATTAACATGATACTTATTTCATCATGGGTAGTAAAAAACAAGATAAAATTGGTTGAATATTGTATCTAATTTTTTATTTATCGAAGGTGGGTTTTTATTTCAAAAACTCAAAATATTATTTTAACCTTTAATGTTTATAATTTTTATTATTTTTTTATTTTTTTAGATAAATTTAATTTTTACTGTATATTTTTTAGACAACTATCTATTTTTTAATTAATATGATGATTTGATCGTTAAAATTTCAATAATAATATGTCATATATGTATATATGTAGTAGTAGGTTTGAGATTTGATAATGTTCAGTAGCCTTTCATTTTAGATTTTATTAATTTTTAACATTTTATTTTAATTTTAATTGTTTTATATTTTATGTAAAAATAAATTATATTTTACATGTACATATTTATCATTATCGTTAAAAATTTAATGATGATGACATGTCATGTAGAATAAAATTAGTTGTTATGTTATTTAAAATATATTATCACATGTATATGTCATTATCGTTAAATTTTTAACGATTTAATCATAATATTCATATTAATAATTAAAAAATAGATATTTATCAAAAAATATAAATTATAAACTAAATTTAAAAAAAAAATTTAAAAATTATAAACATTGAGATTTAAAATTATTTTTTTAAAAAAAACTTTCAGTAGAGTAAAAAAATATCTTTAAGATTGTTAAGTAGAATTATTTTTTAATTTAAATTTTAAGGATATTGTTGCCTTATAATTGGATAGGTAAGTGTGCGTATGGTAATGCAAAAAAAATTGACTTATCAAAACTATGGCTGGTATCTCTTGTTGGTTAAATGTTTCACACGTGTCAAAGTTGAACAGTTACCGCTGTTTCTTGTCTTTCCTCTTCCTTTAGGTCATCTCACAACAAGATAATGGCATCCAACGATGCAATGACACATAAATTCCAAGGTTTTATCTTCTTTATATATTATATATATAATTAATTAAAATTAATTTTTATATTGAGAAAAAGTACGTGATTTATTATTATTATTTTGCATTGTAACGTAAGAACAGTTGACAGAATTCAGATAGGTGACGACAGTGTTCATTTATTATAATCATTTATTTAATTAATTAACATTATTAATGATTGGTTAACTAACGATTAAATTAATAGTGATCCAACCAATCTAACTTGGTGGAAGACATGCACTGCACCTTAATGTTTTTAATTTATATTAATTACTTTAATAATATTTAACGATGCTCAATATTAATGATATTTAATGATGTTCGGCATCTGTTATAATTTTTTTTTATTAACGAATGTTACTTGAAAATTATCATCGGTGGGTAAACTTCCTATTGAAATTGAGATTACTTGTATATTTGTAATTAACAATATGATTATAAATATCTTATAAAAATAATTGATCAGATAATCGTGCAAGAAATAAATATGAGATCCAACACGACAAGAGTGTGCGTACTTATCAGACCAGACCAAGCACAGTACAAATGTGGGTCTAATACTTACAGGACAATTTTACCCATCGCTTTCCTAATGACCTGTTTGATTGAATGCCAAGGTAATCTATTCGCGTTAACCACGCCAAGTTGCTTTCAATTAAGTATCGTAAACTTATCCATTCATTTGATTTTATTTAATGAATGAAAGATTTAAAAAATCTTATATAATTTATTTAAATAAGGTTTTCTAATTTATAGTATAGATAAAGGTAGAATTTTTTAATATCAGCTTCTTTTAAAATATTACTTTTTTAAAATAAGTTTATTTTAGCTTTTATTATAATATAATTATTTGTAAGTAAAACTTTAGGAACTTTAATTTTAAACAAATTATTTAAAAATATAAATTTATTCCCTTTATTTTTTTATGTTAAAATCGTCTAAATAATTTTAATTTAATAGATAACGTTTTTCTTAACAACAGATAATTCATTTTTTAATATTACATTTTAAATCATTACAAGAAGATTTAAGATTAATGCAATCAATAAATATAATTTATTATAATAAAACCTGAAGTTAAAATCATTTTCTAATAGAACCGTATAATCTGAGATTTTTGCCCGCCCCTATTAAATATTTAAGTGTAATTATTCTATACATAGGTGATAATAAAATTATAGTTGTTTTAATTTTAAAGTTTATAATTTTAATTTAGAGTTTGGAGATTTAAAACTTAAGGATTGTATTTAAAAATTGACTCACATAATTAAAATTTAAATTTTATATATCAAAGTTTAAACACTTTAATTATATCACCGTATACTTAAAAAATCTAACATAAAAAATAACATAAGTGATTTTTAGTGGTTGGTACTATAGATGTAGTGGGACTTACCCGCGATATAATTTCTCTTAAAATTACAACTATATTCCTAAAATTCTAAATTTATAACCTTAAAATAAATTTTATACTCTAAAACTAAAAATTATAATTTTTATCTTTCAAAATTTAGCTGGCTTATTTTTAATAAATCAATTAAGCTTATTGTAGAACGATAAATATATCATTTACACTATAAATTTTGTTTTCTCCTATAAATTACAACATTAATATTAAATAAAAAATGTCCCCTTTTCACTATTTATCATTTATATTAGGTGCGTTTAAAATTACTCAACCCGTTTGACCCGATTTGATTACCCGAAACAAAATAAAAGGTAATTTCTAGAAAATTTACTCGATCGGGCCGAGTTCCCGACCCGAGAATAATTGAACCAGGTTTGGGTCAATTATTTCTAATTACCGGGTACCCGACCCGACTAACTTAAAATTATATATATTTTTATGGTAAGTTCCTTAATATTTATATATAAAATTAAATTTAAAGATAATTTTATGTTTGTATTATATACTTTTAATTTTTAAAAATTTTAAATATATTTTATTAATTTGTTAATATAAAAAAAACGATATTAATATTTTTAATATCATTTTAACGATAAACTCTAATAAATATATGTGTATATCTACATTAAAATATTTTAAAAATAATTTTAAATCACAAATATTTATGTTTATTCATATATTATAAAATTTTAAATTTTATGTTTAATATGTGATTTTTTTTAATTTTAAAATAAAAAAATTAAAAATATATATGAACTGGGTATCCGTTACTCATTTTTGCGGATATCTAATAATGAGTATCTAATATAAACGAACCAGGACATAGGTCGAAAAATCACTACCCAAAATAATCGGACACTCAATAATGAACGTCCCTAATTCACACCATTGTTTCTAACTTTCTCCAATAAATAAATAAATAAATAAAGTGAATGTTTGGTCTGATTATGACAAAGGATTTGAGCTTTCCGATTTTTATAATTCTTGTTCATACTTTGAGAACGAATCTGGTCTGTGGAGTGGTGGTAGGTAGAGAAGACAGAGCAGAACCCAAGGATCTGTGCAGGCCAGGACATGGACAGTATATTAACTAAGATCATGATCTAAAAAGTTAATTAACAAGATAATTAATTCCTTAACCCCACGTTTTATTATAAGCACTTGATTCCTTACAGCAGACATGTGTGTCAGAATAATTAATTGTTATATGCTTTCACACGAGCTTATCTCAGTAGCTTAATTGGTTTGGGTTATTAAATTAGTGAAAAAAAATTCTCTATTCTTTATCCGTACCTCTTTTGGTATCTCCTTTATTTTTATAAATAATTTAATTTTAAATTCTACATCTTTATTTTAATTTTAAATTCTCCGCTCGTTATTAAGGATCTCTGCTTTTTTTGGTTGGGATTTATTTAATTCATTTAAAAACAATTTAAATAATTTTTTATTTAAAAATATTTAATATAAAAATATTAGACAATAAGGTTACTTATTTTCTTTCCCGTAAACTTATATATATATATATTTTATTTTATGTTTTAATTGATTTTTTATTAAATTTATGATATTAATCGAATATTTAAGTCAAAAATTTAAATATTCAATTGGATGTCAAACCATTATTTTTTGAATCAAACAATTAGAACATACCTAGATTGATTTTAATATATAAATAAATATGATAAAATTGTGTTGTTAAATATTTTATTCATACCTTAATTATAATTCTATAAATTTAATTTTTTCCGTCTTAGACACTATGTAAAATTTTATTTTAAATTTAAAACAATAATTTTTTTATAAGTTTAGTTTTATTATCTAAGAATATAGTTAAAAACACTTTAACAACACATAAAAATGTGCGATCTTAATTAGGGAATTTTTCAAGATGTACAATTACATCTATTTATATTATATTTGTTTACATCTTTACATTAAACTTTTACATATACAATTTTTTCATACAATCCAATATACTAGTCTAATCCCTTTAAATATGTCGAAATTTTCTATAATTTATCTCTTTCCAAATATGATATACATACGAGTTTCACGAAATAAATTAAAATTTAATAATTAACACAATATAAAATTTATGTTATAAAATTTAACAAGATAAATTCGAGTCAATCTATCACCTCTTACTAATAATTGAATTCGAAAATTTGAAATTCAAACCTAAGTAATAAAATTGACGAACAAAAATATTTATATATGTCGTAAAATATAAATAATTCTATATATAATGCATACTTAACTCACACGAATTTTAAAATCGAAAATCAACCTATTTGATATTAACATGAACCGAAAGAAAAATAAAATTACGATTAAAACTTGATTCGATTCAAAATAAATCTAAATATAAAAGAAAAACAAAATCGGAATAATCTTACCTAAACGACCCAATCACCACTTTTAGTTGGATTATGAGTATAAATAATTTTAGTTTTGTCTTTAAATACGTGGAAGCATACGACAATAATTATGCTAACACTGTGCAATAGCTCCTGGAATGATTTTTTTTTGACAATTTGCCGGTTCATGGCAATTTGCTTCAAACGTACAATTTTGATTTCCACGGTTAGGTGTATACGTAGGGACGGGGTCGGGAACAAATGAAATGAGTCGACCCCTTTTGCTTGCAGATGTACTGGGCTGGGACTGGAGGAAGATCCTTGAAGTGCTTATATTAGGACAATCTGGTACCGAAAGGGTCTGAGATTTTGATTTGACCGCAGTTTATTTTATGCTGTTTGAATGATTGTAATGAATCAACAATCTCGTGATGTAATGTTCGGTTTTGTTGGCTTGGGGCAGGTGATGGAAGCAGCCCAAACTTCAACCGGCCTGTCTGGATCTTTCTAGCCCAAACTCAACTTTATGACGCTCTCATTACGAGATAATTATACTCGTGATAAATCATTATCACGGTTGTTCATTATACCTACTCTATATATGAACATTCGACGTAAAATCGAACAATTAAAAGATCACTCCCCATCCGATCCCATGTATCAGCTTTGGAATTTTATGATCCATCCATCAAACATCTTTTCCTTTTACCTTTTTGCTGAAACCCATTCGATCAAGCAAACCAACTCATAACATTATTATTTGATATTGACTTCCTTTGAGATCATAAAAGCAAAAAATCAAAGTGTAGTCATCTTAAGTCGGTGGGATTGGGATTGATATAACGTAGGGATTTCTGGTGAAAATAAAACAATTCGATACAGCACAAATCTGGTCTACTCTTATTTTTGTCCAAATAACAGCTAATACACATGTCTATGTAAAAGAAAAATTATATTATGAGATGTTCCTATCACGTTTTTTATGGGATCGACCAATAAAAAATATTCATTTAATTATTTTTTTATCTCATCATTTTTATCAAGTGAATCTTCACTTGATAAAAACTGTTTTAAACTTAATTTACAATAAATATTAGTGAAAATTCACTTGATAAAAATAATGAGATAAAAAATAATTAAATAAGAGCTTTTTATTTGTTGGTCCTATGGATGGCGCAGCGAGAATATCCCATAATTTAATTTCTCCTATGTCAAACTATGGAAACACCCACTTGAATTTATAGTTGGGATATGAATTACTAGAATTTACTTTAAATTAAAACTCAAATATATATTAAATTATTCTGTTATGAGAATATTTCTTGAATCATTATGTAATAATTATAATATTATTAAAAATTTAGTTGAATTTCCTTTTTATTTTTAAGTTTAAATAACTTTGTGATAGGTTATCTATCAAATCCAACTGATTTGTCAAATTCGGAGAAGACCAACAATGGTTACATACAGATCTAGCTCAACCATTGCCAACTTTTTATTACGGTGAGGAAGCTTTTCGTACACTTGATTTGAATGATTTGGAAGGATGAAAGAAATACATTATAAATATGAAAATATATTTAAAAATAGTTGTTTTTCACAGTTCAAGAGATAATTATGGAGGGAGAGGAAAGGATTTGCGTTAATATGGGTGCGATACAAATCGAAATATTATAAAATTTAAACTTTAAAATATTATTTATTAATTTTAAATATTATATTTTTAATAATATTTTAAATTAGTGATCTCAAGACAAATATGAATACTTATAATTTTAATAAAAAGTTATAAATATCTATATTAAGAACTAGGTTTTGGTACTAATTAAATTTTAAATTTTATATTTTATAATATTTTCGGTTAATACCGTACTGTACAGGCTACAGATTGTTAGTCTTAGATAAAATTCACAATTTCCAGACATATTTGTCACGGGGTCAGAGTTTTGGCGCAAAGACTTCTACTCGTGCGGCATCTCAGGTATCTCGCATACCCGAGGATCAGCCTTAACGATCTCCGATGCTCACTGGTTTCGCCCTTCCATGGGCTCATCAGGGAAGCGGGGACAGCTCCTGACCAGTGTGGTGCGCGATCAGCACGCTCATCCGAAGATAAGACGACTGCTCGGCACGTACTATACTCTTATTGTTATCCCGCTCTCATGCATTAAGTACAACTAGAAAACATCCCGTTCGGTTTCGCGTAATCACGACCAACGATTACTTTACATATTGCTGTGCAAAACAAATACTAAAACATGCTTACACTGTAAAATTCAGTATCAATGCCACAGTCCAAACAAAAAAACAACCCTTTTTCTTACACACTTTGAAAGGCTTGCCATGGCAGCCGGCTTTAGTGTCGTCTTGATATGGCAATAAATCATTCAAAATCCACTGCATGTTCATATGTGTAGTATCTTCGATCTTCAGACAAAACTCTTTGTTTCTCTCTGACGATCTTGAGGAAAAAAACAAGTAAAAAGAAGAATCAATCATGGACACGGAATCATGATGATGATTGCTGCAAAAGAACTGAACGAGTGAAGGCCGTACGATGTTTTGCTTCATGTTTCCAACACCGTTCGATATCTTCTGCTATCCAGTTAGCATCCATTGAAGAACCTAGCAATCCACGTTTAGTGAACCCCACTGCGTATAAACCATTCTCACCTTTCCACCCATGAGGAAATGGCCTTCGAGGGTACCCATCTTTCTCTGAGAACATCTCTCTTTCCTGTCAATATTTCATCTTTCTTTAAAACCAAGTTGTGACTTTGAGTTTAAAATATGAAGAACTAAAGGGAAAAGGGAAAGTAGACCTTTAACCAAGAGGGTACATTGCTTCTATAACCAGTTGCTAAAATGATAACTTCAAAGCTCTCAGTTTTCCCATTAACAAACTCCACTGCATGTCGTTTTAGGCGTTTGATGCTTGGACAGACCTACAGTAACAACAGTGGGTACGTTCAAACACTAGTTCTTAGGTTTGAGCAAAAAAAAAAAGGTGATGTGATTTCGATGACAAAGGGAAAGTACCTTAATATCTCCACTTTTGATACTGGCAAGCGCGCCTACATCTAAAACCGGGGTCTTTCCAGACAGATTCTTGAGTTCCAAGGGACCCAATCGTGGCCGGTCCAATCCAAAGCGAGCGGTGTCACCCAGCATCAACCACGATGCAATCAGCAACAGGCGGTCGACGAACCGAATGGGAAGCCACTTGAGCAACCACATGGACAGCCCGAAAGTTGATCTTCCCAGCATCTCTCGTGGAAGGACGTGCACCTTCGGTTCCATAACCCAAGGAAAAGGTTTATTAATGGACTAAAAAGGGAGGACAAAAAGAAAGTTAAGAGTTGACGATAAGGGCTAATTGCGTCCAGCGGTTCAGGCCATTGCTCAGGAGGGGGGGGGGGGGGGGGGGGGAGGATCATGATTACGACAAGATATTACATATGATCTTAACTATGTTGAACATGCTTGAGGATCCCAAGATAGTGAAAGTTGATAGAATTTTTAAAAATTATATTCTATGAAAATTTTCCTATCCCAATTATGATCTTTTTGGACCCCAAAAAAATCTGTTTTGTCCACCCAATATTTAGTAATGAATTGGTTTTTTTATCGTCTTGAAGCGACACAAAACGTGCAGGCTGTTGAAAACATGCACTTCAATGCCATGAATGAATGTCAATGTCATGTTCTTAGATTAGCTTGTTTTGCTCATCATGTAAATCACTTTTGAATGCATAATCAAACATACACAAAAAGAAACCTAAAATTGAAAAAACTTGTTCAGTCAAAAAATGGATGGGGGACAGCTTGAGAAACCCTATTGTAATGAAACTTCGGCATAAAAAATGAAACATGTCTGGTTTTTGGTTAAATGTTTAATGGGGGAGATGAATTACAAAAAGGAAAAAGAAGAGAGAAAAAGAAAGGAATGTTGAAGAGTTCGTAGTTCTTACTGTATCTCTGACTACAAGTGAAGGTCTGGCATTATGATTGCAAAGATCCAAACACACCTCCATCCCCGAATTCCCACACCCCACCACCAAAACCCTTTTTCCTCTGAACTCTTCTCCACTTTTATACAAACTCGTATGCCTTATGTCACCACAGAATTCTTCCTTTCCTTCCATCTCCGGCACCACCGACTCCGCATTCTCGCCCGTCGCCACCACCAACCACCGGCACACGTATTCTGTCTCCTCTCCGTTTATCCCTACACTGTTCACGCGCCAAAACCCCAACGTGGCATCGTACTCGGCTCGCGAAACCGTCTCATTGAACCATGGTTCAATACCAAACTTCCTAGCGTATGCTTCCAAGTAGTTCACGAATTGTTGCTTAGTAGGGTAAGTGGGGAAATCAGTAGGGAACCCCATGAGAGGAAGTTGGCAGAACTGTTTAGGCAAGTGAAGGCGTAAGCGGTCATAGGTCTTGAGTTGCCACAAAGATGCTATGCAGTTAGATCTCTCGAGCACTACACTCGGAACTCCTTTCTCTTTTAAGCAAGCGGCTGTTGCCAGACCCGAAGGCCCTGCGCCGACGATAAGTGGCCCCGGAACGCATATGCAACGCCGAGACGACAACGGGATCATCTTCTCAATGAATATGGGATCGCCAGCTTGTTTTCCTTGAATTTCTCTCAGGCAATCCATGAACAGAGACAAATCTTTTTATACCACCACTATGTATGCCTTTTGTTATATATACGTAGCTACTACACAGCTAAATACAAGTACAAAAAAAGGCTGAAAAAGAAAGGAAGTATCTAAAAGGGCAAAACAAATGGTGTACGTTAGGTCTGAGGTATTAGGCCTTGAATATTCTTGATTTAGTGATAAATTTGCTCCCTTGTAATTTATCTATAAAGAGAGATTGGGGTTTTGTGTCGGTTGATATATATAGCTTGCGTTGAAATGAGTTGTTTGCATCTCTCTGTACTTATTGTATGAAGGGCTAAGAGCCTAAGAGCAGAAGATCAGCACGAGCTTCGAGATCTATACACATATAAGCTTAATATATTTCATTTCTTTTTTCGAAACCCTAAACTAGAAACCCCAAATGGAATATGTTGTTAAAGTGTGATTTATGTATCAAATTGTTGGTAGGATTCTCTAATGATTCTGAGTTTTGATTATGGTTGGCAATGATAGGATAAGACCAACTTGGAAACGGTGGGTTTGTGAATTATAGCCAAGATGTCCTACGCATCCAATGGTCTTGCATTTGGACTATTGCTATTTGCTATTAGGATATTTTTTAGATTCCAGGGGCCGCTTCTGTCATAATGGGATATTAGATTAAAGGCAGTTGTTTCAAGTCTTGGGAACTTAAAAAAGCAATATTCCAATGTCCATGTGCATTTGGTTCAGTTTGATGCATGAGTTGCCTCCCATCAACATGTTTTCAGGTTGGTTTTTCAATATCTTCTTTTGCTTGACAGGACTAGAAGGCGATATTCATGTTTATGTGTTCCGAACTCGATTCGGAGTTTGAATCGGATAGAGGGAATTATGAAGTGGGAATCAAGTTGGTTGTCGATGTGTGTTGGCAAATGGCAATGGTGGTGCTGGTGGCTGGTGGGGCGATCACTGTGGGGATGGAATGGTGGCCATTGCAGCATTGGTGATGGAGCCAACAAAGAATATTTGAAGTGCAATAAAGGCCCTACCAATCTTGAATCTTAAACCTAAATCCTCTAATTTAAAACAAAGGCATATGAAAGAGATAAACGATTTTCATCCCTACGATTTTCATCCCTACTAGTTCCCATGGATTCCTTGTTCATGTTGTTTTGCCCATTGGCACAATGGCACTGCATCAAGCTGGAGATGACACTATTGGAAGTACATTCATTATTACCATATATCAAAGGATTTATATATAAATTATAATTATGAATGATGATTAAATTTGTATTAACCCAAATTTTACCCATTGAAAATTGAAGGGAATGGTACCATTTATTTATTTATTTTCTATCTGCATATATAGTTTCATTAATCAATAATTATTTGAAAGGCTATTATAAGCTATTAGCAAAATCCCATTTGTTAATTATTTTTATTTATTTTGCCCAAGTTTACCTTTAGTTTGACTAGCTACATGAAAAAGTTAAATGTATGAGATTGTAATTTCTTCCTTATGATTGCAAATCTCTCACTATTTTAATATGTATAAGTTGAAGTATGAGCTTTTTAAATTTTTTTTATTGGAACTGACTCGTATCATATATTTAACTTTATCATATATTAAATTTATGTTAAGGATTGGATGGTCTAAAATTATCGTGTATCATATTTAACTTTTTAATTTTTTAAAATTACAATCACAAGTCTCTCACTATTTAACTTTAGCATGTAGTATATTTAACTTTTAAAAATTCATATATTTAATTTTATTTTTTAAAATATGAATTGATTCTTATTTTCTATTTTTATGATTATATTTGTCAAATTTTTTAATTTTTTATTATTTATGTTCACTCATAAATATTTTGACTTATATTCACCCTAAAAAATATTCTAAATCCATCACTGTATACGAATCTTTTTGTAAGAAAATTTTCTTATATAAATTCTCAAAATTAAAATATTTTTAAATAATATCTATTTTATATCTCAAATCCTTGTTAGAGAAACTTAAGATATTCTATACGTGACATAGAATGTTCTCTTTTTTTCTTTACCAAAGAGGCCACGGATCTGCTTATGTTTTAAATTACTTACAAAGCTTGATTAGACAGTCGTGGGGTCTTTCTTCTCTCTTAAAGAAAATTTTAAAAATCGGCTAAAATATTTTTTATAAAAAAATAAAAATTATATGCCTAATCAAATATTTATATAAACTCAACGATTTCTGATTCAATTTCGTATATTTTTTCATTAAAAAAAAGACATCGAACAAATTATTTTTTAAAATAAATATTGAATTTAAATCAGATAAAACTCTTTAAATATTAAATTAAATTTAAATAAAAACATTTAATTTTCGAGTGAAATATATATGTGACAAAAATTCAACTCCGACCCGTTACGATCCCTACCTACTACTTCTAAATGTTTTTTTTCCCTTTTCTAAGCTAGTGTTTGGAGTAGAAACTTCTTTGGGTTTATATAATTGAGGCCCAATCTGAGTTTATATATGTTAAGTTTTATTTGGAGGGATGGAAAGTAAATGTTTTTAATTAATATATTTACATTTTGAATTTTTAAATATTATTATTATTATATATTTATGGAAATTGAACTAGAAGTTAAAATAAATATTATCATTATAAGAAGGCACGTGTTCCAAATAAATAGGAGTGAAAATAACTTTTATTTAAATTTGCATAAATACGATTACATATGCAAAATTAGTGGTAATTAATCTAAATGTATAAATTAATATATACGTGTAACGATTCTATTTGCTTATTTAATATCTTAGTTATAGAAAACGAAACTATATATATTATGAAAATATTAAACATAATTAATTTAATCAAATAAATTTAACTTAAAATAAAAACTAATCATCAGAAGAACGTCAATAATTTAGTTCACATATTATAAATAATTCACGTCATACGGTCGAATTTTTTTAAATTATTTTAAAAATTACCCATACAAATAAAATTATTTAATCACTTAAATTTTTAATGAATAAAAAGTTAAATTTTTTAAACAATATCATAAAAATTAAAATTTAATGTGAAAAAATTGATTTTTTTTGTCGTAATCTTTCATATTCTAATTCTTCTATATAAGAAGACGGGAAAAAAGGTGAGCAAGAAATGACTGCCTGGCGCCGAGAGAACCCAAGGAGAAACACGTCAGGCGAACACATATAAATTTGATTGATTATTCTTGCTAAAAGAATTCAAGAATCGGAGGTTAAAGTAGGAGTTAACTCAAGCGGGACAAAGGCGGGATATCAAGGATTAGGGTTTTAAAGAAGAAAAGATTATACAGGCAATCAGTCTTCACTCTCCGTCTCTTCTGAAAAAGTAAGATAATTCCTCCGCAATCTTTCTTTTTGTTGTAGAGTTTAGTAGCTATTGGTCTATTATTCACGGCATTGGTTTATAAGGTTCGATTTTAGGGTTCTTCGTGGCTTTTAGTTTCCTGGAATGTAGTTTCTTGAAAGTATTTTACTGCAAGAAATTGTTTTATCGGCGGTCGTTCGAAACTCTTTGATGTTTGATTTCCTAATATGTTTTATCGATTAATAATTTTTGGGAAAAAATTTTCATCATGGGTACTTTTTTGTTATGTTTTAACAAAACATGTCAATATAGAATTGTAATTGCTCTATTTGTGTGTTGAATATTTTTGCCATTATCTTCAATTTCCAGGTTTTGTTTTTCTGGTCAAGTGGAGACCTGCTGTGTGAGCATGGCAGAAGTCGGTGGAACAGAGGACCTTGAATTCAAGTGGGGTAAAAAGAAAGGAATTGGAGGAAAAAATAAAGATGTTCAGTTTTATGAATCATTTACTTATGATGGTGTTGATTATGCCCTTTATGACAATGTTTGTCTTTATAAGGAAGGTGAACCATTGCCATATCTTGGGAAACTTATAAAAATATGGGAGACCGGTGGTAAATCAAAGAAAGTGAAGGTTTTATGGTTTTTTCGGCCTGAGGAAATCTCAAATTTTCTTGTAGATGGATTGGCACATCCGAATGAAATATTTTTAGCATCTGGTGATGGAGTAGGACTTACCAACGTTAATCCATTGGTAATTGTGATTTTATAAAAATAAAAGTCAGTACTTTGATATTTCATTTTTCTAGAAGCAACTGTCATAGTTTATATGTGTGCAGTGACATGTAATTCACAGTTTGATTTCGTGAGTTTTAGTAGTGCCTGACAGAAGGTGTATTATTTTCTCTACTTAGTTTCTAATTTTTGTTAACATTAATTCAGGAAGCACTTGTTGGAAAATGCAATGTAATTTGCATTTCAAAGGATAGCAGAAATCCACAACCTTCAGATGGAGATATCCAAATGGCTGACTTTGTGTTTCACCGTACTTTTGATGTTGGGTTGTGCACTATCTCTGATAAGATAGATGAAAAAATTGCTGGAATTGAAGGTATTTATTTTCCAGTAATCTATTTGATTGTGATTTTGATGCTGGTTGCATTAATGGTAGAAATTCCTGTTCCTATTTATCTGTTTGTTGCAGTTAAATTTATTTTTAACCTACCTGGTTCTCTGAAGACTTCTTCTGTCCATAACTTTAGCGTGGATGATAAAAATGCTAGTGAAAATGCTATAGGAACAAATGGAAGTGTGATTTTATCTAAGCTAAACACATCTGAGGATCAAATTCCTGAAGAAGATAGACAAGAGGAACATAAACCTGTGGTTGTTGAGAATCTTGCTCCCAATGATACACAAGAGAATGGCTGTAACTACAAAACTGCTTCAAGTTTTAAAGTTGAAGAGAATTCAGATATAAAACTTTCATCAGTTAAACCTAATATCTCCCAGAGCGAGAAGTTTGTTTCTGGTGTAGTTACAGAGTCTGGTAGACTGGCAAAAAGAAATGACAGACAGGAAAATACTTCTGGTGATAAGACAGCTTTTAAGGAAAATGCAAACTCTTCCGTTGAGAAGACAGGTCATGTCAATCAAGTCAAATTTGATGAAAAATTAAAATCCATTAAGGATACAAGTGAGTTGGATGACAGGCCACATAAGAAAGCAAAGCTTGATAGTTCTGTGAAAGTCTCCAATGACAAGGAAAGCCTAAGACGTCCTACAGATCCTCGCGGGTCAGCCAAAAACTCTTCCAATAAGCCGAGAATCGAAGATAAACTCACAAAACCTACTAACAAAGTTGTAGCAGTTACCCGTATGCCTGTCTCTGTAAGTGTTATTTTGCAGTTCTCTTTTCTTCTTTTTCCCCTCCTATCGATCTCATTTTAATGATATTATCTTGAGGGGACATGAGCTTCACTTCTAATGCACATTAAGCTCAAAGCATGGGGTTGGTATTATTGATAAGAAAGATGTGATTACTTTGCAGATTTAACAGTTGTGGGGAATCTTAGTTTTAAAGATTAATTTTGTGAAACCTTTCTTTTCTTTGTAGGCATCACCAGGTTAGAACCTAATTTTTTCCTCTTGAATTTGATCCTTTGAAAAATAAATGAATAAATAAAATCACATGGCTTCAAATTTCAATTTATCAAACGTTAATCAAAGAATAGTGTAGTCTCGCATGCTTTTTTTCCTACTTAGTTCCTACCATTATTTGTTGTATCTTGTACAATATCATGCTTTCCTGTTTCTGCTTTATCACCTGCAGGGTTTTTACTATCCTGTTATCCATGTTTTATGTGAAAATTTCTTGTGAAGATTTACTTCTTACGGTTGTTTATTCATGCTGACAGGATAGGAGCAATTGGTTTGGTGAAATTGTAAGTACTCTTCTGCCACTTCTAGAGTGATTGCTTAAATTAGTTTCACAGCCTATTTTTAATGTTATGTTTCATAAATTACTCTACAATCTTTAAATTGCCTTGTACATTATTTCAGCCTTGGGAAGAAAGAATGCAGGATGCACATGTGCAAGGAAAACTTGTTCTGTTTCAAAATTTGGATCCAACTTACACTTCAGCAGATGTGCAGGTAATTTCTATTATGAATAAAATTTATGTTGTTTTTGTAGCATTTTGTATTTCCAAGCATAGGTTTTTGTTTTCTTTCTCTTTTCCTCTCTTTACCTTTCTGCTTTGTACCCTTTTTCTTTGTTATGAAAAATATATGTTTCTATTTCAGGATATAGTTTGGACTGCCTTCACGAGAACTTGCAGGGCAAAGGTGGTTCAGCAGACTGCATGTTCCAGCCCTCATTCTGGTATAAGCATATTCTATATGAAAGAGTATTCCTCCCTGTAGAACATAAAAACAGTAATGTGGATCATGAGAATACAGAACAGAAAGTTGCCAAAATTATAGGAGATATCATACTCTGAATAGTTAGAGGTCCTGATGTGGAACTGTGATTTTATTCTCAGTTGAACATGGTATCTAGTCAATATTTTGTGTTTTCAAACAGGAGATTTGAGAAAAGGTAGACATGACGGCTAGCCTGAGTGTTTTGGTAATGGCTATTAGTGTTTTCCTGAAATGATTTTTGAAGTCATATAGTGTCTGTTTGATATCATCTTTATGTCCTATGTCACTGCTGCTTTCTAACATAGTTTATCTATATACATATATTTAAAAATGTAAAACTAAAAGCAGCCTCTTTAGGTTACCTCTAATATAGCATGCAGTGGATAATTTGAACATTTAGGAAATTGATTTGGTCATGTTGTAGGTCAAGCTTTTGCTATATTTGATACAAAGGAAGTAGCAGAGGAGGTTATTACAAAATTGGATAAGGGATGCTTGTTGCTACTGAATCAGAGGTATATGTTGCAATCATTTCCAATATGTGGTGCTATACATATGCTATTATATTCCACGTCTAGTTTAATGCTTCGTGGATCAGTGGGTTCAACCTCCATTGTGAAGCTTTTCTGTGATTTGCAAGCACCCATCTTGGACTTATGGTAGACTCTATAATGTACTAGCATGCCCTTTACCACCCAGATGATGGGTTTGGAAAGTTTTTCTTCTCAACTTTTGCCCATTTTCAGTTTCTCTTGTTTCCTAAAAATGTTTGTGATCAGCTTTCCATTTTGTCTTACTAAAATATATAGTTTTAGGTTTTCTGATCATATGATCTCATTTTCCGTAATGTCTTGACCTCATTGGCTCTTTCTTTTACCCCTTTTTTATCATGTACTTTACCTATTTTCACCTTATCGTTTGCCTGGGCTCTAATGCTGGTCCGTTTATTTTGAACTTTTGTCTTATTCATAGCCTTTAGATTAATTTACAGCATGTGAAACCGGCCCTAAGAGCTGTGATGATGCTATTTGTTTTCTTTTATATCTTGCTGTGCAGGCCACTTGTTGCTAGCATCCCAAATCCCTGCTTCTCAAAGAAGCAGTCGATGTTTGCAGGTCATCTCAATGTTGATAAACTCAAATCCCAACGGGAAATGGTACCTATTTCTTTTCTCTCTGTCTTAGTTTGTAGGTGTCTGTTTGGTGTTTGCATGTTTTTATTTTGTTTTTTCCTTTTTGTTACTGTTAATTTGTTACCGAGTATTCCATTTTTCCCACAGAAAGACGCGGTATCTACTTCACATTGTTCCCAACCCAATACACTTGAGTATGATATGGCCATGGAATGGTGCTTAATGGCAGAAACATTCAATGTGTCCTGGAAAAAACTATATGAGGTTTCGAATTTCTGCCATTCTTTTTATGTGTTTGTACCTTCTTTTGCTTTGTGTTAACCATGTATTTTGGATTTTTTAGCAACAAGGGAAAGAGATACAAAGATTGAAGGTCAACTTTAAGTCCAAATGAGCACGTTTAATTTTGTCTTCCCCTAATTTTGGTAAGTACAACCTACAAGCTACTACCCTTCTGTTTTAAGCATAATACACGTTCTGTTTTTAAATGATACGGCTGCTAAAGTGCTCATTTTCTGTTCAGTATATTTCTTTGAATTAGAAGAAATCCATTTTTTGAAGCAAACAATCAATGTGGAGTTTCTGATATGAAGGTATGGTCTCTACCTATGTTGCACCAATATGAAGACGAGTATGGGTACGTTAAAGGTATGACAAATATAAAATAAATTTTATATTCTAAAATATGTAAAACAAAAATTCATAAATAAAATCATGTGCATGGTGTCACACATAATTATATACTTATAGTTGAATCACGTGAGTAAGAGAAAGCTGGAAGTAATAACAAAATATCATAAAAAGTGTAGGAGAATAGAAGAATAAGAAAAAAAAAAAATAGGGAGATGAATTATGTGGAGTACCCAAGCTGTATCCTATATTCCCCGGTATGGGGGACGTGCCGGGTATGTGGTACGTCACTAAATTGAAGTACCCATGTTTCATAGGGGTCTCTACGACTACTATTCTGTTTCCCTACAGTTTGCCATATTATCTAGTTTTCGTCAGCTTGCATATTTTAGGAGTGTCATCTTTGACGATACTGATTTTTTTTCGTAAGTTTGTTACTTCCCCCCTCCACTCTATTCTTCTGGCGAATATTTTGCAGTTGTGAAGCTGTAGGAAGCGGGGAAACTTGATTGCAGCTGTGTGTTCCCAAGGTGATGCATTGTTGAAACTGATGGAATATGCACTATGGAGGTCTGAGCTGACATTTTTGAAAGGGACTTAATTATGTTCTGCAGGTATGGTTATCTATTACTATTACGGGCATTTTGTATAATCCATTCTGAGGTCTTCCTAGCTGTTCTAGTTATGTTTCCTCATGCTGAACACCTCTTGGTTGGGTATGTTTTTGCAAATTACAACCCAATACCGTGCTCGGATTTCCCCATGAAATATAATCTTTAGTCTTACCATCAGATTTCATATGGATTTTCCTGTCAAGGGTTAGATTTTTTGATTTGCTTAGTTAACCAGACAAATTGACATTGAGAGAAGAAAATACAATTTTAGTCTTCTAAAAAAATACTGCTTTTAATTCCATGAACGTGGTTCAAAACCCAAAAGTTGACTTAATTTTACACAAGATTCGCTTTTATAATGAAATGCAGCTACATCTGGCTGTTGCAATTTGTGCGCTCAATTCATGTCATTGTCTATTTATTTAAGAGTTCCAAATTTATTTTATTTTTTAAAGTTAAGTGTTGAGGTTGAAGGTGTCACGGTGAAAACTAGGGGCGATAACAAGCTGAGTCTGAGTCTGGCTCGGAAATGGCTTGAGCTCGGCTCAAAAATAATAGTAGGGCTCGGGCTTGACTCAAAAATAATAGTATGGGACTCGGGCTCGAAGCCCTTCAGGCTCAGCCCGGGTTCGTCACGTTTAGCTTGGTTCGATTCAAAATAGATAATTTTGTTATATTTGTCTATAAAAGATAGGATCTCGTTAAAAATTCTTTCCACAACCAACAACGAAACGAAATTCAATATTGAGAAAGGGAAAAATGTTTAATTTATTTTTAGTAGATTTCTCTTATTTTATTTTATTGCTTTTTTATTAAAAATTATTTTAATTTATATGTAGCATATATATGTAATATAATTATTTTGAACCTGTTCAATATTGAGTCGAGTTTTGGTAGGCTCAACTCAATTCTTTAAGGTCTCGAGTCGAACACGAGTTTGAGTTGAACTTACTCGAGTCGAGCTTTGATCGAGTTTTAATAGAATCAAACTCGAGTAGCCCGTTAGCTGGTTAGGTTTATTATCACCCCTAATGAAAACATTCCATCTATTTTAGCTTAAATTTATATACAATTAATAATAAAACTAGAATGTAAGGATGATTCAAATATAATTTTTAACAATTAAATAATTTTAATTATAATTAGGTGACTTTTATTATGTTTATCCTTAAATATATAGTAAAACATACCGATGAGATTAGTGGTGTTTAATGAGCTGAGTAGTTCGTTAGTTGCTCCAACTCGACTTGGTCAAAACTCAATAAATAATCTATTCGAATTAACTCGAACTCAACTCGATACTAGGGGTGGGCAAAACTCGACTCGAAAAAACCGAATCATTTTGACTCGACTCGAAAAAATTTCAAATAAAGTTCAAATTGTAAAATGAAAATTCGAATAACTTGAATAACTCAAAATTTTTAGTAATTAAAGGATTAGTTTCTAAGTTTGAGATAAGTCTACCATTTTTTATGATATATATACATCGATATATAAAAATATAAAGAAATATTGCTACATTATGAAATATATATACATATCTTATATGACTAAAGATAGTCATTTAAATTGGAATCGTATAATATTATAATATAATAAATAATTATAATTAAATATTTGTAGAAACTCGAAAACTCGATTTGATTCAAATTTCTTAAACTCGAATCGAATTGAAAAAATTTAAATAAAGTTCGAGTCGTAAAATATGACTCGTCGACTCGAATAATTCAAAATTTTTGACTCGACTCGATCGAATACTCACCCTTACTCGATACCTTAACGAGTTGAATCGAACGAAGTCTATCTCGACTCGATAATTTCGTGAGCAGCACGTTAATTTTTTAAAATATTTTTTAATAATTACTTTAAAATAATTTTATTTAAAAAAAATAAATTTAAATAATAATTATTAATGTATGAATTGTTACTTTAATTTTAATATGCTAGTTTTGTCTATTTATGGAATGATACTTTTAAATTTAGACTTTAAAAATATTTTATACACCCTTTTTGATATTTTGATTAAATTTATTAATTTAAGTTAATATTAAGCCTAATATGATATTATTAAATTTTATTTTTGTTAAAAATAAAATAAAGCTTAACGAAGAACAAGTCGAGTTAAGTATAATTTTAATGAGCTTAACGAACAACGAGTCGAGTCGAATAATAAATTATTTTAATGAATACGATTTAAACAATATCTAACTCACAATCGACAAGTTTGATGAACACCTCTAAATGACGCCGCTACCAAAGTAAGACTCTTTCGGCGGTCGGTTTTACTCTCGACTAAGTTGGAAAATGTGTCCCCACCCCCCACCCAATCTCAAGGTCAAGCCTAATATTATTTCCACAAATTCAAAAAAAAAATGATTCCTTCTCTCTTCATTAAGAGATATCCAAGAAATCTTAATTTTCCATTGAATTGAATTATTCTTAGGTCCATCAAAGCTGTTGTCATTTTTAAGCCGTCTTTTCATGAAAAATATAGATAGCTAAGCCGTTTTTGCAGCCAAGTTAGTTGACTCTAAAACCTTCTCAAAAACATAACTTCATCAACTAGCTTAGATCATGCATCCAGATTATTTATATTATAAAGTCACGTTATATGCGTTTCCCCATCATTCCATTTTCACCCAAGTCTAGAACACGAGTTTGATGCTAAAAAATGTCCTAATATTCCTTCATTTCTAGCTTAGCCATGGAAATCAAAGTATGGTACAGGCAAAGCTCGAGCAGAATAGAGACAATCAAATTAGGCCGGAGCTATACGCAACGAGGCCAAGATGATCGCTGGAAACCAAAGTGGAGAATGTTGTGGAAGAAGTTTACCGGGAAGAAAACCTTCAATTCTCATGTTGGATTCCAGACTTCTTATGACCCGAATGAGTATTCGCAAAACTTCGATCAAGGAACCGGGTGGACCGAACCAGATAATCTCTCTCGATCTTTCTCGGCTCGGTTTGTTGATCCATCTAGGATCTCAAGTAGGAATGCGTTGGCATTCATGTGAGTGAAAAGTGAAACATAATAGCTATGTAAGTTCTAGTCTACCATGTGTTTAATGATCTTCTCCAGTTTGAATGTTTATAAGAGTTGATTTAAACCTCCTGGTTTTGTATACAATCTTTCTCTTCTTGATGCTGCTTTAGGTTTTCAATTCCAATCATTACTTGGTTTGATAAAAAGCAAAGAGAATCTTGCAGAATTTTGTGTTCTTCGGCATTGACAGTTGACACTGCCTGGACCAAGCCATCTTTGATGGTGGATCCCTAGCTCAATTTCAGCCATTAAATTATGCACTAAAGTCAATCAAGCAAAAATAATGAATTGTTCTTTTCTTTCTGACACCAAATCTAGAAAACTAATGAAGGAATCACAGTCCTTGTAGTAAACTAATTTCGAGAGGATTGCTTTCATGATGACAGAATTTTGATGCAATTCAGTATAGATTTTGTATATACTAAGAATTTGACACCAAATATAACACTTGTTAATAAACAATTTTATCAAATGCTAAGAAGAAGAATCGAACCTTCAAAAGTTTGATATGAAGTGCAGCAATTGAAGCATTAGGTTTAATTAGCCCTAACTCGATCTCTTCCGCCGTTAGCTTCAAATCGGTCCCGATCACAGGTTCAAAAGCCTGTCAAAATGCACGATCAATTACCGACACTAATCACTGTTCTCTCACGTCATGATCTACGGTTAAACAAGTGTTCTGAAACAAAAGAAAAAAAAAAGATCGCTCTTACAAGTTACAATAAATTGGTCAAGATTATAATTTTAAATTTATAATTAAAATTTAAATCTCAGTGAGCTATAAATCTTAACATCCAAACCCTAATTCTAACCATACACCTTAAATTTTATACCCTAATTCTAACCATACATCTTAAAACTAATTTAGTAATTTTGAATTAATAAATTGGTCAAGATTATAATTTAAAATTTATAATTAAAATTAAAATCTCTAATCATATAGTAAACTATAAATTTTAACGTCTAAATCCTAATTCTAACCATACATCCTAAATTCTATCCATAGAGTTGAGCATAAGTATATTTTTGACATGCGCACACCTTCAAAATGCTCAATTACCTTTTAACAGGAACCTCATACAAGTAGAGGAAGAACTAACCCATTTGAAAGGAGCTTTTCTTTGTTCTGTTTATGTTCAAAATGACATACATATGGAATATGGATACACATGGAGGCTGAATTGGGAAATATACATACACACAATTGTAAAGAATATTTATAAGACAAATGCAATTCAAATTGCCTGTCTTTGTCGATCGCCGGAACCCAAAGCAGCAGCCATCGGATTCTTGTAGTCGAGGAGTCGGCAACCATGTGGATAGGCAAGTAGCAAAAATATTGTTGAGCTATAAGTTACATTACATGTACTGAGAAAGCCATTGCTTACACATATCAAGCACGGGAAGAGAATTGGCATGTAAAGCCTGAAAAGGTATTAAAACAGCATCAGCATTTTTCCCACTAGTTATCAACGATAAACATCATTTCAAGAGGTTCACTGAGCTAGACTAGATCTTTTAGTTCCCTTATTTTTTAATTTTTCGCGGTCTTTTCTCGTATCAGAAGGGAATAGAACACCACTGGAAAATCAGTTGAAGAATGCCACACAACCACAGTTTTAACTACAAAGAATGCCACATAAATTTCGAGGCTAGGAAAAAGGACAACCTGGTGTGCAACATACTGAACATCGGCCACACTTCCACTTCGAGAAGCAATCTGGAAGGCACTTTTTAGGCGACCACAAATCACACATGCCAGCACTTTCCTACAAAGAGTTAGAGAACACGCCAAAGATATCAGATGCTGTTTTAGCTAGTGATACAAACATAGATAATGAAATCAAATAGGTTGCTGCTTAAACCAAAACTATATAACATCTTTTAGCAGAAATTACAAATATAAATCCCTTTCCTATTAAATGGCCCATTCCCGGTTCAAAGTCTTCTACAGCTCAGTAATTGATGTAAGAGAACAGATAATGGGTATAATAACAAGGATTAGAAGTGAGGCACATCCTGTAATATTAACCAATCTATCAACTAATTCATGTTTCATCTTGATAAACTTGTGACAAGTAAAGCACAAAACCTATTGCTTTTTAACCTCCAGGAGGGAGTCTATTATCAGGTTGCAATGGCATTGTTAAATTGGTTCACTTAAAATTAAAGACCCAAACCAGAGTTATTCTTTTGTAAGCAAGGAAGGAAAAAAGGATTCGATGTCAAAGGCTGGATTGCCAGGCACGGGTCCTCAGAAAAGTCTCCTTTTAGAAACCTTCTACAGAATACTACCAAGCTGGCTAGTCCACCAGTTTGAGGATCCAACATAATAGCCTTAAATGAATATCTACCCTCTGTGATCTACTGTACCTTGAAACAAATGTGACAGTAACAACTACGAAAATTTGAGATACAAAAAAATTACCTGTGACTACTGGTTAGCATGTCAATGAGACGGTCGGGGCGCTCCTTGTGTTTGTTAGCATACACATTAATAGCAGCCCCTAACACCTACAAAATTCCAAAAATCACAGGATTACTCATTCATGAAACAAAACCATTACTTTTTTAAATTATTTTTTTGGGTAGGGCTGATAATGAGCCTGACCGGCTCGCGAACTACCCGGGCTCGACTAGAGTGAGCCTGATTTGGGCTCGGTTCGAAAAGCCCGTGAACAAGCAACTTGGAATAATTATATATATAATAAAAGATTTTTTAACGAGACCCCATCTTTTATATATATAAAAAATTATAGTAAAATTATTCATTTTGAGCCGAGCCGAGCCTAATAATCGAGCCGGGCTTGGGCTCGGCTCATTATCACCCCTGGGGTAGTCATTTCACATTATTCCTTATTTCATTTTGTTGAGGAACCGCCAAAATATACTGGAAAAGGTCACCATAGAGCTTAATTTGAATAAACTTGCTACATTTAATGGATTAAATGCCTTTTAAGGTTCAGCTAGACAAAAAGTTATTGGGCGTGCTTATGACAGTTCTACCTTTTAATTAATCAAGAATACAAATAAACAAAGCATGAATCAAATTTTGGAAAGTGAATGTGATAAGAGCCAAATTTTGAAGGAAAGAAACGATGAAAATAGATCGATAATTTGTAATGTGAAGAATATTAACACTATCACAACCAATAATCAGGAGAATTCAAATAATAATAATAATAATAATGATGCAACTAAAAACAAATCCTAGCCTACTTATAATCAACATCCTAAACTACTATTTGCTGGAAACAAATGTAAGTTCCTAAAAATAGAGATAATGAGAACATGGTAGATAGTTGTGGGATACATGGGAGTTAAGTGGGAGTTGCAACTCCTCTTTATGATCAAGTAGATCACGGGATCATGTAGGCCAAATAGTTGGAACCGTATCAGAATGTATATAGTAAGAAAATGCTAGTGGCACCCTTTTCACGAAGAAGTTTCATTTAGAGCACCAGCACAAATTAATTTGTAAGAGAAAGAGAACTTATTCCTCGAGAGTCCAATTGAATGCATTTTGTACCTTTCGTGTGTAACTATAGTCGCTAGTTGCTACAGTCTAAGCACTAAGTTCTTAATTATTGCGTCTTCTCACATACAACTTAACAAAGTTTAATATTGTATTCCACTAAAAAGTTTCTTTTCGTAAAACACCTATCAGAATATAGTCAAAAAGTGTCGGCCTCTGATACCAATATATTGACTATACCACATCAAAAGAAAGTACACTACCTGATCCCAATCATCATCATCAATTGTTCCTTTAATGTTTCTGAAAAATTCTGTCAACTGGCTGCCCTTTTTTCTTTCAGCGAGTGATGCAGCAACAGCAGCATATATGTCAACAGCTATATGACATTGAAAATACTCGGAATGTTAAGAGAAAAGCTGCATTAACTTGAAAACTTAAAAGAAATTGGCAAAAAGGAAACGAAGGTGCAGCCACCTGGAAGATTAAATTCATAAATAACTTGGAATGCCAAATCAAAGTTCCTCTCAACAAGAGTCTCTGCAATCTCACACCTCCTCCTGAAAAGCAGCAAGCATAACAAAAACAAACCAATCAGCATTGTCATTAATGTGCACTCGTCTAACAATGGATCTGCAAAGGAGGTAATGCAATCTAAAGTGTAGAGTAATTCTACGCATGGTATGCCACCTTATGAGATGGATACCAACAAAGTAAAAAGGCTCCATCGAGCCTTGATTAACTTCAGGGATACATGTTGATAATTGACATGTTCCACCACTGTTGGCAATTATTTTTCAAAAACATAATTACCAACAAATGAATTCAATTTCCCCCCAAATAATACAGAAGCTTACAAGGTCTATCCTCTTTATGCATTATTTTTTTAGTTAAAATTCCTCTGGCTAACAGCTTCAAGTAACATACAATGGCAATTTAAATATATTTAAACTAGCTGTACTTTCTCCTGATAAATAACAATTAATAGGTGTCCATCAGGAGCCAACCATGGTTGCCTAGTTGTAGACCGATAATTCCAACCAGTAGAAACATCAGAAAGAACTTTTTGCAATTCTGATGCCTAAAAATGAGTAATGGTAATAACCTAAAGGTTTCTTGATCATTTGGATTTCCAAAAAGAGAATGTCTCCACTGTGGTCCATCTGAGTCATTAAAGGTCTTAACAACTTCCACCTGAAAAGCCCAACAAATATAAACAAAAGATAAGAATTACCCAATTAAATTGACATAAAATGCTGGAGCTAGAATTTTTTGTTTGAATCCAGTTTTAATCAAATACAGCACGATACTAATATGGCAACAAAAATGTACTTTCACAGAGAGTGCTGCGGACATTTCATTTCATATAGGTTTTCATATTATTATAGGTGTAGGCGAAATTTCAGAAAAGCAGGTACTGATGAGTATTTGGACTTTCAGGGGGGAGGGGGGGGGGGGGAGACCCATGTAAACATGTGAAATCATACTATCTCCTCATCCACCTTATAGATACTTCTATTATGTGCTCCACAATGCCAGAATTTACTTTAAACATTTTCACTAAGGAACTAAAGTTTTTGAAACTAAAAATGAAAAAACCTCAAGATATGCTTAACATCTTCCCCAAATCCAATTACTACAATCAGGATATATTTTCTGGAGCTATTATTACCTGGATTGATACTCTAGCTGAAAACTTGACAAGTCCTTCTTCAGTAAGCTTCTCAGAGGCACTTTTTCCTCTAGCACCCTTTGTGACAAGCTTGGTAGATTCTCCACCTTTATATCGTGCTGATAATCCCTCATCAAAATGCATCTGTAACAAAAGGAAGCATGAGTAATGGAAGAGCAATTGCTCATTTCATGCGATTTTTGCATATACAACTGGTCTTACTAATATCAGATATATCTAAATGGTTGATACTTTTTAGCATTTATCATATTGCTAGTTTGCAACTGTTGTACACCGTATTGGTATTCTAATGGATTCTCTCACATATAATAGGAATTTCAAAACCATGAAATAAAGAAAAGGAGGTGCTTGTAATGAACAGTTACCTTAGCATGTTCCAAATGTCTGATAGCTTCCTCTTGAGAAGAAGAATTTATAAATAACTGGATACAACAGAGCCCAGCTGCGACATGATCCTTCTTGATTACCTAAACCATAGGATAAGTTTAAGAAAATCATCAACAAACTCAGTTTCAAAGAAGAAATGAACAATGATTTAGAATTTATCTTTCGGGGGTGGGTGGGTATGGCAAGTGTTAAATGATGATATAATCCTTTTGTTAGCAGCTATTCATGTTACATTCCCATCAAGGAACATATAAAAAAGGAGAACACAACCGCTTAGAAAATTATATGTAAAAGTTGCAATCCATTCAATATCAGTAGTTATTAATTCCCTTTATTCATTTTCACCTTTGTAGGGATAAATATACAAGTCCAAGGGGGGCTGTATCAGGATGAATAGGAAGTACGTTCAGTATCTCCCTAACTTTTAAGTGCTAGCACAACCTCCCCCCCCCCCCCCACCGCAACAACAACAAACAAAAAAAATGAAAAGAAAGATGGTACCTGAAATTTGTATAGATAATTAAAGTGCTTATGAGTTTCACAATATGTGCAAATACGGGCAAGGGCAGCAGCTATATATTGATTTATTAATGCATCCTGTTCCTTTGCAATTGAAATTCTTTGTGAAATCACTTCCTCCAAAACTGGCATAGCACCATATCCAACGCACAAGTCACACAAATCATCAATGGTTCCATAATCAGTTGTCAAAGGATCTGATCTTTGGGGAGACGATGATGAAGTTACTACTCCAATTGCTGAAGGTTGAGCAGGTGTAGGAACACCATTAGGAGGAAAGAATACCAAGCATGCATCGTTGAAGTGACCATGCTTAAACATAAATCCAAGCAAATGCTGACAAGCATACTACAATGACAAATAGAAGAAAATTAAATGAAAGATCTGATCACTGAGATGTAAACTGACCATACAGAAGAATGAAGAATAAGAAGTGATATAAATTATAGCAATGCATATGTAAGTGAGCCCAATATAGAAACAAATCAGAATTACTACGTTGCCAATATGGCATTCTTTGTTATATTATTTCGCATGAACCATTATGTTCTGGTCAATTGTTTAACAGATAGAGAACATAAATGACAAGAAAGCTTAATCATAGATAGTACTTAAAATGCAAAACAAATTTAATATACACATTCAGAAGAATAAAGAGTTCAACTTACTTCTTGCAAATAGTTTACACACTCAGTATAACGAGCACTGTCCAAGTTACTACGTGGTCCATCTTCAAAGTCAGGGCCATATGGAGAATTACTATTTGTGAATGCCTGAGACCGCCTTGATCTCTCTGAACGAGGGAAGGTAGATGGCATGTACAAAACATTAAGATATGAATCAGCAGAAAGAGAATCATCCAAGATTGTGGGTGCACTTTTGGCCAAATGTTCATACCTGCAACATAAATTGCATTAGGCTATGCCATTACCATAAACAACCAAATGTGTGAACACACTTTTGCTTTTCAAATGATAAAGTTATCAATAGCTGAAACATAACTATGATGGAAGCATGGAAGAAGGGTTCTCAAAAAAGTAAATTCCGGGTCCATCCTTTAATAAATGAACCCTGCCTCAAGTTAAAGTTTTTGGACAGTAAAAATCAACTTCATTCTTGGAAATCTATAGCGAGTCAAATTGCACGCCATCTTACATGGAACGAACAGCTGACACATCCACTGGGGGGCCTCCTTCAATTGTATTAATGATCTCTAGAATGATAGGTGCAGGATCACCCTTGTAAAGTTGAAGAGCTTGCCTGAGTGATAAATTAACAACAAATTCAGCATTAAACAAACTCAAAGTAGAACTAGTAGTCTCCTAACTAAATAATAATATTTAAATAGTTAACGTACTTAAACTTTACACGTGCTTGTGCATAGTGCTCCATTTGAATCAAAGCACGCCCCCATGCATTCCACGCAGGAAAAGCATCAATCTGAGAGAGACACAAATTCATGAACCCAAGACATCCAAACAGAGTAGACTTTGAGGGAAATGGTAGAATAAATTACTAGAATCTCTGCACAAACTATTACCTTACACTTCCTGCAAGTATACACAGCCATGCTGTACCGTTCATCAACAATCAACCTGTCACGGAGACGTCCAGATGACTCCTTGTCAGCAATATCATCAAGTGAAGCAGCTATTCCATATCCCAGAAGGCTTTGAAGAAGCTCAGCACGACCCACCCATACCTCTGCTTGTGACAAAACTTCAGATAACTCATCTGTGGACTGACTTGAGCTACCAGCATCAGAAGACGCGTCATCAGTATCCCTGCTTCTTTCAGAATTATTGGACAAATCACTCCCCTCAGTAAGTTTCCTCAGAAGCGATTTAGCATATAGTAGTCCCTGCACATGCAAAATAAGACAAGATTGATAACTACTACGGATAATTATCCCTTCTGTTATGCAAGTTAACCAAAAAAAAAATAACATACTGGTTAGTGGTGGCAATTAAAGAACAATAAATATCAATAATATAACTACTTCTAGCTATTGACAGCTGAAGGGGATGGAATAGCCAAATACCTGGACAAATGTCTCTATGGCATGATATGCTCGACCAATTGTTTCCATTGATGCATTCTCAGGCAACTGCTTGGATCCCAAAACAGTCTTCATCTGATTAACACACAAGTCTAGGGCACTTTTTGCAGACACATACTCATCAGAACACAAGGAAAGCAGTGCCTAGAAACAAGGAAAAAAAGAAACAGCAGATCAAAAGGTCCAATCATCAGAACATAAAAATGTCATAACCAAACGTCTCAAAGCCTAGCAATACTACATACTAACATAGTTGATTAAAAAAAGCATTACGTGAATTTTTCCCTGGACATATATTCATAGAAATTTGTTATGGAAATAGTCAACCCTAGATATCTGATCCAACCAAGGTGCGATAGCATAACATTCCAAGAGAATTGACATACTAACAGGATCTGTACCGTAATTATTGAGATGACAACCATAGACATTGCCTACACACAGTTCAGTTGCATTAATTAGAAATATTTGCCTGTTCAATTACCAAACCTTGAAGAGAATAATGTCAGGGGAACTTTCATATCTGTGAGACGCTCGAACAGCTTCATCTTTACCAGCATCACCTGTTAGCATCCATTCCTCAGCAATTGAGACAGAAGGAAGCCGATCTTGCCCATCTGCATATGATGTTACACGATCCTCTTGAATCCCAGCCATAGTCTCCCAAGCAACTCTTTCAGAAGGTGGCAAACCAGAATTCTTCCTTTTCCGATAAACATCTTTGGGAGCTGTCTTGTCCCCAGTATTACGTGGAGCCCAAGAAAAAGCTCTACGAGCCTCTTTTTGCAAATTGCTTAAACTACTAGTGAAGGATGACCTTGCAGGTGCACCTGGTTTCGTTTTTGGTTTTGGCCTTGTTCCAGAAATAGATATCCGAGGCTCCCGAATTGGAGAGCTGATACTGATGGTAATAGCTTTAGCGGCATAAGATATAATTACACTGTTGTCTCTCAAAGAAGGAAACTCTTTAAGGATCTGTCAGACACATTGTCAAATATAGAACTCAGGATCCATTTAAATGGGAATATAAGCCAAAAGCAAGTTTAAAAAAAAAAAGTGAAAGAAGAATTGAAAAGGAAGCGACAATATCTTTGCTCTCAAGTTACAAGATGAGAAAGCATGAACCTGTTGTAAACTTGTCATGTGATCATAAATAGTATTATTATTTAGAAACTAGAAAATGTTATTTGATATCAAAAGCTAAAAAATGCATCTAACTTTAGGCATAATACCAGTGAGGCAGATTGCAGTTGTTTCCTCATCAGCAGAACCTCCAATATTAAATGTGGATGCTCATGCAAGGAAGAACACCGTTGCTGCCATGGTAGTGGCAAGGCAGCCAGAACACGAAGGCCTAACGCCCATGAGTTAAGTCGAGAAACCTCAATATCTGACAGATTCCCATCTCTCCGCTTCAAGAAGAAGTGAACCTTTACAAAAGGACAGAAATAAATCACACATACTGTTTTCAAACTCAATAAGCTTCAAGTATGGGTCAGTCAAATCCTGAAAAGGAGGCTGATGAGAACAATTAATTACAAGAAGTTGCTTTGACCGTAGGTTGGGTAATAGCTGCATTGCACCCATAGCAACTGGTAGAGCATCATCAGAGTCGTTTAGTGATGATAAAAAACGAGAAGCTTCTGCTGGACCTCCACCATTCAAAGGATCTGCCGTGAGAAGCTTCACAAGCTGTCGGCCCTGAAGTTCTCTCCGCAATTCTGCCGATAATCCGGCACTTTCAGCTACTTCTAAAGCAGCAGAAACAGCTCCTTTCCCAGCTAATCTTAGTGCTAAACCTTCAGGATCTTGCTTACACTCAGCTTCAACCTGACATTTTCAGGAAAAGGACTAAGCATAAGAATTGTAAGTTATGAGTACTTCTTCATTTAGTTCAGGCACCGAAAAAATACCTCTTGCCAGCTTCCATGATGATGATCTACACTTAATATGTGGCTGTACCTCTGCAAAGCTTGTCTCCTTTGCAAAACCTGCACAATATTGTTTGACCAATAGTTATTACAAAAAAGAGGAGGGAAAATCATATAAAGTAGATTTTATAAATGGAAACAAGAACATGAGCTCCAGGATCCAGGATAAAAGAGAAGGGGAAAAAACAAATTATTAATCAAATCCAGAACCTCATTCCTAACAGGATCAGTTTGAGGCAGGTGGCAGCTGCACATGGTTAGAACATCCAATGCAGCATCAAGTTCCCATCTGTGCATGTACCTGAGGAAAGAAATCGAATTTTGTGACCCACAATTCAGGCACATTATAAATCTTTTATGAATTGCAAGCATTGACAGCGCTAAAACAGGATTCAGAGGAGGGGAAAGCTTAAAGACATATTACTATACTCAATCCCCTTCATTGTAGGGCCCACATTAGATACTTTTTCAAACAGCTCTTATTTAGGCAATCTTGTTTCTAAGGAACTTCTTGAAATCAAGTCCAAATAGAGTAGTGTATCCATGCCTCATTTAGGCCCACAAACAATACCTTTGCCACTTTTCCCAGCTGCCCTACTCCGCAAAGAAGAGGAAGAGTGATTTTGAAAATTTGAAATTGATTACATGAAACAACTTAAAGGGGGGTAAAAGCAAAATAAAGTGAGCAATCAAGGTAGCAAAAAATGAAAAATGTTCATCCCTTATGTGCACCCTCATACTGAAAATTCATCACTTAATAAAATACTTTAAGCAGACATCACTTTAGCAGAGAATACAGAGCTTTTACATACTTGAGGGCAAGTCCAGCTGCCAGTTGTTTGTCCTTCAACCGCAGGCAATACTGCCAACTATTGCTCCAGATGCCATGCAGCCCATAATTCTGAGGTTCTCCTGAGGTTGAATGACTTCCTTCTCCACGTTCAATTAGTAGTTGAAGCAACCTGTCTGAGGCTCCATTACGTAGGAAGCGATCAGAGAGTGCAAGAGCATCCATTAGTTTCCCTTCATCAATCAACCTAAGAGAGAACAAAATGATTAGCAGGGCACACCAATCACAGCAAGTGAAAAAGATTAAATCATAACTACTGGTAACTCAATTCTCCTAAAGTTAGGTGTAAGGGACAAAATTGAAACCTCATATGGTGGTACTTGTAAAAGTTAACAATTATATGGGGCCGAAAAGCAACATATCAACTCTCACAATTTGGAACAAAATACATAGACAAAAAGATAGTACCGTTCCACAGCTTTCTCATACGGATCTTCATTCTCTAAACCAAAAGAAAGAAAAACTGTACTATCAACTTCAGTTTCAGTTTTTATGCAGTCATGCCAAGGATCTGGAGAAGTGTTATCTTTAACATTGAGGTCCAAAGATGCCGTGATGTTAGAAATACTAACAATTTCATCAACTTCAGACTCGGTGTCACTGTCAGATTCACGCAATCTCTTAATAACAGTTCTTGTTTCAGGTTTAACATTGCCATCATCAGCACTTTGCATAGCAGTCACAGCAAATTCTGATACCCTATGAAGATTAGTCTGCATTTGTATCCATCTATTCAAAGTAGGGAACCTGTTTCAGAAAAATGAAAATTAAACTATGTTGTGATGTAAATGAGATACACAGGCATTAACATTCTGCAAGGTCACCTTTCAGATTGATCAAGAGCAAACTCATAAAACAACCGATCAGCATCAGGTGCCTGCAATAAATCATCATCCAAGGAGCTAGATATAGAGGAGTCACTGCCACTGTGTAACATACTGCTTCCAAAAACACATGCCAAGACAGCCCTGACTGGAGACATTTTGACCAAATGTTTCACTATATCTAATTGGAGAGGGTAAAGAGGGATCCCAGGTGTTGCAGAGGAACGACTGTAACAGCTAGGCTTAGCTTCTTTAGCAGAAGGAGAAAGTACTTTATTTTCTGAACAACTACGAGGGCATGTGGGGATGACGGGAATACATGCCCATCCATGACCAGACCGTGGAGGATAAACTGGGGGTACACATGCAGAAATCACTTCATGAACAAAGTCGGCAGACATTATCTCCGCTACTTTGCTAGCTGCATCTGTGCTGCCTCGGTCAAAGACCAAACGAGTTAAAAGCTGAAGAGACAAAAAGTAACCAATTAATATTTTGCATATAGAAAAGAATCGAGTGCATTAGTTAAGTTATTTTTCCTTTTCTTGGATACAACAGTATATCATTCCCAAAATTTCCCCGTTTTCACTTCAATTCAAAGTAATATAAACTGAAGAAGAAGATAATCTAGGAAGCAAGAGAAGAAAATTCCTTACATCTTTAGGCCATTCATATACAAGTGAGAAAAAGTTAAAATCGTGAGTTGTATCTGCTCCATCCACTATGTCACCTATCGCAGCAATATGGAGAATAAATTGTGACAAATAGGTTGTGGGCTTTGCACTTAAAGGACCAAATAGTCTCTTCCCAGCATCCACCATATCATACCCAACAGATTGCATGCTATTATCTTCAGCCATGGAAGTTAATGATGTTTGTTTGACAGCTTTTAATCCAAGACCAAGAACACCGTCCTTGTTAAGACTGGATTGTACTTTGAGATCAATTCGCGGTCCTTCCCCCTTGGTAAAATTTACTTCCATTTCTTCATCAGTGATAGCTCTAGCTAGATTGTGAAGCTTACCTAAGGTTTCACGGCACAATGACACGTGAGAAGTAATGAAACATATTTACTACAGCAAACATCAAAATAACAACAGCACCACCAATAAAATAGTTGTAAGATCCCTTTTCTCTGAAGAACCTAAAAGAGAATAAGTACCACTTAGAAACTGTCGCTTGCCCATATGAGCATCTTCAATCATCTGATGTAGAAGTGCAAGAGCACGTTCCTTTTGTCCCTGTCGATGAGAATCCTTAGCTGATGAAATGGAGATCTCCCCAGTCAGAATGGCCTGAAGAACTGGAGAACTATCCTGGAAAATTTCACACAGAACAATTAGAAATCCGGCAATCATCTCCAAAGAAAAGCACACCATATGCACTATACTTGAAATTCTCCAAAGTGGAATACATAAAGCACCAACCAGACAACTTTTGAAGGAAATACAGAACACGATGTTTGAAGAGCATATAATTTGTTTTCTAGATCAACCAGAAAAGTTAGAGAGGAAAGGGAGGCAAGAAGAAAACATAGGCAAAAATGAGCATCCAAGAAAATTCAAATACTTGCCTGTTCCAAGAATTCATAAAGTCGTTTAAGGACACGTCGTAATACAGAAATAAGTCCAACTTCATGGATCTGGTCCCAGTAAGTTGAACCCACCTTTGGCGAACCTCCTGGATATATCTCAGATAACATAACTTGAGCCTGAACATGAATAGAGTTTACTGTCAATAACAATATGACCACAAAACACAAACTGATATGCAAGAATATCTTAATATTAGATTCGTGTTAGATTACAGAAGTAGAAGGGTAAGAGTCTACAAGAGTTTCCCCCCCTAAAAGAACATAAGATCATCAACAATAAAGAAATATAATACTATTTTGTTTCGCACTCAAATATCACTCAAAGAGCCATATTTAATACAAGAACGTGCTAAATGATGTTTCCTAATCCCACAGATTGATTTAAATTGGATTTATTTTAGCCTTAATTCAAGGTGGCCCTTCCACTCTACTATTTATGATCGGATTGAAAGCTAGGGCAGGACTTAAACTAGCCCTAACCGTAGGCTCATTGCTCTCAACTGTTTCATGGGGCATGTGCATGAGAGGCGGGATTGAGTGGCTTTGTCTGACATTGGTTTAGTTTGGGACATGTATGTATGCATGTATAGCAGGCTCCTGTTCAAGTTGAGTTCCCCTCCTATGGTAAGTTGCTTTGAGATTTGATGCATAACATTTTACTTAAGAACAGCATGAAATATGCTTTTGGTTAAAGAAGAGTCTCATTAATGGTAAAAGAATATTAGTGTTTTGGCTAGGGCGGTAAATGAGACAAGACAGATCCAAGCTACTTGAGTTCTTAACGAATCGAGCTACTCAATACCCAACTCAAAAAGGTTGCAAGCTACTCAAAAATATAATATACTCATTTTTTTATTTTTTAATTAAAGTGAACTAAAATGTATATTGTTGGATAATAATAATAATAGTAATAATAATGTTGTTGTTGAATAAATCCACTCAACAATTATCATTATTATCATTATTATGAATAGGTTGTAAATGAAACGAGACAGATCGCATGCTACTCGAGTCCGACTCAACTGGACTTGACTGGAGCTCGAGTTTTTAACGAGTCGAGTCGAGCTTAGCACTACTCGGCTCGTTTACACCCCTGTGTTGGCTGCAATCATCACTACACTGTAAGAATTGTAAAAAAGAACTGGAAATGGAGGAAAGGTTGTTCCAAAAGTTTTCATATGATTTGGGAACAAAAAGAAGTTGTAATCAATACAGCCAACTAAAATATAGAAATAATGATAAAGCACTAATGTTAATGGAAAAGATATGACCTGACTATAACAAACAAAAAGTTTCAAGTTCAAAGGTAAATGAGAATTGCCTGATCTAGAAGTAATTGAGACATATTGGCAGACCTTGCTGAAGTTGCAGCAACATCAACACACAGAAAAATCTGCAGGACATAGAAAAGGTCTAATATTTTCCAAACTAGAGGCATGAAAGAGAGAAAAATGAATTATCAATGTGAGCACTTACAGCAGCCAAAGGACCTAATTGAGAGCGCAACAGCGAGAAATCCAGATCCTGTACAGGAGAGGCCCCACCAACTGCACGAGAGACTGCATTTTCAACCTGCATAAAGCACATGCATGAGCTAGGAAAGTTATCACATTGGAAATATATCAGGCAGGGGAAGGATAACAAAAGACACAAGTGTTGTGCACCACAATAACAAAGATTAAGTTGTATAAGCACATGACCTCCATCTCTTATTCAGTTAGAATACCTCACTTTGTTTTGGCATCGCTTGAACCTACTTAGCATAAGAAAACCCACAGCCTAATATGCATAGAACATTATGAAATGGCACCAGATTCAAACCAATTTGAAATAAGATTACCCTCCACAAGTGCAGTGCACGAGAAAGTTTTCAGAAAAGCAGGGGAGAACAATTCACAAGTACCATAAAAAGAATCCTGAACTATAGAGAGTAGCGTGGAAAATAAATGTGAAATTATATCCAAATAACTTATTTGGTAATTGATCTGGTACTTACATGCACTTTCCCAAATGTGTTATCAACCCACTCGGCTAATTCAAGGGTAGCTCTGTCTTCTGCAGATAATGAAAACCGATGAACAGCCTCTTCTCCAATGTCATATTTTGCTCTCTGCATACAACTGACGGGGAAGAAAACAATAAACAATAAGAGAACCTCAATACACATTCTAAAGTTTATAATATTAAAAGATCATAAATATAAGAAAAATACTTTAAAGAATTACTTCCACTTCTACTTCAGAGAAGTGTTTCAATTCATCATACAGAGATATCATTTTTTAATTTGAAAAATAAAGGAATCCAGGTATTCCCCCAGCAACAAAGGATAGTGGTTATCAATTCCAACAGATATTTTGCATATAGAATACACAAACTTGATTGACAGGCTCAGATCACATGAGTCAAGATCCCTGTTAAGTTAATGAGATAAACATTTCCCACACCGTTTCTTGCTTTTTCTTAGTTGAAAAATTAAAAAATCGATTCAAAGGTGTTATCATTGAGCTTACAGGTTAAGTAGCTTAGATGGGGCTGCTCGTAATACAGTCAATGCCTCCTTCCAACTCCATGGTCGTTCAGATAATGGGAGAAGGTGCTGCAAAATTGATAATCGCCACTCCCAATCTTCAATGAAACGATTACCAATTGAGATTCTCCATTCCAAAGCCTGCTTCCCAAACATGCTTAAACCATCAATAGAAGCATGCTCCTGCTCAGTTATGCTTGAAGGAAGACTGTGACGTACAATACCAAGTAGCGACCCTATGAAAGATATAACCATTTTGTTTCCACCTTCATTTATGGTTAAATCAATATTTTCCAAGCCAAATTCAACAGACTGTTGAAAAAGGCTCTCTGGCGAGGCACAATGCGTCAAATTGACAGAGAGATTATCCATATGTAAAAGTGAAATTATCACATTCACTATCAGTATCTGCATTTGAACAAAATGAACATTATGTAAATTTTGGAAATAAATAACAGTAAACTAAAATAGGAAGCCTACAAGCACTATTGGAAAGCAAAACAATTCAAATGCGAAACGAAAAGAAAAGATTCACCATACGAAAAGAAAAGTAAGACAATTCAAATGCCAAAATGATAACCAGGTTCCACTTGTAAATAATTACTCTGATGTATGCAATAACCATCTGAAACATTTTTATAGTAAATTCCAATCCAATAGGTTTTTCCAGAACAACTTGCAGTTTACCATCGATGAAGAAAAGCACAACATTAACACCCATAAGGAAATAAAATTCTTCAAAAAATAATGCAGACTGTAAGCGAAGTACCTTGCGTGGAATATTTTTTATGGCCACTAAATGATTCTTAAGGTCTTGCAAATGACATAGTACCACTTGATGAGTCTCTTTATCACCAGTCATGCTCCTTTCCATCGCTCCAAGTGCAAGAACAGTTGATTGCAAAGCATAACGCATGTGCATAAGTTCAATATCTTGCACCCTGCCACATTAAGGAATATAAATAAAAAACAACAAGCTAGGGACGGAAGTCATTTTCATAAGTGATACCAGGAAAAAGGACATGCAGGAAAAATGGAATGAACTGCAGCCATGATAAAGAGCATACATATTATGTGGCAACCAGGACAAATGTAAATGTTATACGCTGAAAATTTAAGGGCAATAGCTTCAATATCCATTCATAGTACTAATCTTACACTAAAAGATGCAAGTGGTAAATAGCAATATCTTTAGCCAGACAGAAGAAATTACATGTAACATTTCTCAGATAAAAAATCATAAGTTCATAACCCTCGCAAAATCCAGTCAAGCAGGAAATTCTGGAAAATATTGGATAAAAGTGTCAGGTAAACGGTGACTTCTTACTGTAGATTGTAGAAAACATGAAATCAGAAAATTGCTTTGCAACCACATCGCATGCCATCACTGGCACCAAGACTAACCCCATAAAATTGGCTGCATAGTGCTCTATCTAAGGCCACATTAAATAAATACAAAACCTTGAAAACAAAAAACAACTTCCTGAACCAACCATAGCATTAACCAGTACAGTACAATAAGAAACAATTGATAATTGAATGATTGTATTTATATATTAGCCATTAATGGCATTGTTCAGAACAGTAGTTTTAATACAATCTGGGTAATCATAACCAAACTAAATTGGCGAGGTACAAGTTAAACCCAACTAACCACAAACCATGGGCAGCCATATTGGCCTCTCTGTGAACATATTGTACTCGGATGCCTCTATCATTTGATAACAAACCATGCGCTTCTTGTAAGAGTATCCCAGCAATGGAATCACTCAGTATAAAGCTTTAGGGATTGCATATATCCAAGGGAGAAAATACTATAAAATGAAATCACTGGGTATAAATACCTTTTCCGTGCCTCAAAAGTAGAAGCAATGGGCTGCATGCTAATCAACTCAATAGCATCTCGAAACTTTATGCTTGGAACAGCATCAAACAGTACCTACAGAAGAGAAATCTATTTAGAGAGAAATACCATATTAAAAGGAGAAAAGCACTGCTTACAGCTCTCAATAAGCAAAAATTTCAAGTAAATGCCTCTAAAACAACAATCCTATAAATATGAGCAATACCCACCCAAAAACATAAGCAGTCTGTTCACTGAGTGAGTGTCAAATTAACACTTCAAATACTATTGGTTTGTCAAATAGATCTACATTCCATACAGAAATTACTTAGATTAGCACACGTAAAATTTAAGCACTTAATGAGTAGTTCGATTTACCATTTTCTTTGTCCAACAATGATGCATCAATTTCAAATAACCCAAATTAAGATTTCCAATTAAAACATTTTAGGGAGGTATTACGTTAATGATTTCCTTACTGATCACATTGCATCAGGGTTTATTGTTGACAAACAATTAGTTTTTCTCTTTTTGCCCCTGGTATGAGTAACAGGTCATTATTAATAGAAGCCTAGAAAGAATGAGGTAAAATTATGCAACCTAGACCAAACAAATTCCAGAATATCCATCAACCTCAAAAGAAAAGGATATGTGACAGCTTAGATTCTTACAACATGAAAATTAAATTTTGTATGATGGTACAGTGGCAGAACTTGGAGTAAAAGTTTGAGGGGGCAACTTAATTTTTTTAAAATTTTGGATGCTTAAACAAAAATTAAATAAAATGAGGGTTTAACTAAATTTTTTAATATTTTTGAGAGATTTAACAAATTATAATAGTAATAATAATAATTGGGGAGGGAATTTAATTAAACATAATTAAAATTTTGAAGCTTAATATGAATTTTCAAAAATCTTGAGAGGGCAAATTAAAATTAAAAAAAATTACGGGCAAAATTCAAATTTCTCAAAATTTTGGGGGGTCATAGCCCCCACTAGTCCCTTAAAGGATACACCCCTGATAGTAAATTATGGTCGTGATGTTAGTCAGGGTGTGCTTTGTTCGTGTTCAAAAATATATCTTCCATCTAGTTGGCAAAGCTTTCATGTTCAAATTTAAGAGTAAACTGTAAAGTGCTTTATACTGCATCAGATACATTACTGTTTATTGTACTATGAATAAAAATTTACTCAAAAGTGGTTATGGAGCCTTACCCGGAGAGGAGTCTGAACAGAAAGCCTTTCCAACACAAAATTTTCAACAAATGTGTCTAACTTAGCATCATCATTTCCAGATACAATGTTTTCATGTCCAGAAAATTGTAATGAGAATTTTGAACTCCATGGTTGACCGGAATTGACACAAGCAACGAAAGAGGCAATATCAAGTTGATAACATAATTGATCACAGAGATGTTCCACACAAGATACCTGTCAATAGTATAAATATGAAATTTTTTATTTCTCATCTTTAGAATATTCAACCATAATACCATGAAAATTCAGAAACATGAAATACCTCATCTGATCGGTTTCCATAGAGAGGAGATTCTTCCGGCTGAAACACATGTGATTTACTTATCCAAAGAAATTGCATTAAGTTCCGCCTCAAAATAGTTTTACCAGATAGCAAATCCCAACCCATAGTAGCTACTAAGGGCCGAAGGCGAGGGAATAGTACAAGAACCTAACCATATTTTTTTAAAAGATGCATATAAGAATGACAAAGTAAGAGACTAACACATAAAAAAATGTTTGATACGTTTTGGGCCAATATATTAACTTAAACAAAAAAGAATAAGAAACTTACATTGGTTGCTTCTTCAATGTTTTCCCTTTTTATGGCGGACAAAGCTGTATTCATCACACACTCCAGTACATGTAACCCAGAAATGCGAGCATAATGGAACAAATCTCTCATGCAAGAACTTGCTGCCATATTCAAGGGCCAATGCTTGTTATTTAAATCTGCATTAGGTTTCAATTCCGCAAAATACTTCTGAAAATGCTCAAGAGGTGGGGGGATTTGGTTTTTATCAAGAGACCTATGTATCTCAATCTCTTCAACAAGCAACTCATCATGAATAACCTACAAGAAAGCATGGTAAAATACAAGGTGAGAATATATGATGGGTTTAACTATTAGTATTAGATCTTTTTACTACGACATCAATACTTGAAACAGTTGAACAAGGTGTGTGCAATTTGATGACAGAGCTTCTTCGTAAATCCGTAACAATTTTTCTTCTCGTGAATGACGGGACTCTCCAAATATTTCCTTTTCTGATAAAACCCTCTTGAGTAGATCTTGTAAGAGTGACCTATTAGAAATATCAAAAGAAATATAAATAAATAAAACTAAGAAGGAAATGGATGAAATTATGCCAATGCCAAAGACATGTCTTTGAAACCAGCAAAGAAATGAATCTGGGGAAGGACATGCAAATCACCAAAGACATCAAAGAAATAAAAGTATTGAGCAGATAAGCCACACATTGTTGATTTGTCAATAAATTTTGTCGGTAAAATCTTCATGAAAATTACTTCCAGCAGTAGTAGAGTAGACAAACAAATGCTTAAAAACATCTTTAATTCCACTAAAAAAGAGATGAAAGTCTATTAGGTACCGACTCTGCTACACTGTATTCTAACCACCATCTTCGACATATATAAAATGGTTCAGGTATAACCAGGTGTGGTCACTCTAAATGTACTGGCTTGGTTTAACTCCAATTAAAATGACTTTTTTTCTGGAAGTATGAACTCATCTGAAATATACAAGAAGAAAACTGAATTTCTATTTAATTATATAGACAAGAATTTTATATATGATTTTCTTCTTTACACCCTCAGCCTCATTCCCCTTTTCTAATTATATTTTCGACCCTCTAAATCACCTTTAGTAAACTAATCACTGATGGAATGACAGAAACAATGTTAAAGATCTCTTCTGGCAGAGGAAGCAGCCTTTTGGTTAGCTAAGTTGGTATTTAGCTTCAACCCCTTTTTAAGAAGCAATTTCCATATACTTTGCTTAATCCCAAACACCCTATTTCTCTTTTCAAAAAATAACGCTGGAAAACTCCTTGTGTATTTCACATCGGACATCTTAAAAATTGAAATAGCATAACCATCCTTTATACAAGATGCTAAAACCAAATTTCATGCGTAAAAGCTGTAGACTAAACCAAGCCTGAAGATTTAAAGTTGAGAAAGTGTCTAAAATATTTTTTAAGGACTGCGTGACACTGATCCCATCTGTATAGTTGAGAGCAAGCAGAAAAACAGTGAAGTCAATCTCTAAGCCACACTTGGTGAAACCAAAAGAAGTAGAACAAAGCAATACCTACCACAACCACAATTGGATAATTTGTTTTCTTTCCTATCTAACAATGGCTGGATATAATAAGTTAAGGATCTTGAAAGAGAAACCATATTGCAGTGAAATAGTAAATTCCAAACTCATTTTATCAATAAATTCTCTTACCGATACACAACCTCCTCAACTCCGTATCCAAGGTGAAGAAAACGAATATGAGAAACTGCTCCTTCAATATCCCCATCCTTCACATATTCCTTCATAGCTTCCAAATGAGCCAACTGAACTCTCTTTTGAATTAAACTAAGAACCCCCTTATGTTCCTCTTCAAATGAATCCACTCTCACCTTCTCCTCTCTTAGTACCGTTATAGCCATCCCCAAATTGACATCGTCCAACCCTTTCAGTTGCCTCTGAATATTTTCACATAAGGAATCAAAAATATCTGCATAATCCGTGATCACCTTCCTCAAACAAACCAATTCTTCTTCTTGAATCAAAACCTTCTCCAAAACAATTTTATGCTCCTCTTCACCATCATCATCACCACTTCCCATGATTACATCTGGTCTCAACCTCCTCATCCCCAATTCCAAAAACCTATCTAAGATCCTAACACAATCTCCCAATTCACCATTTCCCTCTTTCAAATCCTCACTTCTATCCAACAACTCGGGCTTCTCTTCCTCAAAACCCTCACTCTCACTTTCCTTCTCTTTTTCAATCTTATCCAGATCAACATCTCTCCTCAGACTAGCCAATACCTTATCGATCAAAACTTGAACTAACAACAAAAATTCCGCCCGTAATCGCATTGTATCGGGATCGAAGCTCCATATCGATGTAGGATTATTGAATTGCAAGAGTTCGAGAGTTGAAAGGTAGGTTAGAAGAGCTGGTGATGAACAAGAAGGTGACCAGGCAATGTTCTCGAACCGACCCGAGTTGGCGACGATCGTTTGAAGGATTGCCCGAGCGAGTTCGGGGTCTTTGGTTCGTAGAGCAAGAAGTGTGGCTCGTAACGGCTCGAATTGAGCTAGGTGTAGATGGTTCGCGACTAGGCGCGACAGCAGTTCAGTTTCTTTGTCCATTGAAAATTTGAACAGGAAACAAAGTAGGGGTTTGGGTTTTGGATATTTATTCCGCTGATAACTTGCGATTGATCATGAGAACTTGCCCACTTGGTGCTGCAGTATCTGTATTTTGCCCAGGATTGAGAGTTTGGTATTTGGGTGCGCCGAGAAAACGATTCAAGGAAGAAGACTGTAAAAGATTTGGAAGAAATGGTGTTTGAAGGCGATGGAAACTGGAAACAGGGAGAATTGATAAGATCCGGGTCGGGGAATTTCTCGTACCTAAGTTAACCAATGGTGCTGTCTTGGAATTCAATTGTCCAAGTCTTCAAGCTCGAACCAAACTGGTTAGGGCCTGTTTGGCAAAAAAAAGATTAAGGCCTGTATACACGTTCAGTGCCTAAAATCAAGGTTTCTTCCATGGTTGGTAATAACTCGGACTCCGTATATAGTACACGGTAATAAATCGGATTTTTTTTGTATTTTTGACCTAGCAGCCGCCTTCTATCTTTTTTTATCATCCATAAAATTTTTCTTTCCATTGATTTTGGATAATATTTTTTAGGAAAATTCTACGACAAGCGTCAAACATTTCTGAACACTATTAATGATGAATATTATTAACACTATTAAACTAATTAATAAAAATTAAAAATTTTAAGAATTTAATATATAATTAATAAATATTTAAAATAAAATCTCAATTAAATTATTTTCTATAAGAAAAACTACACAAATAGTCATCTAATTGTCACTCATTTTTTGGGTTGGTCATCAAATTATTTTTTTACATCAAAAACATTGTTAATATTTTATTTCATTATTATTTTGATCATCTACTGTTAAATATTTAACAAAAATTATGACATGACATGATTTAATAATATGGATGGTCATTCAACTATCATTTTTTTCTTGTGTTGGTCACCCAACTAATTTTTTTCATCAAAATCACTATTAAAATTTTATTTTGTTATATTTTGGTCATCAACTTTAAATATTTAACGGAGACTATAATATGGTATGATTTAATAATAATTTTAGTCCTTCAAATTATTACATTATATAAAATCAATCCAAATAAAAAATAACTCATCAAATATTTTAACTAAACCCAAAATTTTCATCATTTTTCTTCTTCTTCTTGCGACGTTACTTTAAAAATTAATTTGTCAACTTTCTCTTTATTTTTTTTGTGTCTTTGAACAACATTTTAAGTTTCAGATTATAAAAAATTATTTTAATTTTATAATTTATTCTTTTAAAATCTAAGTTAAAAGAATAGTTTCTTTTTCTTCGAATTGGGATGACGTTTTCATCAAATAGTTTTTTTTCAGTCCAAAGAAGGTTGTGTTCCGACACCTGAAAAGTCACTAATACCAAATTTGTGTAAAATTGTAGGAGTATTCATATGAATATCTAAAAGTTGGGCTGCTCAATGAAAATTTAAATAAAACCAAATTTTATTTAATCCTAAGAAAAATTTTACGACATGCGTCAAATTGATCTATATTTACATGTTAAAGATTTTACGACTATTGATCTATATAAACTTTTATACGAATTTATAAATCGAATTTCTTATAAATCCGATAAACATAAAAAATTTAGAAAATATATATACTAGTAGTTTGGGAAAAGTTAAAGAAACTAGATTAAATTTTAAAAGAATAAATCATAAAATTAAAGTGATTTTATAAATCTAAAATTTAATAAATTGTTCAAAGACGCAAGAGAAATAAAGAAAGTTGACAAATTAATTTTTTAAAGTAATATTACAAGAGCAAAAAGGGGAAAAAATTGAGGTTTAGTTCAAATATTTGATGAGTTATATTCTATTAGAATTAATCTGATATAATATAATAATTTTAGGGATTAAAATTATTATTAAATCATGTCATATCACAGTTTTTGTTAAATATTTAATAGTCGATGACTAAAATAATAATGAAATAAAATGTTAACAATGATTTTGATGAAAAAATTAGTTTGATGATCAACTCAAAAAATGTGTGATAATTGGATGATTATTTGTGTAATTTTTCTTATAGAAAATAATTTAATTGAAATTTTATTTTAAATATTTATTAATTATATATTGAGTCCTTGAAATTTTTAATGTTTATTAATTAGTTTAATGTTGTTCAACAATGTTCATCGTTAGTAGTGTTCAGCAATATTCGATGCACGTTATAGACTTATCCTATTTTTTATTACTTATTTATAACATGTTTTTATCTATTTTTAGTATATACCATTTTTTATTTTTAACACGTTTTTATTGTTTTAATTGATTTTTGATAATTTTTATTTATTTATATTATAGATTAAACACTGACTAATTAAGATAAAATTCTTTCGATTATTTTGTTGATCTTGTTTTAGATATGTATTTTTATAATATTATTTGTCATTGGTTTTTAACTTTGGTGATATTTATATTTTTTTAATTGAGTCTGTTTCAGATTTTTATTTTTATTTTCTTGTATGATCCTACATATATTATAGAGATATTAAGTTTTGTAATTTTAAGAATATTTTTAAATCAAATTTGTTTATCCGAGTAAACTGTCATTGTATTTTATTTCTTTTATATTTTAATAAAATTGATGTATTTATATTTAAAAATACTTGATAATACATACAATAACGAAACTCAAATTGATTTATAGAAGTTATTTATAAATTTCTAAATTTACGGGACAATAGTGGATTATATATTTTTTAAATAGACTAAATAATAATTTTATCATTATATTGATTTATATTTTTTTAATTTAAAATTTAGAAAGTGTGATCATCGCTAGTCCCTTCAGCCTTTCTACCCCGAGTATAAGAGAAAACAGAAGTCCATTTTGAAAATAATTTTACGGGGAAACTACTCCAGTGATCGCCCAACTAATTGGGGATACTTATTTTGGCCACCCAACTAAAAAACTCATCAATCAGGTACCCCAACTTTGAAATCTTACTTATTTTGGCTATTGCCGTTAAAATTCTGACGGAAAAGTTAACAGCAGTGACGTGGCTGTTAATTAAAACCGGTAAAATTACACATTTAATCCCTCTAATTTTTTATTATTTTAATTTAATCATAATTTTAAATTAAAAAATAAAATTAATTATCCAATCGGATGATGACACATGTCATCATTGGATTGGATGATTAATTTTATTTTTAGTTTATGTTTATTAAATTATTTATGTTTATTAAATCATAATATACGAATATTTAATATTCGAATCAAAATATTCAAATATTTTAATATTTGAATCAAAATATTTAATAAATTTGATTCAAATATTAAATACACAATGTAACGACCCGAACTCTCGGTTTTGTGTGTCGGGTTAACCCGTTGTGTTGGGCCTCGAGTGTAGGACCGGGTTTGTGTGTTTTGGGCCTTGTTGGGCCATAGGCTTGTTGGGCTTGTGTGGTGTGGGCTTTAAGAGTTTTAAGATGGGGGCATTTTTGTAAATGCCTAAATGGATGAAAAGAGGGGAAGGAGTTTTTATTTCTCCTGCAGAGATGATATCATCTCCTTCTTCCTTTTCTTCCCCATCTCTAAACCCCTTGGTTGCAAGAAGGTTTGGTTAAAGGTAAGATTTTTATGAGCTACGTTTGGAATCTCGTTTTTATGGTAGAGGAGATGTTTTAGAGCAGTAAAGGATCTATAAAACAAGGTAAGAATGTGTGGGTTTGGTGGAGGTGAAGGTTTTGTTGGGGTTTAAGGTGTAATTCGGGTTTGGGTTTTTGAGGCTTAAAATCTGTGTCTTTTTGTGTTTTTAAGCTTTAGAAATTATTCCCGGACCATCCTTAATCGTTGTTCATCTTCCTCGTGTAGAGAAAGAGGTTGGAGAGCCATCAACAAGCTTGGGTAGAGGAGGAGTTTGACTTGAGTGGAGAGCTCGTTTTGCTGTTGCTTTGGCTTGAGGTTGGTACTCTCAACTCCTTCTACATCATTCATACACGGTAGATTGCATGACATATAGAGATAATCATGCTTGTATGTTGTTTTTGCTTGGTTGCTTGAAAATGGGTCTTTAATGGCGAATTTCGGATTAATGTGGTTAAGGACTGAAAATTGATGCCAAAATGCTTTAAACATCATTAATTTTGAGTAGGAACTCTTAGGGATCGATTAGATTAAGTTTGGGGTTGAAGATCTAAATTTTCTAAGTGCAGAACCGTCCTTAGTGCAGGGGGTATCGATACTCGGGCTACCGGTATCGATACCAGTGTGTATATTTTGGCCTGTTGTTCAGAGGTATCGATACTTGTTTCGATACCATGGATTCCAGAAAGTTTTTGTATCGATACCTGTATCGAAACGGGTCCTCCCCTTTCCGTTGACTTTTGAGGTTAGTCAATGGTATCGATACCTGTGTTTTGATACCCTCTTTGGGTGGGTATCGATAAAGGGTGTTTCGATACCCTACTTAAGGGTATCGATACCCCTGCGTGTCTTGGCTAAGTTGGGTAGAAATTAAGGCTTAGGTGGTCTTAATTAAATGAATGCTTTAATTTAAAAGCTACGGAATGAATTGTCGGACTAAGTTGAGGTTATAACTCTGAAAAACCAATTGAGATAAGACTTTTATATATATCTTGTTGTGATGAGATCCTAGGTGGATCGTTTGTGTGGTCGAGTCCTTGTGTGTTGGAATCCGGATATCCATAAGTGTTGCAACACGTTGAAGACCATCCGATGTAACATGCCGGGTGATGATTGAAGACTTTTATTCCGAGTGTTGGGCGGCCTCACTCGAAGATGTTCGATGTGACATTCCGAGCATAGGGTTGGTTGGGCGGCCTTCACCCTTTTCCGAACGTTGGGCGGCCTCGTTCGAAGATGTCCGATGTAACATCCCGGGCATAGGATTTGAGGGCGGCCTCAATCCTGAGTGTAGGATCCCGATGCTGTGTGGACGCGGGCCTCGCTCTTGTGGGTTGACTTATATGTTTGTATATGTTGTGTGCGATAGTATACATTCATTATGCCATGTGTAGGCAAGCATGCTAGACCTTTATACCATGCATGTGATTTATATGCCATGCTTTACTGCTTTGATATGCATGATGTTGGCCGAGTTTGGCGTATCCACTGAGCTTGTGTGGCTTAGCGTTCGAAATCTGTTTTCGTGCGTAGGTTAAGTGGAGCGGGATTCGTGGAGCACCGTCAAGGTGTGGACTTTCAGCATCGACCGTATCGTCAGAGTACAGTTATTAGATGTAGTGGGCTTAGTACTATGTTGAACCCTATATGTATTTGTAACTCTATTATTTTATTTGAGTCGAATGTTTTAAATCAGTCTGTAAAATAATTTGGAGCTCCGTTTTACTTTGAATTATTTTGGGCTTGTCTTTATTCATTTGGATTATGAACTTGGTTTTGGACTTTTCGTGATTTTATTATTGGACTTTTAAAACGAAATTTTGAAATATGGGTTTTGGGCCGGAGGCCCATTGTGACATCCGGGTCGGGTGTTACATTTAGTGGTATCAGAGCCCAGGTTGAGTTGGTTCTAGGAGTCCCCGGGGGAGTCTAGTGTGTCATATAGGTGTTAGACTAGTACTAGCCCACGAGTCGATATAGTACTTCTTTTTAAGCTGAAAATTTCAATGGTGTAATCCCGTTTGTGGTTGATGTGCAGCATGCCTAGACGCGTAAGAGATCAGGAAGAGAGTCGGGGTTCTCGAGGAGGAGACTCCGACTATGAGTATGAGCCCGATGAGGAGGTGCCATCGGAGGATGCAGTTGGTCAAGGGGCCAACTACTTTGCTCAGTTGAACCGTACCCTGCGCAGGATCGTGAGAGCTATACCGAGGCCATCTTCTACACCTCGAGAGGCACCGGTTGAGAGGGTACGGAGGCAGGGTGCTGTTGACTTCTTTGGTACGGGACAGGATAACCTCGTACAGGCGGATCAGTGGTTGCACGATACAAGGTGGATCATGAGACAGATGCGACTGAGGTCGGAGGATAAGCTATCGTGTGTATTGTCTCTTCTCAAGGGCAACGCAAGAGAGTGGTGAGAGACTGTTGAGCAGGGTTGGTATCCCCATCGTCCTAAGTGGGAGGACTTTCTTGAGGAGTTCGAGAGCAAGTATGTGGGTGAGACTCACATAGACACCTTGAGGGAGCGGTTCACCCATCTGGTTCAGGGAAACCGTTCGGTCTTCGCTTATGAGCAGGAGTTCCTTCAGTTGAGCCGATATGCCCTAGAGCTTGTTGCCACCGAGAAGATGAGATGCAAGAGGTTCTTGAGAGGTCTGAGGAAGGAGATCCAGACTTATCTTACTGCTAGACCACCCACAGTGTTTTCTGAGTTAGCTGCTAGTGCTAAGTCGTTGGAGCAGGTTCAGGGTTTGACCTATGGGCCGTCTGTTGGCCTGGGAACCTCCGGTGGAGCTAGTCAGAGTCGTGCGGGTAACTCTCAGTCTCACTCTGGTAGGAGTAGGAACCGTTGGAACCAGAACAGAGGAGCATCGAATCAGGGTTCGAGGTCAGATCATAGGTCAGAGTCTGCGGGACGTAGGAGGCAGTCTGTGTCTTCTTCTGCTGGGGGTCCAGAGAGTCTACAGAGGAGTGCCAGTGTTAGTGTCCAGACTTGCAGACGTTGTGGTCGGAGCCACCGAGGAGAGTGTTGGGGCAATGCCAGAGCTTGTTTTCAGTGTGGGTCCCCGGATCACCTTGTTAAGGACTGTCCTGAGGTTGTGACGTCTCCTCCCGGTCAGGCTCAAAGGACCGTGTTCCAAGCTCAGAGAGGTCGTGGGTTCTCTCGTGGTGGAGCTAGCCATGCATCAGGAGGCACCTTCCAGTCCACCGCCAGAGCACCGGCGAGACAGTATGCTGTGAGGGCATAGGAGGACTGTGCTGCTACCGATGTGATCTCAGGTACGTTCAGTTTGTTTTCTGTACCTATAGTTGCTCTTGTAGACTCGGGGTCTACACACTCGTACATCCGTAGTGAGATATCCCAGCAGTGGGGGTTACCAGCAGAGGATCTTGAGATAGGGGTCCGTGTGACAAGCCCGTTGGGGTTAGATGTGTTGGTGGATAAGGTACATCGGAGGTGTCCGATCGAAGTACAAGGATCTATCTTCCCGGCCGATCTTATGGTTCTGCCGTTTCAAGAGTTCGACGCAATCCTAGGGATGGATTGGTTGTTTGAACACGATGCAAGTTTGGGGTGCAGATCCAAGAGTTTGAAGCTTAAAGTAGCAGATGGTTCTAAGCTTGTTGTGAGGGGTGAAAGAAACCCGTGTTTACCGAATGTGGTGTCAGCGCTGACAGCTCAGAGGTTGATCCAGCAAGGTTGTGAGGCTTTCTTAGCTCACGTGGTGGATGTGAGTGTTGGCAGCCCAGCTTTAGAGAACTTGAGGACAGTTTGCGAGTATCCCGATGTTTTCCCAGAGGAGTTACCTGGTTTACCTCCCGATCGTGAGTTGGAGTTCCGGATAGAGGTGTTGCCCGGTACGGCACCGGGGTCCATAGCGCCTTACCGTATGGCACCGACAGAGATGAGAGAGTTAAAACAGCAGATCCAGGAGTTGCTTGAGAGAGGTTTTATCAGACCGAGTGTGTCACCGTAGGGAGCATCGGTTTTGTTTGTTAAGAAGAAGGACGGATCGATGAGGATGTGCATCGACTACCGTCAACTCAATAAGGTTACGATCAAGAATCATTATCCTTTACCTAGGATCGATGATCTCTTTGATCAGTTGAGGGGTGCCCGTGTGTTTTCCAAGATAGACTTAAGGTCAGGGTACTATCAGTTAAAGGTGGTGGATGAGGATGTCCAGAAGACCGCTTTCAGGACGCGGTATGGACACTATGAGTTCCTCGTGATGCCGTTTGGGCTCACGAATGCACCCGCAACTTTTATGGACTTGATGAACCGGATCTTTCAGTCGTATCTAGATCAGTTTGTGGTTGTGTTCATCGATGATATCTTGGTGTATTCACGCTCGGAGGAGGAGCATGACTACCACCTTAGAGTTGTTCTACAGGTGTTGAGGGATAGGCGTCTGTACGCCAAGTTTAGTAAGTGTGAGTTTTGGTATCTGAGGTGGCGTTCCTTGGCCACATAGTTGCAGCAGATGGTATCCGAGTAGATCCTCAGAAGATACAAGCTGTGGTGGAATGGAAACCACCAAGGAACGTATCGGAAGTCCGTAGCTTCCTTGGACTTGCCGGATACTACAGGAGGTTCGTTAAGGGTTTTTCGATCATAGCGGCACCTTTGACCAAGTTGCTTCAGAAAGGAGTTCCGTTTGTATGGAACGAAAGAAGACAACAGAGTTTTGAGCAGTTGAAAGCTTATCTGACAGAGGCACCGGTCTTGACGCAACCGGAACCAGGAAAGGATTATGTGGTGTTTAGTGATGCTTCCTTGAATGGGTTGGGTTGTGTGCTTATGCAAGAGGGTAAGGTGGTTGCTTACGCCTCGAGACAGTTGAAACCCCATGAGAGGAATTATCCTACACATGATCTTGAGCTTGCAGTAGTTATCTTCGCTCTGAAGATATGGAGGCATTATCTCTACGGGGAGAAATGCTACATCTACACCGATCATAAGAGTTTGAAATATCTGCTTACCCAGAGAGAGTTGAATCTGAGACAGCGTCGGTGGATAGAGTTGTTAAAGGACTATGACTGTGTCATAAAGTATCATCCGGGCAAGGCGAATGTGGTCGCTGATGCCTTGAGTAGGAAGTCCATGTCGGACTTGAGAGCTTTGTTTGCTCGGTTGAGGATGACCGATGATTGAGGTCTTTTAGCTGAGTTGCGCGTGGAGCCCACGCTTGTTCAAGAGATAAAGAGAGCACAAGTGTTAGATGAGGAGTTGGTAGCTCAGTTAGAGGCTGTTCAAAGGGGTGAGTCGTCAGACTTTGAGGTACGAGATGGTGGATTCTTGTACTTTCAGGGTCAGTTGTGTGTTCCTGCCTTGGAGGATCTGAGAGATCGTATCTTGAGGGAAGCTCACCGTAGTCCGTTTTCTGTTCATCCGGGTAGTAACAAGATGTATCAGGATCTTTGACCTTTCTTTTGGTGGTCGTACATGAAGAGGGATGTGTCAGAGTTTGTGACAAGGTGTTTGGCATGTCAGCAGGTGAAAGCGGAACATCAAGTTCCTTCAGGTTTGCTTCAGCCTATCCAGATTCCGCAATGGAAGTGGGATCGTGTGACTATGGACTTTGTCACCGGGTTACCGATGACGTTGAGGAAACATGATGCTATATGGGTTATAGTTGATCGGTTAACCAAGTCAGCGCACTTCTTACCCGTGAGGATGGACTTCAGCTTGGAAAAGTTGGCTCAGTTGTACATCAAGGAGATCGTGAGGTTACATGGTGTACCTTCATCGATCATATCGGATAGGGATTCGAGGTTTACAACGAGGTTGTGGAGGTCTATCCACGAGGCTTTAGACACCAAGTTGCACTTCAGTACATCTTTTCATCCTCAGACCGACGGACAGTCTGAGAGAGTTATCCAGATCTTGGAGGATATGCTTCGGTGTTGTGCGGTAGACTTTGCTCGTAGTTGGGAGGAGCAGTTACCTTTGGTAGAATTTGCTTACAACAACAGTTATCAGTCGAGCATCAGGATGGCTCCTTTTGAGGCCTTGTACGGGCGCAGGTGTAGGACACCTTTATGTTGGACAGAGCTCAATGAGAGGAAGATAGTGGGTTCAGAACTTGTTAAGGAAACAGAAGAGAAAGTCCAGATCATCAAAGAGAGGTTACAAGCAGCTTTTGATAGGCAGAAGGCTTATGCGGATAAGAAGCGTAAGCACATCGAGTACGAGCTTGGCGAGAAAGTGTTCCTCAAGGTATCTCCATGGAAGGGTATCATCCGGTTTAGTCGGAAGGGAAAGTTGAGCCCAAGGTATATTAGGCCGTATGAGGTGCTTCAGAGGGTTAGACCGGTAGCTTATCGGCTAGCTTTGCCTCCGGAGTTGGCGCGTATACACGATGTGTTCCATGTGTCTATGTTGAGACGTTACCGTTTTGATCCCTCACATATGGTTCAGCTTGAAGAAATCGAAGTCAATACGGATTTGACTTACGAGGAAAGGCCCATCGGAATCGTGGATAGAGGAGTCAAGGAGCTCAGGAACAAGTGTATACCTTTGGTGAAAGTGTTGTGGAGGAACCATGGGATCGAGGAGGCCACGTGGGAGCCAGAGAAGGACATGAGAGCTCAGTATCCTCATCTCTTCCTGACAGGTAAATTTCGAGGACGAAATTTTCTTTAAGGAGGGGAGAGTTGTAATGACCCGAACTCTCGGTTTTGTGTGTCGGGTTAACCCGTTGTGTTGGGCCTCGAGTGTAGGACCGGGTTTGTGTGTTTTGGGCCTTGTTGGGCTTGTGTGGTGTGGGCTTTAAGAGTTTTAAGATGGGGGCATTTTTATAAATGCCTAAATGGATGAAAAGAGGGGAAGGAGTTTTTATTTCTCCTGCAGAGATGATATCATCTCCTTCTTCCTTTTCTTCCCCATCTCTAAACCCCTTGGTTGCAAGAAGGTTTGGTTAAAGGTAAGATTTTTATGAGCTACGTTTAGAATCTCGTTTTTATGGTAGAGGAGATGTTTTAGAGCAGTAAAGGATCTATAAAACAAGGTAAGAATGTGTGGGTTTGGTGGAGGTGAAGGTTTTGTTGGGGTTTAAGGTGTAATCCGGGTTTGGGTTTTTGAGGCTTAAAATCTGTGTCTTTTTGTGTTTTTAAGCTTTAGAAATTATTCCCGGACCATCCTTAATCGTTGTTCATCTTCCTCGTGTAGAGAAAGAGGTTGGAGAGCCATCAACAAGCTTGGGTAGAGGAGGAGTTTGACTTGAGTGGAGAGCTCGTTTTACTGTTACTTTGGCTTGAGGTTGGTACTCCCAACTCCTTCTACATCATTCATACACGGTAGATTGCATGACATGTAGAGATAATCATGCTTGTATGTTGTTTTTGCTTGGTTGCTTGAAAATGGGTCTTTAATGGCGAATTTCGGATTAATATGGTTAAGGACTGAAAATTGATGCCAAAATGCTTTAAACATCATTAATTTTGAGTAGGAACTCTTAGGGATCGATTAGATTAAGTTTGGGGTTGAAGATCTAAATTTTCTAAGTGCAGAATCGTCCTTAGTGCAGGGGGTATCGATACTCGGGCTACCGGTATTGATACCAGTGTGTATATTTTGGCCTGCTGTTCAGGGGTATCGATACTTGTTTCGATACCATGGATTCCAGAAAGTTTTTGTATCGATACCTGTATCGAAACGGGTCCTCCCCTTTCCGTTGACTTTTGAGGTTAGTCAATGGTATCGATACCTGTGTTTTGATACCCTCTTTGGGTGGGTATCGATAAAGGGTGTTTCGATACCCTACTTAATGGTATCGATACCCCTGCGTGTCTTGGCTAAGTTAGGTAGAAATTAAGGCTTAGGTGGTCTTAATTAAATGAATGCTTTAATTTAAAAGCTACGGAATGAATTGTCGGACTAAGTTGAGGTTATAACTCTGAAAAACCAATTGAGATAAGACTTTTATATATATCTTGTTGTGATGAGATCCTAGGTGGATCGTTTGTGTGGTCGAGTCCTTGTGTGTTGGAATCCGGATATCCATAAGTGTTGCAACACGTTGAAGACCATCCGATGTAACATGCCGGGTGATGATTGAAGACTTTTATTCTGAGTGTTGGGCGGCCTCACTCGAAAATGTTCGATGTGACATTCCGAGCATAGGGTTGGTTGGGCGGCCTCCACCCTTTTCCGAACGTTGGGCGACCTCGTTCGAAGATGTCCGATGTAACATCCCGGGCATAGGATTTGAGGGCGGCCTCAATCCTGAGTGTAGGATCCCGATGCTGTGTGGACGCGGGCCTCGCTCTTGTGGGTTGACTTATATGTTTGTATATGCTGTGTGCGATAGTATACATTCATTATACCATGTGTAGGCAAGCATGCTAGACCTTTATACCATGCATGTGATTTATATGTCATGCTTTACTGCTTTGATATGCATGATGTTGGCTGAGTTTGGCGTATCCACTGAGCTTGTGTGGCTCAGCGTTCGAAATCTGTTTTCGTGCGTAGGTTAAGTGGAGCGGGATTCGTGGAGCACCGTCAAGGTGTGGACTTTCAGCATCGACCGTATCGTCAGAGTACAGTTATTAGATGTAATGGGCTTAGTACTATGTTGAACCCTATATGTATTTGTAACTCTGTTATTTTATTTGGGTCGAATGTTTTAAATCAGTCTGTAAAATAATTTGGAGCTCCGTTTTACTTTGAATTATTTTGGGCTTGTCTTTATTCATTTGGATTATGAACTTGGTTTTGGACTTTTCGTGATTTTATTATTGGACTTTTAAAACGAAATTTTGAAATATGGGTTTTGGGCCGGAGGCCCATTGTGACATCCGGGTCGGGTGTTACACACAATTATTGTATTTTAAATATTAAATATTCAAATATTTTAATTCGAATACCAATGGACTTTAAGTCCCGTTAAATTCATTTTATACTTTTTACTTTTCAACAACAAAGTAATCGTTAAATATAATGTGTTGTGATTTAAGACATTGTAATTGTTCTAGTCTATTGGTTTAGGCATTGGTTTCTAACTTGGCGAACGTGGGTTCAAGTCTCATTTTGCTCAATTCTTGTGATTTTATTTCTCCCTATTTCTCCCCTTTAACGTGGGTTTAAGTCATCACCCGATTTGATGATTTTGCTCAATTCTTGTGATTTTATTTCTCCCTATTTCTCCCCTTTAACGTGGGTTTAAGTCATCACCCGATTTGATGATTAATTTTATTTTTTAATTTAAAATTATGATTAAATTAAAATAATAAAAAAGTTAGAGGGATTAAATGTGTAGTTTTACCGATTTTAATTAATAGCCACGTCACTGCTGTTAACTTTTCCGTCAGAATTTTAACGACAGTGGCCAAAATAGGTAGGGTTTCAAAGTTGGGTACCTGATTGACAAGTTTTTTAGTTGGGTGGCCAAAATAGGTATCCCCAATTAGTTGGGTGATCACTGGGGTAGTTTACCCTAATTTTAATTATATTAGAGATTAATTCACGAATCGTCATATTAGTGTTAGGGATAAGAATGAATTTTGGACCGACCTTAAATTGTTTTAAAGAGTCTGAATCTTAAAATTTTAGACTTAATGAATTTAAATTGAAGGGATCCTTTGATTAAAGTATGAATCTAAGTCTTGATCTGACACTAAAATTTAAACATAAACTCATTATCTATTTATAAAAAAAAATTGCGACATAACCTCTTCCGATCATCTTTAATATAATCATTGTTTAAAAATGATATGTAATTAATTTTAGAAAACCTTAGCCGCTCTCTTCTTTTTCTAAAATTATTTTGTTCTTAATCGTTCTTTACTTTGATCTTTTCCTTTGATCGATGGTCGGCAATCAATCCTAGTATCGGTTGTCGACCACCGAATCTATAAATCTATTACTTTTATTTTTTATTTTAATAAGAATCTCTGCTTTTTATAGCACGTTTTCTATCCTTGTGACACGTTTTCTTTTGTCTTTGTGATATGTTTTCTTTTTGTGGTTTGATTCATCTACTCTTGTGGCACGTTATAGTATACCCTAGCGATCGATTGTTGTTTGCCGGTGGTTTGATTTATCTACTCTTGTGGTTTGATTCAGTCGGCGTTAGTTTCTAATTTATATTTCTGTCGGTGGTCTTTCAAAAAGTTATATCCCCACTCCGGTTGATGGTTGTTTGTCGATGAAATCAGTCTTGGGTAGCAATGCTTTTTACATGACAGTTTGGATCGTCTACAACTCCTTTTTCCTTCTTTATGCGTCTCGTTTAGACAGAGACAAGAAAATTCAAGAAGCTTCTGAATTTTATTGATATGCTTAATTTCATAAGAATTTTAATTTCTTCGTTTTGGGGTTGTAAAATGGTTGGATTGTTTAATTTATTTTTTTTCACTTTTTGAAGACAATGTAATTATAATTTTTTATAAATTTAATCAGTAGCATTTGTCAAAAAAAATAATATGTAATTCTATCGATTTCAATTTTTTTATTTACAAAATTAAATTTATTGCTCAAAGATGATATGTAATCCTATTATCTTTTACGATTCAAACATTTAATATTATTGAAAATAATTTAGCTTATGTCATATTTGTGCGGGAGAATCTATCACAATATTTTAATAAATTTTCCATGATTTATATATGATTTGATTATTTAAAGATAAAAATTAAAAAATATAAAAATAATTTAATTCATTTTTTAAATTATTATTATAATGTTGAGCTTTTAAATTTTGTAATCTTTATTAAAAAATTTAATGATATTTATTAATATTTAACATTAATAATATTTAACGATATACTACACTCATAATAGACTCATCTATTTTTATATTAATATTATACTATTTATTTTATATGTTTCATTGGTAAATAATTTAAAATTTTATAAAATATTCAAAAACTGTATTTTGAAATAACTAATTATTGAAAAAGTACTATGAAGTATATGTACCCTATCATGCAAATAACCATGTTAGGTTCGTTAAGAAATAACATTTGAACTAATTTATTATAAAAACAATGGTTTAACTATTTTTAAAAGATTGGGAATTAAATTAAATTAAGTTAAAATATAAAAAATAGAGAACAAAACTGATATCGTTATATAAAAGTCGCAACCACATATCATAACATTCTATTAAGGTTGCGTTTAGCATTGCGTTTCAAATCAGCTTTTTGGTAAAAAAAATGTTTTAGAACACAAAAGCAATGCTAAGCATTTAACTTTTGAAGAAAAAATTGCGCTTGAAAAATGTTTTTCAACCCAAACACAAAAGCTAAAATTTTTAGCTTTTGTGGTTGAAAAAATATTTTTAAAAGTCAAATTATAATTTTAACCTTTATTTAGTATATTTTACTATAATTTAAATTTTACAAATATATAATTATATTTAACATAAATTATTTTTTAGTTTAAAAATTATATATATTAATGTCAATTTGTAAAAAAAAAACACTTTTAAAGAGTATTTTTCTGAAAAGTACTTCTGAAAAATCACTTTTCAAAAAAAAATTATGTATTCATTTATTAAAATTTTTATATTTTATCATAATTTAAGTTAATATTATAATATAAAAGAATTTAATTATCATTTAAATATATTTTTAACTTATAACGTCATGTTTAAAATAGTTATTTATTTTCTTAAAAAATAATTTTTGATGATAATAATAAATATATATATTTTAAACTAAAAATTTAAAAAAAAATTCATTATATTTTTCACCATATTTTTTATCGCACTTTTTAAAAGTAATGTTAAACTAGTTATAAATCGAGGGTACGGCAAGATCGTGACTCAGGTGGGCCGTGGCCCAACGTTCAGGAAAACAATTCCGAATTTATCTTAGCAACGTTGACCACGTTGGAACTTTTTATTCTTTTTTGTTCTCCGTGAGAAGTAGAATTGACCCACAATTAAAAAAAACCGTTAAAACGGACCCCACATTGCCAATGTCTATAAATAGAAAAAATAAATGGGCGAAAACGAAAATATTCCTTCCTTCCCTCCCGACCACTCTCTGCTTAATATTTCACCCGCTCACAGTCAAATTATGATCAATTCGCTTCTATAATTCATGAGAAGGAAGCTTATACGGATGTAATCGATTTACGTTAATTTGAATTTGTAATTGGATCTGGAAGTTTAGAAATGGAAACGAAGGCTGGATCGGGCGAGGTAGGAACCGAGTCGGAACTAAGCCATGACAACAGCATTAACAATTACAACCGTAGCGGTAGTAGAATTAGGATCAGACGCAGCCTGAGCTGCGGCGAGGAAGATAAGGCGCTTTTGGTGTATTCGGGGTGGGTGTACCATGTAGGAAGTAATTCGACTGGCCATGAGTTTTGCCATCATCGATTCCTCTATATAAAAGGAAAATACGTTGAGATGCATAGAAGAGATCCTCAAGACAACCCCGGCTCAGTACGTAGCGTCGTTTTCTTTTTTTCTGATTTTTTTCTGTTTCTTGCAGTTTGTGATTATGTAATATGCCTGATTATTTTCTTTTTCTTTTTTTTTTTTGTTTGGGGGGGATCAAGTATGGTGAAATTATGATATACTATTACTTATTGAAGGTTGAAATTAATTTAGGTTGCTGCAATTCTTTGAAAGATCATAGGGCTTATAAAACGGCTTCACTATTGCCGTTACATTTTAACTAGAACGGCTTCACTATTGCCGTTACATGGTGATGAAATTTGGCTTATAAAAGGGTCTCTTACTCAACTTAGGTGCCTTTTACAGTACAACTGCAAGAGAAACCTTCAAATAAATTATTGTACATGGATTTTTCAAAACATGTTCTTGCGGGTTTTTTCATTGATCTCTCTTGCCAATATGAACGAATAAACAATTACTTAATTGTATTTTTTTTTCTGGTTACTAATATGTTTCATCGTCCAGAAACCTATGAGGAAGGGTATCATAGGGCCTACACTAACGGTGGAGGAGACGGGGATACGAAAAATCGGTAACGAGGTAAACCTGTGTTAATTATCACTTTATACGATCATAGTTATTATTCCCTTTTTCAAAACATTGCTCTCAGGCAGTAAATTCTGGCTCCCCCCAACTTTCACTTTCTGGTGTCTTGCTTGTCTAAAAAGTTTGCATGGTTAATCAATAGTGAAGCTCAATCATGTGCTTGATGGTGTTCTTTTTTTGCTAACCATTTGTAGGAGCTCTACACTATTCAGATTTACAATCGATTGGATGAGACCAAGAAAGGAGAAGTAAGTTTGTTTCAGTACACTATTCGGGTGGTATGAGTTTGTTGACTTATTGGATATTACCTTCCAGGTTATATAAATGTTTGAGTCTCATGGTATGCTTGTGTTGGCCTGCTTATTAACTTCTATATGTCAAGAGATATTAAATGCTTTGGTTGACTTCAGTAGCTACATGGAGGTTTATTTGTTCTTCCTCTGGTCTATGTCAAGATAATACCCGTTCGATAGACCTGACTTAATATTTCTATGGTTATTCTTCTAAAATTGTAGTGACTGATTTACTTTATCTTTACCTTTTTTGTGGTTTTAGTTTTATCTTTTAGAGTTCAACTGAATCACCTAGAAAGTTTTACGTTACTTGTTAAAGCTGACTTGTTTTTTTTTTTTCCAACTTCAAACTATCACGAGAGTGGCAATAATCCATCCTTAAACCATGCTGCTCAGAACGAGATAATAGTCCCCAATCTCCTACAATAGTCAAAAGGAAAATATCTTTACCATGCAACTCTAAAATACTGGTTACTTTGCTCCCATAGTTGTCATTCTTTCAGTAATCTAAACCATCATTTTTTATGCAAACCTTTCATGCCTTTAGTGAATCGATGATGCACTTTGTTGGTTCTCCAATGAGATTAACTCCATATCATAGCGCAAATGCCAACTTTCCATTTTTCTGCTTAACTCTCTGAATCATTTATCTTACCGATGGCTAACTTAGATTTTTCTGCTTCAAGATTGCTTTTACCACGGCTGAAGAATCGAAAAAGTGGATGGAGGCATTTGACTATGCCAAGAGCCAGGTACAAAGAAGTCAGATAAAATGGTTAGATTGATATAACGTGGTTGTTTTCTTAGAAGATTTGAACTTCTTTTACTTCTCATGATTTCTTCTTATTCACTTGCTAACTATTTTGACAGGCTGAATATGAGCTTTCAAGAGTAGGAGGAGCCAGAAACAAATTGAGCATAGAAGCTGAGTAAGCAATTCTCCTTCTTATCTGTGAGAGGAATAAAAGCAGTACAACTACATAATCCTTTAGTGTTACTCGAGTGTAATATATTTTGGAACATTGGCTGGTGATTTCATTTTCTTACATTATGTTTATTTTGACTTGTCGCTGAACTAGAAGATGTCACTGAACTAGAAGATATAGTAGGCTGTAGCTACCCGTTACAAAAATGCCTGTACATCTTATACCTTTTCATCGAGATCTCCTTTCTTTTTATTTTCTTCACTCTCTTTTTTCTCTGAAGTATTGATCTGGAAAGCAATCGACCTCGAGTAAAACGATATGCATCTGGATTAAAAAAACTTATAATGGGCCAAGGTGAGTTGGTTTCTCTTCATTATATATGGTTTTGGTTATTTCTATATTTAATGTTCTAATTCTAAAGAAGATGTTTGGTCAGTTCTTGAAAACTCAAAATATTCAAATAATACTCTTTTGTGACCACTTTGTATCGAAATTAAGTAAAATGTTTGAAATGCAATTGACTGATGACCCTTTTAGATGTTACCAATAAAAGTACTGTTGAATCATAGTAAGTTAATACTTCATGTGTATTCATCCTAGTCAATTGGATAGCTCTAAGGAATTAATTTTGTGACACGTCAAAAATCTTGAACACACCTTTTTGGAGAAATCTGATAATTTTGAGTAATAAAAAAGGTTCTGTTATTTTTAAGGAAAAAAAAACAGTGTTAGGATATTTGAAGTTAAATTTAGGAATGAACTTATAATGAAGGGTCTTTTCTTTCCAAATTCATTTTCGTACTTAATATTCTTTCTATTTATTTTAATATAATAACCTTTATGTTTATAATAGTACATACATAGTAATGATTTCTCAACTTAATACGATTAGTTCATAGTGTATATATGATTTACAATTCTTTTATTTTTGTTGTTCATAGGCAGTCCGGAGACGCTTTCGCGTCAAAGCTCAAGCTTGAATAATGGTTCATCATTTGGGGACTTTGAGGGGGAGTTTGGAGATGCAGTTGAAGCACATGAATGGAAATGTGTTCGTACGATCAATGGTATATTCCTTATACCTTTGTTACGGTTAAATGAGATGCTTTAACCAGACGAAAAATGGCAAGCTTAAAAAGCATAAAGAGTACCAATGGAATTGAACATTTTAGATGGGAGCAATGATAAATAAAAGCAACACAATCCATGAAGAACTGGAAAACTTTTATTGGTTGATTAGACTCCAATTATCCTATAAACTATTCATTTTTATTAAAATTTCTCTAGCTATGTATAGGAAAATTTTAGAAAATATTGTTGTTTAAAATTAATTTTAGGGTTCTAGGGAGTTTAAGGAATAATTGAGGATTTAGGCTAGAAACTACAGTGAAAAGAAGACCTCGGTCCTCTCTCTCTTCCTCATTTAACTGAATAAATTAAAAGGATCAACAGGACCTTGTCATCTCTTCTTGGCGTGGTTCAGGAAAAGAGAGAAGACCTTGCCGAGAGAAGGTGACGAGATCCTTTTATTACTGTAGCAATTGGCCTACTTTCTCAATTATCTTTCAAACGTCTCTATAATACTAAAAATAAACTTAAACCCCTATATTTCTCAATTATCTTTCAAACGTCTCTATAATACTAAAAATAAACTTAAACCCCTATATTTCTCAAAATTGACCGTAAATGGAAGATTTTATTTTTTGTAAAGTATATTATGAGTCTCTAGATAGGAATGGTCCTAATGGAAAAGGTTATATAACTATCTAATTGTTCACTTTGGTTTCAGGTGTTAGAATCCTTGAGGATGTATCAGATTCAAAGGTATTTATGCCAATAAACTTATTGTTTCTTTTACTTTTTATTTTTAAAATTTACAACAAGAATCATGGTTGAATTTCCCATGTAATTGAAACTTTGGCCATATATCATTCATTTTGCTGACAAATATTTGTATAGAAGATTTAGAATATCTGAGTTATGTGTTGTTGCAGCTTTCTACACCTTAAATTATTACCAAAGCCAATTTTCTTAAAATACTAAACAATATCAAAGCTTTTCAATTTCTCTTCATTATATGAATTACTCAAGCTCTTCCCTAAATGTTCTTTAAATTATCTGTAGAGTGGAAAAGCTTCTCTTGTAAAGGCTGTTGCTCTTGTAGATGCAAGTGCAGATACTGTTCTAGATGTAATCTTAAATACAGACCGCCAAAAGAGATACGAGTAAGTTGTTACACCTATGTTCTATGATTTCATATTTCCTAGTAATGCAAGCTTGGTTTCCCTACTATCTTCACAGGTGGGATATGCTGACAGGTGACTTGGAGCTGATAGATTCTCATGATGGAAGTTATGATGTTGTCTATGGAACATATGATCCTAAATATCTTACCCGGTAAGTTTTTTTTTAGAATGGATTACTTATACTCTTTGAGGAACCATTTGCCAACAATGTGTAATGCATATATTGTAAAAGCTAGCAAGTAGATTTCACCATGCACTTCCAAAATTTGCACTCTGTTTTAATCTATCCTCATAATTTATTTTTCTCATTAAAGGGATAATTAGAGGTTGATGTATCCTCATAATTCTTTTTTATTTTCATTAAAAGGACAATTAACTTTTGGTTATTGCCTTGCATTTACTTTTCATGTTACATGTTTGTAGATGGCAATCCAAGAAAGATTTTGTCTTCACTAGGCAGTGCTTTCAAGGCCAGGATGGAACATATAGTAAGAGGGACTGAAAATAACAATTTTAATTTATTTATATGAAAGCCAACAATTTGCTTGCCTCCATTTCACTCACATTTGAAAAGTATTTATCGGCAGCAATTTTGCAGTTTCCTGCTGTACATAAAAAGCGTCCTCCAAGAAATGGATACCAACGTACAACAATTAAACGTAAGAATCTTGTTAGTAGGAAAAGTATTTACCGTCTCCTTTTGATACAATTACTTTTTATATCCATTCGTAATTTGCATGTATATTTCCATGGATTGCAGCGTCTACTTGGGAGATTAGAAGTTTAAATGGACCTGACGGATCAAATTACACTGAAAAATGCCTTGTAACACATATGTTGGAGATTAATACTGCTGGATGGGGGAAATGGAAGAAAAATAGCAGCTCAAAGTTTGAAAAGACCATTCCGTATGCATTATTATCCCAAGTGGCAGGTTGAGTTATCTAACCAAGTCTGTATTATCTGAATTTTGATCTGATGCTAACAGTTAATGACTTAGAGATATCTAGCATTCTGCTGTGTCAGCAAATCAGGTCTGGTATCTCTGTTAGATAGGTGGTCTTTCAGATATTTTGTGCAGATTAGAGACTTGATGAACTAAGACAACTCGACTTCACTGATCTCCAAAATGCACTGCTGTTCTTTCCTATCCCTAGGACTTTCGCGATCAAGGGATGATGGACCTATTTTGTTTATCTTGTCACTGGCAGTAATAGATTCTTTTTTTTTCTGTCCAATAGATTTTTTTCTCAATCACTTTTTCATGTTTATTCCGGGTATACATTGCTTGAGTTTCTGACAGTGTGACTAGAATGGAGTACTTTCCCTTCCTCAGATTTTACACAGACACAGATACATGCAACAATTAGAACATAAATGGCAACTTTTGCAGGAAATATTAAACCTGGATTAAAACCGGCAGGGTTTTGTCACTGATACCATACATATCTTCTGTTTCATATCCCTGGTCCATTCATGCTCAAGGCAGGGTGGACCTCTTTCATTTACCTCGGCAGTGGTAGATTCAATTGGATAGGATTAAATTTTTATCAGCCACTTTTAGGTTTATGCTGAGTATACATTGTTCGAGTTTCTGACAGTGTCAGTATAAATGAGTACTTCCGCATATTACACACAGACATAGACGCTGCCAACAATGAGAACATACAGGACATTTTCAAGAAAATTTTAAAGCCGAATCAAAACCTGCAGGCTTCTCTTACTGATATTATTTAATTTATGCCACAAACGCTACAGTGTCAGTTATGTTTTATTGTTAAATGTGTTTCAGGATTAAAAGAATACATTGGAGCAAATCCATCACTCATATGTGAATCTTCCTACATGTGTGAGCAGTCAAAACACCATGATGTCGAGTTGCCAGATGAATTTTATGATGCAATTTCCGGTGCTGAAGCTTCAACAACAGATGACGAAGACAGTGAGGACGAACCAGAAAAGGAGGTATAATTTCCTCTTCACCTCATTGAAAAACACGAGTGCCTTCCCCTCCTCCAAAAGAAGACTTAAGATTTATTGCTCTAGTTGTGAATTGATATAACTTATTTATTAATCATTTTCTTGAAAAAGTTTATTATTGATAATTAGCTCTCAACTTCAACAGGGAAAGCCAATTAAGGAGAAGACTCCATCTTCAACCACCTCAAACTCATCTTTGAAGCAAGTTTCAGGTACTTTCTTTTATTAAATCTGTATTTGGAAAGATTAACCTGCTTTTACTTTTTATTTGAAAAGGCGACAATCCAGGATATATATATATTATTTATGCATTCTTTTTTTCCTTCATTTTTTGGTTGTGTCGCCAAAAACTGATAATAGCTTATAGTTTAAACATTCTAATCTTGATGAACTATTAAGTACACTAAGTATTACGTCACTGCAGATGCAACCCAAGATACAAATAAGGAACTAGATTCTAGCGTACCTCCTATCCATGTTGATGCAAGTCAGTTCAATGGTTCCCTCCACAAAGGAAAGGATGATGCTGACACAAATTGTTGGACTTCTCCTGGTGGCGCTGGGTTTATGATTAGAGGAAAGACTTACTTAAAAAACAGTGCCAAGGTGAGATTTTCCTTTCCTTGTTAATCATTTGACATGGATTTGTCTTTGTTTTATTTGTTCTGAGTGCAGTCTTCTGTACATCTTATATCATCAAAACATGAAATTAAGATTTTATGGCTTATCACAATGGAAAAAGGAGTTACAAATTGGAATTGACAGCTGTTGTCTGCTTGGTGTATTTATTGATACCTATCCTTCTGTTGGCCAGTTATTATTTCTGTTAACAATTCGTGTGATATAGTTTCATTACCTAATCTTTCCAGGTCTGGTTTCTAAAATTGATTAATTAACTGAAATTGACTTTACATTTGCATGCATTAGTGGTATTGCTGTCTTACTGTTGTATTCTTTGTTTGGTTTCAAGGTTGAGACCCTCTTATTTAGTTCAGTAGTCGGAATTTCTTTGTCTGAATCAATATCTTTAAATTTTCTAATGCTGTTAACTGCCCTTATCTAACTGTCCTTATCTTGCTTAAATCTTAATGAGTTTTATGCTTGCACGACTACAGCTTCAAATACAAAAAATCAGGAAGCATGGTTTTTCCCAATGATGACAAATTTCCTTTTATAGCTGACAGTCCTCTTCCTATGTTTTTTTTAATATATCTGTAATTAGCTTCACATTCCTTGTTCTGGCCAATACTCTGCAAGGAATCAATTGAGTGACCTACAAGCTTTTTTGCAGATAACGGGTGGAGATCCAAGTCTCAAGTCCAGGTATTGCACTAGGTTTCATACTTTGTTCCCATTTCTTGGCAAGTGTGGAGTATGCATGAAAGTCAAGTGAAAGTCGCTTCTCAATTTGCTTCTTTGATTGGATTCTTTTGGTTTTTATTTTTTCGTTTACTTTTCAGCAATCATTGTGTAGATTAGTAAAAGTAATATAATTTTATGGAATCCTTCTTGATATGCGCATTTTACACTATGAACTTTGAGTGCTAAAATCTATAAGATGGTGTGGAGTACCACTATCTATTCTTGCATCAGTGAATTCCCAATTGCGCAGACAAACAGTCATATTCATTGTCATACAAGACAAAACTGTTCCTCTACAGATGGAAAAGGCTAATTCAAGAATATTGGAGGCATCTGGCATCGTGCATGATTTTACTTGATTGAAAAACAGCTTTATGAGTCATGACCTAACTGCTATTTTTCATTTTCAGTCTGATGCAGGGAAAAATCTTCCGTTTGTTCTTGTGATTAATCTCGAGGTAGGTGGATGCATTTTTACCTACTTTATCAGCACGTCTTTGAACAAACCTGTCATGGACTGGAAATTTTACAAGTTCATAAGATGATTGTGAAAATTGTTTTCATTTTTAAAAGCTTAATCCCGTAGAAAACTAACTATTAAAAGCTGAAAGATGTTTGCTTGGGACATTTAGGTTTGAGATCATTATAGGCAATGATGCTTAGGTCATATTTCTGAACACAATGATATGATCATAGAAAGAAACGCTAATCCTAAAATACGCTTGTATATAGTGAATGGTATATATGAAGACTGAAGTTGTAAAATTTGAAGAAATTTTATTGTTTGTGGATGGTAAACGAAGACCATGCTCTGACCTTTAGATTCACTTCCGCTTTCTACTTTTCTCCCAAGCATACTGACTTCGGTGGTTAACAATGGGAATAGTTGTAGAGGAGAATTTTTATGGAATTAATTTTCACGTTGCAACTTCTTGGTTTTTCAAAGAGGATATATGCTCTGGTGTCTTTTTTCAGATTCCTGCAAAACCGAACTATAGTTTGGTCCTCTACTATGCTGCTGACAGGCCTGTCAAAAAAGATTCTTTGCTGGAAAAGTTTGTGGAAGGAACAGATGCGTTTCGTGATGCAAGATTTAAACTGATACCAAGTATTATTGAGGTATGGAATGCTATATTGTAAACCTATCAGCTGTTTTTTATCTATTGTTCAAATGCTAGTGAAAAGCTTAGTTGTTGCTACATGCACACAGGGGTATTGGATGGTCAAGCGGGCGGTTGGAACAAAAGCTTGCCTACTTGGGAAAGCTGTTACATGCAAATATTTCAGGCAAGACAATTTTTTGGAGGTAATGCAATCTAAGATTTTTATATTTTCTTTGCCTCAGTAGGCAAGGGACGAACCCGAAATTTCATATAAGGGATGCAAACTTTCAAGAAGGTATATTAGAAATGTAGGGGGTGCAGAATTAGATTATCAATAAAAAATACAAAGAAAATATATAAAATATATGAAAACTTGGAATTTTTAGGTTCATCCCTGTAGGCAAGCTAGCATTGATGAATCTACGATTTATTTTAGGTATGATATTAGATGCACTTTTTCCGGAAACTACAAATATATGAAAACTAAGAATGCATTAGTTGCATGGGATCAAGTGGGAGCATGAATCTGTTTTATTCCTTATACTAGAAGACCAAGTCACGGATTTTATTGCAATCTTGAAGCCCACATAATATCAGGATCTAAAGCCTTTTGACATCTCTATAATCTAAGTTCCATGGCCGTGATATATACTTCAATGATCTATAACATATTTAAGTTATTAATGCCTATTCTTGTAATTTTCAAAGTTGAGAAGCAATTCTAGACTTGTGTGAAGTTTTATTGATTAGTTAGATGAGGTCTTTCTGATCCGATACGGCTGCTGAATCTTCTATTATGCAGATTGACGTGGACATTGGGTCATCATCAGTTGCAAGAAGTGTTATTGGCCTTGTCCTTGGATATGTCACAAGCTTAGTAGTAGATCTCGGAATTCTAGTGGAGGTTTGTGCCTGTAGTACTGTTCTTCTGAGTAATTATGGTCTTCTAATATGCGGTTCTTGTTTAGCATTAGAACTGATCTCGTAAATGGTAGGGAACTTTTAATGATTATTATTAGGGGCGGGCAAGACCGGGTATTCAGTTAGTTTAATAAGAATTTATCTCAGTAATGATAGTTACTGATTCTTAAAAATTGAAACCAGTCCTAATCTCGATCACATCGGGTCTTAAATTCTAGGAATTGATCTCGTTATTAGTGGGAGCCGATACTAATACCAGGTATCCAATCAATTGGTTTATTATTAAGAAAATTTGAGCAACATAAGAAAAAAATCAATCATCAATAATAATATTAAATAACAAAATTTGAATATTATAGGGTTGAAATTAAAGTTTTAAATCGAATTATACTCATATTATTCATACATAAATAGAAAGTTTGATAAGTAAAAATAAACAAAAGAACATTATCTAACAAATCAGTATCGAACACTTGGTATTGATCCTAGTCCCATTGAGTACTCTTCGGGTATCGGATCTAGAAAATCAAGATCCAATCACGATTCCGATTATGACCAAGACCTAAATTTTAGATTTAATCTTGATCCATAAGATCCAACCGGGTCTTATACCAGTATCAGATAATCGAGTTTTTTTACTCATCATTGCTTATTATCATGCAATGAAAGTACTAAAGAAATACAGAATAACAATTTTTTTAATTGAACTTCCAATTTTCTTGAAGTACTCATGTCGGACACGAGTCTAGGAAATCTTAAGCTTGAATACCGATACATTTTCCTTCTGCAGGCAAACGTAGAAGAAGAATTGCCTGAGTACATTCTAGGCAGTGTTCGACTGAATCGTGTAAGGCTTGAGTCTGCCGTACCACTGGATGGATGAGGAAATCAACTTCTACTCTGCCTGTGTGTAAGCAGCTTGTGCTCCAAGGTTGCCATAACCATGAGTAACCTCCAATTTTAAGCATTTTCCTGTGGTGTGGTACAAGACTTATTCGATGAGTTGGCTTCCAAAAATTTTAGTGACACAATTTCTATCCCAAAATTTGTATCAAAGTATAGTTTACTGTTTCGAGAAGACTAGCATTGGGTTCATATTTGATGAAATGAGTGGCTAAAGAAACCACATGTATTTACGTTCGAACAATATCATTTTTTCCCTTTGAAAGCTTGAACAATATTATATTATTCTGTACAAAGAATTTCCCACATACATTGAGATTCTTTTCAAAGCCCTTCGGGTTTATTGTAATCTTTTAATCCAAAACTAATTATTTAATGTACCAAAAATAGAGTTTTTCTAATAGTTAGATACATTTTTAAATAAATTTGTTTTCGAAAATAGAGTATTTTACCTAAGAAAAGAATTACAGTGTATAAAATAACGATACACTTTGTTTTCTTGTTGTTGAATGTTTATCTTTTGTGTGGGCGTAAATCGTTTACTTTTTTTTTATACTTCCGTTTTAAATTAGAGGGTTTAAGGTGTAGGTTTAGAGTTTGAGGTTTGATGTTGTGGTTAGGGTTTAAGGAATTAGAGGTATGATGTATTTTTAGGTGTAAGATTTAAGGTTTAGGATATAGAAAATACGGGTTAAGGTTTTAAATTCAATTTTTTTTAAAATTTTTAACAGAAAACATGATCGGAATCATGATAATAAGGTAGAAAATTTTTATCCTTTTGTGCTGGCTCATTTGTTTCAGCACCACCTATTTTTTTTACCAAATGTTCCCCCATCTTCTCAATAAAGGAGACCTTGGAGTTGGAAACTCAAAATTACCCTTCATTCAAACCATAGCCATGCCTCAACTCAAGGCCAGCCAATGGTCATATTTCAAGTACATGGGTGCCTGGCAATTGCCATTACCCTACCGTTGAGAAAAGCAGAGATGCTGTATTAGTTGGTAAACATGTTTAGTTATACATAACATTAATATATCAAATCAAATCAAATATGAACCTAATTAAGCTCCTTTTTTGACTACTTGAGTGGGAATCTAATTCGTTTCAACATCAACACTTTCTTTAACCCTAAAAAGACGTGTTCTTTTTCCACATCACACGGCCATGCATGCAGTTGGTGCAGGGTCATTTTCAATCCTGTCAGGGTGAAAACTATTCAGATATCTTTTTTACATCAAACTCTGACTACTAATCATGGTTTATAGCTATTGATACACAGTAGTTGATTCTCAATCCCCCCTCGTGTGAGTTCTGCTGAAAGTTAATCTTCCCCCAAGGACTCGAGTTTGAAATCAAGAGAAAAACAACATGATGACTGTATAATCATCAGTTGAAACTTGTTGCAGCTGAGAGGCTTTGAAAAAGCTTTAGTTAGAAAGATTCCAAGCATATTGACCAAGGGTATTGGAATTTGGAAGGACAGTCACATATCTAAAAATTTTAAACTTCAGGCACTCTCCTGTGAGACATAGCAGCAAAAGGAAACGAGAAGGGAAGAAGTCATGATAAAGTTAAGTTAGGCTTTTCATGGCACATGAAAGCTCTCTCCAACGCTGGGGGTACTTCATTTGGTCTTTGTGGAGTTCATAATAGCTTTCATTTTTTCATTTATTTTCTCCAACCATTAATTGAAATTTGAAACCTCATTATAAAACACAGGTGGAGCCTGGAGTTGTTGAACATCACGGGTCCACTGTGAAATTCTGCAGATTCTGTCCTACCTTCTGTTTCTCGTGAATGGGTGTGGGTTCCAAGTATTTAAAGCCTCGCACTATCTTCCATTATGACTATGGACGTAAGCTCCAAAAATTTTCAGTGATGGAAACAAAATAACTCCAAAATATGTTATCACTGAACCAGTACTAGTGTTTGTTATAGATATTGAAAATCCCATTTATCAAGTTTCATGTCTCTATATGAAGTTAAAATAAAACCCAGATTTTTATTAGCAGTGATTAAAGAACATTATTGATATTAGAATCTATGGTCCCACTAGCAAAAGTTGATTAAGAAGCAAACCATAAATAAAGAACAGCATATGATTATGTCTATGTGGTCATGTCGAGCCATGCAACACTTGCTAGGGTTAAGTCCATCTGTTCATGGTTAGATAAACAAAGATAAGTGTGGTCAAATTTACCGTGAAGAATAAGTTAAAGGATTGAGTAGCGTTTAGGGTTAGATTCTTTCTTCTTTCTTACTCTGTTCTTTATGTGTATAATCATTGGATTGCATGTGGACCACTGAACCTAAACAGTCACTGCCAAGGAAGGAGAGATGGTTTACCTTTGTTCTGTAAATATTTATGTATAATAATATATAAACAATAATTTAAAGTTAAAAATTAAAATAATTAAAATTTTAAAACATAATTTAAAATAATAACCATAGTGTAAGAATGTAGAACAAAAATACTCTGCACCTTTCTCATGCTCTTTTGGTATCTCTTTTGATTTTTTTTAAAAAATTTAACTTTAAACCATAAACCCTTTTATTTTTATATTCTAAATCCTAAATCCTACACCCTAAAAAATACACTCTATCCCTAATTTTCTAAATCATAACCAAAATCTCTAACCTAAAACCCTAAACCCTCTAATTTAAAATAGGGACATAAATGGAGGCATGAGGAATGAGCAGATGATTTGCACTCAAGAATGTAAGGTACCATTATTTTATATTATTAAACTTAATTTCTTTCGAAGGAACAAAAATCTTCTACCCATTCCTTATGCCTCCTTTGGTGCCTCCTTTGATTTTTTTTTAAAAAAAATCAATTTTAAACCCTAAAATTTTATTTTTTATATTCTAAACCATAAACCCTACACCTTAAAAAATACACCCTACCCCTAATTTCCTAAACCTTAACCAAAACCCCTAACTTAGAACCCTAAACTTTAAACCATAAACCCTCTAATTTAAAATGGGTCATAAATGGAGGTATAGGGAAGGAGCAGATGATTTGTACTCCCTCGAAACACAAAAAGATATTAAATTGTTTGTCTCTTTATTATATTTTTTTACATTAAATTAGAGAGTTTAGAGGTTAAGGTTAAGGATTGTGATTAAAGTTTAGTGAATTAAGGTATGATGTATATTTTAGAATGTAGAGTTTAAAGTTTTTTAAAGTGTACGACTTAATGTTTAAGATATAAGAAATATAGATTAAAGTTTAAATTTTTTTTTTAATTTTTTAATAAAAATCGTGAATGAAGGTATACTAAAGAGACAAAAGATTTTTTTTAAAAAAATGACATCGTAAATTAAGGGAAATGTTGTGATCGCTTTTTATTACAACTCTCGTCTTTATTCTTACCTTCTCCGCACCTGCTCCTGTCTTTTCAACAACATTGAGTGGCGGATCAGAATGTTTGTCTGCGGGTTGTGCACAAATAAAGATGTTTTTTAAAACTAGATATAAATTATAATTATTTTTTTAAAATTATAAGATAGATATAAATTATAAGATTGCTTGCTTTGTTATTTGGAAAATGGAGATAAATTGTCTAGGATTCTCTCCAGTGAAAAGTAAGCAAATTAAAGAAAGCTTTATTCGGTAATGGAAAACATCATCCAGATAAACTGAGGACCGCATGTCCCCCATGGTGTCCCCAAAAGCAAACCAATATTATTATTATTCTCTCATATCAATTGATCGCTATTTCCCATGCAACCAAATTCATGTAACAAAAGCATTGCAGTTGCAGCATAGTTTGTCTCTCTTCCTTCTTCTTCCCCGCAAGTTCCAATGGAGATTTTCCCATGGCCACACTTGAGACTCATCTTGTCTTCCATGTTAATCGCAATGGTGTTAGCTGCTGACCCTTATTCAGACGCTCTGTTGAGCTTCAAATATCAGATTATCGACCATTTCCATAGTCTGGATGATTGGGTGGTTCGTCATGGTGAAAATCGTTCAGGGAAAGTTCATGCATGTTCTTGGTCGGGTATCAAATGCGACAAGGACTCCACCATTGTTATTGGTTTAGACCTTTCTAGGAAGAAACTTGGAGGGGAATTACCTGGGAAGGTATTCGGTGTTTTCACGGAGCTTGTTGAACTCAACATCAGTCAAAACGCTTTCTCTGGAGAGATTCCTATTGAAATCTTCAACCTCACCGGTCTAAGAAGTTTAGATATCAGCAGAAACAATTTCTCTGGACGTTTCCATGGTGGAATCTCCGGTCTTCGAAACCTGGTTGTTCTTGATGCTTTTAGCAATAGTTTCTCAGGTCCATTGCCTGTTGAGCTTTCCAAGCTTGAATTCCTTAAGGTTCTTAACTTTGCTGGGAGTTACTTCAATGGACCGATCCCATCTGCATATGGGTCTTTCAAGAGACTGGAATTTCTTCACTTAGCTGGGAATTCTCTCTCTGGAAACATACCACCAGAATTGGGTAATCTCCAGACAGTGACACATATGGAGATTGGGTACAATTCTTATGAAGGGAACATCCCATGGCAATTGGGCAACATGAGTGAACTTCGGTATCTTGATATTGCTGGTGCGAACCTCTCGGGCTCGATCCCAGTGCAGTTCTCAAATCTCACCAAGCTTCAGTCACTTTTCCTCTTCAGAAACCAGCTCACTGGATTGATTCCATGGGAGTTCAGTAGAATCTTGCCTCTCACCAACTTGGATCTCTCTGATAACTTAATATCTGGGCCTATTCCCCAGAGTTTTGCTGAATTGAAGAATCTAAGACTGCTCAGTCTCATGTACAATGAAATGAATGGCACTGTCCCAGATGGCATAGCTGAACTTCCATCACTGGATACTTTGTTCATATGGAACAATTTCTTCACTGGGTCACTTCCAAGAAACTTGGGCAAGAACTCGAAACTTAGATGGTTGGATGTTTCAACCAACAGCTTCACTGGCAGCATTCCACCCCATATCTGTGCAGGTGGTGAGCTTTTTAAATTAATCCTGTTTTCCAACAAGTTTACAGGCAATCTCTCACTTTTATCCAGTTGTTCTTCGCTTGTTCGTATTCGACTCGAGGACAATTCATTCTCAGGTGAAATTCCTTTGACTCTCAGCCATCTTCCTGATGTTACATACATAGACATTTCCGGGAACAGGTTTGCTGGTGGAATTCCCTCGGATATTTCTCAAGCTTCAAAGCTTCAATATTTCAATGTCTCTAACAATCCAGAACTAGGGGGAATGGTCCCAGAAGAAACATGGTCTTTGCCACTTCTTCAAAATTTCTCTGCATCATCTTGTAACATCTCAGGGAATCTGCCTCCTTTCGGATCATGCAAATCCTTGGTTGTTGTTGAACTGCATACGAACAATATGTCAGGAGTTGTCCCAAAGAGTATATCCAATTGCAAGACACTAGAGATCATTAATTTAGCCAGCAATCAGTTGATTGGTCACATACCAGAGGAGTTTGCTAGTCTTCCTGCTCTAAGTGTCGTGGATTTGTCGCATAATAATTTCAGCGGTTCAATCCCTGGAGAGTTTGGGAAATCTACAAACTTATTACTGCTAAATGTGTCATTCAATGACATCTCTGGTTCCATTCCCTCTGAAAAAGTGCTGCAATCAATGGGTAGAAGTGCATATGTTGGAAACCCAGAGCTATGTGGAGCACCTCTCAGATCATGTTCAGCTTCAATGGCCATCTTTGGAAGCAAAGGCACAGGAAAGCTTAGGTTAGTTCTTTTGCTCTCTGCAGGTGCAGCCATACTCATTTCAGCATTGGTTTTCTGGCTAGTTTATCACCACAGAGGAAGCAAAGGCCAATGGAAAATGGTCTCTTTTATCGGACTCCCACAGTTTAAAGCAAATGACGTTTTGAGGAGCTTTGATTCGAACGAATCCATGGACGAACTGCCACCTCTATCAGCTGCCGTTTGCAAAGCAGTGCTACCTACTGGAATAACAGTTCTGGTGAAAAAGGTGGAATGGGAGCCAAAGAGAATGAAAGTTGCCTCAGAATTTGTAACACAAATGGGAAATGCAAGGCATAGGAATTTGATCAGATTACTTGGTTTCTGCTACAACAAGCATATGGCTTACATCTTGTATGATTACTTGCCTAATGGAAATTTGGCCGAGAAGGTAAGAATCCCAAGAGATTGGTCAACCAAGTGCAGAATTATAATTGGAATTGCAAAGGGTCTTTCCTTCCTTCACCATGACTGCAATCCTGTTATTTCTCATGGAGATTTGAAGTCAAGTAACATAGTCTTTGATGATAATTTTGAACCTCGTTTAGCCGATTTCGGGTTCAAGTACCTGATAGAGTTGACAAAAGGTACAAGTTATCCATTTACTTGGAATTCCTTTATTCAAACTTTCTTTTTCCAATTTCAAACAATAAAACTCAGCCTTGAATTCTCATTTGGAATTTGAAACAGGTCAATGCAATGAAGCTATCAAAGATGAACTCTACATGGACATATACAAGTTTGGGGAGGTAATTCTGGAAATTCTAACCAATGGTAGGCTGATAAATGGTGGAGAAAACATTCAAAGCAAACCAAAGGATGTTCTTTTGAGAGAAATATGTAATGAAAACGAAGCAACTGATTCCACCAATTCATTGCAAGATGAAATAAAACTGGTTGTGGATGTGGCTTTGCTGTGCACCAGAAGCAGGCCAGCTGATCGGCCATCCATGGAAGATACATTGAAGCTTCTGTCAGGGTTAAAGGGACAAGGTAAATGATAGTACTAAGTACTTTTGAAGGCGAGTTCCAATATTTGCTTCAAATTTCAGGGTAACGAGAAGGACCTGAACAGATACATATTATATATATATATATATATATATATATATATATATATTTGTGTTTTGATTTGATTTGGTTGATCTGCTTGTTTTATATCCATGAATATCTATACTTATTTCCTGAACTATTCCTTGAATGTTAAATTACATGAATGTAACTGTAAAGTAGGCATGAAACTAATTTGTGGAATTCATAAATTTCAACTATGTAGTACGTACCTTCAACGCATGTCATCAATATTGGAGTATTACTTCCGGGTGAAAATCATCTACCTCTTTCTCAGGCCTCCTTTCAGGCTTCCGTTTTAAATTAAAGGGTCTAAGATTTAAGGTTGAAGATTAGAGGTTATGGTTAGAGTTTAGAGAACTAAGATTTAAGGTTGAAGATTAGAGGTTATGGTTAGAGTTTAGAGAATTAAGGGTAGGGTATATTTTTGTGTGTGTGGTTAGATGATTTTTACCCATTACTTTCTCTCAACCCTTTTTTCTTCCCATATGATTTCTGAAAGTATGTCGTCATCTTCAACTAATACACAACTCGATTAGGCCGAATTTAAGCTTGAATTTGACTCAAGTTATTAACGCTAATCAAGTCAAATTACTCTATAGTTGACTTACTATATAATAAACTACTTTTTAAAATTAAAGTGAACTCAAATTGTTTATCATCATCAAAATTTAAATCTTTAACATTATTAAAAAAATTTAACTTTACTGTTGGTAGTTTGACCAGTTCTTTGAAGATTGATAATAACCCATGTTCGATAACACATTTCGAAACAAAAGCCCAAACACAATGGTTGATCTCAATGTTTAGTGGACACAAGTCTCTTTCGAAGATGCTTGATGGACCATTCTAAGCATGGATGGAGGATCTTGATGCTTAATAACCCATGTTCGATAACACATTTCGAAACAAAAGCCCAAACACAATGGTTGATCTCAATGTTTAATGGACACAAGTCTCTTTCGAAGATGCTTGATGGACCATTCTAAGCATGGATGGAGGATCTTGATGCTTAATGGACGCGAGTCTTATCCTAGAGTATAGGATCTCGATGTTTAATGGTCGTGAGCTCTGCTCGTAGTGTAGGATCTCGATGCTTAAAGGATACGAATCCTGCTCGTAGTGTAGGATCTTGATGCTTAATGGACGCAAACCCTGCTCGTAGTGTAAAATCCCAATGCTTAGTGGACGCGGACCTCACTACTTATACTATTACTATAAATGAGATGTTGTGTGGATTTATAAAGTCATTGTTATCATGCTATGATATCATTCATGTTGCTTTATTTATGATATGTGCAATACCTAGTCAAGTGACGATGTATTTACTAAGCTTTTATAGCTTACATTTGGATTTTTTTTCATACTTTTTCGTGCGTAGATTTCTAGGTCGTAGCTTTGTTCGGAGAGGTACCATCAAAAGTTGAATTTTCAGCATCAATTTTATATTTAGAATACATTTACTAGATGAATTGAGTCATATATTTGTTGAACCCTCTATGTGTATTTTTAACTCTTATTTTAAATTGATTTTGAATCGAATACTTTTAAATAACTGTAATATTTTAGAGCTCCTAAATTTTAAAAGTACTTGAATTTTAAATCACTTAAAATATATGAACTTTTGTTGATTTTGGATGTATTTGTGGGCTTTTGAAAAAAAATTTAATACATGGGTTTTGAGTCGGAGACACAAGTCGGAGACACAAGTGACATTCAAATAGAGTGTTACAATAGAGATGTCTCCTCAAATATTTATACTGAGATTTTCTATTAAATTCTCAAATTTATTTATTTAACTTTATAAGTGAACCTTTAAACCACAGTATTAGTACCCCAATCAAATAATTATATATATATAAAAATATTCATAGATGGGCCACCGTCTAACCCCGTCTTATTCACTTAACTGGCTAATCTAATTTAGTCCCATTCAAGCCGCCATTCCGTGCTCCTTATATCGATGTCTATCCCCTTCAGCTTCGCTACTGATTTCACACCCAAGACAGGATTCCACATAGAGCCAGAGAACTTCAGAAATTTTGTTCCTTTCCTCTTCAAGCTTGTTATGGCCGAAGATGTAGAGCCTTTTTCTCGCCAACTATCAGTCCCATTGGTTTGACCACTAGTCTAGTGTTTGCAAAAAATGATAAACTCTTTCAACAGATCAAGTTTAGGGAATTTCCGCCGGGAAATTAACTATTATGACTGTTATTCATTGATTTCTCACCAAAACAGTAAGAAAATGTGTAGGTCTGTCCATATGCCTTACCTAGAATATGTGTAAGTCTGTATTTTAGCCTTAGGGTGCCTTACCTTAGCATCTCCCCCACATTATGCTACTCAATCACTAATTGTATTGTAACCTTACTTCTACGTTAAGTGCCATGCAAGCAAACAACCCAAATCAAATAGTTCGACCATTCACAACACACTTCATGATAACAATAAAGGTGTGTTTAGTTCACGGATAAAATTACAATAAAAAGATGACATTCCATTTTCAACTTGAGAGCACCTTAAATGCAGTAATCCATGCTACAAAACAACACTCTATCTTCCTATTCTAAACTAAAGTCAACCTATTAAAACCATCAATCTTACCCGCAAGGTTTCTCACTAACATATGATGTAATGAACACTTGGAACTTGATGCAGAGGCATGCCACTCAAAACTCAGGCATAAGAAAAACCATATTACCTAAATTCAAGACCATAAATTCTGAATATCACAATGTTCAGCTTTAAATAAATGGAATAGGACTCTCAAGCACATAGAGATCATCAAGATGATAAACTAAAGCAACCAGCAAAGCCAACCGTGCAGTCAAATAAAGATTTGATAATATAAAACCAAAGGTGATAACAATGCCATCAAAAACCCTACTAGAAAAGATCCCTGATGGTTCTCAAAACATTAGATCCTTGCATAAAATAAGTCTGAAAATAAACTTAGAATACTGGAAACAAAGCTGGAATACCCATAAGCCCATCGACCTTAGAACCCTAGTTTGGTACGGCGCCAGTGCCTACGCTTAGCGTTATACCTTCAATCCAGAAAGGAGGAATCAATAAATACTCTAAAAGGCCTTAATAGTAAGATAAATCAACAACCCGTGAACATGATTCAATAAAAGAGTGAAGAATTAAATAACCTAATGGTGTTGTCGGTGCGCATGCGGATCCAGTAAGGAATAGGCCTGTTCTGTCTCATCTTCTTGGCCAACTTCTTCTTGATCATGAAGCTCTTGTGTGAAGGCTGCCAAATTAAACCATTTATGATTCAGACTTTAAACTTTTTCTTCAGATATAAAGATATACCCAACGATTTCAACAAAAGGGAAAGTGAAAACAAGAACTACAGAAATTCAAGCTTACAAATGAATAGCTCAAATATTATCTAAGGTAATGAAGAATAGAAGGAAGAAGAAGCACGATTACCATTTTGGCACTTCCGCGGTTGAGATGAATGCGGCACGAAGGTCTTCAAGGCTCAAGCTGCTGAGTTAGAGTTATGGAAGAACTATGAAAACCTAATTTATATTTGTGCTGACTCTGGGATTCTAGGGTTTTCCTTGATAGGCCTTTCGGGGAGTACGATGATGGGCCTGAGTGCAGGCGATAATGGCCGTCCAACATAGATTATAAATCTTACAGCCCATTTTAATTCTCAAACACAGAACTTTTTTGTTTTGTTTTTTTATCTTAGCTTCCTCCACGCGCAGCATATATCCGCGTGGCGCGTAGAAAGATTTCTCCCCTTCGATCTTAAATACTACTACTTGGCTTTTTAATCTCTCCGATCTCAGTCGCTACTCCAAGTATCTCTCTCGACGTGTAATCCTCTGTTTGTACAGTGTTGCTCTGCCTATCTCGAGCTATTATTGGATTTAGGGTTCTGGGTTTCTTTTTCACTTAGTCAATTGGTCATCAAATCAAGCGGTTGTGGTTTCTCCATCGTTGTCTTCAATCCGATCTCATTTTGCGCCAATGCCTCCTCGCGCATCTAAGCGAAAATCTGCCCCACCCAATTCCTCATCCGTCACATCATCCGACGGGCGTTCTGGTACATCTTCCCTTTTCTGTTTTCCGTTTCTTTCTTAGGAGAAAAAGGAAATGCTTGATTTTGCTATGTTTTCGTGTTTGTTACACGAGAAAACGCGGGAAAAAAAATAAATGAATTGAAAAAAGGCGAGAATTGTACAAGCCCAACGTGCCCCGATTAATTTTTTGTAGTAATTGCCGTTCTTTTTTCGTTCTTTTGGTTTCTTGGTGTGTGAATGAAGATTATTATATTCTGATTGGTTTCTCAGAAATCGCGGGAAAAAGTGAATATTATTGAATTGAAACATCGTGCGCTAACTAATAAAACTATTCCTTTAACAAGCTTCGGTTAAATCGATTTTATTATAGGTTTTCTGGTTGAATGTATAATTATATTGCAACTTATGTCCACATCTCGGCAGAAATTTTGTAATATAGCAAGTAGGGGGGCTGTTAAGTCAAAAATAGGATCTTTTTACCATTAGACCTTAAAGTTGATGTTAGGAGTGAGGAGATCAACCTATTAAAAGGAATTTGCTTTTTATTTATGATAACTCTAAATTGATTGGAACCATTTAACATGTAACAGGCCAACTTAGTTTCCTTTTCCTGTTTTTGGTAAGGTTTGTGTCTTCTTGTTCTGCCCCTAATGGTGATGTGGATAGCCAGAGCATGGCCTAAGATGATTAGGCTGGACCCCCCCCCCCCCCCCCGAAACATGACATTTAACCGCCTTAGTTTTTGTGTTTTTGATGGTGAGGCGCCTGGTGTTCTTACTAGATGTGCTACTCGTTATTTCAGTCTCAAATAAAGCTAAAACAAAGGGGATGGAAAAAATAGATCGCTTGTTCAATACATATGCAAATAGTTCCTTAGGCATGATTGAGTAAGTACATTCTGTCCACATTCTTCCTATTTCTTGATCTACTGGTATGGTGGTATCAACTTGTTGCTCTGGCTGGTTATGGGTGTTATCATGTATGAATACAAACAAATAAAATTCCAAATCAATGTTATATTTATCCAAATCATGCTTGTATCATTTTTCAAGGTCAAGCATCTCTCTCAGCTTTTGGTTTGTGAAGGTGTTACATTTAATTGTCATCTGTTTTAAATTGTCTTTTGAACATTATGTCAATGAAAAGCTTGTTTGAACATAATTTCTCACATTTTATTGTATTTTATGTAGAGATATATTTCATGTCAACTTCAAAGTCTTAACAATAAATGCTTCCACTAAGATTTCATTAGGTCAAAAAGTTGCAAGTTACCTGGGGAAGAAAAGTGCTATGCCATTAAAAAAAACTTATCTGAATGTTAAAGAAACCTGATTTGTCTGAAAAAAAAAACATAAACACTGGAAGCACAAGAGAGATTTTCTTTAGATTATTGTGTGCTTCTTTTTTTAATATCCTTAGTTTGCTTGAGCAGCCCAGAAGGTATTGAAGCATTATGTGCAGATCTAGGAGTGGACTACACTGATGTGAGGATATTGATGCTTGCTTGGTATGTATTCAGTTGACAATTATCCCCCCCCCCCCCCCCCTGTTTAGTGAGATCTTCTAACAGTATGTAATCTGCATCTCTCAGGAAACTAAAAGCTGAAAAGCAGGGTTATTTTACACAGGTAAGTAGAGTCACTACTTGTATGACTTGCTACATTAAATGGATACCATAATAGAGAACTGAACTGCCATTAGATGAATGACTTCTTTTTTCCTTCTCCTGTCTGAACCAGGATGAGTGGCAAACTGGACTGAAAGCATTGGGGGTTGATTCACTTACCAAACTTAAAAAAATGCTTCCTGAATTGGAGAAAGAGGTATTTGTACCTGTATCTGTATCTGATGCAATGGTCATTGGCACCATTTTAAAGTCGTTTTCTGATTGACAAATTGATGTGGAAACATAACACACGACTCAAATTATTCAGAATTGCAATCAAACTCATCAAATATAAAATAGAGCTCTAGACAATTTAAGTCTCCTAACTACTATATCTCTATTTTCCTTCAGAAGTAAGTGGTTTGGTGGTAGTACTAATTTTATATTTTATGTATCTGAAAATTAGGTGGAGAAACCATCAAATTATGAGGATTTCTATATCTTTGCATTCCAATACTGCCTGACAGGTTTTAATTGAACGAAAGCAGCCTTTTTCTCCCCTTCATTATGTTTGATTGGTGTGTATTCAGTGTATAGGATTACTTTTTATTAAAACTAACACGTTTCAACTGCCCCAGAGGAGAAACAAAAGAGTGTGGACATTGAAAGCATCTGTGAATTGTTGAATCTTGTTCTAGGGGTCCAATTCCGTCCTCAGGTTGATTCACTAGTTGAATATCTGAAGGTAGGCAGCCAAGTCTCCTTATGAGGCTGTTATCCTTTACTCTCTAGCAAATGAAATACCTGATTAGATTCTCTCTTCTCTTTATTATTTGAACACATATTCCATTCACACTTATGATTCTTGGACTTCGAATTTCTGGCAGGTCCAGAATGATTACAAAGTAATAAATGCAGACCAATGGATAAATTTTCTTCGTTTTTGCAAAGAGGTAAACCTTTTGAAAATGTACTAGTTTGCTACTATTATATTCCCATTTTCCCTTTAACTCAATAGCATAAATTTTCTTTCCCCTTGCATTGGAAGTTTTTGTTGGCTGCGAAAAGGAAGAATGAAGCAAAACTAAGAAAAATGGCATGTAAAAAGATAAATTATTCGTCCTGGATTCGTTTTGTGATGGTTCACACATATACTTGTTTACATTGCATTCAAAGAATTGAACCATGTATGGTATTGGATGGAAAGTCATTTGTTTTCTCCCTTATAGCAATCTGAAGCCATCTATAATAACTTTGAATCCTTGCTAGCAGATTAGCTTTCCAGATCTGGAAAACTATGATGCAACCCAAGCATGGCCGTTGATTCTTGATAATTTTGTTGAATGGATGAGAGAAAAGCAAAGCTAGTGTTGGCATCTTTTCTTATGCCTTGCAAATTGCCTGGTTTTATAAGGTACATGTTCTCTTTATCTGTCTGTACACTGATGCCCTTGAAAGTATTAAATGAAGACGATTTCATTTTGTTCATTTGTCAACAGGACACGACCTTATGGAAAACCTAACCGCATCAGCCTTGGAACTGGCTCATTTCATAACTGAGATGGTTTACACATTCTGCAGTCATTAAGATTTATTTGCTCTTTTTTCTTTGTTAAAGCTATTTTATTAAAAACAAAGAAAAAAAAGGATTTGTTACTCGATGAAGGATAATTTTATTACAAAATATATATAGCTTCTATACCATGTTTTTCTACAACAGTTTCATTCTGGTAGTACTACCAAGGAAGCTTCAATCTTCATTCACCAAGAATCCATGCTCTTGAAGCTGCAAAAACATTGATCAAAGCACAAGAACTTAAATTCTCAATCAACTAAATCATAGTAATAAAAAGTTGCCAGCTTTATTACCTTGTCTAGAAATTTTCCACTGGCTATCAGAACCAAGGGCCCAAAAGAAATAGCCACGGATTCCAAGTGCCTGTGCAAACCCAATCTTCAATGCTGTTGTTATATCATCATCGTACCCAACCCAAGTCGAACCGGCATAAGAATACGTCGACACACTATCCATGTCATGTACTATAATGGCACCATTCTTCTTATTGAACTCCTCTATCTCCACAAACGTCAACACCCCAGCATCCCCTGGCCCTACTGCAACTGCAGCCGATCCAATCTCATGAAAATTTGGGTCCTTCAGTTGCCATGTCCTCCCATAAAGTGGCAATCCCATAACCAATTTAGTCCTATCCGCCCCGGCTTTGATCCATGATCTAAGCCCATAACTCGTACTCACGTTACTGTTCGAGTCATACAGCGCTGCAGGGGCTCCTGTGAACGAAGGATTCCATCCTCCATGGTAATCGTAACACATTACATTGACCCAATCCAGATTTTGATTAATAGACCGCACTGGGAATTTTCTATAGACTGCATCCAAGAAAAAGTCGACCGAGAAGTATACAGCCGCCGTGAGAAATAGAGGAGCTCGGGATGTTGCCTTAGCCTCGACATCGATAGCTCGTCGCCACTCCTTGAACAACCGGGCTAAGTTTTTCATGTCTTTCGGGGTACTAGGGTATTCCCAGTCCAAGTCCATCCCATCAAAGTTGAACTTCCGTGCGACCTCTATAGCCGAAGTTATGAAAGCTTTACGTGACATTGGCTTTGAAGCCATGCGAGAAAACAGATTTGAATCAGAACCACCGCCACCTATAGAGAAAAGGGTTGCCGGCGGAGGATTCTTGTTGTGCAGGGTGGTTGTAAAATTTGACAGCTCTAGAGCTGTCGAGCTTGATATTTCGAATTTATAGGTGACGTTACTTGGCATGAGAAAAGCATAGTAAATATGAGTGAACAAGGATGTATCTACGGCTGATGGTGGGAATGTCGTCGGATCTGCAGAATAAGCTCCTTTGACAGCCAGTGGCGACGCCATGACAACTGATCTTGCTGGCACTGTTAGGAAGAAAACAATATGAAGAATGGCAAAGAGCTGAAAATATGTTACGAGGGCTGCCATTATCGCAAGTGGCTTCTCAGAGTATCTTAGAATACATACATTAATATACAAGACTAAGTCCCTCTATTATTAAAAAAATATTTTAATTCTTATATATTTTGGAATTTAAATATTACGGTCCAAATTTTGTTTAATTAATAAACTGGTAAAGACCTAAGAGTTATTTAAACTCAATATTCTAGTGCAACCATTTGGTAGATTTGGACTATAATATTTATTTTTTAAACGTATATGACTAAAATATCCCTTTCAATAATAAACCCTAAAATGAAATTTCAGCATAATCCAAGGACTACTGATGAACTTTAAACATATATACTATATAGGAACTGTTGAAAAGAACACTAAATATGATCAACGGAAGAACCTTTTTCTACTGTCAGTGTGGGTTAGAGACTTATATCCAGGCATTTCCTGTTTGTCTGGGCACCAGCGTTTGCTTGTGAAGATTCGGATGCAGATGCTGAGAAAATGACAAGTGGAGAAGTCTTGGAGATTAGATACACTCACATATATGGGAACATAATAATTAAGTTATTGTTCTCATGTTGCATTCATTATTATTATTATTTTAGGTATTAAATAATACAAATATATGTGAAATTGAAAGTAAAAATCGTGTATTTTTTTTTTATATTTTTATTTGTGTTTTCGTCTTAAATTAGAGGACGTAGGATTTAAGATTGTGGTTAGGGTTAGGATTTAAGAAATTAGGGGTAAAGTGTATTTTTTAAGGTTTAAGATATGAAAAATAAAGGTAATGATTTAAAATTCATTTTTTATAAATTTTTAAAAAAATTTACCCTGAAATTGAATAACAATGAATGATTTTGAATGAGCTTACTTAATTCTTTTTTTCAAACATTTAGACGTTTAAATTAAATTTTTTGAAAATTTTGATAGATTTAATTTAATTTTTTCTAAAATAAGTTAGGGTCGAACTAAATTTTTTTTAAAAAAATAATACGTTTAAAAAAATAGAATTTTAAAGAGGGTACTTAATTGAAGATTTTCAAAATATTAATGACTAATAGAAGGCAAAGACAACAAAAATTAGAAACCCTACTTTTGATTACGTTCTGAAGTATATGTGCTTTAAACTGTAAGTTAGACAATATTTCTTTTATATATAATTTTTAAAATTCTTTTTTTAATTTAATATATTTTTTAAAATTATATATAAAAGAAAGAAATATTATCTCATGAAATAAAACGACCATTTAAAATTGAATGAACGGTTGGCCTTCTTAGTGAAAAAACAGTACCATTATAACAAATGCTAAGCACGTTATTCCACGCGCCTACTATCAGTTTTCTTTGCTCTTCGTCCTCCCCTCAGCCTCAGCCACAGCCACAGCCAAAGCCCCGCCCTTGTCGCCCTTCCATGGCCTGCTCTTCTCTTGTTCGAATTGCCGTTGTTGGAGACGTCGTAAGTTCACCTCTTTCCTCCGACGGCTTTCCCTTTCATCATCTAATCGTACGTATCATATTGATAATTTTCTTTTCGATTTTCTTTCTTTCTAAATTTGGGTTTTTGTTGAAGCACGATGATTGGGACCTTGAAGAAGACACAAAGGCACTTCAGTTTCTCAAGGTATTTTTTTGATTGTTTGATAATTTTAATTACTCAAGTTATGACAAAAGTTTGGGTTTTAAGAGAAGAAGAAAAAAATGAGTGTTCTGCTTTAATGTGAAAAGTGAGAATAAATGTAAGTTAGTTTGCTAGATCGATTTTAATCTCAAACTGCATGAATATGATTACATTACATGTGTTAAATGAAAGCGTACAAATTGCTTGAATACATTCCATAGACCCCATTGATTCTTTAAAAAGATTCCACTCAATTAAAGTTTGAAAGTTTGCATATAGATCTTGTGCACCTATCTGATAAAAGAGATTTGTGAAAATGCAGCCCGATTTGGTGCTCTTCACAGGCAGGTTCCTCTTTCTTCAGTGTCTATCAAGTATCTACCCAATGTGTGCTATGAGTATGTCTTTGGAGTTGTCCCCTTAATCTTTCGCCGGCTCCTGTTGGTTAGTCAAGTAGAAAGGAGACGTGCATTGTAACCGTGTTGAGGCTAGACTCTATTGCCATTTTACACTCTTGGAAATGTCTGGTACACAGTAGAATTTTTCATTCATTTGAAAGAAAATAGATTACTGATGATTATGTGCCTAATCCATGCGACCAATGTCTAGCTCTTGCTCTACCTGAACAGCTGGTTATATTTGTTTCCCAAAATATAACCCTTTAGGCTGTAAATTTTTTTCCTCTCCCTTTTTTATTTGTTCACTTGCTTTTGCTTTATTCAGGTGATTTTGGAAATGAGAATGTCGAATTGGTTCAAAATGTTGCTGCTCTTAACTTTCCAAAAGCAGTTATTTTGGGAAATCATGATTCTTGGAGCACTCAACAGTTTTCTTCTAAGTAAGTTACTCATGCCCAATCGATTGATTTATATGTTTGTTGGGTGTGTTCAGATTTTGATTTGGCGATTCTTGTTCATGTTAATGTAGCTAGCTTTGTGTTAGACAAACTAATGATTTCTAACCCAGGACGTCTTTTCATGATTAGGAAGAAGGATGGTGTTCAACTCCAACTAGAATGGTGAGCTTTCGTGATCTATAAAAAAGGAATTTTGAGAATGCATGCTTCTGTAATTTTCTCTATTCCATCTCCTTTCCCATGTTTGATGCTAACTGTGGAAGTTTGAGACCTGGATTAGTCGGGTAAATTTTGTTTCAAATCTCAATATAATTCTAGGCTATACTGATGTTCTTTTTCCAAAAGTTGAATAATAATAATAAAATGTGAACATGTGGATGTAGGGACTTTGGCTACAAAGAGAGTTAATTGTATGCACCACCGTATGGCCTTTTGGCACATTATAATCATTTTTAAGTTGTAGAATTCGAAGGACATCAACTGATAGTAATGTTACTTCCCCGCTATAGTCTTGGACAGGAGCATGTAGGTTATAAACGTCTGGACTTTCCTTTACTAAAGCTTAGTGTTGTTGGTGGACGGCCATTTTCATGTGGGGGTCAGCAAATATTTCGGAAAAGGCTTCTGTCTGCAAGGTAGTATTACATAGTGGCAGCTATTCGTTAGTTTGCTATCTGTTTCTTTGACCTTTTATGCTTTGCTTGTTGGTGTTTAGTCCTTTTACTCTCCCCCCTAATGATCTTTTTGCAATTTGAACCTATCTATTCATTAACCTAACGAGCTAGCAAATTAAACTGTCTGCTCTAATGGGATTGTGAATCATGGAATCTTGTCTGTCACAAAAATTCTATATATGTTGCAATTTACCAAATTGGAGTGTCATTTAGGTATGGAATCAAAGATATGGATGGAAGTGCCAAGAGAATCTATGAAGCTGCACTTAGGACCCCAGAAGATCATCTAGTTATACTTCTTGCACATAATGGACCCACAGGTTTATGGACTTGCCAATTCAACATTCATTGAAGACAAGTTGGGTTTTCCTATAAAAATATTAGATGTTACTTTTTGCAGGTCTTGGAAGTGAAATGAATGACATTTGTGGGAAAGATTGGGTGTTTGGCGGTGGTGATCATGGCGATCCAGGTGATTTATCAGGGTTTGGGCTCCTTTCAGTGCAATCTTCTAACTTTCTTTCAAAATAATTTAGGCACTTCACTCTGTCGCGTGCTTAACAAGATTGGTGGGAAAATATGAAGCGGGAGACCGGATGTAGGAGCATGAAAATTAATATATCTAATGTCCTTAGCAATTTATTTGCCTATGATGATATAGATCAGTGGCCTCATTTTTGTGGAGCTAACAAAAATATTTTCTGATACAGATCTAGCACAAGCTATCTCCTTCTTGAAAGAGACTGCTACCTTCTCTATTCCACTTGTCGTGTTTGGTCACATGCATAAAGAATTGGCACATGGGAATGGTCTTCGCAAAATGATTGTAGTTGGGACTGACGACATTATATACCTGAATGGGGCCATAGTTCCCAGAGTTAGGCCTATAAATGAGACGGCACTGCCAGCATCCAATTCTGTTGGTACCAGCCGAGCCTTCACTTTAGTCGAGATATCAAATGGAATAGTGGATAAAATTTCTGAAAGCTGGGTGTCCGTTGCTGGGAATGAGACAACATTAGAAGAAGAGCACATACTCTTCAAATCGTGAGTACTACTATTCTCACATAACAGAATTAGCATGCTAAATAATACTCATGAATCTTTCTTACCGGTCAGTCGTATGTAGCAGGAGTGTGGCTTATGTCTCATGGTAAAGAATAGAGTTGTAGTTGATACTTTTATATGTTTGAAATGGACAACCTTTCAGCTTGTAGTTCTGTTTTGTCGACAACTCGTGGCAGGGTCCAGGGTGGTCGTTGGCCCCTGACTGGTAGGATTATAAATAAACAGAACATTCTATCATCAGTTTCTGAACAGCTCGGTTCATTTACTGCTCAACTGGCCGGTACTTTGCCGGGGGTCCCTTTGACTTGGTATCATTTTGCTTCCCCTCCCTCAAAGAATTGGATTCTTTGGTAAGAGTGTGATGAAAGGAAAGGGAGAAGATTGGATAGTAATATTTATTTTAGAGTATACTTTTAACTATTAGACATTGATCGCTCAAACACTGTGTTAACATTACTGGTGCTCGAACATGTGACCTCTAAGAACAATAATCATTCTTTTAATCATTGAGGCTAGATGGTTCATACAACGATATTTCTTTAAAATATAAGGATTGTGGGGAATTACTTTTAATAAAAGAATTAGTACAAAAGGAAAAGGATAATTAACCCTTCTGTTTTATATTAATTCTGACAGGTTCATGCATGTGTTTAATTTCCTTCTCCATTATTTGTCTGTTTTATTATATAATTTTTAATTCACAAGCTGCCACCTGTCCATTGGACAGATTGAAAGTATGCCTATGTTTCCTATTTTGGCAATGTATACAGCTGTGCATGGACTGAATGGCATTTGATTACATTTGAATAGTAAACAATCATAGTCCAAATCAATTTTCAGACAAATTATTCCATGACATATAAATGGCAACTATTAATTTCACTCACATATTAATTAACATTAGTTTATATAAACAACAATGAAGGGACGGCACGAGATTTAGTTTCAGTGGTTAAAAAAAAGATTGTTGTTTTTAAAAGTTACGAATTCGAACAGCAGTAATGTTAACATGATGATTTAACGATAAATGTCTAGTAACTGAGAATATACAGTAAAATAGATACTACTATAATTACTGTACAACTGAATTTAAAAAAAACAATGGAGGGGCAGTGTAAGACCAAAGTATGCCGGGGCTTCCTCAAATGTGTAATAAATTGGTAAAAATAATAAATATATATACTAAAGGTAAATAGGGTCTTATTAAAAAAATTATCATAACTTAATTTGTTTAGAAAATCGATCAACAAATTTAATATCGATTATTATAAAAATATATATATATTAAAGTTCTTATTTGCGACCGTACCTAACTTCATCCTTATTGGACAATAACTTGTCCTTGTGTTGTTATTTGTCCTCGCTTGTTCTTAATTGCTTTCCGTTATCAAATCAAACAGCAATCTTCACTTCCTAAATTGAAGGCTAATCCAACCACCAAGTATATAATTATATATTATATATTAAATGTACTTGACTCGTCTCGTTTTTTATAATTCATTAAATAATATTTATTTATTTTAATATAATTTTTAAATAATTATTCACTCTTTAAATATATGTAAAAAGGAGATGAAGACGTATTTTAAAAAATAATATAAAAATATTATTAAATAAGATATAGATAATATAATGAGTTGGATTAATTTAATATTTTTTATAATTACATTTGAATCCAAATTTGTCCAATAGTTACACAATTTGAAACATGTGAAGGACTAATCGGTGAGTTTGACTGAAAGGCTTGGCCCATGGGCTTAAAAGTATAAAAAATAATATTAGCAATAATAAAATAAATAAGATGAATCAAAGCCTTGCTGTATTTAGCTGGATGGCAACCTAAGTTGTGAAAGATTTGTCCTGGCATTAAAGCATTAATTTAATCATTAAGCAACTTGCTTAATCACATTATTCGTTGCTCCCCCTTGCTGGGGTCGGATCCTTAATTATTATGAAATGACCCGGCTTAGTGCTTAATCCGTCATTAGCATCTTTAAGTTAAAGGTCTCTCTATTTTCTTATAATATATTTTAAAAAAATAAAATAACGAATATCAAAATTCATTATATTGGGAAAACAAATAATATTTATTTTAAAAAATACAAATTTAAATCGTTTTATCTTTAAAATATATATATCATAAAAAAATAAATTTTTAATTATAAAATATTATTATTTTATTAAATTCCAAATCAATGCAATTTAATACGTGCATACATATCTTTTTTTGTTCAATATGTATACACGTCAATACGTTCATACGTATCTTTTTTCAATATCTATACGTGCATACGTATCTAATACGATACATATACGAGTGTTTGAAAGAACGTTGTGGAGCCCAGGGTTTCCAAATACTCTGCGAAGTGTTGGTCTCTGATATCCTGCTACCGACGTGTCGTTATCGAAAAAAAGGCTGCAAGCAAAACCACAGCATTTCCTTCTATTAGCCAATAGGAATTGTAAACGTGGCGGAATATGAGGGTAATGGCCACCCCCTGGCGTACACAACAAGACTAAGCATCGAAATTTTAACTGTACTTTTTTAGGTACTTTCGGGTTTCGGAGGGTACGCTGACCTATTCTCCCAAGAACACTAGGGTAGGGCCTCCCTTCTCTTCTTATTGCGTGGGAGTTGCCCTTATTTCGAAATTTACATGGATATTGACGATAATTTTTTTAAATATTGATGATAAAAAATTATTTGATAAATCGATAGAAATATAGATAAAAAGATATTTTTTAATATATTGTTTTAAAGTTTTTTTTAATGATGTTTTTACATTAAAATGAAAATCAGATTTAAAATTTTTTAATTTAAAACAGTAATTTTAAATAATAATAATAAAATAAGCAAAAAAAATTCATAAGAATCCGATTTTGCACAGTAAAAATATTGTTTATTATATTCTGAATTTTGTCCATTACGCTCTCTGTTCACTATTCACTGTTTTTTTTTAATATTTCTAAATCATTATTCATAGTTAGATTCTTTTAAATCTGACTTTCATTTTATTGTAAAAACATCACTGGAATGAGAAATGATTTTGAGAAAATAATATACTTAAAATATATTTTTTTCATCTATATTTTTGTTAATTATCCAAATTGTTTTTTAAAATATTAGAGATTAAACAGATTGAAAGTTGAATTTATTATTTTTTGACTTTAAACAGTAAAATTTTTGAAGATCAAGTGAAGATGCCAAAGTCGACATCTCTTGAACCCGTTTTCAACCTTTTTATTGTTCAAAGTCGGTATCTCTTGAACTCGTATTCAATCTATAGTTCAATCTTCGATATTTTAAAAAATAATTTCTCATCATTAATATCTTTGGAATTTTTTTCCTACTTTGACAAAATAATTTACAATATTTTATAATTAAAATAAATTTTATTTAAATTTAAATAAAGTTATCGATGGAGTAATTGTTATTGCTATGATTTTCAAAAAATGAAACTTTACGTCAAAGATTATAATTAGTTTCCAAAAATTATACCAATTAAAATTAAATCTCAAATAATTACCATACAGATCTTCATGCTAATTTTCATAATAAAAGCATTAATAATTAATTTTAATGTTTTAAATTTGAAATGCTTAATTTCATGCCAAAGATGTTAATGCACACTTAAAAACTATTCTAAGGAAAGCATGCCTTTAAAAGAAGTTTATTTTAATTGGAAAAAAAATTATAAGACCGTTAAAAATTTGTATAGGCTAAACACAAACGGACGGTCTAGATTGCGTTATTGTTAGTCGTACGGCAGATATAGGAAGGTCTATTTATGTCAGTTAGTAACGCTTCTAGACAATTGTTTCTTAAAGCGGGTAAAATTAAAAATATACTAGAAAAATAATTAAAAAACAATTATAAATGCCTCAGGAAAAATAAATAAAATAACAAGAAATGGCTTTGAAAAAAAAAGATTATAAACAAAGCTCAATTATCAAAAGAATTTTTCAAGAAAGATAAAGAAATTAAAGAAAAGATTCTCTGTTCTGTAAACAAGAAAAGGCTAGAGACAAATACAGAGCAGATGGAGAAAGGAGCAGAGACATCTTAGCTCTGATTTGGCTATCAACATCAGTGTTTCTTTGGACAGCTTTTACTTGCAAAGCTTGTGATTTTTTTCACGGCTTCAGCTTCCAGTTATCTCTCACTTTCAATCTTTGTCTTTGTTCTTTTTTATTTGCTTTTTAGGGGGTTCAGGTATCTGGGTTTTGTTTAAAAAGTTTTAAAAAGCAGTGGATAAAATTGAAAAGATAAGTTTTGGCTTTCTGATCTCTGTTTTCGCTTTGTTTTCTCGTCTGGGTTGTTTAGATTGCTTGTTTTATCAATGACCATGGAGGAGAAAATGGGTGGTTCCAACGGCGAAGATGGTGGCAAAGACCGGTTTCCGATTGGTATGCGTGTTTTAGCCGTTGATGATGATCCTATTTGCCTTAAAGTTTTGGAAACTCTGCTTCGTAAATGCCAATACCATGGTTAGTGCTTCTTTTTCTTTTCGATTTCTCTTGAAAATTATCTTTAATTATGTCGTCAAAGGTCTTGTTTTGAATTTGAACTTTATTCCAAGATTCTGCCGAGAAGTTACGTTTCATTTCTTGTTTTCAAAATGTTCGATGAATTGTCTCAGATGTATTTCTAACAGGAAGATCTGTGTGTTTTGCTTTGAAGTATGCATTTTGGTTTGAATCTTTCTTTGTTATTGTAGTATGCAAGGTTTGACTTTTAATATTATTGAGGCACTGAGCTTCTTTTTGACATATCATTTATGGAATCACTTTTTTTCTGCAGTTACTACAACAAATCAGGCAATTACAGCCCTCAAAATGTTGAGGGAAAACAGAAACAGATATGACTTGGTTATTAGTGATGTTAATATGCCAGACATGGATGGCTTCAAGCTTCTTGAGCTTGTGGGGCTTGAAATGGACCTACCTGTAATCAGTAAGCATTAACCCTTTTTTCCATTTTTATGGCACTGAATTATATACTCAGTTGTTTTCCCCTTTTGCCTCTTTTGTCTTTTGAATTTGTAATATTTTTTTGGTGAAGATTCAGTAGTTTTTTTTTTTATAAATCCATAATTGTTCTGGATCTAAATTTGTGTAATCTGATTAAACTTGTATCAAATGATTGACCATATTGTCTATCTGTTGATGAATTTCCAGTGTTGTCAGCTCATAGCGATACCAAGCTCGTAATGAAGGGTATTACTCATGGTGCTTGTGACTATTTATTGAAGCCTGTTCGCATTGAGGAGCTCAAAAACATATGGCAACACGTTGTGAGAAAAAAGAAACCTGACTCTAAGGATCACAGCAATTCTGCAAATCAAGATAAGGCTCTGGGAGGAATTGGTGAAGCTGGTCCGACATCGACATGCAGTTCTGACCCAAAGGTCAATAAGAAACGGAAGGACCAAAGTGAAGACGAGGAGGAAGACGGTGAAGATAATGGACATGAGAATGAGGACCCTTCAGCTCAAAAGAAGCCTCGAGTTGTTTGGTCTGTAGAGCTGCATAGGAAGTTTGTTTCTGCTGTCAACCAATTGGGTCTTGATAGTGAGTTTTCCACTGTTGAGACCAGTGTCTTTTGTTCTAATCCAGTGTTCCTCATGCCACAGTATTTTTATTTTGACCCCCTTTTCTCTTTTCTTTTAATGCAGAGGCCGTTCCGAAGAAAATTCTTGACCTTATGAACGTGGAAGGACTCACAAGGGAAAATGTAGCAAGCCATCTACAGGTAATCCCCTTTCTTCTATGTTGTTTGCTTTCTGCATTATGATTCCTATATATTGCCCTTGCTGCAATTATCAATTACTATGCACATTATAGTTTATTATCTTATGTTTTCTTGCAGAAATATAGGCTTTACCTGAAAAGACTTAGCAGTGTTGCAACACAACAAGCTAACATGGTTGCTGCATTGGGCAGTAAAGATCCGTCTTACTTGCGCATGGGTTCACTGGATGGCTTTGGGGATTTTCGCACATTGACTGGACCTGGAAGGCTTTCCAGTGCTTCTATATCATCTTATCAGCCAGGTGGAATGTTTGGGAGACTGAACTCCTCGGCTGCTTTAAGCCTACGTGGGATTTCTACTAGTGCGATTCAACCGGGACATTCTCAAACATTGAACGGTTCCATCAATGGTATTGGGAAGATCCAGCCAGCTGTGTTACCTGCAAACCAGAATCAAAATGGAACTTTGTTTCAAGGGATCCCAACATCGGTACAGCTAAATCAATTGTCACAGAACAACTCCAGTAACCCCTTTGGGGAATTTAATCATGTTAATGATCCAAATGTTTTTGGTGTCGGTACGAACTTCCCCGATGCGAGAGTGTCGGTTGGTAGCTCAATTAATACTGTACCTACTGCCTCAGGCAACCCCCTGTTGTTACAAGCAAACACACAACAGGCACATAGTGGTGCGTTTGGAAATCAATCGACTCATAGCGTGACATCACTGAATCAAGAATCATTTGACATGCATGTCCGAGGTTCTGATTTTCTTGATCATGGTAGATGCAGTGAAAACTGGCAAGGTGCGGTTCAATTATCCAGTTTCCCTTCAAATTCATTGTCAGCAAGTGAAGCTTTCAATCACGAGCAATTGCCAACTAATAATTTGCAAGAAAGCATTTCTTGGGCGAGCTCTCACCTTAGCAACAGCCCTCTTGACCTTACTTCTCCCATGGCGAATTCAGCAAGTTCGGAGGACTCTAGAAGAATATCCCAAGTTGGTCTAAATAATAATGTCATTCAGAATATCGGTTACACAACAAAACAACAGTGGGGCGATCAGAAACACGATTACAATGGAAATGTGAATCGTTCGTTCAGCAGAGTGGACTCCCTGGTTTCTGCAAGTGGATCTGTGGTGGATCAAGGCAATGTTGTCAGCGATAAACTAAATGATGTTTCTTTGTTCAGACAAGTAAGTGGAGACAGTGCTTATGTTCTTCCACACGTTGAGGGTGAGAAATCTGCTTTTGACACAAAATTGAGATCCAACGAGGACTTCCTCTTTGAGCAGACTAAGCCACAGAATGGTTTCAGTCACAATAATTTCGAACCCTTGGAGAGTATAATGATGTCCATGATCAAATCGGTAAGAAAAGAGAACATCCATTGCACCTCTTAATTTCGATCTCTCAGAGAAGTTCCTTACAATGACTATTTTCTCTGATGCAGGAACAAAATGAGTCCCCACTGATAGATGGTGAATTCGGATTCGATGCGTACTCCCTTGGATCATGTATATGAGAAGGTTGGTGCTGCTGGTTCTAAGATATAAAATGGTTTGCTTTCTTTATTTTCTTGTTGATATTGATGACAAACATCTTCCTTTTTGGAATTCTTTCTTCAAGTCCTGCATATTGGTACTGTTGTTCGAGAAATTTGTAGTTTCTCAGTTTTAGTTTCGATTGTACCTTGTTTTTCATAGTTCGAGAATTTTCATTGTTTCTGTTGCAGTACTTCAGGAACATAGATGGAACATGGAAACCCTTAATGTGGTTATAAGAAACAGTGCTTTGAATTATTCAAGGTGGAATGCTTCAATTACTACAAGTATCGAATTGAAATGAACTAAACAAAAAGTTTATTCCCCTTCCCAACCCATTTCCCTAGCCCTATGCTCCCAAATTGTTGTAAGTTTCCGCTCCTTTATCAGCAAAGCCTCAGCCCATTCCCTCGCCCCCTCACAGGTTTCCGTGGCGGCGATGCATTTTTCGGCTTCCCTTTGGTACTGGGAAGCCACCCTTTTTGCTTCACCAAAGGTGATGTTCATATGGCGAGCTTGTTCTTCAGCCACAGCCTCCTGCAATTTCAGTTCCTCTGTTAAAAGGTCCACAAATTGCTTCTCCATCTCTTGCTTGAGATCAGGGTCATTGCTTCCACAATTGTGCCATCACCATGATTCATATCAAGCAAAATTGATGAATCTAAAGAAACAAGGCATATGGATATAACCAATTTGAGTTGATCCAAGAAAGCTCTAACCTGTGTCTGAGAGATTGGCCAACCCTGCAAAACCATGCAAAATTAGCAACAAAACCATATAAATATCTCGAATTTACGAAATGGGTATTCCCTAATTATACTCTAATTAACAGAGAACCAATCAAAATCAAATTTTGATGACGACACAGCATTTAAAAGAAGGGAAAAAGAGGCATGGAAATGGCCTAAACAAGGGAGAAGGAAATTACAAGGGGAAATCTTGACAAGGGAAAGAGGAGGCGGACAATCGCAGATGCAAGGAGGACAAGAGACTTTGGAATCGGCAGCCAATCTGAGAGTTTTCTTGAATCTCCAATAAAGAGCAGGTCCACACACGCCTAATGCTGAAATTACTGCAAACATTATTAAACATGATCTTAAACAAGTCCCTGATCGCCGTGACATGTTTCTTTCTCGTCTCTCTTCACCTTTGGGATTCTCTATTTCTCTATCTGTGTTTATGGAAGCCAAGGATTCATTGAATGATGGCTTGGAGAAGATCAATCTGCTGCTTCAACTATCTTTTTCTTTAAAATTTGGTTTTCATATCACTTTTTCTTCAAAATCTAAGAGGCTTGGATATATTCGAAGATCATAAGGAAAGCTATCCAGGCCCAACAACATCCAAGATTATTGATTAGACATAGTTTATCATATAAGTAATCCATGAACTCTTTCTGGTGAAAAAAATACAAGCTTTTCTAAGACTGAGTGGACATAGTTTATCATATAAGTAATATAAATGGCGGATTTCCGTATTAGTCTGAGGGGAAGAACCAACAATTAGATGAGAGTTTCTGCAAATTAGAGTTCAAACTTCAAAACATTGATTGATTTCAACTCCTTAATCTAAGCATCACCGAGGTCTAAATAATACTCATTTAACCATTTTTGGATGATCATAACTTCTTGCCTCCTCAGTTCCCTAAGCCAGTCAGGATCGTCCTTTGTTGCGGCCCGGAAATCGACATGGTGAGCTCCTAATACATAACATTGGTAAGCCTTGTTTAAGTTCATAGAAGATAATAAATGTGTCAAGAAAAATGCTTAATCATGATTCACATACCCTTTTCTGTGACAAGAGCTATGATACTAGCAGATATATTTCTCAGCACACTGTATATAATTCAAATCATAGACCAGTTTCGTTATGGTTGAGATTGATGATAATATGGGCTCATGGAAATTGTAATCTGAGAAGCTGATAAAGCATATGGTTTCTAACCACTTACCCTCCTCTGCTCCATGGATCCTGCATTCCATTGGAAAATATGATATTGCTACCAAATCTCTTCAGGACTTTCTCGATTCTCTGCATTCGAAAAATAGTTGTAGTGTACGCTGGTAATAGAAACGGCATGTTTCTCGAACATGGTAATTGGTACATCTGAAAAGAAAGAGCCATGAAGGAATAAAAATACTCACTTTGCCGCCAAATTCAGTTGTGATCCAATGTTGTCGAGGCAAAACTCCATATTTCATTTGGCATTCTTCTGCAAACCTTTCATAATCAAAGCCAGAAGGAGGAAACATGCTCTCATTAGAGCAAGTCATTGGCATAACCATCTCCGTGCATGTCTGCATAAATCATTCAGAGAATTACATTCTGTATGCTATGATGCATTTATTCCGATCAACATTCATTCAGAAGATATTGATTAATGATGGATTAATCATCATTCGGCTGCAGTATGTAAACACTGATGTCATCTCAAACATAATTACACAGAAAAGGTAATGACAAGCTTTGAAATTGACCCATTTTGTATTAGATACCAAAAAGAAGTTTACCTGCCAGTCCCAACCATGAAGGCCATGAGTGTCAACTTCATGTTCTACCTGAAAGCAATTTTCTGTTCGAGAATAGTTGTAATATAAGCTTGCTGCTGCAAAAGCACGGCTAAGCTTCGTTGCTTCTGATGGAGATTTATCAATTATCTTACACATCTACATGTAAAGAATGGTTTAAATGCCGAAAAGAAGAAATAAGTAAGAGATTTTCGAAAATGTTAGAACATAGAGCTCGATGCAATACAGCTTATTTTCAGGTCTTACTTGCTGCACAGGATAAGCAGGTAACGGCTTCAAGAAATTTGCCTCGGTTGGATAGTTAACCATGGCCGTATAAACAAAGGCAGTCCATAGCCAACCTAGAACAGATGCTGTTGAATTAAGGGTCCTGAACTTTGAAGAAAGAAATATGATTAGTATAAGGAAGGAAACTAAGTACAACGCATAACAAAAAGTGCTTCATAACATTAGCATTGCTAACTTGCACAACAATCTAATGATCGGAATTAAACTACGGAAACAAGTTTACTTAATATAATCTCAGTTCATGACTCACTTGCAGGTTCTGAAAGCCTTGCTTAATTCAGCCAAACCCTCTTTCTGAGTGGAAAGTGCCTCCAGTTCTGCCCAGCTCCCCTTTATCACTTCATAGCAATTCTGGCTCACATCCTGAATGCGCATTTTAGTTTTAGTTATAAAGGAGAACTAAAGATCATTGAGAAATGTACAGTTCAAACACAAAGTCATCTCTATGTGAGAACTAGGAATAGACCTTGAAATCCTGGGAAACAGCATCGTAGAAGCTCGACCATGGGATTATCTTATCAAACTGTAATAAAGGGGCTGAAGAAGCCAATGCACCAACTGCTATATGAGGGTATTTAAGTCTAAACCATGCTGCCAACACTGTAAAAGGACATTTCCATAATCAAAGAGAAAATGATAGCAGCAATATACCAGTAATAACTAGCAGAACTAGCTGAAAAGGATGTTCTTGCTAATTAGTGCTACCAATATCAGAGCAATAACTTCTTGATACATGAGGTTTGTTGTTTAACTTACTTCCTCCATAAGACCCACCAAAGACCACCACCGGAGATGCTTCAGACGACAGATTCTGCTTCAAGCTCCTTATCAGAACAGCAAAATCAGCCAAGGCTTGCTGTGAATTTAAGTACCCCAAGGTCTTTGCTGACTTGTACGAGTCTTTCCCAAATGGCATTGACTCCCCATAAAATCTATGCTGAAAATTTCCCAATAGAAACAAACCCATTAACCTTAGATACAAAAAATTTCATGTTTTGTAAAAGATTTGGGTTCCAGAATTTGCTTCCGGTATTGGAAAAACACCCACAGATTTAGAACAGAGCAATGTATTTTCTGTGTTCTTAAAATTGTGAGCTATTCCCCCAAGAATCCATTTTTTTTCAACTCAGACAAAAGAATCCCGAGAAAGTGATTAAGCAAACATTACTTCAATGAAGACAAGGAGAGCTTTGAACTTGGGAGCAATGTCAAGCATGAATCCAGTGTTAGCAGCAAACCACTCGATATCCCCTTCATTCCCAGTGTAGACAAAGATAGGAGCACCTTTATGCCAGTACTGAGTGTTAATTAGGTACTTTTGGTAGAACATTTTATAGCTCTTGGGCTGGAAAGTAAAATGGTCTAAAGTTTGAGGGAAGTAATGAATGTTGAATGGAAGATTTGGTTTTGGACCCTTGGCTTGTTTAACCAGAGACTGATACGCAGCAGCTCGAGGGAAAAATGTTGGCAATGAATTGACTGGTGCTGTTAGTTTTACACAAAGAATGACGATGAATGGAAAGAGAAGAAACTGGCAAGGAACCATTGCTGCTGCTGGTTCTTGGCTACTACTTCCCAGGATTCAACAGCTTAATAAGTTAGAAGAGTTGAAACTTGGAAGAAGCTGATAACTTTTTGTAACATATAAAAAAGAGGTAACTTGATGATTCCATGTACAGGGGTTATGGCATGGAGCCATGGACCATGATCCATAATGTATGCCATACTTTCTTCATGGGATTCGACTGCTATAGAATGTGATATTCTAGGCTTATCTTTTGTTCCATTTCCTTTGTGAAAACTGAAAAGAGTCTGTAATTGTGCTGCCTATTGGGTCACCAGACCTGTACGGTCCCCTTTGGGCTACTTCCCTTGCTGTATTTTTTATGAAAAAAGAAGAAAAAAACATTATCAATATTAATTATGTTAGGTCATCTGTTTTTCATGATATTCCAAACCAAGTCCCTCTTTTTCATGTAGCAATGATAAGAAAAAGCCAAGAACTGAAAATATTAATCATGATTCCAACTGCAAGGTGGGCCCCTCAGTATCTTGTCCCCAGTGAGATTTTTGTCTTAAAAACAGAACTACAGAAGCACATTTCGTTTAAGACATACAAAAGAACAACTCAGTTTTGATTTGAAGGCGCTGCAGCATCTTGTTTATTAGTAAAAAAATGATATATTTATCCATTTATTAAGATTTTTGATGCAATATATAGAGTAATCTTTATGAATACAATTAAACAAGATTCTTAATTTAAACCAAATATAAAGTGAATAAACCTAACTCCATTAATGGTCTTAATTCTCTGCTTTTAAGAGCCCCAACCATATATGCAGAGGTTAGATGTTTGATGAAATAGTATTAAACCAGAGAAGAGATACATACACACATATACATATATATATGGAGCATTTGAAGTAAAAATCATACTAATAGTAACAGATAGATATCATTTATTTTCTGAGTTGCTGCACCTAAAATGGTTGAATCTATCTTGCCCCTCACCCACCCTATCTACTGACTTGCTACCGTTGTTGTTTAACACTGAAACAATATCCGAGTTTGGCCACTCAGCCACTCAGCATATTGCAATTGCAATAACCCCAGTCCTAATGGTCCCCAATAGTATTGCAGAGGTGGATAATCTCGAACTATCGTATACAAGTTATACAAGTTGACCTAATTCTTGGGGGACTATAACCCTTTATATAGTTGATTTAATAACCAACTATTAAGTATTTATAACTCTTCCCCTCATCAAATTATAAATACACCTTATGGTATCTACTCTTTTAATTCCATGATAATTTAATACCTATAACACGTGTAACATAATTGGTCACTTAATTACGTGTTAAATTTTATAATAGCAATATACATTATACATATGTGCCCACTATTATTGAATTTTAATCCAACATCATCTCCATTAATCCATTATTGCCAATAGGATTGGAAGTTGGCTTGACCGGACCATGGATGTTGCTAATCCGAGGAGGCAGAGATGGTTTAAAGATTTTTGGGTACTGTAAAATATATTAAAATGAAGCCTTGCACTATATTTTAAAATAGAATAAATTAATATAAAAATATGTTTTAATAATGAATCTTGTAATATTTAATTCGAATTAATTAATTAACAAGTCGATTATTTTAGAATAATAAAAAAATAGTTTCATGCGGTAGTATTTTTGAATGAAGATAAAGCTTAAATATTTTAGGGTAAAAAAAAAAACTATCTGTCCGGCCTAAACAAAGTGTTTAGGACCAAATATTTTTAAGTGGCAAAAGTCCAGTTGATAAATAGAAATGGCCCTAAGATTTTTCAAGTGAACCCAATTTCATTCAGTTATACATTATCTTAAATAATCCCTTTCATTTATTTGGTTTTTCAAGATTTCCTTTCCTCAGATCTTTGAGAAATCCCAAGACTCGTATGCTGTAATCAGGTACTCCTATGGAACACTTTGTTCATGTTTATCAATCTGTAAATGGGCTTATACTTATTTGAAAAGACAGCTTCACTTTTCTTTGCAATTTCATGGAAATTCTTTAGAATATGAAGTGTTCTCCTAATTCGAATTTCTGTTGGAATCCCAGTTTTTTTTTTTTTTTTTTACATTTCTTTGCTTGATCGTGATGATATTAGTTAGATGGGTTGGGGATGGTCCAATCGATGGAGAAATACTTGTTTAGAGATCTATTTGATTCTTGTGATCTTAGCTATGTAGATTTATCACAATTAAATTCTTCACTTCTAAGTGAGGAATCCCAGATTTATCACAATTAGATGGGTTGGGGATGGTCCAATCGTGATGATATTAAATTCTTTAGAATATGAAGTTTTCTCATTCATTTTTGTCTGTAGTTTTCTAGCAGCCAAACAGAAAACAATATTTTATTTTCCTGTAGAAAATGATTGGAGCTGGGAAGATAAAGCAGTACTCAAACATCCTTGAGAAGCCCCTCAGCAAGGGCAAACAAGAGGTTCCCTCACTCTCTCTTGCTCTACTCTACTTCCTCTGAAATTTATCAAAATATGATATGAAGTTTTAACTGGAGACCTGAGTTTTCCTTTTCCTTATTTTAATTATTTAAACATTATATTCATATTCTTGCCATTAAATTAGTTGAAAAATTATGATCCAATGACACAAATTAGTCTCCAAATAAAAGCAATTCCATTGAGAAAATTTTACATAAACCAAAACAGCAGTTGCCGTTGACGATTTGTTTTATCCAATTCGGAGTCAAAAATTCAAACTGTTGACGGTTGTGCTTCTGTTGCAGGTTAGCTTGAGTGCGTTTGCATTCTTGTTTTCTGAGCTTGTTCAGTACAATCAAACACAGGTTGACAACATTTCTGAATTAGAAAGAAGGTATTTTTTATGTTTGATAGTAGAATCTTATCATTGCTGACTGATCTTGAGATCAGATTATTTATAGAAGATTGTGAAAATAGACCAAACATCCTTATTTCACCTTGAAGCAAATATTGACATGATGCTTAGTTCAGTTAATGATTCTTCAATTGTCAATGAATCTAATATCATGCTTGGTAATTGATCAGGCTGGAGGATGCAGGGTATGCTGTTGGGGCTCGAGTTCTTGAACTTTTATGCCATAGGGAAAAGGTACAATACCGTCATAGACTATGCCTGAGACTATAGCAACAAGGTTCTCCTTTTATTAGTATTTGTTCTTGTGAGTTGGGCATCTACTTTGTTAAAGTAGTATTGGTTCTTGTAATTGATCAGATGAGAAAATTCCGATGTAATACAAGGGTGCTAGCCTAACTTACCTTATTTGTCTGGTGTTGGCATCTCTATTAAGTTTGCTTTTATATTTTGTTTCTGGGTTTAGCAATGTGTTTGCATACATGTGTGCTGCTTTGAACACGTCTACTCTTCCATGGTGTCAGTACTATGAACCTATGCCTTTTCTCCGTTCATATATGTATAGTCTCTTTTATGCCACAGGGAAACAGAAGGGAGACACGATTGTTGGGTATTTTATCTTTTGTGCACAGCACTGTCTGGAAGGTGTTATTTGGAAAGGTAACAATCTTGTCTACTCGTGAAACAATTGAAAGTTTGATGATATTTTCATACAAGTTGCTCAGTTTCCTAGAAGTATATAGGCACGATAAGTCTAGCTGGCAAACACGTTTGGCATGTGCTTAAAATCAGTTTAGCCTCAGTTTTAGTGCTTGTCTTACCACTTACCATCTCTTTTTTGTACTGTGATAGGTGGCAGATTCACTTGAGAAGGGCACAGAACATGAAGATGAGTACATGATTAGCGAGAAAGACCTCCTTGTGAACAAGTTATGCACTTTTCATCATTCATTTCTTATAATGCAATTGTTTCTTATAGATTGATTGGTTGTGATAAATTTGTTCATTCTGATATGTCTGTAATCAGGAATTGATCTGTATAGAGGCGTATAGCTTTTTAGGGGTCTAGTTATTTGGCTGGTAGTTTTGTTGGTAATTTTAGTGAACTGGTCTGTTTGCATTGTAGGTTTATTTCGGTTCCAAAAGACATGGGGACATTTAATTGTGGTGCATTTGTTGCTGGAATAGTGAGGGTAAGTGCTGCATTCGGTTTCTGTATGAAACAACTCATAATCTGCTAGAAGTTCTTATAGGCTCTTTTTGTTGGTTGGAAGGGCGTTTTGGATGGTTCAGGATTTCCAGCAGTAGTAACAGCTCATTTTGTACCTATGGAGGGACTGCAAAGACCTCGGACAACTATTTTGATAAAGTTTGCCGAAGAGGTAAGGACTACCATTATGCTCTTACATCTGATATTCCCTCAGTACTTGAAGTCTGGATTTAAAGATTAATCCTGCTCTTTTATATCTACTTTAACCAGGTTTTGCAAAGAGAAGCGAGGTTAGGTTGATTCCTTGTGCCCGGGGCTGTCTCAAATTGTCCACTCTTTCGACAGTACGAAGTGAACACTGAAATTCAGCTGCTTCCTTAATCTAACAAGGATTAGCCGGTTTGGGATGGTGTGTGTATTATTTCTTTAATAGCACTGTGGTTGCAAAAGATTCCTGCAAGTGATGTAAAAGCAAAATGTGATGTTACTGTTAAGTTTGGTGTTAATATGACCTCATATGGATTATTACCCAGGAGAATACTAGTTTGATTGTCTAATGGAAATTTTTGTGATGCAAGTGAAGTAAAGTGTTGTTTACCGAGGAGAATAATCTTCTGTAGTTTTCCAAGAATTTCTAGTGAGTGATATAAAAAATCAATTGTAAAGCTGCATTAAATTAAAAGGAAGGCAATGGTAGAAATATTTTAACATAGGCTTGTGTAAATTTTATCCCCAAATCTTTTAATTTTAGGGTTTAAGAATTTAGATTAGAGTTTAGAGTTTTTAAGTTGTATGGTGTAAAACTTAAGATTTAGGGTTAAAATTTAGAGTTTAAAGTTTAGATTTTTAAGGTAATAAAGCTAAAAATTTAAGATTTAGTCTTAACATGAAAATTATATGTGCACCAAAACAAAACCCTATATATATTGACAGGAAAAAACAGATTATAATTGCTTAAAATATATTTAGTATAGTGATTTGATAGGAAAACATAATAACATTAACGATCATTATAATATTTATTCATCTGCATTATCAAAGCTTTCATAGCTCAGTTGGTTAGAGCACCCGTTTAGTAAGCGGGAGGTCTTGAGTTCGACTCTCAATGAAAGCAAAATTTTTTTCTCCCTCGTTTTAAGTTTTCTGTGTGCTAGGGCCTAGCCAATGCTCTTGGGTTGGGTCGTGGCAGCTTTTAACTTTCTCCATTGTTATGTTTTCAGATCCCAAAAGAAAAACCAAAAACCCTAAAGTCAGAAAATCACTATATTTGTTCAGCATTTTATATCACTGCCACCCAGCGGATTAGCTCTTCAATTTCTCAACTCTCAGGTCAGCTTCCCCTTTTTTTGGGTCTTAGTTCTTTTCAGTGATTAAATTAGCCGAAATATCCGATAATTTGACTTTGTTTCTTTCTTTGTTACCTGGAAGCAGAACCTCCGATCCCATATTCAGCTCAAAAATGTCAGGGTAGGTGACAACTCTGTCAACATTCAGGCCATTTTACTAGAATATTCGCGTTGTTTCCATGAAATTTGATTCTGTTATTGAATTTGTTTTATTATCTCCCTACGGATTCAAATGGCCTGAAATTTCCCTATGTAGACTTCGGGTTTTGTTTGCTTTTGTGTAGGATAAAGGTATCTACTGTATTCTAATTTGGATTGCACCGTGTGTTCTAGATAATGTGACTTCTTGTTTGCTTCTCTTTCTTATTTGTTAGAAATAGAGATCTTAATTGGTATTTGTTTTTTTGCATCAGGAGTCTGAGATGGTATTTCAATTCTATCCCATCTTGAGATTCCATTTCGTTCCTAACTCATTAGTTTAATCACCAACTTTTGTTTCTCTGAAAGATTGCTTCTTATGCCTCCATTGATGTCGTGCTGTTGCCTATGGCTTTTGCAGAGAAGAAGTTGCAGTTGCCCAACCCGAGGTACCAGCTGCTCTTGGTGAGCCAATGGACATCAACACAGCCTTGCCTCTTGTGGTGAGGAAATCACAGGCTCACGGTGGACTTGCTCGTGGCTTACATGAAGCTGCCAAGGCAATTGAAAAGCACAATGCCCATCTTTGTATTCTAGCAGAAGACTGTGACCAACCTGATTATGTTAAGCTGGTCAAGGCACTCTGTGCTGACCATAATGTCAAAGTTTTACGTGCACCTAGTTCAAAAACCCTTGGCGAGTGGGCTGGTGTGAGTAACATTTCGTTACCGTTTATGTTTTTCAATTATTTCCTTGCATTTGCAGACATGCCGAGAGTCCCCATCCGATGCTTTAATTTCATGCTTGTTCCATGTTCTTAGTTTTGGAAATGTCATACTGATGCAGTTTTAATCAATCTGTTTTCTGTGAGACTGTCTTCTTAACCTATGAATCTGTGTGTGTAATTTGTATGACTAAAAACACATTATTTTTCTCCTATGTACCCCCTTTGATTAGATAACGAGTTCCTTAGTGAATATTACTGCTTATTACACCACCCAACTGAGAGAGACTGCTTGAGATGCTAATTGTCTTCACCTCTGCATGCAGCTGTGTAAGATCGATTCTGAAGGGAAAGCACGGAAGGTAGTTGGCTGTTCTTGTGTGGTTGTGAAGGTATGAGCACATTACCTGAAAGTACATTGTCTCATAAACGCATTTGTTTCATCGATTCATTTTGTTTCGTTTTTCCTTATATTTCGTCAAAGCAAAGAGTAGAAAATTTTACAATCCATGCTCTGTTTTTATAATTCTTTGGAGTTTGTATTCTTTTTCTCATAGGATTACGGAGAACAACACGAGGCTGTTGAAGTTGTTCAGCAACACAAGGATTAAGTGGAAGTGAATGCTTTCTTGTAGAATTAGAGTTTTTATTTTTGGTCTTCCATGATATTTGCTTGAGCTATCTTGTTTTTTTTCATGGCTGAACTGGTTGGTTTTTCTCATGTATGAGACTTGTCCTTTTGAATTATTTGTAAACCATTTAGAAATCCAACAATTTTTATCAGTTTTTTTCACCTCTAAAATATAATTTACTGGCCAACAATTTAGCTTGTGCTAAATTTTAGATATAAATAGTAGATCTTGATTCGAGATTCGATTCGATTAACGGGGATTGCAATGGCATCAACCAAATGTCAGTCTCAACATGTTGAAGTCTTAAGAAGTTTAGGGAAATGCAACTTAGGAGCTAGACAGTAACTACAAGGTTTATGGGCTTTTGAGCTTCTATAAATGAAAGGGACTGATTGGATTAGCAGAGTGGGTGAATCGGCTTTAATAGCATGGTGACCTTCTGTTCCACCGTACTTGACCCATCATTCGGACCATCTGCCCACCTATTCTCAGTCTGTGGCTTATATCATCAGTTGATCCTACACCAGTCACCCAACATGGTTTTCCAACCACAACTATGATTTCAATTTTCAATGTTCCAGCTAACCTTTTCACGGTTAATGGCCGAAGCTACTCATCATGGATAAGACTCTTAGCCAACATACAAATTTCACATGTAAGTGGATTAAGTACTGAAAATCACATGATCCCTTAGCACTAATTAGCCTCATAATTCACCTCAAATCTTTTGGCAACAATTCTGGAGAAGGTTTAAAAGTATCAGCAAGCCAACATCACTTTCCCACCAATTTATAACTAAAAATGGTCATCTTTTCAGCAAATCCAATTTGGACTAACCCTTCTATAATCATCATTTACATAATGTTTGAGTGTTATAAACTCAATTTTGTACCATTAATAGCCCAAATATTTGTAGCTTCATCATCAAGTCATAGTGCCATATCTGATTCTGTGATAAGTTTGATGTCTATGTATAATTAGAATGAGTATTATTTGTTTCCATTGCTATGTAACTTGGAAGCAATTAATACCAGCTTGAACTTCATCTCTTTCTCATGAGTTATATTAATTTTATGAAGTCAAGTCACAGTAAAACGGTTCAGGGACAAGAAATTAAATAGAAAATAATACCGATATCTTCATTCATTTCTGTTTTTCTTTAAGGCGCAAATCATCTAATTTTTATTATGTCTCCTTTGGTACTTCACTTTAAATCGGTGGGTTTAAGGTTTAGGGGCCGTGATTTAAGTTTAAGAGTTGTGGTTATGATTTATGAAATTAGGGGTAAGATGTATATTTTAAGGTAGTCCTTAGGATTTATGATATAAAAAATTAATATTAAAGTTTAAAATTAAATTTATTAATAATTTTTAGTAAAGACAAAAAAACTATGATCAAGGGTCAACAGATTTTTAATTCTTTTACCGCTGCAGGGCAAACTGATGGTTAACTAATGTGTGGTCAGAACATAATGGTTAGAAGTTAGAACCATCTACTTCAAACTTGGCATAATCTGAACCACCTAAAAACCAAACTCTTTTGCCCCTGTATATTTAAGTTTATTACATCAGAACCAACACCAGACCCTCGTTGCCTCACCTTTCACTCTACTCTGCACGCTTAGTTTCTTTGTTTTTCGCCCTTGGAGTGAGAAAATCCAAGAAAACAAGTAGGTTTCCTTTGCTGGGTAAGTGAACTTATTTTTTCCTAATGGCAGGGACTGGAGTGTTTGCAGACGTTTTGGATGGAGATGTTTACAAATATTATGCTGATGGAGAATGGAAGAAATCTTCTTCCGGAAAGAGTGTTGCAATTATCAACCCAACGACCAGGAAAACTCAGTACAAGGTTCAAGGTTGAACCAGCTTGCTGTACTTGTAAAAACTACTGTATTTTTCTACATCGTGCTTCTGTTTTGTTGTACTTAATTGTTGTGGTGAAACAGCTTGTACACAAGAAGAGGTGAACAAAGTTATGGAATCAGCAAAAACAGCACAAAAATCATGGGCTAAGACACCACTCTGGAAGCGAGCTGAGCTTCTTCATAAAGCTGCTGCTATCCTAAAGGAGCATAAAGCACCAATTGCTGAATGCCTGGTTAAAGAAATTGCAAAACCAGCCAAAGATGCCATTACTGAGGTATATGATATGCTCCAAGTTATAATTTTTGTTTGTTCAGAAGTGAACAACAACAGATGTTAAGAAAACTGGTTTTGATCTGACTCCATGAAGGTTGTGAGGTCTGGGGATCTGGTTTCTTACACTGCTGAAGAGGGGGTAAGGATTCTTGGTGAAGGGAAATTCTTGGTATCTGATAGTTTTCCTGGAAATGAGAGAACCAAATATTGCCTCACCTCCAAGGTAATGTTTCATTTAGTACTGGATTGATACATTCATTGCTTCAGCATATGGAAACTGCATATCCTTTATGTATTCAGGTTCCGCTTGGAGTGATTCTAGCCATTCCACCATTCAATTATCCAGTCAATCTCGCTGTTTCGAAGATTGCACCGGCATTGATTGCAGGAAATTCCCTTGTTCTCAAGCCACCAACACAGGTATTTTTTTACCTACAGACGAACTGATAACACATGTCAAAAAACTAAAATATCTCCTGCAATCTTCTTACAGGGTGCTGTCTCTGCTCTTCATATGGTACACTGCTTTCACTTGGCCGGTTTTCCCAAAGGGCTCATTAGCTGTGTGACGGGAAAAGGCTCCGAAATCGGCGACTTCCTCACCATGCATCCTGGGGTTAACTGTATAAGGTAGTTCCAGGTCGTAGTGGATGCTATATAAGCTATACTTTTACTATGTGACTAGCATCCATGTATAATTTGCATTCTCTTTTTCATTAGTTTCACTGGTGGAGACACTGGCATTGCGATCTCGAAGAAGGCAGGAATGATCCCTCTTCAGATGGAACTGGGAGGAAAAGATGCCTGCATTGTGCTGGAGGACGCGGATTTGGATTTGGTTGCTGCTAACATAATAAAAGGAGGATTCTCTTACAGGTAACACTAGCTGTGTTCACATCTACCAGACATTTCCATGGCATTAAGTGTTAATTCTTTTGCTTGTACAACTACCACAGTGGTCAGAGATGCACGGCTGTTAAGGTCGTGTTGGTGATGGAGTCGGTTGCTGATGTCCTGGTGGAAAAGGTGAAGGAAAAAGTGGCGAAATTAACGGTTGGGGAACCGGAAGATGACTGTGACATCACTCCCGTAGTGTCAGAGTCGTCTGTGAATTTCATCGAAGGACTGGTGAAGGATGCGAAAGAGAAAGGAGCTACATTTTGTCAGGAGTACAAGAGAGATGGCAATCTGATATGGCCATTGTTGCTAGACAATGTCCGACCTGATATGAGGATTGCATGGGAAGAACCATTCGGACCGGTTTTACCGGTTATACGGATCAACTCCATCGAGGAAGGCATCCACCACTGCAACGCTAGCAACTTCGGACTCCAGGTATTTTAGATGACAAACTTTAAAAAAAATTGTAAAAGAACATCTCTATCTTTTCCATTACAGCAGCTTAAAGAATGCAAATGAATTATGGAACTATGCAGGGATGTGTGTTCACTAAGGATGTGAATAAAGCAATATTGATCAGTGATGCAATGGAGACAGGGACGGTTCAGATCAATTCTGCACCAGCTCGTGGACCAGATCATTTCCCATTTCAGGTAATCAAAATCAACACACACAAAAACCCAGATTCGGATCACTTCATACTCTTAGACCATCATTGTAAAATTTTGAGAAATGATCTGGTCTAACAGGGTTTGAAGGACAGTGGAATCGGGTCACAGGGAGTTACCAACAGCATTAACATGATGACAAAGATCAAGAGCACTGTCATCAACTTACCAACCCCTTCTTATACCCTGGGTTAGTATAGTACCAGCAGTTAAACATCAGAATAACTGGTTTATGTCAGTTAAGATGGTAAATCTGTGTTTATGTGTGTTTAGTTTAAAGGATGAATAATGGAGACAATGTTTCTTTCAACTCTTGTTTATGTCAATTGTTTGCAGTTTAAGCTTCATGTTAAAATAATGTCAGTTAATAATTACGGGGCTTAAGTGAGATGATACGAGTCTTTCATATCTTAACCAGCGGTTAACGATTCTATCTTCACCATGGGCGTCGAGCAGTTTGTTCACATAATTTACTGTTGAAATATTATTTAGTGCAGGTATATGCTCTCAAACTCGACTTTTTTGCCATAAAATTCTTGTTTTGAGTGATAGATTGAACGTAAATGGAATTGGAATTTTCTTTTTTCAAGCATGAAAATTTTGATCGTCTCTGTATGCCTCATACCTTGTTGATTACAGAAATGATTTCCAACTATCTATTATAGTTTTTTTTTTTTTTTTTCTGATTCGATTCTATTATAGTGTTGTGATTGAAATTTATATCGAATAAGATAATATAAATATCTTTAATTAATAAATTTTAATCTTAAACATCTTTAATTATTAAATTAATTTCATTCTATTAAATTAATATAATATCCGTTTTTATTGCTTTTAGTCCCTTAAAATAAGGCGCAAATCGTCTACCTCTTTCCCATGTATCCATTTATGCCTTCGCTTTAAATTAGAGGGTTTAAGGTTAGGAGCTGTGGTTAGAGTTTAGGAAATTATGGGTAAAATATAATTTTTAGGGTGTAAGATTTAAGGTTTAGGATATAAAAAATTAAGGTTAGGATCTAAAATACATTTTAAAAAAAATCAACGTGAGGCACAAAAGGATGCATAAGAAAGAGGTAGATAATTTTTTATCCTTAAAACAAGTGTTTATCCCTATAATTTCGTCAAATCAATATTAATTAGTCTCCAAGGAAGTTTGTCTATTATTTTTTTTTTCGGCTTAAATCATCATTTAGACATAACTGATTTTTTTTTAATATTTGATATCAAACTTTAACGACCATTTTCCCAACAATGGCAAATGAAGCCCAAGTTTGCACCTACTTGGGGACAAGTATTTGTTGAACTTGTACCCTTCTCATGCATGTTCATGCCCTCTGTCACTATGAATCATATCTTTCTATTAATATCCCACATCGGTTGCTAACTTCATCTTCAGCTGAATTTTTCTAAAGAAAATATATTAGAAAATATGTAATTAGTAATTACTAACCAACCATCCAAGGGCAACTAAGTATCTAAACTTAAAACGACGCCGCACAAGTCTCTCTCTCTCTCCTTTTTCCATATTTAATAATCACAGCCCTAACAAATCCAAAGAGAAAGAACTCCTCCCTTCATCTTCACTCTTGGGCAAAATCATTCCCAATCCTTCTTCTCTTGGTTTCTCTTTCTCTAAATCATAATCTATAAGCAGCTAAAGGCTCAAACAGTTTGCGTGAATTATGCAGCCTTGTAGCCATGAAATGCAAGCAATGAACTCTCTCTTAAACCCAACTCAACACATCCCTCTCCAAGACCTGCAAAGCAACGGCCAACAGCAGATACAAAACACACACTTCCATCCCACATCGTCCAACGAAGACTTCTTAGAACAGATACTCTCTCCTTGCTCATGGTCCGACCTCAAGTCACCTTGGGACACTCCTGTTTCTGATGAAACCGGAGCTTCTAACCCAGACAATAATGTCGCCTTCCATTACGATGAGATTCTGCCCTCCAAGCTTAGACAACATCAAATCAATGGAGGCGGAGGTGGAGGTGGAGGGTCTTCTCCTGCTACTTCAGCCGTGGAAATGATGATGCAGCAGCAGATGGTGTTACCCGGAAGAAGCGTTACCGCAGCAGGTGGAGGAGGTTTGACTATGCCCTTTCCTTTGGGTAGTAGTGGCGCTGCCGCGTCTCATTATCAGGTCTTCATTTAAATCCCCTAATCAACCGGTTCACGTCAGTTTTCATCGCTATATGGTTAATCTGTTTAGTCTTTGATTTGAGTATAACATAGAAATAGATATTTAAAATTCTGAATGAACGGTTGCAGGGTGGAGAGGGTTCCATGCAAGCTTTGTATAATCAATCACCGAACCAGCCACCGCATTCCCACCATCCACAGGCAAGCCTTGATTTCTCTTTACACTTTGCCCAATCAAAGAAACAAGAAGAGCCTAAATGGTGGACCTAATGGTTACAAGTATTTTGTTATATCAATATGCAGATGCCAAACTTTGGAGCAACATCAGGGACAGTAATGACCCAAAGTCTTGCAAGTGGTTCTACGACCGGAGGTACGCCGGCTCAACCCAAACAGAGAGTTCGAGCTAGAAGGGGTCAAGCTACAGACCCCCACAGTATCGCTGAAAGAGTAAGCAAAGCCTTTATGTTTGTTTTATCGTACCATACAAAGAAGCTCAAAAATGACATGATTCGATCCGTATTCTGCTTTGTGAAACGATACGTGCTGGCAGTTACGCAGAGAGAGGATTGCAGAGAGAATGAAAGCTCTGCAAGAACTGGTTCCAAATGCCAATAAGGTAAATCTCGTCGGTCAATGTTAGGTTAGCAAAATATAAGGACACGTGTCAGTCAAAAGGATAAATCGATGTCATCACGGACCTGTAACTTTAACCGTCCCGATCCCTACTCCGGGAAAAGAGTTGAGTAATTAGTAACCGAATCTATCAGGTTTTAGTATTATTTTCTTAATTTTTAAGCTTCATTATGATCTTTAATAATTAAATTATGGGAAAAATAATTATTTTAATTTGTGGGTGTGGAATTGGACCGACAGACAGATAAAGCTTCCATGCTTGATGAGATAATAGATTATGTCAAATTCCTCCAGCTCCAAGTCAAGGTTTTGCCTCCTTTCTCTTAAAACTTTTTTTTTGCTAAAAAAATTATTCTGAATTATTTTATGAAAATAAATTATGAAGGATTCCCTGACATTTTTTCTAATTATTTATACTTAATCCAGTTTTATGGGTCTTTCTGACAAATAAATTCTTTTGCATTTTCCTGCTGTTTCCTGGAAATTCTACAGGTTCTGAGTATGAGCAGGTTGGGCGGTGCCGCTGCCGTTTCCCCCCTTGTTGCTGATATGCCTTCTGAGGTAAGCCCTAGTTTGATTTTATGAGAAAAACATGAAAAAGAGGCTTCGATCTTGTCTGGCTTGAATCATTCTGTTTCCTTCAAATCACACCACAAAACGACAAAACAAAAGTAACACGCTTGCCCCCACTGTCGTAGATTCCTCCTTTCTTCAAGCTTTATTTTTTTTTTTTTTGAGTTTTTAATATATTTTTTGTCTGAGTATTAAAAATAAATATAATGAAAAATATATTTTTTTAAAGTTTTAATTTTTTTCTCGAGAAAATTTTTAAAATACAAAGAGGTTAGCAGCGGAAGGAAAGAGTACTATTATTGTAGTAATGAAGGCAATGATAATAAGAGTACCATGTATTTTTGTCCTTTCAGGCAGGAGGCGATTGTGTTCAGACGAGTGCTACCGGTGGTGGGTCCATTCATCGGAATTCTAATGGCAACCAAACCTCAGCGGACAATGACAGCGTGACGGTGACGGAGCACCAAGTGGCCAAACTTATGGAAGAAGACATGGGCTCCGCCATGCAGTACCTACAAGGGAAGGGTCTCTGCCTCATGCCCATCTCCCTCGCCACCGCCATCTCTACCGCCACGTGTCATTCCAGGAACCCAATGATCAACCCGAATAAGGGTGTCGGGAAACATCCTTTCCTTCAATCCAACGGCGAAGGACCTTCCTCGCCTAGCCTGTCCGTGTTATCTGTGCAGTCAGGTCCTAGGGGTAACGCCGGTTTCGAAGGTTCCGTTAAAGATGCCGCCTCGGTATCCAAGCCGTGATGACGGCGTTGACTGACTTAGAGAACACAAAGGTAAATCAAAACCTCAGCAACCAAAGGAAGCTTTAAGTCTATGAAAATAAGGTTGTCTCTAAACGACACCGTATTTGCATAGACTTTGAGTCAAACCCAACAGTTAACCTGACCAACTCCAACAAAAGCAACAAAAACTTATTATTATTGAAATAACTTTAATTGTTTATTATTATTATTATTATTATTATTATTATTTCTTATTTTATTATATTTTTTTAAAAAATTAAATGTACAAGTCAACGGGCGAACTACTTCTGTTTCAAATAATTGTCTTTATCAGTAGTATTTAGACAATAAAACACATTAATATCATTCAGATAATAAATTACTCTTCACATGCATCTGAAATGCTTGCCCTTTTAATATATAACCTTATGGGAGATCCAAATAATCTTTCCCGACGTTTCAAAATAAAAATTAATAAATACATTTTTTTTAAGAAAAGGGTTCTCTTAAGCTATATTTGGTAATTAGTGACTTATATTAACTAATATATTGAGTTAATTTTATTAAAAAAAAAGTAATAAAACTAATTGATATTTAATAGATCATAATTGTTTGATGATTTAAATTAAAAAAATAACATATAAGAATATGATTATATTTTTATATAATTAATTAATTATTAATATTTCATATCAACTAATATTAATTAGATTATTTTTTTTAACTTCGTTATTAAACATATACAAATATTGTATATATATTATTTTTAAATTTATGGAATTTTCATTTAAATATAATTTTAATTATTTACTTTGGACATAATTTTATTAATTATTAAAATTTAATATAAATTAATTTATATTTTTTTCTTATTTATAAATTTATATTTATAATTTTATTGATCATTTAAATTTATGTTATTCAGAGGGATTAACTGTCAACGACAAAAGGGTTTTACGATTATTTTATCTAAATTTATAACTCAAAAAACGCATAATTTTTTTAAAAAAATTAAAAGGTTTTACTTTTATCCGTTACTATATTTCTTATTTATCAAATATTTAAATTAATAAATTTAAATAATTAAACCTTTAAAAATAATTTTAACTAAAAAACTGTTTAAAACATATCATATTAAACGTTATAATTATAGCAGATAAGGAATACACCCAACCCTCTAAAACCGAGTCAATAAAAACAAGTGTAGGCATAGTCAATACGTTTGTTTTTCATTGAATAAGTCCAACGGCGTTGACTCCATTTGTCCTTTTTACTTTGTACTTACGCTTTGTCTAATCCATCATCTTCGTTAGATAATCCCCCCACCACCCAGACTCGGACGGTGTTTGTTTCCGAATCACATAACTTGACAGCTACGGGGAAAACAAAGATCAGCAACTTCATGGCAAAAGGGATCTGGAGAAGAATTCATAACAAAGGATTGATGCAACAGTACCTAGTCATGACAACAAAAAAGAACAAAGAAATGCAAGCCTTATGCATAGAATGAGAGATAGTCTAAACTTAGAACAGGAAACAGATGAAGAATAACTGATGACAACTTTAATAAAGAGTAGTGAACAGAAAGTTAAAAGGATTGAAAAAGAATAAATGCCTCTCAACATACAGACATACTCAGCAGTACACTGTAAGAGGACAATCACATGGTACAAGTGCACCTTCAATTTAGATGACATGGAAAGCCAACAATTGGCATAAGAAGTTCATTTCATAATCAAAACCTTAAACAGACTGCAGACATATATCTTCATAGGTATGCCTGAATTAACAACCGATGGATTTGATAGAGAATATAAGAAATCAACAAATCCCCAAAGGTTCAGCAAATCGTAAATCCACATAATTGTGATCATCTCAGAGATAGACCATGATGGTCCAATCTTCATTAGTGGCAAACCCCAAGCCTTATACCCCTGCCAAAAATAAATGTACTTAAAATTCATCAATAATGCCACTCATTGTTCCCAAAGGTTTATATCATCATTTATGATCATCTTTAGGAAGCATTGAGTCAATATGAACAGAAATCACAAAAGAAATGAGACCATATAAACAAAAGGCAAATACAAGCCAAATTCATAAACCAATATAACTTCTTTACCAGGTATCGACTTTCCAATCGAAATGTGTAAGCATTTATGTAAATGTACATCGTAAACACAACAGAGACAACAATTTAATCAAGGTAAAGAATTCTCCAACAGTCCAAAAGTCTCAAAAAGCATTTACGAAGAAGTTGGGGGCTTGAAAGTGTAAGGCTGTGGAAGTGACAACGGACCTCTCCTCGTTTCCTTATCATCAAGCAACCTCTGTGTCCGCTTAGTCTTACAATACTGCCTATCAAAATGTTTCACCTACAACCAATCCAAAGTCCAAACCAAAAGAAAAGAAACCAAATGCAGCCCAAGATCAAAAACAGGGAAAGATTAAACAAAATTTATGCTTAAATAACTAAGATTAGATAGTAATAAGTTACCCAAGAAACCCTGCAATTCCTAACGTATTCATCCCTGGAACTTTTGCATTCAGTGGGGTATAGGAGTCCCACTGATCCGATTTCAGTGGGTTTCTTGTCCGATTGATTTTCCAAGCACGAATAGAAAGCATCACGAGCCTTTTTTTCACCCAAACCCAAATGAATAAGAACTACAGTCAGATTAGATTCTAAGGGTTCTTCGCAATAAATCAGAGAGATTAAAGACATGATATGAAAAGAAAGACCTTGTAGCAAGCTTGCCTGGCTTGCAAAAGCACGTCGTCGTGGACTTCATCTCGTTTCCCCGATACATAAGCTTCTAGCGCCATGGCTTCCCGGCGTTACCCCCAAACAAGAAAAAGATGGTGACAATCTTATTTCTCTTCTTGTTCCGGAAGCACCACGATTAGGATTTGGGCTAAATAGAAAAATGGTTTCATCTGGAACTAACCTGAATCAGTAGGCAAAGGCTTGTATCGAGTGTTCTTTAAAGGGCCCAATACTTGATAGTACTTGTTCTGGAGGCACCACAATTAGGGTTTGGGCTAAATGATTTAATGGTTTTGTCTCGAAGTGAAAACTTATTTACGAAGAGATTTAGAGTTTAGAGATTATTTTATTGTTTAAAATATAAAAAAAATATAAATTTGTGATTTATTATTTAAATTTAAAATTTATTAATCAAAATTTAGTATTTATAGTTTTATATTTATAAATTCAAATTTTATATTTTTAAAATTTAAATAGATATGTTCGTGTATTTTTTTTACGATAACTGCTCATTAAATAATAATTCATCACTTAAAATTAATATATTTATAAATCTTAATTAAATTATTTATATCATTTAAATACTAATATCAATTATATATAAAGTTAAGTCCCAATGAAAATTTAAAATGAAGGAAGTGTAAGTCGAGTAAAAATCTCTTATCTTATATTTCTTTTCATATTTTATTTTAAAAATATTAAAATTAAAATTTTAAATTCTAATCATAATTTCTTATTCCTAAACCACGTATTATAAATATAATTTCTTAAAGATTAATTATAATCGTTAATTTTAAACTTAAAAACTTATTATTTTTAGATAAAAATATTAATAAAAACAGACCATTTGTATTCCTGTAATTCTGGTAAAAAAAAGTGAAGCCATGTGGGTGATGGTGGGTTAGGAGCAAGTCGTTTCGAACATATCTATAGAGATGCATTGAAACCGATACGGGCAAAGGGACTGCCATCGTGGAAAAATTATTAGGTGAGGCTTGTTTATCACGTTATCTAAAGTCCTCAATTAATTAGGATCATTGATCTTAATTTTTTTAAGTAAATCATCACCTCTTTTTACATGGTTCGCCTAATAATCTCTCGCTATCGTGCGAATAAGAATTGAAAAGAAATTTAAATGACATCAAAATTTGAATACGTTAACCTAACCGACAGGGTGAAACTTGAAAGGAAGTCATTGATGAAGATGTACCACGGAAAGAAAAAAGGTTGAAGATGAAATAAGAACAGAAACATTAAAGAATCAGCATAAAATGGAACAACAAATACATATTATTCCTCGTCGCCATGTCGCAATTGTCCAAATACAGAAAATACATGATAGAAAATAATCAAGAACAGAACATGCGCTGTTTCTGCTCTCTATACAGTGGCTAGAATTAGGAGACAGTCGAGTTATCGGCGGGCGACATCCAGACGATGTCCTTAAGCGCAGGTCGGAGCTCTTTACTGCAAAACTGGTTGTACTCAAGGGTGTCACCATGGTCTTTTTTAACTTCCACCACCAGAAATGACGGTGTCAGTGCATATATGTCAGCAGCAATGGCTAATCTTCCTTTCCTTCCACATTCTTGACCCTGCAGCCTCACACTTGACTCGCTCTTCTTGACGCTGAACTTCATCGTCTTGGCCACCTCCTCTAGTCTCGATATCACACTGCTCGCCGGCTTTTTTGTCGCGAATCTCAACTCCTCTTTCTCTTCCCTCTTCTTCTCTTCAAACAATGGTGACAAATCAAATCCCTCGGATAATGAAATTAAGTGGAAGGCATTCAAAGTTTCAGGCTTTGATGGTTTCTCGCCGGTGAACGCTTCGAATTCTAACTCTTCCTTGGTTCTAATAGTTTTGGGTACTGATTTCTTGAACCAAGATGACTCCATCACCTTGGAGATGGGGATTCGGGTATTTGGGTTCGGATCTAAAAGCTTAGTGATTAATCTACGAGCTTCGGGGGAAAACCAAGGTGGGCACTTGAAATCTCCTCCGTAAATCTTCCTATACATGGAAACCAAGTTGTCGTCTTGAAATGGTAAGAATCCGGCAAGAAGAACATAAAGGATTACCCCACAAGACCAAATATCGGCCTTAGCTCCGTCGTACCCTTTTCTCCCAATTACTTCAGGGGCAACATAAGCTGGTGTTCCGCAAGTCGTGTGCAATAACCCATCTTGTTTCAGGTGCTCGGAGAAAGCACTGAGTCCGAAATCGGTAACTTTCAAGCTGCCATCTTCATCTAAGAGTACATTCTCCGGCTTCAAATCACGGTGGTAAACCCCGCGGCTATGGCAGAAATCGATAGCGGAAACCAACTGTTGGAAATAAAGTCTGGCCAGGTCTTCCCTGAGCCGACCCTTGGCGACCTTCGAGAACAGTTCGCCACCGCGAACGAGTTCCATAGCGAAGTAAATCTTGGACTTACTCGCCATGACTTCGTGCAACTCGACGATATTGGGGTGTTTCACCATCTTCATAACGGAAATCTCCCGCTTGATCTGCTCCATCATCCCAACTTTAATCACTTTCTCTTTACCAACAACTTTCATGGCAACGCTCTTCCCTGTCTGAAGATTCCGTGCATGGTAGACTTTAGCGAAGGTTCCATGTCCCAACATTCGACCAAGCTCGTATTTTCCATGCAGCAAAGACGGCTGTTGGTCACATATTGTTTTCTCTGCCATTTTTATCAGCTCTCGAGAAATATAATACAAATAAGAAAAGCTTCGATCTTTGGTTCGGATCACACTTATTGTATATACAGTTACAACAACGGAAGAGATAACATAGTAAAGAAGTAGAACATTAAGAACAAAGACGGAGGTTTCTTCTCTTTGTAAATGGATCACCCGTCCTCGACGTGTTTCCGGTGGCAACTCCTGTCGCCGATTGACCGCTTGCCGTGTCCATACAGCTCAGGTCTTGTCAACGATGCTCCTCTCATCTCTCTGCATTCCCCCCTCTTTTTCTGAGCTTTGAGAACGTAAAAAAGCTTTGCTAGGATATTAATATACGTGGAAATTGAAGGTCTGCCTTTCTTTCTGAATTCGGGGCATCAAGGTTCCATTATATACAAGTTTATACAGGTATAGATTTCCCATTTTATCCTTTACTTCATCTGACGGCTAGGATTTAACCTCAATGGGACGAAATATCAATAATAGAATAGAACAGCTTAATAAATAAAATTAAATTAAACTAATTAAATAAATCATTTATATCCTACGTCACAAAACAACAATTCCACATGCAAAAAATGACATTTTTCTATTAAGAAAAAAAAATAAACGTATTGCTTCGTAGGCATTGGATTAAGATTCTATAATTACCAATTATATATATAAACAATAAAATTCAACTCTTGTCTCCGTTTGTTTAATATGGGTTTTAGCACGTGGTTAATTAACCCATGAATTAATATTTTCCGATGGAAGAGGAAGACTTGATAACTACAGAGTCCAAGGCTGCCTCAGAACCAACCAAATCTGGATAACTGACTATGTCATTAAGTTTTGGACAAGCGTAATAATGTATAAAATTTTTAAAAAATAAAAGTTTTAAATTTTTATTAAATTATATTCATTAGATAACGTTAATCTCAAAATTTATTATAAAAATTTTAAAAATATTTTAAGAAATATGAGTTATAATTATTAAAACGTTATAATTATTTTTTATATATGATAATTGATTATAAAATTTTATTAATTATTTTTATTATTTTTTTAGAATTAGTGAAATTCTGAATAATTATAATAAAAATGACTACACAAAATCTTTAAAAAAATAATTGCTTATAAAAGCTATATTTAAGATTTAAAAACAATAAATTTTAAAAATTATATTCTAATAAATTACATAAAGTCTCTAAAATTTTTGAACCCTGAACTATATACTAACCATATGAATTGGCGGTTCTCATTTGATTTGATGGCGGCCACGCCCACCACCAGTGACTTTGCTACTCTTTAATATTCATTCATTGTCGGAATAACATAATATTAATTTAGTATAATTAATTAATTATTACTTATCATCAACACAACTCATTATTAAAAAAACTTTAGTTTAAGAAAGCTTGTTTTCCTCTTGATAATCAACCAACAAGCCAGAAACAAATAGTATTAGCAAAGAAGAGAAAAAAAACCCCTTAAAATATATATAGAGGTGAAAAGAAGTAATTATTTCCCGACCTTTGAAGATTTTTTAATTTTTTTTTAAAAAGTTAATTTTTGTAATTTATTTTTCCATTTTTAAACATTACGTTTTATCCTCGAATCTAAAATTATAATTTTATTTTTGATTTTCAATCACCAACCAACATATAAATGTAGAAATCTCAAAAATTAAAATAAGATAAAGAATAAAATTTGGCCAAGAAAAAAATAGGAGAAATATCTTTATATTTGGATCATAACATTATAAAAAAAATAATTATTACTATATCGAATATAAATGATTATATAATATCATGTTTAATTTTTAAAATTATTTTATTTAGGAAAAGGGTGTAATTGGAAATGGATGCTGATGCATAAGATTAAGTTTATTGCTCTTATCCAAAAGCTATGATTTCCTTCATAATAACACAATTTCCAGACATAATAAATATTATATTCTTAATTAACTTGAATCAACAACAACCCAAAAATAATTATCTCAATTTGTAAGTTGGATTGATCTTAAAGCATGCGAAGGAATAGTTTATGTAAAATGGACAATGATTTAAATCTAATCCTTTTTCGGATATAATTGTAAAAGCATACTTTTTGTAATAAAAAAGTGATTTTATTTTTTAATTATATTTTTTTTTCTGTTCATATAATTAAAAAACTTGCAAAAAAAGTTAATTAAGTGTAGAAGAAGACACTTCAATATATATCTTTATTTGTTTCTTTATTAAAAAAAGTAACTTGATGATAATGAAACACAGATTGGAGGATGAACATCAAAATAATAGAAATTAATTTTTTAAATTAAAAAGTTAATTTTTTCAACTACATGCAAAGCACTATAAACTCACAGACATTAAATTGTGTTTGAAAGTCTGAATTTGAATATTTTTATTTAAAAAAATATAATTTATTTTTTTAAAAAAACCATTTGTTTTGGCAACCTGGTGTTTCCCCCAAGTTTTTATTGTTTATAATAAATTTTATTTTTTTTGAAATAAGTATTTTAGAAAAAAAAATGTTCTTGTGATACCACCAACGAGAAATTATATTATGGTTAAGTTTTACTACGTGTCCATGAGATCAACCACTAAAAAATCACACACCTCGTCAATTTTTTTATGTCATATTTTTCTCAAGTAAATATTCACTTGAAAAAATACTTTTAAAATAAATTAACAGTAAATATGAGTGAAGATTCACTTAAGAAAATATGACATAAAAAAATGATGAGATGAATGTTTTTTAGTGGTTAATCTCGTGGATGACGTGGTGGGACTTACGTATAAGAAGGCAGTAACGGATGTAAATGGGGTTCAAGGTAGACATATATCCGTCTTAAAATTTAATTTTTTATTAATTATTTATTTTATCTAATATGTTCATTCTAAAATTTTATTGTACGTTTACTTTCGATTTTTTTTAGATCCGTCACTGACTTACTTCATAAATTCTCATCTACATTGAATTTGAACCCTTGAAACAATTGAGATGCCACCCATTTAATTTTTCAGGTGTTGGAATGTTTTGAACTTGTAAGCTACTAAACTTGCATTAACCAAACATGCTTATCTACAACCCAAGATGTATCCTACTATAAAAATATATCTTTAATTCTCAAAATAAACATAAAAATAAAACAACTTGAAAAACATGTAAGAATCAGCCAACAAACAATCTTAAGCTTCCTTAATTACATCAACTCTAGAAGGAGCAAACCCATGTCTTTGTGTTGCCATGTGTCCTTTCGATGTTTGTCCACAACTAGACCCAGCTTCATCCTCCACCCAACCATCTGCCACCACTTTCTGCTGATAATATCGCAGAGCCACAAAAAGCATGAACGCTACACAATCAAAGAAAAAACCATGAATTCAACCACTTTTGGAAGCAAATTTTGTTGAAAAACAGAAGGTGTTGTTTCTAATACCTGCCCAAATTCGAGCAACAACAGAACGTAGGTTCCAAACCAGAGTAAAGACAGCCATTGCCACAGCTTTCTTATGTGTGCATGACTCCCATGAATCTCGAAACCTCCGAATCCAAAACTTTCCTACACATTTCAAGCTTTAGATTAAAAAAATAATAAAAACCAAGTTTTTTCTTCTTTTCCTTTACAGACTTTAGGGACCATAAAATCTAAATGCATGGGGACATCATCAGATCAAACCGACAAACAGGAAAGAGCCGTTAAAATTTTAATCAGACGAACAAGATGTAAAGAAAGATGTCAGGTGCGGTGTGGGGGCGTCTGCATTAATATTTTGTAACGGTAGAAGGAAATGTGGGGGATGGGATTTTTACCGTAGGAAGTTACTTGCTGGGAATAAGAAGAGTAGATTTTTGGAACTGTGAAAACGCCAAAAAAACCTGAGGCAGTGAGTACAACCAAGTGTCAGTTCAGATTTCATTTCACTTTTTAGGCTCAGGGTGGTAAAAAAGTTGAGATCTTTGTGTTAAAATATATGATTTTTAACCTAATAAACTTACCCAGTTTGGTCATTTTCCAGATGGTTATGGAGCTGCCACACCTGGCCAAAACAAACAGCAGCACTGCCAACTGCACATTGTACCAATGGATCAGCTTTTTTTATTACATAAAAATGAAAATAAAAACAAATGGTTGGAATTTGGGAATTTATTACCTTCATGGTTGTTGCAGGATCACCAGAAAAGAGTGCTCTCAGCTTTATTAGGAACTCATTCAAGTAAGGAAGGACCAGTTTAAGTAGCCAGAAGGCTTCTTCTTCTCCAAGCACATAGCTTGATTCATCTGTATCCACAACTCCCCTGCAATGTTATAGAACCAAACCACAAGGTTTCCAGAAAAGGATTAAATTAAATTCCAGTAACCACACCATTAATGGCATAGGATGACAAGTTTTACCTGCAGATTATTGATCTGTAAAGGAATATGACAGCTAGGTAAACCAGACAGATATAGGAAATTGCAGAAACACAGCTGCAGAAGGCATTGATCAACACATGGTTTCAGTAATTAAGATAAAAATGAAAAAATAAGTGTAAAATTCCAAACTTGGATCTTGGGTTTTAGTGACCATTTAGAGACCTGATGTTGAGGTCTTGAGTGTAAGAAGAGGAGATGATGATAAATGTTCCCATCCCAAACACCAATGCCGATTTTGATACATCTCTCCACATTGCTAAATCAACTGAAAGATTAACAAAGACAGACAAAAAGAATAATTAAACAGGTTGCAGATAGCCAGATATGAAACTCATTGATCTTTGCAGGAAATGAAATGACTTTCTACCTAGATTCTGCCACTTGTTCTGGGATTGTGGGAAGCTCTGGTAATGATAACCTTCTGGGGCTGAAACTGGAGGATGTAAGTATAACAACAATGTCAGAAACATTCAGAGTGGTACTAAACAGGGTTTGTCTCAGTTAGTAAAGCATCAAATAGATACAAACACTTACAAGGAGAAGATTTGGCAACTTTTGTAGGAGTTGTGTAAAGTTGTGTGGCACGTTTTACAACTGGTGGCGGCTGTTTAGTCACTGTTGAAGAAAATGGTGCAGTTCTGTTATGGAATTGGCTAGTTTTCTTGACTTCATTAACAGTTTTGCTAGGCTTATCTTCTTGGGACTTCTTCACTTCAATAACAACTTTTTCTGGTTTTGTTTCTAGTAATTTCTTCACTTCATCAGTCACTTTGTCAGGCTTCTTCTCTTGGATATTCATTTCCTTGATGTCATCAAAACTCTTATTTTCATTCCCAACAATCTCAATTTCCTCCTCCTCCTCCTCCTCTTCTTCTTCTTCTTCAAAAGATTCTTCAACACCATCATCACCTGATACTTCTGGAGATGATCCTACTAAATCCCCATTGCTTGTATCGCCTGTAATGACATTTTCTTGCCCTACTAAATCCTCAGACCCAGATCCATTTTTCTCATCTTCTTCAATGGAAACATCATTTCCCTCCTTTTGATCATCCAAAACCAAAACTTTTTCATCCCCTTCATTTCTGTTCCCATTACTTGCTGACTGATCTGATTTTGCCTTCCTTAATTGAACTGAATTCCCCTCCATTCTCTCACCAGATTCATTACCATTTTTGCTCAGCTCAGCAGACTTTTTTGGGACTTCAGATCTTGGCTTCTTCATATGAATTGGGCTTCTCTCAATTCCATCAACAGACTTACTCACCTCCCTCATTCCTTCAGATCTTCCTTTCTTAAACTGAACTGGACTCTTCTTATTAATCCCATCAACAGACAAGCTCAAATCTTTACAATGCTCCATAGATCTCCCTCTACCCACCTGAATTTGCGTTTTACCTTTGGAAATCTGAATTGGGTTCTTCTCTAAACCTTCAAAACTTTCATTTTTCCAAGTCTTTCTCTTCCCCACACCGCCGCCAACAGTTTGTCCTTTCTTCAAGCTCAGTCTTTTATTACCAGTACCACCGGCATTGTCATTTTCTTCACCATTAAAAACCTTAATTCCGCCTTTAACTTCATCATTCTTCATTCTAGTTTCCCACACTGACCCTGCAACAACAACACTGCTCTTAGCTTCACCTCTCCTAAAACTCAAATCCATCTCTCTCCCCTATTTATGGTGCGTTGTTTTAGCCTTAATCACGGCGATTGAGTAGCAGTACGACACGTATGTTCCTAATTGGCTAAGGGGAGTCTTTAAGATGAAGCAATGGAGGTTGGTAGGATGCAACATTCTCTACCCCTTTGAAATAGCATCGCAAAGGAAGCGGGATTGGCTTCTTTACTTTATTTTTTGCTCTCTCTCTCCTTTTTCTATTTATTGCAGAGTTCGGTAGTGGGGCTATATGATTAAGAGTTGTGAAAGATCTCTCCTTTTTCTCTTTATGCTCAAATCCTTACCGGAAAACCAGAGCACCGTAAAGAAAAAACAGGTGAAAACAAAGATTTCCCATGCAAGCAAATGCCGGGAAATCCTTACGGTCCGGTCGGTGAAGATTGTCCCTGTTCGGCCATGTTTTTGTTTATTGTTGATTAGATTTATGTAAAACAAATGGCCTTAGGACATCATGCACTGCCACTAACTGTAATTGATCGCTATGTTAAGCAGGATGTGACAACGTGATGAGTTATGTTTTTAAACACAATGATTAATAATCATTAAGGGTGACTAATTAAGCACACGAAGAGTGAAAATAATGGAAAATTTGCAGATATATTTTTTTTTCTGTTTCGAAATCCCGACATGTAGTATTCGATTTTTATTCCTAGAATAATAAATATATACCTATAATTAAATATTTTTAATTTATATAAATTTTTACATGCATAATGTGTGAATAAAATATAAATTATAAAATTTTAAAAGATTAAACTTTAAAAATTATCATTTAAGATCAAAATAATAAATTTAAAAATTATCATTTAAAATTTTAAATAAACGAGATAATTATAATTATCACTTAAAATTTTATTCAATTTGGGTCAATGAGTCAATTAGTATTTAAAGTTTTATTTAATTTATATTTATAATTATCATTATATTATTGTAAATAAATATTTAGAGATCCAACAGATCCGAACTCTGTTATAATTTAATGGAGAAGTAACTAAATTATGGGGTCAATTTCTTGGGATTCCAATCCGAATATTTAGGCCTTGTCCGAGTAATAATCATTTAAGCAGACCCGACCCGATATTTTATTCCTTAATCTAAGATTAATGGGTTCGGTTTGGGCTCAAAGCTCGTCAGGCTCGGCTCGAGTTCGGGTTTGACTCAATTTGACTCAAAATGAATAATTTTTTATATTAAATTATTTATTTATAGTTTATTTTTTATTTATAGTTTTATAAATTTATTTTATTTAATTTATTTTTAGTGGATTTACTCTTAATTATTTTATTATTTTTCTTCACTAAATAAATTATTTTTAATATATATAAATATATATATGTTTATATATATTTATTTCGAGCCTGTTCACGAGTTTTTCAAGCCGAGTTTGGATAAGCTCGATTCGGATCGTTTAGATCCTGAATTGAACCCGAATACAAATCAAATTCACTCGAATTGAACTTTGACCGAGCCAAGCCCGAATAACTCGCGAGCCGGACAGACTAATTATCAAACCTAGTTGAGATGCCGTTCCAATTATTGTGCCGTTGAAGGCACGTGACTCTCAGACAAAGTAAGAAGTAAGAGGACCAAAGCAATGGGTAATTATGTTCTGCTGACTCCAAGCACGTTCGATAATTAGATTATAATATATAATTAAGGGTAGACTATGTCAGATACATTAAATTACAAGTATTGATTCGTTTTTATTATTATTTTTATTAATTTATATTATCACGTGATTAATTTTTTAACTAATAACATGTATGACGTGATAATTTGCATATTAATCAAAATAATATTATTTTTAGTGCTGTTATTTTTATATTAAATGGCAAAAAAATATCGTTTTGATGAAAAAAAATAATATATATATAAAAATGTAATTTATCGTCGTGATGGTTAGTAGTTTACTTTTTGATCCGAAGTGTTTTAGGTTTAAATCTTATTGAGTGTGTACTTTTTTATATTTTTCTTGTAAAACGGTATTATTTTGAGAAATTAAAGTTACGGTAATATAAATAATTTAATATATATAATAATAAAAATAGATTAATTAAAAAATTGATAGTAAAAACAAGTCGATATTTATAATTGGATGATAACTAACGCAATTTACCCTTTTTAAGTACCTAAAGAATGTGTACTTAAAGAAGTTGAACTGGATATGTGATCTCTATATCTAGATAGAGATCATCATATCCCGTGTGAATCGAGTACCCTGAGAAACTTAATGTATAGTATGAGAATAAAACTCGATTTAAAAAATAAATATCGAACACACAACATAGTGATAATAGGAAATAAATCATAGAAAGTGATTAAATTCCATTACAGGGAGAGTGCAGTCATGGAAGCTACGGTGGTTGCAGTAACACCGGGTTCGGCAGACCGTGCCTGACTTCTGACTTACAAGTACAGAAAACATATGCCTGACTTACCTGTGATAAGGTTGCCTCGTCAGGCATCCAATTTCTTCATTCCATTTTCCTTGATTTGGGTTCAAAGTAAAATGGTTTGCCATTTTGGACCTGGTTCTGGGTGAAAAGAAAACATATGCCACATGATTGTCTATATGAGCAAGATCGTGTAACTACGAACATGAACATTTAAATGATATCCCTTGAGATTGAGCATATGTGTGACTAGGGCCGTAAATGAGACGAGACAGATCGCGAGCTATTCGAGCTCGACTCGGTTAAAACTCGACTCGATTAAATTTGGCTCAAACTCGAACTCGAGTTCTTGACGAGTCGAGCCGAGCTACATGATACCCGACTCGAAAAGCTCACGAGCTACTCGAAAATATAAATATACTGTTTTTTATAATTTAAAATCTAAATTTTTAAACTTAAAACCCTAAAATAACATACTAAAATCTAAAATTAACAAGCTTGAGTTTACATAACATGAGTATCAAAGTTTTTTCTCCATTAGACTTTAAATGAGACTTGAGAGATAAGAGTTACTCGAGTCTAATATGATCAAAGAACAGTCAATACTTAGCTCGATTAGGTTCGAGAAAAGCTCGAACTCGACTCGAATTCTTAACGAGTCGAGTCGAGCTTAAATTTTTTAAGCTCGTTTAAAATTACTCAAGCTCGAATTTGACTCGAATTCTTAACGAGCCTGTAGCGACCTTTTTTGAAGAGGATTCGAAAGTTGGAAAATGGTAATTAATTTTGAAAAGTGTGTGGGGGTAAAAAGGTCTTTGATGCTACAATTTAATCCCTTTAAAAATATCAATTTAAAATATTAATTCTTTTAAGAACGATAAAATTGGAGTCGCCACCGATCACTTAGATAGACCGGACACCGTAAAAAGAAAACCAGAGATTCACTTTAAAAATGGGTTCGGGAGTTGGTTACGCGTGGGAAAGGATTAACACTCCCAACACGCCCGGAAATCGATACCAAAAATATTTGCAAAAATAATTTTTGAACTTTAATTTAATTTTAAATCGGTTTCTAAATTCAAAATTGACCTTCATTTAACGGGCTTAATTTAATTGGTGAATTTGAATTAATAAGACATTTAATTAATAAGGTCGATGATACACCGGACCAAAGACTAAAACGATGTCAAATAATATTGACCGTCGGGTTAGTTTAGGGTTCGGATCTCGTACGCCACCTTTATGAATGATGCAAACATTAAAAGAATGATGTCATGATCTTGTCAATTTTAATTCCTATTTACCTAAAGAAGATAAGAATTAATTTAAATATTCGATTAATCTCCGATAATTCGGACGATTATAGTTTGAATATCGAAATTAATTAAAATCTTCCTTTTGTTAATTTTAATTTAAATTAATAATATGAAAATACTAAAGGTTACGTGAAGAATAAAGTAAATGCATGAAATAATAGAATACGAGTCAAAGGAAACAAATAAACAAATACATGACGAGTAAAATAATAATAGGAAAATAAACAAAGACGATGATAATGGTAAATATCATGTAACATATAAATTATGATGCAAATATTTTGTAAGGCACATGTATGCATTAGTAAAAGGAAAACTCTATAATATGGTTAAACACAACATGAATATCACAATGTGTAACATGACAGTGAAAAATTAACAGACTAAGTGTAAGGCATATCATGACAGTTAACAATAATAATAATACATTCTATGATAAAAGAATAATACCATATAGAGATATACAATTATAAAAATAAGATTAAACATAAGGAAATATAAGGAAAAAATATAAGGAGATATACATTCTATGATCAAAAGAAAAGAAAATATAAAAATATAAAAGGAAATAAGATTAAAAAACAGATTTAAATGCTTGATAACATTGAGAAAGGAAATAAAACTAAAATATTAAATAATATTGATAAGGAAAAAATAAAAAAGGAAATAAATTAAGTACAAATAAATATTCGCATAAAGAAATAATTACAAACCACGTACAAAAAAGTCAAAACTTATATATATAAATCAAAATTATACTATATAATGATCATATATATATGGAAAGATACAATAATTATTTACATAACATATTAACATAGTATATTAATGTATAAAAGTTACCGTAATTAGAATATGAGACAAAGCATATTTAACATAAAAAAGTAAATAATATATACACACTTACCATATTGGCATGATATATAAATATAAAATGTGAATGCATTATAATACTGTATAAACATATATATCATAGGAAATAAAATATAACAATATCAATAAGTATAACATAGTATATGAATAATAAGTATGTATAATATAATAAATAAATATATAACTATATATAGTAATAATATAAATAAAGAAAATAAAATAAATATTTATACAAATATGGATGTGAAACGGTAGAAACAGGGGAGTAGAAAGGGATTTAATATTATTATATTAATAAAAATAAGTAATAAAAAGTGTTAAACATAAAAGAGTTTTAATTATATTTGAAAAAAACATAATAGAAAACCTAAATTTTCTACTTCTCATTCTCCTCACTTCTCTGGTTTTGTGGTAGCAGCCTTCGTCAACATATGCTCGCCGGTCATCGGAGAGAAGCCTCACGGCGGCTAAAGCAACCCACTGTCTCATAACCGATCATCGAAACAAAGGTCTCCCGGCGAAGACGGTGCAACCAAGAAGAGCAGATCGGTAACCTCTCAATCTATTCCTTTTTAGATTCGAAAGAAAACTACCTTTTTGAAATGGTTTCAGTTTTAACACTTGAATAAAATCTGAATTTTAGTTCAAAGAAAAGGAAATATGAGGAAAAATCTTTGATTTTCTGGTTTGAAAATATGCATAGAGAAGAAATTTTGTACTGGTTTCGAAGAAAAGTATGAACAAGACCCATTTTTACCTCCAAATGGAGTGTTTTCTCTTTGATTCCTGGAAACTTTGTTACATGTTAATTTTGGTGTTTCTAACTCTCTGTCAAATTACAAAGTATTTTTCCCTTCTTTTTCTCTAGTTTCTCCTTTGCCCTTATACAAAACTAAACCCCCTTTTTACAGAACGTTCCCTTTTCTGTGATTTCTGGATTTTCCAGAAATGGGCTCCAGTCTTATCCAATGTCCTCTTTTCCCGATTTTCAGGGATATACATCTGATATTTTGATTTGATTTTGGCGTGTCCATAATTTCTGGAAAAAATCTGATATCTTTGTCCTTTGTCGGCAATGGTGGTTGAGAGTTCATAGGGGGCGGCGGACGGCGGAGGTTGAAGTGCGGAGGTTGAAGGCTTCAGACGCGTGAAGACCATAAATGCGCGTGGCAGTCCGTCAGCCGCGCTTTGTGACCACTCTTAGCAGCTGAAGTGTCTTTCTCCTTGAATCGTGACCGTCGATCTCAATCTGATCCAATGGTCCAGATTTGGGCGGCTGCAAAGAAGATAGGGCAAATTAGGGTTTCTGGGTAGATGTGTTTAGGCTGATTGGGCCTGAGTTGTTTATTGCTGGGCTTTGTAAATTAAAAGAATAGGCTTTATTTATATTGGACATGGACTTTAAATATTTTTGGGTTTTTTAATTGTTACTATAATAATAATGATAATAATAATAAGATAGACACAATATATACTATATTTATGTGACACATATGACAATGATGCATAATAATATTAATTCTATATGCAAAAACATATTCAACTAAATATACATGTAGCTCATATATTAAATACACATTGACATTCAATTTATATAAATTTATATATGCAAAAACATATTCAACAACTAAATATACGTAAGTGGTGACACTAACAAATACAATGATAGAATACAATAATATTTACCAATACATATTATATAAATTTATATTCTTTTTTCTTTCTTCTCTTTTTTCATTTTTTTCCACATGTTATATATGCCCATTACGTATTAATTAAAGCCCTTTATTTTAAACATAAAAAAAAGTTAGACCCGGACAAAAATGGTGATTACAGAGTCGAATTGAGCTTAGCACTACTCGAGCTCGACTCGGCTCGTTTACACCCCTATGTGTGCCACATTTATCAGTTCATGTTCAAGGGGAGAAATGTGTACTTACTCCTCATCGGAGATAACCTCTCAACCCTTGCACTTCGACGCAGCACCAACGATGTAGGCGACATCAACTACCACGGCCACCATGGGAGGCTGCTGTTCATTATCCTATAAAAAAAAATCAAACTAAAACTATTCCCCGACTCTCATCGATATTAATTACATTCCTCCGTTACAATAATATCTTTGACTCTCTTCTCATCAATGGTTAACTGGACATCGATGCCAGATCAGAACCAAACCATTCTCTTCTCTTTAATCGAGTAAATTAATTTTATGATAATATTTATTTATATTTTTAATTATTTAATAATACGTATATATTTTATAAATAAATTGTTTAAATTTATATATGTTATTTATTTATATTTTAAAATCACTCGAGAATTTCATTGACAAACCTTTTATATATTATATCCTATATTTTCTTAAAATGAACTAAAATACGATAACAAGAACAATATTTTTAAGGTGGACAAGTAAGTACTTTTGACGAACATATATTGAAGAATCATGAAAGCATTGATGTAGTGGCGGGCACACACTATTTATTATATATAAAAAACATATCGGTTGAGTTCTTATTACTCAACTGACTCAATCAATGCTAATCATTAAGATTGTCTGAAATTTAATTTTATTTATTGCTGAGGATAAATTTAATTTTATTTATCTAATAAACGTTGATGATCGGTGATTAAAATTATTCGTTTATTTTCATTTTTTAGGTCTTGGTATTAAGATCTTATAATTTATTTATTTTTTTTATAAATTTTAAATTTAATTCTATCTAGAGAAGAGGAAAGATAAGAAATATTCAAGGGTGTTGTTCCAGATGATTTTCCCATGACTGTGGGCATAACGCCTGGGCATGGCTGATCATTGATTTTTCACAACTCATAATCAAAACTACTGCACAAGTTGCTGACCAAAGTGAAAAGGACCAAATTGTTAAAGAGTTTTTCTCTGAAAGAAAACATGTCCCAGTGTTTTTTTTTTCCTTCTGGAAAGGTAAAGTATCAGGAAAAGAAAATGATGATTCAATGCCCCATGAAGAATCATTGAATACCCACCAACCCTGTTTTGTTTTTATAAAAATATTTGTATTGAATTCTTTTTTCATTTATGCTCTAACAGAGACCAGAGTGCTTCACTTTGATGGTTGTTTGTTTTGCTGGCATTGATGAACTTGCAAAAACAGACAAGGTAAGCTTACATTATCCATAAGAGTTAAGACCCAATTTTCATTATGCTGAAAAATGTTTTTTTTTGTTGAATTCCCATTCATTCTTTCAAGAACACTGTTAATTTTGTTGGCTTCTTACAGGCACCTTCTTTTTTGGAGATTTTCTGGTTATAACGTCACAAGAACCCAACACAGAGTTTAAGTCAACACTGCTCAAAACTTGTTCTTATGGTGGTATTGGCTTTAATGAAGCTGGTGATTTCAAGTTTAGTCATGGAGGTTTGAGTTGGGTTCAAGCCTTCAAGGTGATGACTTTAAGTTTTCTTTTTTCTTGTCGTGTCTCAAAATTTTTGACGTTTTGGCTCAAAATGGATATTGGTTTTTTCGGTTCTGTACTAATTCTATCACTATTCTTCAAGCATCTTACCTGTCAACTACCCAACACAGATGAGTTTTATGTCTCTGACTTTTTGAAGAAGATGGGTTCAAACTTTTCTTTATCCTACAACTTCTCTGATTCAATTTGTTCATGGGAAAGAGTGAACTGTGATACTAAGGAGAATGTTGTGGGGTTAAAGGCTTCAGGTTTAGGCCTCTCTGGTTTGATGCCTGAGACCACCATTGGTAAGCTAACTCAGCTTCAGTATTTGGATCTTAGCAATAACAAAATCACTGCTTTGCCTTCAGATTTATGGAGTTTAGGCTCGCTTAAGAGACTAAACCTCTCCTCTAATCAGATTTCTGGGTTTCTCCCTAGCAATATTGGCAACTTTGGTCAGCTTGAAGTCATTGATCTTTCTGGAAATAATTTCTCTGGGGAAATTCCTGCATCTGTAAGCTCCCTAGCTAGTTTACAGGTTCTTAAGCTTGCTGGAAATGGATTTGAACGGAGCATTCCAACAGGAATTCTGAATTGCCAGTCTTTGGTTTCACTCGATCTCTCACTAAATCGTCTGAATGGTTCCTTGCCAGATGGTTTCAGTGCAGCTTTTCCTAAGCTCAAAACTTTAAACCTTGCCAGAAATGAGATTTATGGCCATATCTCGGATTTTGCAGAAATGAAGTCTCTTACCAGCCTTAACATTTCTGGGAACTTGATTAAGGGTTCAAATTCGACTACCGTTGTCTTTCAAGGGCAGCTGGAGGTGATTGATCTCAGCAAGAACCGGCTTCAAGGTCACATTTCTCAGGTACAATTCGATTCGACTTACAACTGGTCTCATTTGGTTTATCTAGACTTGTCTGAGAACCAGCTTAGTGGAGAAATTTTCCTAAACCAGAGTCAAGCTGACAACCTTAGACATCTTAACCTTGCATATAATAGATTTGCTAGACAGAAGTTCCCCAGAATTGAAACACTTTTGAGTTTAGAGTATCTTAATTTGTCTAAAACCAGTCTCATCGGTCATATTCCTGGTGAAGTTTTGCAAATGAGCAACTTACATGCACTTGATGTTTCATCAAACTATCTTACCGGACATATTCCATCATTGGCTCATAAAAGCCTCAAAATACTTGATGTTTCACACAACAATTTGAGTGGAGAAATTCCGATTTCTCTCTTGGAAAAACTCCGAGGGATGGAGAGATACAACTTCTCGTACAACAACTTAACCCTTTGTGATTCAGGGCTCTCCCTTGAGACCATGGAAACAGCCTTTTATGACTCGTTAAACAGCTGTCCTATCGCTGCAAATCCAGTCTTTCTCAAAAGAAGAGCCAATAGACACAAAGGGTATACACTTGCCTTAGCTTTAACCTTCTCCATGGTGTGCTTGCTTGCTGGCTTGCTGTTTCTAGCCTTCGGTTGCCGAAGGAATTCCAGGACATGGGTAGTTAAGCAACCCTCGTATAAAGAGGAACAGAATATTTCGGGTCCGTTTTCGTTCCAAACTGATTCGACCACTTGGGTGGCCGATGTTAAGCAGGCAACATCAGTACCTGTAGTGATTTTTGAGAAACCACTATTAAATATCACATTTGCAGACCTCTTGTCTGCAACTTCAAATTTTGATCGAGACACTCTACTAGCAGAAGGGAAGTTTGGGCCTGTTTATAGAGGATTTCTGCCTGGTGGAATTCATGTAGCTGTTAAAGTTTTGGTTCATGGATCAACGTTGACGGACCAAGAAGCTGCGAGAGAGCTCGAGTATCTTGGTCGAATCAAACACCCAAATCTTGTTCCATTAACAGGATATTGCTTGGCTGGGGATCAAAGGATTGCTATTTATGATTACATGGAAAATGGTAACTTGCAGAATTTGTTACATGACTTGCCACTCGGTGGTCAAGCAACAGAGGACTGGAGCACTGATACCTGGGAAGAAAACAACAATGGGATACAAAATGTTGGCTCCGGAGGGTTGTTGACAACCTGGGAATTTCGACACAAAATAGCCCTTGGCACGGCAAGAGCACTCGCATTTCTTCATCATGGTTGCTCACCTTCGATAATCCATCGAGATGTCAAAGCTAGCAGTGTTTATCTCGACTTAAATTTAGAGCCTAGATTATCCGACTTTGGATTGGCCAAGATTTTTGGAACTGGTCTAGAGGATGAAATTGCCCGTGGAACACCAGGATATGAACCACCAGAGTTCTCTCAGCTCAAATGTGATGCCCCTACACCAAAATCAGATGTATATTGCTTCGGTGTTGTTTTGTTCGAGTTAATTACAGGGAAAAAGCCAATTGCAGATGATTATCCAGAGGAGCAAGAAGCAAGTTTAGTGAGTTGGATTAGAGGATTGGTGAGAAAGAATCAAGGATCAAAAGCCATTGATCCTAAAATCCGTTATACAGGTCCGGAATACCAAATGGAGGAGGCCCTCAAGATCGGATATCTGTGCACTGCTGATCTTCCTACCAAGCGACCGAGCATGCAACAGGTTGTTGGCCTGCTCAAGGATATTGAACCAAGAGCTCATCAATGACTTATAAGTTCCTATTTTCTGTTGTTTTGTTTGTTTTTCTACCATGATGAGCTTTGCCTTGTGCCACCATAGGAGAATGTATAGTAATTCTCAAGTAATGTCTTGGACTCTCATATATCTCTATATGTTTATATACACGAGATTGAATCCACTTACATTCCTTTCCAGTTACAGATAAATGAATCCCAATCTTATGTTTTGAGACCAGTAAAATCAATGGAGGTCTTGACTTATACTGTTTCTTTGCCGAGGCAATGTCAGCTTTCAGTCTCCCCATAGACATGTTTATGCCTTGTCTGAGAAACAAACTCTGTATGCTACCCTTTGCATTGTTTAAAGGGTATTGCTTGGCAGTTGTCGGTTTCTTTTCTCTGGTGTTAGATCTGGAGCTATTGCCGGTGCTTGGTACTGGACCACTGCTTCACCATTAATGGAAGACGTACATACTGTGCGGCTACATGAAGCAAACAAAATTTGAGTTGTACTTAAAATATATGTTATATGCAAGGGCGGTTCAAAGATTTTAGGAGCCCTATGCAATTTATTAAAATATGACCCTTAGTAATAATTGTCAATAACCTTTGCTAGGTCTAAAAATATGATCCTTAAAAACAATTATTTCTTTTACGGGCCCTTGTTTGATCACTACTATTGTGTTTGAGAATTTCACTGCTTCTACAGAAGCCATATTAATAAGAATAATCATTAAGATTATATAATCAACTATCACATTTAGAAAATAATTATAATATTTTAACAATTATAACTCATCTTTCAAGAACAATTTTAAAATTTTTATAATGAATTTCGAGATTAACATAACTAATGAATATAATTTATTAAAATTTTGGGTTCTTTTTTCTAAAAAATTTTGTGCGATCGTTTTAATTGTGCTTGTCTAGAACCCCGCTCGTTATATGCAGAAGATAAAAAAGGTGTCCATGATGGAGAATGATTCCTACCATTAACTTATTAGACATGCGCAGCTGAACTGCATATCATTTAAGATGATGTAATAATGAACATTTTCAGATGCTTTGAGATCACGCTAGCCTAGATACTAACATCCCATAAGGTTTGGGTGTAATGTCAAGTCATATGCGTAGATAAGTTTTAAAATACAGGTTGCTTCATTGGGTTGGTAACCGATTAGCTAAGCAACTTTTGTGACTTGACTTTCAGCATGTTGGGGGTGGAAATTGCAGAACAAAAGCAATCATCAAACAAGGGAAGTTTCAGAGTAAAAGCAGAAATAAAACATAAGTATTTAAAAATAAGAATAAATTTAATTTTCAAAATAATTAATCTCTCCATCTCTTAATAACTCGTCATTACAAACAAGTAATGTAGATGTTAATAAAAATAATAATTCGAAAAGAAAAAAGGGTAAGCATTATATGTATGTCATGAGTTGAAACTCTAAACTAAACTTTTATATCATAAATTTTAAACCACGAATTTTAAACTTTATGCCGTAAATTCTTAAACCTTAAAAGTTACAAATATTTTCAAATTATTTTCCTAAAATTGTATAATTGTTATAAAATTAAGGATCACCAATATATACAAAATATTTATTTAATAAATAAATCCATCCCTGTCATTAGATCATATGTGCTAATCTTGTTTCCAAAACTGTTTATTATTTATTACCTTGAGTAACATCATGGGAAAGCAAGTGTCAATGTATGAAAATATATTTAAATTTCTTAATTTTTCGTATTTGTGACAATGATGAAAACAAAAACAAGTCATCCCTTCGCCCTAATCCTAAACCCCCACTGTATCTGTTTTAAGATCACACATCAACTTAATACCCTAAAAGCCAAGTCATTCATAAATGAAAACAAAACCTAGTACAGCACCTACACTATTCTAGCAGCATACTTGTGGCTTTGAGCAAATAAAGCTCGGGGCCTCTTATATGATCAACCAAGCAAGTTATACACGTCAACTAATGGACGCCCCAGACTACGTCCGCCCATCTCAGTAGGCTATCTGGGCAATGCAATGTGCAGGGCTTCTTTAATTGTTCTATCTGGAGATCTCCGGTCAGAACCATTCATAAATACCCTAGAGCGAGTTCATGAGACATTACAAAGGATGGACAATGAATATATAAGATCAGCTCTAGACTACCTAGAAACACTGTCAGATTTAACAGCTGCCAGGAGAGGACCAGATACTTTCCAGTGTCCAAACCTAGACAACAATTGGATGAGGCTGCCTTTATATGATGCAGGTATTGGATGGGGTCGTCCGATACACATGGATCCAACAAACGTTGTCCATGAAGGGAAAATATACCTATTACTAACTGCAACCGATGATGGGAGGTTGTCGGTCGTAGCATGCCTAGAGACGTCTCATATGACACTTTACGAGAAACATCTATAAGAAGGCTTGATTTCATTTGTCAACCTAATGTAGCTAAACATATTTCCTATGTTAACATTCTAACTTTAACCTCGAGACATGAGAAGAACCCGCAAAACAGAGAGTGACAATTCAAAAGAAGCTCATTTGCTATGTTCTTTTATCATTTCACAGATCAAATAATGAAGAAACGGGGAATTAGTAGTCCGGAAAATAAGAAAATATACCTATTACTAACTGCAACCGATGATGGGAGGTTGTCGGTCGAAGCATGCCTAGAGACGTCTCATAAGACACTTTACGAGAAACGTCTATAAGAAGGCTTGATTTCATTGGTCAACCTAATGTAGTTAAACATATTTCCTATATTAACATAACATTCTAACTTTAACCTCAAGACATGAGAAGAACCCGCAAAACAGTGATGACAATTCAAAAGAAGCTCATTTGCTATGTTCTTTTATCATTGCACAGATCAAATAATGGAGAAACGGGGGAATTAGTAGTATGGAAAATAAATGCTACATTAATACGAATGGAGAAAATTAAACCAATCCATCATACAAGCAGACATGAATAGATAATTCATAGCAATTTAACACACAAATAGTAAAGCTTAGAGATAGATACATGTTCCTTTTCCCTTCTAGATACGAAAAACATCAGTTTGAAACCTCTCATCATACAACCTCCAATGCCCATATCTCTCAGTGTGAAAAACTGACCTGGGTATGTAGAAGTTCGGCTTCTTCACTTCCTTCAAATCTTTCAGATTCGAAGTCGCATTCAGGATGTCCCGACTGGTCAAGTTAGCACATCCGGACAGATCAAGGTACTCGAGTTTCAAACACCCTTCACAAATGGAACCAATCCCTTTAGCTGATAATTTCGAGAATCTAATTTCAAGATGTATCAATTGAGGCATAAGTTTCCCTATAACAGCTGCCTCCGTATCTCCATCTTGTGGACAAGCATTTAGATAATTAGCTGGAACAATTCCCACATGTTGCGATGGGTCTAACCAATTCATCAGGTTCCGTTTTAGGATCTTCAAATTGGGACAATTGCGACCAATTAATGCTAGAGATTCGTGCGAGATTTCGTAGCAGTAACTGATGTCAAGCTGTTTAAGGTTCCGACAATGATTCGCTATTTGAGCCATCGACGCATCGGTTGCACGAGGACAGCTTTTTATGGAAAGAACTTGGAGATTTGGACACCTGGTGGGGAAAAATGAAAATCAGCCGCTCGGAGCAGAAAAGGTAAACTTTTAAAACGGTGTTGCAGATGAGATACCTTTGAGCGGCGAAATTGAGAGAGAAATCGGAGCAGTGACGGGTATGGATCTCGGTTAGATTGCCGTTGCTCCAGTCGATAACAGATCGGAGCATGGCATCGATTCTTCTTTCGAACTCAGGGGTCCACCAGCGGGTCGACTCGTGGGATGAATCGAAGCGGGTTTCGAGATCCAAGACAGAGTTGAGAGAGGGATCCTTGCAGGCGTTGAGCCAAGGTTTGCAGACAAACATGGAACCGGTCAATCGGTGTTCGACAGTGAGTCGTGAAAGGATGTTGAGGAGACACTCATGGGTTAACTCGGCCCAATCAGAGATGAGTCCAGACTCAGCATCTGCTTCCCCGGTACCTTCTTTGCCTTCCATGTTGGAACGATCGTTTCCCTCTCTGTAAAAACTAAATGGATCGAGTTCGCGAACTTCTGGATAACGAATTGGACAAAACTGTTTTTATTGACTTTTGCTTTTCTTTTAATGATAATTAATTATGTTAATAAAGGATAAACTACGTAAATGATCATCGAACCTTTAAGATAAAATTATTTTGGTCATTGTATTTTTAAAATATTCAATAAGATCATTGAACTTTTAAATATAGGTATAAAATAACCCTAAACACATTTCAATGAAAAAAAAGTAGAATATTGTTCTTTGGGAAAACCTAATTTTGAACAACTTTGTTCTCAAAGTCAATAAATTTCTCTTTTAAATGGCTATTTGCCTAAACTCCTTTCCTTTCCTTCCCCATAACCAAATGAATATTAGATTGCTTGATGCTCCATCAACTACCAATTCCTTTTCATGTTCATATCCGACATTCACATCCGGTTATGATTTACATATCTTATTTTGTTCGATCGCAATTTCATACTATTTCGAATTCGATTCCTAGTTTTCTCAGCTTAAAACCATTGTTCACATTTACCATGTGTGATTCCTCAGCATCTCTCGGATGCAGACTATGAATCGGAAACAGTCTAGTTGCTATGAACAAAGACTTCAGACAACCAGAGATTGTGAAGGTACAAGACAATGCAAGTATAAAACTTCCATCATTAAACTGTGGGAACAAGACAGAACAATGGATATCAGCTTAATCTTCTCAAATATTTGCAGCAATTCTGCTCAGACTTCACAAAATACCAAAAAGATTGATAAATTATGCAGTTTAGACACGAGTTCGAACTGGGAGTAGTGATTGAACAAGGACAGTAAACCTCAAAGGTGTAATCTGGGGAAGATGATTGCAGATTCACATATTCCATTCTGCAAGTTTCTACCAAGGGAAGTTTCAAACATTACAGCCTACACAATAATAAGAATTGAACCTGAACCATCCATCCATCCACCCACCCACCCACCCGCCATCCATCCATAGTCCCATGATTCAAATGTCAACTCATGACAAATAGAAATTTTGAAAAGAGTAGAAGTGGTTTGATCCTCTTACTCCACTTCAAACTGACAAAATATAGAACCATGGGGTAGGGTTCTTGATCCTAATCGCTCTACCAACAATATTATAATTCCACTTCTGGGTATGCAGCCAATCAACTATCTCATCATATTTCTACATGCATGATTTCAAATATAATTATAGCAAAACCACAAAAAATGAACTTAAAGGAAGCACTCTCTAAATCCAAACAAGATCAAATAAACATTAAAAAATCACAATATCAAGTAAAAACACATCCATATCAAGTTAAATTGAACACCCAAGGGGAGACAGTTTCAAGATCATCACTTTACATCAAAAGAGAGGGAGAGAACTAAGCAGAGTAATAAAGTGGACGCCTGTACTCGTCGAAGTACTCATCGCGATCCACAAAAACAATAGCGTAGAGAGCATAGATAATCCCAGGAACATAACCCAGAATAGTTAACAGCACACAGATCCAGAACTCAACCTGAATCAAAACCCAGAATTTCATTAGATCAACAGGATAATTCCCTAGAAGAGAGACGAGATAAAAACATGGACTCACGCTGCAACATCCGTGCCGGAAGCAAACACCCACAGGAGGGAGAATAATCGCGATCAAGAGTTCACATAAGATTTCGCAACGAGTAGGCATGTTGTCGTTGACGTAAAAAGATTGAAAGTGGATGAACCAACGAACCCGAAACGAAGGAAACCTTTTTATCAACGAGAGATGGACCACATAAATAAATAAATACTCCAGCTCCAACTTGATCGATCTTGACCGTCCCATTTTGGTGAATATACTTTAATAAACGATCATGATTACTCCAAGGTGTGATCACGTGCTCGTTTATTGACCACATTCGGTTAAAGTTTATAGCCCATAGCACTTGAGGCCTGGAAAATAAAGGAGATTTGGATTTCCTGCAACCCCAATTAGCTGTTGTGTTGGGTGGTCTGAAAATTACTTGCCGGAGAACTTTAAGTACCTGTTGTTATTAAGCTGAAATGAAGGTAAATCTAAGAGGTCAAGACTTGCTAATTGCTTAGATATAGCAGGGTTTTAGAGTGAATGTTTCTAGTCCAACATTGCTAAAAGCTTAAAAGCTGATGAAGTAGTAACAGTAGGCCGCCCCGTCGCCGCCAATTAAACTAATAGGCGATACAAAGCAACATCCATGTCCGGAATAATAATGTGATCCTGACGGGTGCATGAATACTCGCTTAGCCTAACATCGAAGCTCCTATCTTTCCTGACATTTGAACTAACATCACCATACGTCTGCATAATTATGGGTTTCCATTTGCTTCAGGACCACCCACACACCATTTATGTTGCGGATTCACATTTCCGAATACCCCATTCTATGTGCTAAGATGGAGCATGGCCGGTATCTCACATTGCTTAGCAAATGTGACTAGAGGAACATTCCAATAATCATTTGCAGAAATAATTGCAAGATAAGGAATTAGAGTCTCGATTACTCCGACGATTGATCGGCCAACCAAAGACGAGCAGCATCCATGAATCATGATGCAAGTAAACTATATTTTCTGTGAAAATACATCTAATCCGGAAGTAGCGATTCTGATATTTATCTTTATAAAACCAATAGATGCAACTATATTTTCTTTACAAATGAAGAAAGTAAGCACATAGAACAATTAAATAAGGGAGGGAGGCAAGCTGAACTCACTACTATTCCAATCCCTCAAACTAAGCAGTAGCACTTCTATTACAAGAGACTTACTTACACCCTCAATGCCACCTGATCTTGCCATGAGATCTTTCTTTTACCGGTTCTATTTGGCCGGTTCCCAGTGTTCCTGCAGGCCGATACTTTAACATCATTGCGCTGCTCCTCACTTCCAATTCCAACCGAACTTCTCTTGAAGTCCTCCATTCCCACTGAATTAGTTTGAGCTTGTACTTCTTCCTCCTCTCTCTGCATTGAAGGAGATTTCGGAGACATTAGCTCATATAAAAGATTATAAAGCAAGCAACTTTTTATGACAAAAGTATATTACCGAAATCTGGTTCAAGTCAAAAATTGGTTTCATGCTTCGAGCATTGGCCTCTTTTCTGCTGTAAAGCCTTTCCTTTTGGTTTAAGTCCAGAACGGATAAAGAATTTCGCAAAGTAGGTTCCTCGTTTCCACCAAAACTCTTCTGCTGCTTCTCTTTCAAATCGAACATAAGGGAAGGATGAGTGAAACCGGTTCCCTTTACACTGTTAGCCTTTCCCTTTTGGTTCAAATTGAAACCCATAGCTCGGCTTAGTGAACCTCCCTTCCCTGATTTCTTTCCCTTCAAATTTGATTTGCTTTTAAACACCATGTTCTTTTGTTGCAAAAGATGTCTTTCTGCTGTGGATTGGTTTCGCATCAAGAATTCGTGCCTCCGTCTCAAAAATCTAACAACAGAAAGATTTTAACTCTTTACCAATAATCATGATTCTGAAATTATGGAAATCATACAAATTTATGGAGGAACAAGATCATACTTGACTTCAGCCAACAGGGTCGATCTTTGCTCTTTCATCATCTGCAACTTCTTTCTCAAGGACTCTGTTTCCTGAAGAAACACAAAGACATTCCACAAACACAAGGAACAGAAAGGATTATTTACTAGCTCGTACAAGGCAAGATCTTTATCAATTCGAAGCCAAAACATAAGATCCACTCTTCTTATTATCAACAAAAAGATTGAATACAAATAGCATGAATCAAGAAAACCAAGAGGACTGTAAACACCGGGATCTAATAAAATCTAACTGAAAGCATCTCAAAATCTAAACAATCCGCAAAAAAGTTATTACCTTGCGCAAGTCTTCAAAGTCTTCCATATGGCTCGGGTACCTGAACCGTGCCCTTTGGTCCTCATACAAATCATAAGGAGAATACTCCTTGACTGCATCAGCAACAGCAATCCCTTTCATCTTCTTCATGTTTCAGATCACAGAGGCGATATAAAAGAAAAAACCCAAAAGGCCAAACAAGGAAATATGGAGGAAGAGAAAGGGACAAAGGGGAAGGAGAGTAATTAACGAGAAGGAAGAAAGGGTAAATATAGAGAGCAAGAGAAGAGAAAGATATAGAGGTAGGTTCTCGTCTCCCTGTTTTCTCTGTGAAAACTATGACCGAAACAATGAAATCCCAAAGAAGCCCACATAAACCGGCGAAAAAAGATTGTTTCTTTTGAGATGAATAGATGAAGATGGGATCTTTTGGGGTGGGATTACAGAAGGGTATTTCCGGCAAAGAAAGAGAGAGTTTTGCGAGGTGAGTTTGATTGGGGGACATTTTGAATACATCTATAACTCTTCTCTAGCTTTCATCGTTCTTTCTCTATCTTTCCTTTCTTTTTTGTACATAAATTTTGGTCCAGCTGGGTCATGGTAGAAGAAAGAGAGTTGGGTGATTTTGAAAAGGGTGCATGGAGTTTCCATGTTTTCCCCCGAGTAGAGAGAGATTGAGAAGGAAATCAAGTTTCTTTTCTTTTTGTAGAGAGATAAAGATATAGGTTCTGATAAAAAGGTCAGGACGATCTTCCTTATGTTGTATTGTAGCTGGTGCCTACCCGCCTGCCCTTGTCTGGTGTTTCACTTGTTGGATTGTACTACCTTATGTTCTAGGCTTCTTGGCCTTTACCAGATATTATAAATTACACTTGAGTGAAAAGAAACAGTTAGGGTAGGTCTAGCATAATTAAGGTATGCCCTTGTCTGGTGTTTCACTGTCCATCTAACCTGTATGGAATGGAAGTAGGATCAAATTAAAATCCGAGTTTCAGGCTTGTGTCTGTGATTAGTTATTCTGCTATTCAAATCCCCACATCAGGTTAAACTAGTGTCACCGGGCACCTAACTTAACCTTACCTTTTTCAACAAAAGTAGTAGTAGTAGTAACCCATCATCTACATCTCTACAGATCTGTCCACCTAAACTAGCCCTGGAAACCAACCCGGATACCCTTCTGTTCTTCTAATCAGCCATCACAACAGACAGGATTTCCATGCTTTCTTTAAATGCAGGAAAGTGGAAACCAACAAATTTGACGACTTAGAATCCCAACCATATTACCCAACTTTTCCTCTGTTTTGTTCTACAAGGCTAGCTTAGTTAACATGGAGGACTTCCAATCTTATAAAAATAGACAAGTGCCGTGACTGCTCAAATATCAAATCTACATGGTGCCACCAACTGGAAAAGGACAATCCATTCTCCCTCCCTTGGTAAATCTCTCTCTCTCTCTCTCTGCTTGGTTGATGAAAAAAATAGACAATCCATTCGATCTTGAAAAGTTTTGATTTTGTTCGGTGGGTTTGTTTTTCTGCTTGTTTTTAGACGAAAGGGACTGTCGGCATGGCTGAAATAGTTGTATCAGTTCCGATTGCCGATTGGATAGTTCTCTAGTTGGTGCAAGATTTATTAGGAATCAATTTGAACCAAACTTATTGAGGGTAAAATGTGTAGGTAGAGCCCAGTAGAATTCCTGGTCCAAGCCTATAGTGGTATTTAATTCAATTTGAAGGTGTTGGCCTCGGCCGAGCTAGGTTTGGGCCTCTAACAATTTCAGACATGATCTGATAAACCATGTAGCTGTAAGTTAATTTTTACTAAACCATGTTCTTTATGTTTGATGCTGCAAACATGTGAATGCACTGTAAAATTTCTGCAAAGTGATTATTTGTACATTCAGGATATATTTTGCATCTTTTATTGGGACTAAATTGTTCTTGTACTACAGTTTAAATGGTTATTTGGTATTTCATTATGTGTTTAAGTATTCTTTCTTTATGGAAGTTTACATTGTTAGCTTTTCTCTATTTTGGCAGCTGCTCAAAATAATTTTTTGCATATTTCAAGGACTCTTGATGGCAAGCCTTGGTGTTATGTTAGTCCAAATGAGGGTTTAAATAGATATTCCATTAGTAAATTATATAACCTGAACAAATTATCCAGATATGTTGTGGCAAAATCTGAACTTGCTGGGACTGGGATGCCTGATGCTTCCTATTCTTTATCAGGTGTTTATGCAAAGCTACTTGGTCATTGAACTATTTCTGTTTTCTCTTTTTAGCTCATACCCTCAGAATTTTATATTTTGTCAAATCTTTAAAATGCAGAAGTTAAAGTATCTTCAAAAGTTAGAGGAGTATGCTTTTATGTCGTCACAGCTATTGCAGCCATTTCACTGATTGGGTATATGATAGTGGCTCACCCCTTTGTGCTCTTGTTTGATCGCTATAGAAGAAAAGCTCAGCATTTTGTTGCCAAACTTTGGGCTTCAGCAACTGTTGCTCCGTTTTTCAGAATAGAGTATGAAGGATTGGAGAATTTGCCTTCACATGATGCTCCTGCCGTATATGTTTCTAACCACCAGAGTTTTTTAGACATCTACACGCTTCTAACTCTTGGAAGAAGCTACAAGTTTATTAGCAAGACGGGGGTATTTCTTTTTCCAATTATTGGGTGGGCAATGTCTATGATGGGTACAATTCCGTTAAAGCGCATGGACAGCAGAAGCCAGATGGTATTCCCTTTTCGCCTTTTCTGTTACCAAATTTATATTGGAATATAGGGTTGATCTGTTTAGCTTGTCGACTTTAGATGGCAATATACATTAATCTATTGTAATATTATCTTTTAGCTTTGCATGCTTTTTTTTTTTTTTTTTTTTTTTTTTTTTTAGTATGGATTTGAATTCTATTACTATCATGTGTGTAGGAGTGTCTTAAGAGATGTATGGATCTCGTCAGGAATGGTGCCTCTGTCTTTTTCTTTCCAGAAGGCACACGGAGCAAGGATGGGAAGCTAGGTGATTTCAAGGTGAGATCATCCTAGAATTCTATTGTGGACAATCAGGTTGATTTTAAAATGCAACTATTTATTCAAAAGCTCATTGCTTTTTCTTGTTCATAATCGGCAGAAAGGTGCATTCAGTGTTGCTGCAAAAACCGGGGTGCCTGTCATTCCTATAACCCTAATTGGCACAGGTCGAATCATGCCTGCAGGAATGGAGGGTGTCGTAAATTCAGGATCTGTGAAAGTTATCATTCATAAACCGATCGAAGAAAGTGATCCAGAAATATTACGCCAAGTAGCTAGAAACACAATTTTAGATACACTTAAGCGTCGAGGCTGAGAAAGTGGCCACTAGCTCACTATGATACCTGTTTGATTTTTTTGGCTGACTCGAAGAATACGATAGAAAGGTACGGAATGTGACCCTTCATGATCACTGTGCTTGTGATTTGCTTTATTATTTTTGGAGAGAAAAAAAGAAGAATAAGGTGTGATCGTTCAATCTTCTTCTCCTGTCTTTCTTGTTTTAGACTTATATATGTTTCTCTTTGGGGGGAAATCGATGTCTCGTTATAGAACATCCTGTTGCTGTTGAGTGTTGAATATGAATCAAGGTTGTCCTTTCTGAAGATATTCGACATCAGGATTCAGGATGTTTTTTAATCTTGAAGTATGATTTCTTCTTTGTTGAACCATTTTCCTGCAGGGTTTATAATTCGGAAGTAGCTATATTTAGTCATATGTGATCAAGTACTGCCTTTAGTTGCTTCCATTTTGCACCTGCATCAGTTGTCTATATGGAGTTGACCACAAAATTGAATCAATTAAGCCTTTGAATCATGTTTTATTGTTGATATATTTTCTAAGACTTTTTGTTTTGCTTTCTTAAAAATACACCCAACTGGTATTCAGTAAAAAAAACGATTTAATTACGGGTAAACTACACTATGGCCGATAAAGTTTTCATTTTCATCCCTGAAATTAAAAAAAACATTATACAATACCATGAAATTATTAGGAAAAAAAACATTTTTACTCTTCTTACCTAGTAGGTCAGCTATCAATCTCTAGATTAGGTATTATAATCCAAGCATGCTTAAGGTGTTGGATTTGCTTAACATGAAATCTTCAGTGTCTTATTGTCCCAGGGTTTTGCTTATTTATTACAAGCCATAAATACATTACACCTCTGGTTTAAGGCAAGTTATCCGGTTAAACTCTTAATTTCAACTATTTTTGCCACAATGTTGTGTGGATCATAGTTCAGAACAAGAAAAATCCATCAACTATTATTAAAGCAGCATAAGCCTCATGGTGCTGGTTTAAGAACAAAAGTAATGAAAAGCAGAAAATCAGTAAAGGTTCACAATCTGGAATCAATTTCCAAATGGCTTCTTTCCTTCTATTCCGGCCATGAGGATTGAAACAAACATGGATTCCCATACGAAAAGACAATATAACAAGCTTCAATGAAGGGGGAAACATGGTAGACTTGTAAATAAACAGCATTCTAGTTTTCCTCTTGTGTATGTGTGGGCGGTTCTACCAATCTCACGGTACGTGGAAGAAGAAACTCGGCAAATATAGGATAGTGAGAGGAAGGGTAACAACCGTCGATGTTATCATTGACTACTTTGCATAAAGCAGGTATTAGAGATCTACCTCTGAAAAGAATCCAGTCTATGTGTAGATCTTGTGTTTGGCGGTCCCAGCAGAGGCAGAGTGCTCGAAAAATCAACTTGAGGAATTCAAGAGCTCCCTGCTTGTCACCTGAGCGGACAAGATCAACATCAAGTTCAAGCGTATCACACCTCAGTAACAGAAAAGATTTGGGGCCAGATAATACCTTTGAAGCCATGATAAGTTCTTATTAGGGAGACGTTTTTCCTCACCCGAGCATTAGGCCATACATCCCTCATATCTCCCACCACACCATGTTCTCTGCACATATATAGTAGAAACAGACCGACAGCAAAGGAATCAGTCCCCTATAACGAATAAGATTTATGTGCAGATGCTCTATCATAGTGAACTGCCACAGAAAAGAAGATAACCGCAATGGGGTAATTCCCTAGTTCATTTACTTGAAGGCACATGTGTTATGAAACAGTTAAATGGTTTTGCACCAAACAAAATACCTTGATCTCCCTAGAAGAAAACGCCCTGTCGTTGATTCCTTCTGTGTGTTAAATCCTCCACAGTACACAACCGGTAAGCTAGGAGGTAAGGATGCAATATGTTGCCATGTAAGCAGAGCACTTCGTCTGCGTGCACGAGGACTGAACTTATCCATGTTAGTATTTACTATCTGAAATGAGAATCCAGGTGGCTCAACTCCTTTAAGTTGGAATGTGTGGGCATCATGTCAAGGAAACAAACTAACACAATGGTTTTCTATGAATACAAGAGGTAGCAATGTTAGCAACTGGAACTTCATTTAATATAAGATCAAAATGGAAAGCTTGAATAAAGAAGGATATAGCCCATGTTGCGATACACGGAACTTCAGAACCCCATGCTGTGCTCCCAGGAACAGAAGGTGACTCAGACAGCCAAAATGTTCCACCTTCAATCAACTCTACCTTCAATTAAGATGAAGAGAACATCAAAACAATGTGTAGCATAATATTTGTATTTTTGTATATATCCATGAAGAAAATACAAAGATACCTTCTCCTTGTCATAGAAGATTGTGCAATGTTCATCTGAACTGTCCTGGGGGCCTTTCCTTGATATTCCAAACTGATCATAACCTATAGGAGGGCAAGAAAAAAGTCATCCATGCTTAGTACGAAAGAAATGCGATGTTTACACAACATAGAAAGAAAAGATAATTGTATTCCATTCTGCCAAATTCTAATGACAGAAAAGATGATGGCCGAAACAAAAGAATTAACACATACTTTACTATTTCACCATCAAATCAATAGGAAAATAACCATATAATTGCAATAACATCACTTAAACATGCAATGGCAATGCAATCCAAATATCATGCAAGAATATGCTTCTGCAAATCTCCAACCAGAATAAAAAGATTGAACTCAATGCTCTCCGGTGCCATGTATTTTCACCCCTAAAAGCAGCAATAACAAAAAAGGCAATGCATTAATCTAAAACTCCCAATTTCACTCATGTGTTATTTGAATACACATGTAAATAAGTCTATCAAGCAAGAATGCAAGGTTCTCGTACTGCAACACCTAAATAACACAAATTAGATTATATAAATCATTTTATACTAGGGTATCATCAAGTACTAAAGCAAATATCCGATAATACATCTTTCTCATCATCAACATTGATCAAGAACTGACCTAATGGAAACATTTTATCCTTCCAATTAAGGTTAGGCTGAATGATGATTGTTGGATAACATTACCTGGCAATCCCTGCTGAAGATAATCCAGTTGAGATTTTACACCTGGATGCAAATAGCAAAACAATCACAATAATACTTAGAAAGAAGGAAAGAAATAATACTAACAAAAGCTCAGTCAAAATAAACCCAGAAGAAGCAAATCAAGCAAGGGGAATGCAAGACCCTAAAGTTACTAAAACCAGCTTGAAACAATCTCCAAAAAAGAAACCCCTTCTTCCTCAAAAACAACATTTACACTCAACGAAGCATCTATTCACCAACAGATTATTTCCAAAATTCAAATTAGGAAGTACCCAGATCACTCAAAATATGAAAACCGCAGCGACAACAAAGATCGAATCCATAGATCACACAAAAAGGGGATGAAGGACTTGAAGAGAGAGATACCTTGTTGAGTACAAAGAATGATTGGGGAGTAACTAGTGATGACACTTATGCATAAATCCCTCCTCTTCTCCCACGAATTTGGGCTGTCTTCTGGTTGATCGTCATGCAGATTAAAAGTCATTACAGTCAAAGACACACTCATGTTTGAATGCAACAAACAAGAAAGAATCTTTATTCTTTAAATATGTGATCATTGAAAAAATAACAAAACCCAGAATCAAAAGAAAGCTAATAAAGGTCGGGCATATTCCATGCTTGAGAGTTTAGTCATATTGCTTAGAGTACGGACTTCAGCTGTACAAAGGGGAGAAAGAATAAGAAAGAAAACAGATTTCTTGGTTGAAATTTTCGATTTAGAAAGAGAGACAAAAGCCGCAAGAAACCCGATTATATCTGAAAGGGAATTTTTTATATATTTTGGGTACTGGACTTTGATGAAATACGTGCGCAGCCTAAAACAGTTGCCGGAAGGAAAATGATGGGTTGCGTCTAAAATTCGCTTTGGGGTTTTCCAATTTTTGTTGGTTTTGCGGTCGAATCCAGTAGCAGAACGCATTGCATTAGAACCTTAAAGATTGTGAAGTTGAGAAGGCAATTTTTTACAAATTAGTCCCTTTTTATGATGATGGGGGACTAGAACGAGTAATTATCCTGCATTTTCACGTTTTTGAGCCTATGCTTATCCAAGTTTTTCACTTGAGAATTGTCATAATAATGACCATAAAGCATGATAAAAGATGAAATTTCTAGCTTTAAGGCGAAGTTTTACTGTAACAACATCAAAGAAAGAAACTATCCCACTCCCACACATTCCCCTTCATCAGAACATGTTTTATTACTGAAACAGACCTCACAGGACCCAACCATCTTAGTTTGCAACCAAAGCAAGCTCCAAGCTTTCACTTAGAAGAGTTTTTGAGAACCCATTCCACCAAAGTTGAGATGCCAAATCCAGTTGCTACACGCTTCTTATCGTTCCAGACAGGACCGGCCAAGTCGATGTGCATCCACTGTACTTTCTCATCAACAAACTGCAAAATCAGAGTTCAACAATCAAGTTTTGCAACAAGTTTCCGTCGGAGGAGTGTGTAGAATACAGACGGTGAAATGTCAAAGGAAGTTTACATACCTGTTTCAAGAACAGAGCTGCAGTGATTGCGCCGCCTTGACGACTACCGGTATTTACCATATCAGCAACTCCTGATTTCATTGATTCCCAATAGCTTTCCTCTAGGGGCATCCTCCAAAATTTCTCACCACTGACCTCCGAAGCTTCAAATACCTCCTTTGCTAGATCGTCACTCGGTGTGAAGACACCTGAAAAGAAAAAGGTTTCAAATGGATTTGGTGAGAATTGAGTAATAAGCAATCAAATGATGCATGCAAATCCATGGGAAGAAGGAAATGTAAGTTTACTACAATTTAATTATATTTGAATGTTTCAAAGGACATCATTTATGACCCCTGCCAAATATGTATGATTATGTGTAAAACATTCAGATTTTGTCTTGTTTCTACAGACGTAATTGTCACCCATAAAAAGATCATCACAACTAAAAAGTAACAAAAATGTTATAGGCCCAAAACATTTTTAAAAGATATACTCTGATTTTCAAACACTATTTTCCAGGAACTGTAGAATTCATGTCATGCATGTACCTGCAATAGATGGTCCAAGAGCAACAATACAGGCCCCTGTTAGTGTTGCAAGGTCGACTATCTGTGAAGGGAAAAAAAGTGAAGATACTCTTAAAACACAATTCTCAGCATTTATATAGAATATGCATACACCACAGCATCTGTGATGTTTGGTTTTACCTTTTCGACACCTTGGTTGCAAGCATATACCAAAGCATCTGCAAGCGTAAGCCTGCCTTCTGCATCTGTGTTATTAACCTGAAAGTTATTGTTAAAGATGATGAAGAACGTCAAAATGTTAATCTGTTGAAAACATCAGTGCACCATATAATTTACCTAAGACTCAATTTTCCTTTTTATCAAAACCAAACAAAGTATACCTCAATTGTTTTTCCATTTGAAGCTGTGATAATATCTCCTGGTCTCATACCAGTCCCACTTATCATGTTTTCACAAGATGCAACAATAAAATGAACCTGCAAAATATGACAATTTACTGAGTGACAAGTTAGATCCAGAGCAGAAATTGGAAACAAGAAAATGAAAATAAAAGGACAAATAACATGCTAAAAAAGAACGCTCATCCATCCTTTGCCTGGCCCTTCAACATACAACTATGCAAAGGATGGAAGGAGCAAGGAAGGTGGAAGGGAACAAAATGACTAACCTCTACTCCAGGAGGTTTGATTTGCCCAAGGGCTTTTGCTGCACCAAGAACTGCTGCAGAACCTCCCATGTCAGTTTTCATTAACTCAATGGAGCAACCAGGTCCAGTCTTGATATTGTAGCCACCGCTAAGAACATTTAAAACAATCGTTCAAAAACCATAAAGACACATCCCAACCACTCACGATAAATAGATCTCACTAGGGTGAAATTTTAATTATATTCCATGTTTATTGGTCACACTTGGTGAAGAACCAGTCTCTTTATTTATGCCATTGCGACACAAATTTCAATATTATATATCGAAGGCGTATAATGCTCTCCCAGGTAACTGAATCACAAATATCATCTTGCTTGAGTATGCAACAGTGCGAGTATTATATATGAAGTTACCTGTCAAAAGTCAATCCTTTTCCAACTAAAGCTAACTTAGCTTTAACTGGTCCACTTGGGGGTTTGTAGCACAAATGGATGAAATAAGGGGGATTAGCAGATGCTGCAGCAACTCCCAGGTAAGATCCCATCTTCAACTCCTTGCATTGATCTGCAGTCAAGATGCTTGCAGATAGAACATCGCTGTACAAGGAAGCAATTTTTGAAGCCTCTGCTGCTAGTGCAGCTGCATCAAAAAAAGACAGCATCAGACCAAGTCTAACTCTATCACTGATATGTAGGAAACACGGCTTTCTAGTTGAGACCTTAGGCATAAAATTAAAAATAAATATAGTAAAATAAGATCATCCTTAATATTAACTGTAAAAAGGAAGGGTTTTTTAGCAAAAAGCAAGAATAACGCTCATACGAACCAGGGGTAAGTACATTGGCAGGTGAATTCACAAGCTCTCTTCCAAATATTATAGCAGAAGAAACATCTTCAGCATATTTGAGCTTCTTCTCCAACTCTGGTCCAGTTCCAAGACCAAGAATATCCACAGATTTAAGATGTGGTTTCTTTGACTCCGACTTGTATCTATTATCTTCATGTATTCCAAGCACTGTACCTGTGAGATTGCAGATCATTCAACTTAGATAAACTTAGATCAAGTTCAAAATTTTTTAAATAAATACATCAGTCATGACACTAGGAAATCATAAGAGCATTTACCAGATGCTATTGAGGAAGCGGTACTGAGCTGTGACTCATTTGATAGGCCTTCTGAAGAGGCAAGGACGACAGCTACACTACTGGCCTGAGCAGTCTTTGCGGCTGCAGCAACAGCCTCACCAAGCCCTCGAAAAGCAGATGGAGATGAAGCTACTTGTCCAAGACCAATCAAACCAACCCTTTTGGAACTAAGGCCAGGAAGTCTAAGAACTGTTGTCTGGCCAGCTTTCCCAGTGAAATCCTCCTCAGAAAGGACATCAGCTAACAGACCGCCCAACAGGCCATCTAATTTTTTCAAAATTGAGTTCTGAAACTTGGTGTTTTCATCCTTGGTCATGTCTTTCTCAGTAACCCCAACTGCAAGGATGTCCCCTTTCCATTCTACCGCATCAATCTCTTTTGCAGCAAAAGAGATCTTTCCAGCATTATCCACAAAAAGGACAACAGGCATTCATTTCAGTACTCTTTTCTAGCATTTGACCAAAATAAACACATAGAAACAAACCAACTTTACATATTAAGAGCAAAAGCAAATCAGGATCTAACTAAGATGATCTTATAACATACATAATAAAAACTGACAACATGTTTAGCTCCATTTATTTCAGACTCGAACATATACTCGTGATCCAATGACATGCACATAAAAACATTAACTTTTAGAAGCCCTTTAAAGAATCAATCCACTATCAAAGGTCATTTAACAATAAAAATCTCCAAACAATCAACAAAAAATGTCCACTCTTTCTAAGAAAGATAATTAGATAAATACCCCATTAAGATTTCGATCTAAACCCAGAGAGGCTATCAAAACAGAATTTTACTTAAATCCAACAGAGATAAAGAAAAGGCTTACCTTGGGGCGTTCGATGTTAACAGGCTGAGTAAGGCCGAGAGTGGCCGTAGCCACGGTGTGTGCCATGAGCTTGGTTTTTCGAGAATACAAAGGAGCAACTGAAAAGGAAAATCTAAGCACAGATGAAGATCGTAACTTGGTAAATACAACGAAGTCAAGGGAAAGAGTGAGAAACAGATGAAACTCAAAGAGAAGTAAACAAGGACGCTACAGTAGGGACGACCATTTTTCAGTGTGGGATGGTCTACGTATTTATAGTGAACCATCTCTCTCAAAAGGACACGTTGAAGCGCTTATCTTACGCTATGCAGAGGATGGGCCGTGACATTTCACATCATTTTCATGGGTCGGGTAAACTTTTCGATTTGTCATTTGTTTGGGTCACATTCAGTTTTAGGAAGAAAATATGTATACAAATTTGGCACATAACTTATAAGGCAGTAGAATTATGAAAATCCATGTTATTAAATATAAATAAATTTGCATTTTATTTATTATTTTTAATATGATTATATCATATCGGATTTGAAACGATTAAATATACGGAAAAATACAAAAGAAGCAAATGAGAAGCTGCAACATTAACATATAATTTCCCTACATCTCGTAAAGAAGCTGTCCAAATAGTTTCATGTGAGAAGTGTCCAGGCATGACACAACTGACAAGCTCCCATCGTTTGTTGGACTTCGCAAAATATATGTCTTCCCGTCTTGGGATACTTTAGCCGGTCCTAACCATATGGGACGACCCCATCCAAAATCTGCATCATAGAGAGGCAACCACATCCAACTGTTGATACTGAGATTCGAGCACTGAAAACCCTTTGCTCCTCGCACAGGAGCCTTCACATTAGGCACTTTTTCCATGTGATCGATAGCCGACCTTAGATATTCGTCATCCATTCGATTCAATATGTTCTTGATTCTCTTTGCGGTGTCGGAAAACGACTCTGATTGGATCTCACCGTGCAATGCTATGGTTGCAGACATAAAGATCACATTTCCAAGATAGCCTGGTGGGAGTGGAGGTCTCAATCTAGACCGTCCATCGATGGGAATATGCAGCTTCGTCGCCTGATCATCGGGGAGGCCCCGTGCCTTATTTATGCAACGCCATATATGTGCTGCAAGGCTGTTGTAGGTGCTATAAACACCATCATCTTTGTTCTTGTTTGCCTTGCCTTTCAAGGTGTTGAGTTGCTCACGAGTGAGTTTGAAGACAGAGACGGTAGTTTCGGGTTCCGATTGGAGTTCTTCAACAGTATTCATGGAAAGAGGCGGGTCATATTCGACATGGTGAAAAGTCGGAGTCGGTGGAATACGAGCGTGAAGAAGTGACCTATCAATGTAAGGTTGAACACTAAGAGACAAGCCTCTAGCCATTTCAGACCAACTGTTGATGAAATGGATTGAAGCTGGACCATCTGCTAAAGTATGCTGTATTCCAATCCCAAGACCAACTCCTCCACACTTGAACCTTGTTACCTAAGAACATTAACATAAACATTAAAAACCATTCAAAATCAATTATTTTCTTACATGTATCAGTAATTCAGTACCTGTGTCACAATAAGAGGATATGATGAAATATCAGCAGAATAATCAACTTTAGGAACTAATCTCCAAAGCTCAGGGCTATGACTCATGGTGTCGCCGATCAAATCATCGATCACGCAATCCGTTTCAGCCTCTATGAATAAAGTTCCTTCTCCATTGCAGACAATCTCAACTCTTCCATTTTCATCCCTCCCCAATCTCCCAGCCATGGGGTAGAATGAGACAAGAACCTTGCTCAAAGCTTCCTTGAGCACACCAATGTCGAAGAAATCGGAAGAACCGTTCGGTCTGAAGAAGTAAACAGTAGGGACATGGTGCAGTGTCATCAGAAGTTCCAAGTTTGAGCTCCATAGCCGATGATTTGGCGTCTCCTCTGCTGGATACACGATGCTCGACTCCTTGATGGCAATCTCCATATCTCTGGTCTCTAGCAGTTGCACCTGCACATATAAAACATATTCAACAAAGTAATTAATAAGGGCTTTTATCATCAGATTCAAGACTTGGAACTTGCAAACAATTTACCTGTTAAGCTATTATAGGCTGAGAATTGTCTTAGGGTACACTACAACTGCTACATATGTATATATTTATAGATATATTATTACATAGCATCAGTCCTGTTTGGTTCTAGAACCTGGGTTTTTTTCTTGAGCTACATGATAAGCTCATGGACGACTGACTTGCTAAAAGATGACAGCTAGATTAGGCTCATTTTTCAAATGGAAAATGTCCAGTTGCCCTTTCTAATCACTGTATAAGTATAAAGGGAGAAATTATTACATAAACCTTTTTATCACCTAGTATATGGTATTAACCAATTAAAATAAGACACATAATATATCTTTTTTCATATCATATTTACACATAAACATCATTCAAATCATTCACTTTAATGGATTTGATTTAAAAATAAAAAAAATATTATCAAAGATTTTTTATATCGTCTTTCCCTTTATTGTCTAATTTTTTTAATTAATTTTATCTAATCTCTAACCCTAAACTCTAAACCTAAACCTCAAATCTTAAACCCTAAACATAAACTCTAAATCCTAGACCTAAACCCTAAACCTAAACCCCAAAATCATAAACCCTAACCCTAAACCTTAAACCCTAACCCTAACCTTATCCCTAAACCCTAACTCTAACCCTAACCTAAACAATAACACATAACCCTAGACCCTAACTCTAACCCTAAACCTTAAACCTAAACCACGTAAACCCTAAACCTAAACCACATAAACCCTAAACTACTAATCTTTAAACCACTAGTCTCTAACCCTAAACCATAAACTCTAAATCCTAAACCCCAAATCTATATAAAAAATCAATTAGGAAAATGTTAAAGAACAAAGAGAAAGATGACACAAGAAATCTTTGATAATATTTTTTTTTTTAAACAAAGACATTAAAATAGATTATTTGGCCAATGTTTATGTGTAAATTTGATATGGAAAAAATATATTATATGTCTTAATTTAATTGGTTGGGACCATATCTTAGGTGGTTGTAATACCCGAATTTCGTCCAGGTTCGAATATAAAATAAGGTCGCAAGTAAATATTAAATATATATAATATATAAATTATATTATATAAATAAATAAATGAAATGTATAAAAAAAATAATAAAAATAAATGGATAAAGGAGACGGTTTCTATGAAGAGAAGTTAATGTCGGTTTTCATGTATTTGAGGGAGGGGGTTAATCGATTCATGGGGGATCATCACAAAGAAAAAAAAAACAGAAGCAGGCGGAGGGGGGCATTTGCAGCAGAAACAAAAAGAGGAGGAAGAAATGTCATGGGGCAATGATTAGGTAATGATGTCATCATGAGATAATGATTAAGTAATGATTGGTGCAATGATTAAAATGATGATGGGCTCATGATTAGCAATGATGAGTTCATGATGCAACAATGATGGAGTAATGATGATTGAGATGATGAAGCAATGATTAAAGTATTGATGAGATCATAATGATGCAATGATGGAGTGATGATCATGCAATGATTAGGAAAATGATGATGCAATGGAAGCCATCATTTACGTGGAGATGGGAGGTATGATTCCGGCAGCAACAGAGATTCACAATTCGGCCCGGGAACAACTTCAATCGGCGAGGTTCGATCCAAGGTAGAAGAAATCCAGTCGTTCTCAACGAGATCAACACTCTCAAGCGTCGTATTTCGGTATATTTCGTAATTGATCTCTCATGTTTGAAATAAAATTTAATTTAGTCCCTTTATCTTTAATTATTTTTTATTTAATTTACTTGTATGTTTTTAGATAATATTTGTATGTTTGCATATTTTTAAAGGCATATAAAATAATTGTTAGGATGACATTTAATTTACACTTAGTCAATTAAATTAGAGCTTTTTTAGGGTTAGTCACTTTAATTAAATAATTAATTAAATAGGGATATAATTTAGTAACGATGACGTTCTAATCTTATACCTTGGATACACTAAGTGGTCAGTATTATGAAATGGCATTATGTTGGCCAAGAGTGTACTTCGGTATCGTATTCGGCGCGTCATCGAAACGTAGAAAATGATAAATATTTTAAGGTTAGAATTTAATAAAGTTAATTAGGTAAAGATTAGTAGCACCAATAGAATTATTAATTTTGTTTGGTGTCGAAATGGTAGTGTCCGTGCATTCGGATGTTATCATAATACACCCGATGAAATTAATAATTTAATAGGATTTAAATATTTAAATTGATGGAGCCTTTTAGGTTAGAACTTAAAATCGACAAGATAATAATTGATCATGCATTTTAAAACCTTTTGGGGCAGAACTTATATTTTTTTAAATACGAGTTAAGGTTTCCTATCTAGAGGACGTCTTATTAAGCTCGTATTTAAAAGAAATGTATTTTCTTATCCAAAAGGATATTCTTATCCGAACGATATTTTATTTGCCAATAACGGATTAAATTAATATTATTATTCGAAATACCGAAATGCCACGTGTAATTAAAAGGTACCGATTTTCGGGGGCTCGTAAGGGTCGTCCTTACGCGTAACCGACTCCCGAACCCAATGTTTTAAAAATAAATCTCTGGTTTGTTTTATGGTATCTGGCCTACCAAAGTGGCCGGTGGCGACTCCAAATTAATTTTAAAATTCAAATGTTTTCAATAAAATTTGGTTTTTTACAATTAAAAGTAATTAAATTCAATTTTTTCAAAATTCACTCGTCAGACTATTTTTTCAAACTTTTCGTTTTTAAAACGGTCGCGACAGTGGTGAAAAGGGTTCATGTAATAATTTTTCGTATAAAAGAATATTTTAAAATCAATAAGAGACGTAAGGTTATCAAATTAGGGTGCAATTTGTTTTCCGCTTCAAATTAGAAGATTTAGGATTTAAAATTAGGGGTTATGATTAAGATTTAGAGAATTAGAGGTAAGGTATATTTTTAGGGTGTACATTTTAGGGTTTAAGATATAAAAAATAAGGGTTAAAGTTTAAAATTCAATTTTAAAAAAACAATTAGAAACATAAAGAGACGAATGATTTTTATTCCTCAAATTAACTGTATACTTAACTTTTTTTCGTAGGGGTTTAAATTTTTAATTAATTATAAATGTCTAAATTATTATTTTTAATTAAAATAAATATCTAAACTATATTTTTTAAATATTTCATTTAACCTAAAAATAAGAAAGAATCACATAAAAACATGTCATTTTTTATTATTAAAACTATTCATTATTTTTGGTAAATTTATTTTTATTAAGGGTATATTAAATAATAATTTTATATAATATATAAATTATTATCAAACGCACTAAAATGAAAATATTTTCATCCACAACCGACATTGAAACAATAGCGTACTTTATTTGAAATTTGGTTTTGATTTAACTTTTCAAAATAATTGAAATATGATATATTATTTAATTCCAATAGCTTTTGGGATAAAATAAAAAAAAATGACATAATAATCTCTTAATTTAACTCATGAACCGGAAAATTTACGATTGTGTGAGATTTAAAAGAAATTTATATGCTTTATTTTTTTAAAATATTAATTAAAGATAAATGAACTCCAATTAGAAATTTAAAACTTTATTATAGTGTACAAAATATTTATATTTATAAATATAAATAATTATTTTTTTCTTGTTTCTTAAGTAATCACTATTATCTGATTTTTCAACCAATTAATTTAAGATTATATTTAAAATTATTTTTTAAATTAATTTTTAAGTCAAAAGCTAGTTTAAGACCATAAACATTACTAAACAGTTAGCTTTTAGAGAAAAATAATATTTGAAAAATATTTTTTAACTCAAATGCAAAAACTAAAATTTTTAACTTTTACGATTAAAAAAAATATTTTGAGAATTAAATTATAATCTTAATCTTTATTTGTTATAGTATTTATTTATAATTTATACGAATATATAATTAATAAAACATTTTTACTTTAAAAATTATATATTAAATAAAATATTTTAAATTTATTATATTTTCATAGAATATGTATTACTGTTAAAAAAATGTGTATTTATTACTAAAAATATTTTTTATATTTTTATAATAATTTTAATTGATATATTTTATATATTATAATATTAAAAAATTTAGATATCATTTATATATATAACTTATAATATCTTATATAAAATAATTGTTTGTCTTCTTAAAAATATTTTTTAACAATAATATTAAATACTTAAATTCAAAATCAATTCTTAAAAAATAATTTTAACAAAATTTTTTTATTATACTTGTCAAAAGTAATACTAAACTAATCTTGATTAATTAATATAATATAAATTTATTACGAGAATAATCATTTTAGTCTAATTTTATTAATTTATAAATTAAAATTTAAATCTTTAAATAAATCAAAATTTCGCAGCCGCCCATGTGGATCCTTATTACTATTTTTTGACTTTTTCAATTGTTTAATACAAATTTTTTAACGAAAATTTGTCGCATATTATTAATGTTGAACATAATTGAATATTATTAAATTAATTTAAAGGTATAATGTATAATTAATATTATTTAAAATAAAATTTTAATTAAATTATTTTTATAAGGAAAATTACAAGAGTAGTCACCTAATTATCACTTTCTTATTTTGGTCACTCAATTAATTTTTTTTATCAAAATCATAATTAACATTTTATTTTATTATCGTTTTTGTCATCAACATTAAATATATAATGAGATTATAGCATAACATGATTTAATAAAAATTTTAGTCTCTAAAATTGTGATACTGTATCAATTTAATCATAATAAAAAATAACTAATTAAATAAATTTTTATCATAAATTTAAAATATTATTTGCATTCACCATTTTCTCATAAAAAGTCAAATATCTAAAAAAATCTCCATGATTATGCACATGGGAAGGAATCATGTTTCAAACCAAATTTGTCGTTGAAAAGATTGGCAGGAGGAGAAAACAAACCATTTAAGTTGATTTTTTTTTTTACTTTAATTATAAATATTTCAAATAAAAAATAAGATAATGGTTTTATTATAAAGGCCCGAAGGCTAGAGCTTCTGCATATGTAGCCCAGAACCGAGGCCGAAGGCAGCGGCTTTAGCGGCAAATCCATATCGGGCCTTGTTTGGATTTTTACCAAAGCCCAAAAAGATGTTTGTTTGATGAGAATTTACCTTGCTACCAAAATATATGCTTGAAAATCTAAGCTTTTTCTTTCCCAACAAGTTCTAATCTTTAGATGGAAAAGCAACCCGGAGAAGACAAAGATTGAGAAATGTATTCTTTCGTCTTTAAAACATGCTACTGATACATGTTTTTTTCTTACCAATAAAGTAAAGATTGGTTTTTGATGAACTGCAGAAGCTGGCGATGAGTTTACTCCCATTGTCTGTACATGCAAACTTCACTCCCAAAACCAAGCTTTTGATTATTTTCCGTGCGATCATAACATCCGCCACCGTCAGCTGCAATCAAAGAGCTGCGTCGGAACGTGGTTTCCTCAACCTCCTTCAATCTTGCAACGCCTTCTCAAACCTACTTCAAATCCAAACACAAATTCTCAAACTGGGTTTTGAAAACAACCCTTTGATTCTCACTAAATTTGTATCCAAAGCGTCTGACCTCAACTCCATTGAATACGCTCATCGCTTCCTCTTTTCACCCTATTCGAACACCCATTTCTATGATGCTTTCCTTTTCAACACTATTATCAAAGCATATGCTCAAACTGGGAACTTAAAGCCCAAAGCTTTATGGGTTTTCAATTTCATGCTTGAATGCAGAGTTTCGCCTAATAATTTCACATATCCTGTTGTTTTAAAGGCTTGTGCTGGCATTGGGGACTTGAATTTAGGCATGTCTGTTCACGGATCGTTGTTAAAATTTGGCCTTCATGGGAATGATCCTGTTTTAAACACTTTGGTTCACATGTACTGTAGTTGCAAAGGAGGGATTATGTTTGGTCGCAAAGTGTTCGATGAAATGACGAAGAATGACTCTGTTCCTTGGAGCGCTATGATTGGTGGGTATGTCCGGTTGGGGCGATCGAATGACGCAGTTGACTTGTTTAGGAAGATGCAGATACAAGGCGTGTGCCCTGATGAGATTACAATGGTTGCTGTTTTGTGTGCTTGTACTGATTTAGGTGCACTTGAACTAGGGAAGTGGATTGAGTCTTTTATTGAGAAGGAAAAAGTTAATAAATCCTTGGAGCTCAATAATGCGCTTATTGATATGTTTGCTAAGTGTGGTGATGTTGATAAAGCTTTGAAATTGTTTAGGGCCATGAATGAGAGAAGTATTGTTTCCTGGACCTCTGTCATTGTCGGTTTAGCCATGCACGGGCGTGGATTGCAGGCCGTTTCTTTGTTTCAAGAGATGATAAGAGATGGAGTGGCACCAGAAGGTGTTGTTTTCATTGGATTGCTCTCTGCTTGTAGTCATTCTGGACTTGTTGAGAAAGGAAAGGAATATTTTGATTTGATGAGGAAGGAGTTCTGTATTTTGCCTAAAATTGAACACTATGGATGCATGGTAGATATGTTATGTAGGGCTGGACTTGTTAGAGAGGCAGTGAAGTTTGTTCAGAAAATGCCTATCGAGCCAAACCCAATTATTTGGCGAACAATGATAAATGCTTGTCGTACACACGGTGAACTCAAGCTGGGTGAGAGCCTTGCCAGACGACTAATCCAAAATGAGCCCATGCTTGAGGCCAATTACGTCTTGCTTTCGAATATTTACGCGAAGATGTCACATTGGGAGAAGAAAACCAAGACTAGAGAAGTGATGGACAAGAAGGGCATGAGGAAGATTCCAGGGAGCACTACGATCGAGCTAAATAATAAGATTTATAAATTCGTTGCTGGGGATATGTATCATAATCAACACAAGGAAATATATGAGATGGTAGATGAGATGGGGAGAGAAATGAAGAGAGCTGGATATGTTCCTTCTACCTCAGAGGTTATGCTTGATATCGATGAAGAAGACAAGGAAGTAATTTGAATAGGCATAGTGAGAAGCTGGCCATTGCTTTTGCTCTTATGAATACACCACCAGGGACTCCCATCAGAATTGTGAAAAATCTGCGAGTTTGCAGTGATTGCCATTCTGCTACAAAGTTCATCTCTAAGATATATAATCGAGAAATTATAGCACGAGATCGGAGTAGGTTTCACCATTTCAAGGATGGTTTATGCTCGTGTAACGATTTCTGGTGACAAAGGAAGAGAAACACCAGTTTTCCAGCGTGAAAGAAATCATCCTGCTGAAGTACTCCATGGGGAATAGAGGGTTAAACTCTTTGCCTGGTTAGCTTAAGGTACAAGAGAAACAAAATAAAACAGATCACTGCATCATTTTTCTGCAAACCCTTGCTTGAATATCATGGTTTAGTGAATTACGCCTGCAGCTATTTTACCAGATTTCAAACTAAACTTAACCTTCTTAGTACTTGGTAATGAATGCTGACCAAATTTTATCACAAAATAGATGGATATTCCTAAATCCTAAATGTGAAAGTTAGGTAATCCCTATTACAGACATTGAAGGCTGGGGCATGAACTTGTCAAAAGCCTTAAAAAGTTAGGCATTAAACCAATTTATTAACTCAAATGTGGTACAAATACTTGTTTGTACGTATTTATATTACTAATTATTCTTATAACAATGTCAAACACTTAAATTTTAAAATAAAAACAGCTGGTTTACACCATTTCTGCCATTCACAAAAACGCACTTGGCCCTGGTTTTACCGTTTCAAGTTTCAACCACTCATCTAAAAGTATACAAGCTGACAAGAGCTTCTAAATTTACAATATCCAAGTTGGTTTTCATTCCTTTGATATTTGAACTGTCAATTCATCTTCTGTGAATTACAAAATTAAAATATCAACAGAAAGATCAAATTATAGAGGATCCAACTAGCAAATCAGCCTATGAGAGGAACCGGCTGACAGAAGCAAATGAGCCATATTATCATTATTTGGTTAGACCAAGTTTAGCATAAGTAGATCAAAAATGTTGTTGCCTGCTGACCTTTCTTCTGGCATAAGGTGGGGGGACTGTGTTAGACAATTTCAATATCAGGTTGAGCAATGAGCATATGTCAGATGTTTGGACTGGTTTCAAGGTAAATCTAATTGCTATGGTAGACTATGACATGCCAAACCTCGCTAACATGCAGGAATCTGTGCAAGCAAGCTCCTATTAGGTGCACCATAAGACCCCTAAATTGTCAAATGAACCATCTCAGCATCAAACTATGCCTACAAACCTCAAAGGTCAGCTAACGGTAAATGTGACTAGAGCACATAATAGCACTGACAAGCACCAAAGTCCAAAACATAGAGTATTTCCAATCCATTGACAAATATCATATTGCCATAAACAAAACAAAGGAAGCAGATTAAAGAAAAATCATGCACTGAAATTCCCCAAGAAAATAAGACATAAAAATTAAAGAACAAAGTACATGGCATTTAGATCCTTCTTCCTCTACTAACATACATTAAGCTGTGAAATAAGCATCATATGAGAATAACAATTCCCTGAAATTACTATGAAATGGCCATAATAACTAGCATATGGAAGGTAAACCTAAAAACACAACATAACAAAGCCCAAATTGCAGATGATGGAGCAAAAGAAATAGTATCCTTTTACCCTTAAATGCAAACCCTTACGATTATCATCCAAATAACTCTCCCTTTAGCCCTTATTTTCAACCTCTCTTCCCGTACTTCATATCCTAAAACCAACCACCGGTGTGATTTAACTCTGTGATTCATTCTTCTTGTCATTTCCCTCTCTTTCCCTTTCTTCCAACAGCCTCCCAGCTTCCTCATCGGCTTGTGCAGTCTTCTTCTGAGCTTCTTTCGCCTTTAAAGCCTGTAACTTTGAATGATTATAGTAAGCAACACCCAAAAACGCTAGTCCATACCCAAACAAGTTGATGGGTGTCACGGTGTCCTTAATGACAGACCAAGAGAATGCAATCAACAACCAGTCCTTCACCACCCCAGCTACATTCATGGTCAAAGCAGAAGTCTTCCCAACAAGTAAGAACACGGCTAGATTCAGAGCAAAAGCGCACAAAGAATTGGTGCCAAAAATGGTAAAATCGAAATGGAAACTCGATGTCTCTTTCAAAACTGGGAGCTCAACAAAAATCCATGGCAACAACAAGAAAACGAAACAGCAGGGCGCAACATAATACAGGGAAGTAATCGGATTCAAGGTGATCCCTTTAGATGTAAGCAATATTTGGATCATAACCAACCTGGTAGCCTCAAAAGCAACGGCTCCCAGCTGCAGAATCACTCCCCAGGTATCAAATCTAGCTTCGCCGTAAGCTGCAATGGCGACCCCAAAAGAGATCGACAACATGTTGACCATTGTATCGGTCTTAAAGCCCTCTTTTTTAAAAAGAACCCCAATGGAATAAACAGCGACAGGCATCAGGGCTTTGAGCATCTGGATAAAGGAAACAGACAAGTAAATGTAAGCAGAGTTAGAAAGCCAGAGGCTGAGAGAATAAAGAGCACCGATGGGGACGACGGAAGAGAGATAAACTTCTCGAGACATTGAAATGGGCTCGACAACTTTGAAGACTTTGATGAGGAGGAAAGCTAGAGTAGAACAAAATGACATGTGGATCATGGTAAGAGAAATTGGGAAAGGCCAATTGTACATCTTCTTGTCGAGGATGTACTTATTGTAGACGATGACGGTGAAGCTGAGGAAGATCCAGATCGCTACATAAGTGTAGGAGAGAATGATCTTCTTGATGACACCATCGCTCAAAGACCCGCCCTTGCCCATTGTTTGTTTCAGTTTCTCTCAGAGATGCCTAGATGGGGCGAAAATGGTGGAGGACGAGGTGGTGACGGTGGGGTGGGCGAGGCAGAGGAAGGGGTCAGAGCGGATTTCTGGGAAGGGATTGGTCGTCACTTGTTTGTGTGTGAACGATGAAATGAGAAGAGCAAGATCTGGTTTTTAACGTAGGAAATCTGGTAACTTTTTGCTCGGCTATTTCAGCTGTTACTGTGATGGGCCTATTTTTGGGCTTTTTCCATGTTCACTTTTTTAACGTTTTCATTACATAATCTTTTTGCTGGTAAATGCCAAAATAATAATTAAACTAATTAAAATTCATTATTAAAATTATGTTAATAATTTAAAACTCAATTATAGAATTTAAAATATAAATAATTATTGAGTGGAGTCACCTAACTCTAAATAATATTTTCTTTTTAATAATATTTAGAATTTTAGTACATGGAATTGAGGTGGAAGATACTAAAACGGCAAAACCCGCGCGTCCAAAGTCTAATGAGATTCGTCACGTGGGCTGCATGCGCTTTCTTCACTGTCTTTGCCACGTGACTATCTCGCGTTTCACCACCTCGCATCACTTTTCAGTTACCAAATTTTTATTTTATTTCCTTTTTTTCAGGAACAGACTATTTTTTTTCAAAATTATATTATGAATTATTTTTATTATATTATTATGGATTAATTGATTAAAATATTTATTTAATTTTTTATTTTATTATTTTATTAAGTAAATTTTCACTAATATTCACCATAAATTAAATTTAAAAATAATTTTTATCAACGATAAGATAAAAAATAATTAAATAAATATTTTTATTTGATTAGTTTCATAAATGACGTAACGAGAATGACCTAAAAAAAATTTCCAATTCCAAATGAATTTCATTATTTTCATTTTTTCCTTTTCCTTTTCCTTTCCTTGTAATATTTTTCAAAATGCTATAATTATGATTCGATAAATTTAAATAGAATCTAATTAAACTAAATCATAATCGAACTTTAATCAAATTAAAATTAAATAATTCTCGATATATATTGAACAACAATAGTTTATATTTCATCGAAAAAAGAAGGGAGAAATATTTTGGCTTCTTGAGAAATTGAATAGGGAGATGGTCCAACATAACCCGGCTGACTCTGATTCGGTCTTCAACCCATTCTCTTTTAATGCTCATTACCAAGGCCAAAACTATTCCATTTTTTCATTTCTGTACTCAAAATCGCTGATTTACTCGCAAAACTTAATCAAATCTTTACATTATAAATAAAATGAAATAAATTAAAAAATATCATTTTTTAAATAAATCTTTGTAGTACTTAATTACTGTGTTAATAGTATTGGTACTTGAACTCATGACCTCCAGAAATTAGGGGTGAACAAAACTCGACTCGATTTAAAAAAACCGAATAACTCAACTCGACGAGATTTCAAATAAAGTTCGAGTTGTAAAATAAAAATTTGAATAATTCAAAATTTTTAATAATTAAATGATTAATTTTTAAGTATGAGATGAGTCTCTTAATTTTTATGATGTATATACATTAATATATAAAAATATAAAGAAATATCGCTACATATAAAATATATATATACATATCTTATATGATTAGAGAAAGTCATTTAAATTAAAATCAAATCATACTATAACATTATAAATAATTACAAATAAATATTTATAGGAACTCGAAAACTCGACTCGAACCGAAAAAGTTTCAAATAAAGTTTGAGTTGTAAAATATGACTCGTAAACTCGAATAACTCGAAATTTTTTGACTCGAACCGATTCGACTTGATCAAATACTCATCCCAACCAGAAACAACAATTATTCTTTTAACCAATAAGTTATACGGTTGGTGCCACTTTTTGCTTCATAATGATTCTATACAATAGTGCATAGGTTGGTACAGAGATAGGGTTGAGCATAAATAATCATAAATTACTAATAAATGTTTATTTAAAGAAAAGTTGAATATTTTTTAAAGTAGCATTAAAAAGCAAATAGTTATTGAGCTGACTCAAATTGGTTTCAAATGAAGATTTAAGAAACAAGCTCTTGTATCAATTTATAAACCAAGTACAGAAAAATCCCAATAACATGATCCAAAATATGGTGACAAGTCAATCTTTTCAGAGCTGAGTAGGCACTGGCACTGCGTCTATATATTTATGGTATATATTAATTATGTGCAATGAAGGAGAGAAGGTGCACCCATACCATTTCCAGACCAGAATTTCAGAAATTACTTGGTCTTCAAGTCTGTAGAATTTTCCCATTAGATACCAAGAAACCAAAATGCTGCTTTGGAAGAGGTTTTATTCATGGAGCTGGAAGAAACTCAGATTTGAGAGTAATTGGTATGATCAGATTCATTCGGACAAGGACTGTAAAATCAGAAGCTTCACGTCAGTTACCTAACGTCAGAGGAAACAATGCATCGCCATTAATGTTATTGTCCCTTCTGAGTTGGACCGGTTCATAATGTCGGTGGCCGAAAAGAAGCATCTCATCCGCAGGAAAAATTATATCATAAACACTTTTCATCATGTTATTTATGATCTCAATCAATCAGATTTATTTATCTTATGAATTTTTAAAGTGAATTATCATCTTTTACCTTCTTATAATGGGTGAATAGGGAGAAATTATATCATTACTTATTTCTACCGCATTACATGTGGTTCTAAATAACTAGATTTATCCATCTTATATATTTTTAAGGTGAATCATCACCTCTTTCTTAAATATATTTAATAAGTAAATAGTTAATAGGTAGTTATTTAAAGATAAACGGACCTGATTATATGAACCACAGATAATGTGGTACAAATAATTCATGATATAATCTCTCGATAAGTGGATAATTATCAAATAATTATTTAAAAATAAATAAATCTTATAATATAAAATACAAATGGCGTGGTAAAAAGAATTCATGATAATCTTTCATCTGCAAGCTGATGCTTGATTAGTCAAAGTGAAGGCAGTTGCGGGACACTCTTGGACTCAGAGTAAGGAACTGATATATAAACAGCACTGGGTCGTGTTTCGGGGAAATCCACTAATGGCTCATAAGAGTTGGACAATATTTGAACCACTTTCCTTATCTTGGGACATTGTATAGAACCAGGGTGCAAGCAAGCAAGCAAGACCATTAATGTTCTTTTAACTTGTTGATTTCTACGGCTCAAAGTCTACATTGATTACCGGATTATCACAAATATGACCATTGGAATTTCAAGGACGTTTAAGAACATCTAACTTAGAAAGCAGTGAACTAAAAGCAACCAATATGGTCAGCAAGAAGATTTCCCCCCCTTAGCATTGCAATAAACCAAACCTAACTTTTTTGTCAAATGCATCAACTAAACTGAAACCAATGGCAGACCTAACCAGCATCAGATGTTAAAAGGCATACGAACAATGAGGGATAGGAAAACATTTGGGTTAATCGAGCATGAATTATAAGTACAACAAATTTTAAATTCAGATAATGTTGAGTCTTAAGGAGAGGAGGAAGACGGTAAAGATACGAGCGTATATAATATTCTAATATTACAAAGCACGGAGGCATGGCAGTAGGAACACGAATCTCCCGCTATCAGAGATCCACACAATAAGTATTTGAACCCAAGTATCCTCTCCCCCCTCTCCTCTTGACTCTTGTGCACAACTTGAAGAACACATCATATAATCACAAAAGAAAAGCCGAAAAGGGGGTAGAAAAATAGAAAAAATAATACAAAAGGTAGGCAAAGAACAATTTTGGGGGAAAATTCAGTAAGGAGTGTAGTAATACCCAGGTGGTGGCCCCATTCCGTTAACGGGTGGCATTCCATAAGGCATCACTGGCATTGCTCCGGGTCCATAATATCCAGGGTTAGGGTTAATCTTAGCCAAACTAGTTTGTCCTTGCATTCCATCTTTTGCATATTGTTGCCATACCTGCTGTTCCTGGACAAGCAAATGTTGCTTCTTTTCCATGTCGGACATTTGCACATATGACGGAGGTGGGATGCTCAATGATGCAGCGAATGGGTCTTGATTAACATTCTGAACTGTTCCATCCGGTGCTGGAAGAGCTAAAACTGGTGTCTTCCCCGGCCCTGGCAATGCCACACTACTGGCACTCCCCCCACTCAACTGAGAAGTGCTGACCTGCTGCCTTACCATCCCCTGATCATACATGCCATTCAACAATAATGGATCAAGCCCACCACCTAAAGCTGCTTTTTGCATCGATAAATTACTAGCCGACTCAACCAAAGCCAATTCCCAATCTGCCTTCCCTGGCTCAGCAGCTGGGGGTTGCCAAGCAGAAGTCACTTCAGGCTGCCCATTTGATGGGAAAGCTTCCCATGATCCATTACCATTATTAGCTGCAGGCGTATTAAACAAAGCCAAAGCCAATTTGTTTCCCTGATCATCAGCTGTGACGCCGTCATCCCTCAAATCCACTAAATCCACTTGTGGTTCTGGAGGTTTAACAGGCTCTGGTTCTGGCGGCGGTGGGGGAGTATAATTCTCAGGAGGAGGAAGTGCCTTTATTTCATTCATTTCTGGCTCAGGTTCTTCCTCTTTAGGTGGAGGAGGAAGATCCTTCTTCCTTGGACTCTCTGGCCTCTTAGCTCTATCCCTCAAGAACTCCTCCAATGTCTCCAACAATTTACCCGTAATCCTCTGCACCTCAGGATACTCTGATGATCTAGCCACACCTATATCCTTACACCAATTATAAAATGCAATCAGCTCATCAATCTGCTTTGCTGCACTCGCATATGCGTCAAAGGCCATAACACAATCGGGGTATTCCATATCAAAAAATCTATCAAGTAACACAGCCAAAACCTCACAAATATCCGCATATAACTGAAAACTCTCTTTCACCACAGGATACAAAGCGAACAAGATCATTCTACTATTCTTAGCCAATCCTGTAGGCCGACAAGACAAGAACCGATCCAATAACCTCTGCAAATGACCCATCTTCCCGAAAATCCTCTCGGGCTTCATTTCCCTCAATGGGGTCACAGTTTTCTTCTCCTCTTGCCCATATCTCCCAACTGCCTCGCTCATATCACCATAAGACCTTGTTCTCCTAGTCGTCTCATAATTCTCATACCCATTATTGTCACCTCTGAAATCCCCATAATCATACCTGTGCTGCCTTGGTGGTGGTGACCGGAAATTGTCTCTTCCATTGAATCTATCATCACCATTTCCATGACTACTCCCCCCAGCACCAATGCCGCCGCTGCTGCCTTTCCTATCGAAAAGCATCAACTCAAGCCTTTGATCTAAATACATAGCATAGGTTCTTACAAAAGCAGAATGATCCCAAGAACTCGAGTGAGCCTCATCTCTAAAATCCGACATATTCAACAACCTTGTCCCTTTCCTCGTAGCATACAAGATCTCTTCTTGAAACACCGGATCTCCATCATTCATCAGCCTGTGAACAAGAACAAGTGCTTTGAGTGCCACGATCCAATCACGTGTCTTCCCTAGCCGTTTCGACACCGCCGACACACACGCGTTCACGTATCCGCGTGAGTATGAAGTCAAATTTAAGATCTCTCGTACGTACTTCTCGTCGGCGGGATCGTCGTCGTGGCTCGTCGCTTTCACGACCGCCACCTCGAGGTCCGGCGCCATGTTGCTCGCTACCTTGGCTATTCCAATGCTAGTTTGGTCTTTAACAGCCCCGATCGCTTTCCGAATCGTGCTCGGCATCTTTACCGTTTGATTTCAACCAAACTCAACTCCTTTTTATTTCCAAACTGATCTAACGGTAAGATTACTTAATTGTTCAACTCTTCAACTCCAAGAGTAAATCTAAACAAAATTTAACTAACTCGAATTAAGATCAATAAACCGTCATTGGAAGTCCAAATACAAACGAGAATAACAAAAATACCTTCTGGATCTGCAGTGTAATGAGAAGAAAGAAGACCGATCAGTCAAAACGGAGACGGATCGGTTGACTTTTTTCGCAAAAAAAACCCGAAATCGGCGATGGATTCTTCAACGGTAAGAAGAATCAGTGCGGCGGAGTAGGGGAAGAGCGACGTGGAGAGATCAGGGCCGTTCAAGTGGATGAAATGAAAGAGATCTGATAAAGAAAGGAACGGGTGGTTATCTCGGCATCATGTCTCGAGGGGGAGGTGGTGACGGTGGGCTGGGGGCGAGGCAGAGGAAGGGGTCAGAGCGGATTTCTGGGAAGGGATGGGTCTTCACTTGCCGCAGCTTTTTAATTTTTTTTTTTTTTATGTTATTCAAGAATATATTTAAGTATTAAATATCATAAAACCCAATGTGTTTCAAAGAGAATATTAAATGTCGAGTAGAAGAAAATTTAGATTTGACATGCAAAAATAAATTATATGATTAAAATTAAAAGAGATTAATTTTTAAAATATATCTTATTTGAATTATCCATACAATAATTTATAATGTTTAAGATTTAATCAACATATTTTAATTTTTGAATAATAACAGATTTAAAAATTCAAGAATAAATATTAGAATCTTAAACATTTTAATCTCTATTTTTGAATAATAACTAGATTAAATTTTCTACCTAAATAGAGGTGCAATTACTTTCCTCTAAACCTCTATACATCCGCCAGTTTTAAATCTATTCCACGTTACATCTAAATTTATATTTAACACCAAAATTAATAATTAGACTAAATAAAATTCATTAATAATTAAAAGCCTAATTAGTCAAATGAGTTGCTGGACACAGATGTACTTTTAATCCTAGTTTTCAGATGCAGAAGAAACAGCTAACTCTGACTCGGTCTTGTGACCCAGTCTCTTGTAATGCAGAAGAAACAGCTAACTCTGACTCGGTCTTGTAACCCAGTCTCTTGTAATGCAGAAGAAACGAGAGGACTCATGCGTTTTGGGAAACCCTAGTTTATGAAAGGTACAATAATACATGCAACACTATAGGCTATAGCATAGCGAAATCTATGTCCTCCAAGGGGAAAATTTTCCACAATGATTAAAGCTAAATCCAACTTTAAGTTCATACACAAGGATGCAATACTCTTAAAACGTTAAAACCAACTGGAAGTGCCTCTAGCAACTGATTCAAAAGCATTCCGGCTGTTTAATAAGAACAAATACACACATGGCTTACAGCGACAACACAGATCATGAATCGACTTGGAATCAAAAACTCAGCAACAGGGTAAGCGAAACTCCATTATGATGGCACTACACAGATAAAAACAATCGTTAAGCAGTAGAAAAATTGCATCGAAAAGGGGACAAGAAAGACAATAAAAGAAACATACTGTATGTGGATGTGTCAATTTGCTCAGGAAGCTCCTTTATATCCACTTCAAACCTCTCCTGGACCTGAAATGGATTGAATGTTTTGATTAGAGAATACATCAGGGACAATAAGTTCGAAGGTTCTTAATATCCAAACCTGGTTGAGAACATCAGAATCTGAAGCAGATGAAACGAAGGTAATTGCAAGACCCTTGGTGCCAAATCTACCAGCTCTACCAACCTGGAGATAAGGTTAACTACAGGTTACATTTAAAAAGAAGAAAGATTAGAACGGTAATGGTAACATAGTCGAAATAAAACCCACCCTGTGCAGGTATGTATCAGCAGAATCAGGCATGTCATAGTTGATGACAATATTAACACGTTCAATGTCAATTCCCCTTCCAACCAAATCTGTCGCCACAAGAATTCTTTTATGCCCCTCCTTGAAGCCCTTGTAGCGAGTCAACCTACAAATCATCAACAGTCAAACCAATTCAAATTAAATCAAGGAGCACTGCCCTCCTGAAGACTCAAACGGGAAAAAAGATCCACTTAACAAGTAAACACCAATAAATAGACATTGACATACCAGCCAAACCCTAAAACAAGGTACTTAGATTTGGGATCACCAGAAATCAATAATACCAACTACCAAGTAAACTCAAAACACACAAATCAAGTTGACAAAAGATGAAATGGTCACATTGATAACCCAAAATCATCTCAAAACCAACGTTCCAGTGTTCCAAGTGCTTATAAATCACAGCATCCACCATAGCAGAATAATTAAAATAAGCAACAACAAAACCACCATACCCAGAGCACTAACAAAACGAAAGAAAACCTGCTTTAAAACCTTTGATAAGGATCCTTGAGTTGAAGACCCTCAAGTAATAATTTTACAGAATATGAAGTTCGCAAAAGTTTTTTCCATTCAGAATAGATCAACGTAGAAAGAATAAACAACAATGCTGATAGGTACAAACCTTTCCTCCTGGGACATGCCAGAGTGAATGCATATAGATGGAAAGTTGCACTCCACAAGCAATTTGTTCAACTCAGCAGCTCGGTTCACACTTTTGACAAAGATAACAACTTGGTTGAAGTCCAACGCATCAAGGAGGTCATTCAACTTGCGATTTTTCTCCATCTCACTCAATTTGATGTAATGCTGTCATTAGAAGCACATTCCTAATAAGTATCTCAAACTATTTTAAAAACAAATTAAAAAGTGCGGGAGGAATGAGCCAGGCTTCACAGATACCTGTACAAGACCATGAAGGGTCAACTTGGCCTCATCGTCAACATAAATTTCCATCGGCTGAAAGGAACAAATGTCACAGTAAATCATATTAGGGAGCTTCGTCAAGCAAATGGAATCCAGTACGAAATGAATTATGGATGCACATCCTTGAATTGAGATTCTGGTGTCCATTCGTGTTCCCTCCTTGCAGATTTGTTACTTAGTCACAGAATGAATGAGCTGCTTCCCTTAAAATAAAGATTCTATTACATGACAGACCCTTCAAGCACCCAAAACAAAGAAATGCATAACCTCCCTAACCAACCCGTCTCTAATGTCTAAACTCATACTGATAGCCTAAATAGCAAACTGAAAAATAAAACAAAATATATAAAAAAAAAAAACAGCTCACAAAAATCCACTACTTTAAAGCAACTGCACCGAAGCAGCACCACTGGGCAAGCATATAGAGGTTGAACCACCAGATGTAAAATTTCACAGAACTCTCAGAGGAACCTGGACATGAATTAAACAGATACTTCTAAATTCAAGTAGTATTGGCCATGGAAAATTACATCTTGCATAAATTTCTTGCAAACCGGCCGAATTTCTTTGCTGAGTGTTGCAGAAAACATCATAACTTGCTTATCATGAGGGGTCATCTTGAAGATCTCCTGCACATCTCTCCTCATGTCTGTAGAAGATCAGAATAAATACGGAGAGGCAACATCATAAGTAAATTAAACATTGAAAAAATCAAATCCTTATCCAGTTTCTGTCATGAAAACCATACCAAGTGATTCAAGCATCTTGTCACATTCATCAAGAATGAAATGCCTCACATTCTTCAAAGAAAGATCCTTGTCTCTTGTCAGAGCCAATATCCTTCCAGGTGTCCCAACAACAATGTGGGGGCATTCATTTTTCAATAGGTCTTTGTGAACTTTGATGTTGACACCTCCGTAGAAGACAACGACCTTGATATCAGGCAGATAAGTACTGAACCTCTCGAACTCATGACAAATCTACAAGGGAACAACAGAATGAGTTGACATATATCAGATAACTTGAAGAAACAAAGCAGTACCTTACAAAACTACCAAAAAAGATGCAGAACTTGTTCTAACCTGGTAAGCTAACTCCCTTGTATGGCATAAAACAAGGGCAATAACTTGACCGGGACTGGGTTCAATTTGCTGTAGTGATGATAGAACAAAAACTGCAGTCTTTCCCATCCCTGATTTAGCTTGGCAAATGACATCCATGCCCAATATAGCTTGGGGAATGCATTCATGTTGCACTGGTGTAGAACCAAAGAAAAGTGGATCGAAGGAACCCGTGGTAAGAAAACTATAACCTCCGTGATCCATTTAATTGAACATTTATGATAGTGGTATATTACCTGAAAAAAAAATCCATTAAACAAACAGAAAATTTAGACCTAAAAATATTCCATACAAGAGAACATTAAAAAAAATCAAACATGGTGCATTCAAACCCCATACATGGAAATTTATAACAAAACAAGCAACTAAAGAACAAGCCATCTATGAAATTTAGCTTATAACTATGGCTTTAAATATGAAGCTGTATATAAGGTTAACAAATATCAGAAATGGAAAAAGAATCGAGGTTTTGCCTTCTGAAGGGTGCTCAAATCCAGAGTCGACAATGGCCCGAAGAAGCTCTGGTTTCAAAAGGAAGTCTCTGAATCCTGAACTGTGGATACCAACATAGCCCCTACAAATACAAAGAAACATCATAATTAGAACGAAAACCCTTCCCCATGAATTATTTACCATAACACACAAAAGCAAGACAAACGGAGAAAACAATCAAACGTAAAGCATAAATGAAGTGGAACTCACTTCTTGGCGCCCTCGCCATTTACTTTAGCAGTGACAGAGTCGGGTGCCTTCTCTTCTTCTTCCTCGTAGTCAAGAAGCTCCTCCTCATAAGCATCGTTGTCCCTTGTTTCTCCCATTGATCTACAAAACCCCAAAAGAAGCAAACAATCAAACAAACAAATGTTAGGGCTTAACAAATAACATAAGATCGAGAAGCTAGAGTTTTAAAGAAAGAGATAGGTTCGAGAGATTTACCTTTGAACTAAATTAAAACGGGCAGAAAATTGAAGGTACTAGGGTTAGGGTTTGTAGTGTCTGCAAAGCAAAAAGGGTTAGCTCTTTAAAAATGAAATATATATTTTAGTGACTGATCTTTATAAGCAGCGAAAATTTTAGTTGATTCCCTAAAATACCCTTGCTGCTTCTTGTCATTTACCATCTACCGCGGCTCTGTGCTGGACCTATCTGGCTGTTAACGCCTATGTTCCTTACCCAGCCCATTTCGGGCCCAAATGTAAAAATATATCATTTCTGAAAAATTAAAAGACTAATTAGTAAGCATTAAAAGTAGCTAGAATTTTATCAATTATCCTACTCATATTATTAAAAATAATTATATTATAATGGTATTTTAATTCATATTAAAAAAATAATTAATTTTGATTATATTTAATTAATTTTACAATTTTAATTACTATTATAATCTATAAATTTATATTCTGATTTTATGTTTAGTTTTTGTGTCATTTAATTAAATGATACATTTTTAAAATATATATTAAAATAAAAATTAAAAAAAAAAACACTTGGATTCACATGCATCATTATTCAAGCCTGAAGAGTATTCACCTGAAGAGAAACCAGACCCTAATTCATACAAAGATGGAGATCGGTATGTGAAGGAACTTGGCCTAGTTTTAGTTTAGCAGAAAATTCCCAACCTTTTATTTATTCCTTCTTGCTGTTTATCAGTTGATGAACAATGGCTGGTTCCAGGGACTCTGAGATTGCAATGGGAGCATTTCAACCACACCATTTAGCTACCACTCAACCAGCTAGGGCCTAGGGGTCAGATTTATGGTCTTCGTATGGCTCTTTGGCATGAACATCTTGGACAGCTTCACGACTCCTTCACTGCTCCAGAAACCAAGAAATGTTTCAGGGAAGTGAATTCCATTGCTGAAAGAAACTGGAATTTGTACATAAGTGAAAAGCTTGAGGAGGATATACGGATTAATGTTGGGGAAGATGGCTCAGTTTCATCACTTCCAGGGACTGAAACTTTTCCAGACACCAAAGCTCCTGTCCTTGGCAACAAATCAAACATGCTTCCTAGTTCCTCCAATAATTACTACTTAGTTTCATTGATAGCAGTTGTTCTGAAACTGTTTTTCCTTGAGAAATAGTTGTAACAGTTCTAAAAGTAACAAACTTTGAGGATAAGATTTTAAAGAAACTACAATTTTACGCCGTCCGATAAAACAGAAAACAGATTAATTTAGGAGGGAAAAAAAAGAGAGACTTCAAGAAAACTGGAAGATAGTCTTTGGACTTCTGCAACTAAAACAGCTGGAAACCAACCACTTTCCAGGAATAAGATGTACGTTTTCATCACTATATATCCAAATCCATTTCTAAACATGCCGTTCTTAAGGTGTTAATTGCGTTTCTTCTTTTCTTTTTTAAAAGACCCTTTTTTCCCTTTCCTAGTTTCATTTTCTAGGAAATTCCAGGGAGAGGATTGAAAAACAAAGGTATTGCCTTTGTTTCTCTTGCAGGAAATTAAATCATTTCTTTTCTGGGGTTTTGGTTTCACTTTGGAGGAATTTAGAATGCAATCTTCTGGTCACCTTCCAACTTGGATCTCCTCCCTTCTTGACTGCATGGGGTCAGTTCTTCTGCATTCTTTTTTTTATTGTAAGGAATAAAAGTTTGTACTTTTAATCAAATTTGACTCTTAAGCTTTCTTGGTTATAAAACCAAGTTGTTAATGCTTTGTTTGTGTATTTCATGTTTGTTTTTTCTTTCAAGTATGGAATCTTTTGGGTTAAGTTTAGTACTTGTTGTATAAGTAAACTATAAAATGAGACGTACAGACTAGAGGGAACAGTTTGGGGGACATTCTTTGCTTGAAGCATTGGGTAGCTGATTGCATGACAGACGAGTTTTTGTTTTGCTTTTAGGATTTGGGGTTCTACGGGAGGTATGGGTCCTAGGTGTTGTTTATTAGCCCAGGCTGAGATGTTTCGGGCAGAAACCATTATGTTCTTTTGTTTTGTTTCCTGGAGCTTATTTAAGGATTAAGTTGCTATTGCTGATACTTGATTCCAGATATGCACTTGTTTAATCCTAGTTTGTAATAGAGCAGAGGTTGTTTTGGATGCTTCAAGAAACCCTCACTGATTACTGATGTGGATGATCCATCGCAAAGTCTGAGGGTTCATGACACGAACTTTTCTGATGGTTTCTGGAATAGCAGTGCATGCGAAATGGAACATAGCGGAGTCCGGTCCCAGAGAAGTATTTCATCGAACAATGCATCAAATCTTGACCCTTCTTGCAGCGCAAGTGAACCTTCCGAGTTTGTAAATCATGGCAAGTTCAGATATATTAGCTTCTATGTATCGCCAAATAAAGTTGTATGTCATCCCATTGTTTCATATATTAGCACCAGTTCACTGAAAATATCAGCCTACCCTTTGGCAATTCATATGGTGAGCTGATTTTTCTAACAATGAAGCTTGTGCTTGCAGGCCTTCTTCTTTGGAACCAAACAAGGCAACAATGGCTTGAAAGTAAGAAGCCTGAGAAAGAGGTGCAACGTCGAGAACCCGAGATAAAGTTAGTAATTTTCATTGTCTCCCTACTTTCAACATATAGAATCCAAGATTCCCCTATAATGACCCCAACTGACTCAATTTTCTTACATGATCTTGGCTTTACCTTTCGTCCCATGTATATAATATATATTTCGAACATAAGAGTTAGTCCAAGAAGGAAGAGGGAGCTTAAATCTGATGCCTTAATCCAAGTTGAAGTTGTTTTAACCTATCTTTACATGCTACAAACAGGCCTTGTTCATTTAACCTATATTCTGCTGGTGCTTATTACTTTCACCACTTTATTGCAGATGGAATATAATCTATTATAGTTTACACGGGAATTACAAGCCATTCCCCCACCCGGTTCCGCTTCCTGTAAGAATTCTCTGTCTTTTAGTTATTTTCTTACAGTATTATTAACTGTCTATCCTCAAGCCTTGTTGGTTCCACTGTGCAGAAAATGGTGGGTTTTCTAGCTGAGCTTTGGGAGCTTGAGGGCTTCTACGAATGATGACAAATATTTTCTCATACTTTACATGTCCTTTCAGATTGGCAAGAAAAAATTGCATTGTTTCCAGTAGGAGTAGGGTATTCAAAGTTGAAAAGAACCATACCAATATCATAACCATCATTAACAGCACCTCTTGCCCTTGGGTTCCTTTGTCAAAAAATTGTGGGCTCATTGGAATTATTAATGCACATCCGAGATAATCGGTTAATGAATCGGATATTAACGTGTTGTTTTCGTGTCCGGAAGTCCTACGAAATTTCTTGATAACCAGACAGTCTAACCCATTACCTCCACTAAAGGCTACAGCAACCGGACTCAATGTGTTTCACACTTGACTTCATGATGGCATTGGCATTAACCTACAGAATTATGCATAAATGACGTGCTATAATAACATTTCAAGAGGTAATAATTGAAGGTGGTGGATCCTACCGATGGCTGTAAACCCGTGTTTAAACCTGATTATGCTTGTTAATGAACCGGCTCCTTTTGTAAGCGTACAATACATGGAAACACCCTCTGACAGACAAAGTGGGCTTCCCTGCCCCCACCCTCTCCTGTCTTCAACAACCCTAATAACTCACTCTTTGTTCCATGGTTTTGTTTACAATATTATTGATATTTCAACCCAATTCTGAGCACTTATCAAGCAGAAGAATACAGTCTGAAGAGGAAACAGCAAGCCATTCCTCAACATAATTAATGGGTTGAAAACAGCATAGAAAGTGTCCGTGGGGTTTAATGGAGTAGTCAATGGGAGAATCTATCCTTCCCATGCTGTTTTCCCACATGGATGAGTTGGGTGTCTTTGTTTGAATGAGTAGGAGAAGACCAATAAAGAAAGACTTTGGAATTGGGTCAGTTTATAATAGTAATAGTAATATTAATATAATATGTGTCTCATGGAGATCATGGAAGATTTGTAGTCCAAGTGGATGGATTCTAACTTTCAATATTAAAACAACCTAGGATTAGGAACATAATTCATGCGAGATGAAATGGAGGAGTAAAAATCTTTTATCTTTTTATTATGCTTTTATTTATATTTTTTATTGATTTTTTTAAAAAAATAAAATTTAAATATTGATTTTTTTATATCTTAACCCCTAAACCTTAAAAATACACCCTACCCCTAATTCCTTAAATTCTAATCATAACCCCTAATCTAAAACCCTAAACCATATAATTTGAAATAAAGGTATGAGAAAAAGATAGAGGATTTACACCCGTAAATGACATGTTATTTTAAGTGGATTTTTTTTAATTACATCGATTAAAAAAAGTAAAACTTAATATTTAATCTTTAAAAATATCATAAATTTTAAATCTTAAAAATATATTTTATCCTTATTTTTTAAAATTTTAAATATTTTATTTTTAATTAAATAAAATGAAAATTATGATTGATTTATTAAATATAGTTAGTTTAAGGCTTCAATAAGACCTTAACCTTTTTAAAAAAAATAAATAAAATTACTAAAATAATTTTTTTAAATAATTAAACCGTTAAAATAATAATAATAAAAAAACTCTTTACCTAACGTTGATCATTAACCTTAATAGTTTCTTTTAAAAAGAATAACCCATGTTAAAATAAAAATTAACAATGACATTGTTTTGTTGTGACATGTGTTAATTAAAAAATTAATTATTAATATTAGTCAAATAACCAATTTAGATTAATTTAAGAACTTGTTTTTTTAAAAAAAATTAAATTCTTATTAAACCAATAAAATTTAAGTTAATATTGAATTAACTTATAACAGTAATCCAATAAATCTTTATTAATTAACTTGTAGTTACCTCTAATTCAAAAACCGTATAATGTGGGCATGGCATGGGACAATGAAAATATATTTATCAACGATATTAATATAAATGATACACGATTAAATATCATTTAAATAAATTTTAAGTTTTTTTAATATTACGATAATTAATTGATTTTTTTCGAGTAATGTTCATAATTGTGAAGTGGGATTTTTTAGGGACAGTATTGGTCGGTTAGGGTGGGTATGGGCTGAGGTGGACGGTGGGGGAATTTATTAATAATTACAATTACGGCAATATAATTCTTAGAATTAATATATTAATTAAGGAATAGTTTAACAAATTTAAAAAAAAAATTAAAGGGTGAAAAATTTAATATCGACAAATTAAGTGTTTGGTTTAAATTATGATTTTTTAATATTTTGTTTAAAATAAATACATGTAAATAGATTGATAGATAAATATAATTTTAAAATAATAAAATAAAAGGTTTTAAAATATTTCTTTTTAATCTATCATTAATCGTTTAACGTTTTCTTCACTTTTGTCGTTAAATAAAAAATATCTGTTTTAAATTATCACACGTGTTTAAAAATATCAAATCAATAAAATCAGTTTTAATAAATTAAAATGTTCAATGGATGGCCTGATTTGAAAATATTTTATATTTTAATAATTTAAAATTGTTTTTTTATATTTTATTAATTAATACTCAAGCTCTTAAATTATATTATTTTTATGATATAATATATTATTTTTTAAAATTCCTATATTTTATATTATTTAAAATATATAATATATTATTTTTTAAACTTCAAAGTCTTCACTAGCATAACTGTGTTTGATATTCCCAGTGGTTGTGGTTTCAATTCAATCCATGTGAATATGGGAAATGTCTGTATGTGATGTGACAACTGACAATGCCCTAGACATATAGCAAGTGGATATTTTTTTTATGAACCTACGATAAATACGAATAATATCATTAATATTAAATATTATTAAGTTAATTAAAATTTAATTTTAAATAATTTATAATTATACACTGAATTTTAATAACTCATTGTATAATTATATATATCAAAATAATTTTATTTCAAATAAAAATTGTTAACGGATTAATGGTATTTTTATTGACATAATATATTCGAAGGATTATATTATAAGTCCAGTTCATTACGTCCGTCGTGGTCCTTAATTAATAAAAATCACTCATTCTATTACTAATTATCTCTGTCATTAATATAATTTTCAGAAATTATATTATTTAAATGATATAAAAATGGAATAAAGATTCATTGGTTAAAAAAAATGACTTAAGAAATAATAGTAAAGTGAATAAAGTTTGGATTCAATTCTCATTAAATACTTATTTAAATTTCATAATTAATTAAATAAAACTATTTATTTATTTACAAAATGATTAAGCCCCAAACCTTCACATTAATATTCAATATCCAAGTGGATATACAACTGGATTCCTCAAAGATTCATTATAAAATTCAAAATTGAATATTAATATAATATTAATATTTCCCATTATGCAAATTATAATACTGCGACTTTACTAAATATTTTAAGAAATAAACCAGAAGAAATTAAAATTTTAAAAAATAAAAAAAAGTTATCAAATTTTAATAAAATAACTAAAAACCCAATATTGATTTCTATAAATTAGATTGGGATTAAAATTAGCTTATTCTATAGTAGGATTCCTAAGCTCGAGCTTAGCTTGAACGCGCATCCAAACACTTGGCGATAACGAAAGATGAATAAAAAAATGCAGCAAAATTTGGTATTGAAAAATGAACTGAAAAATGGAGAAGAGAGAGAATGTGAAGGAAGGAGACGGCAAAGCTTCGCCACTTTATTAGCTCAAATACATTGCATCTGGGTTATTTTAATGTGTATTGTCGCATACACAAACCTCTATCCTCTCATCATAAGAACCAACTCTTCCTTCCCCCTACCTATCTTTCATTGATCTTCTTCCACACTTTCCATTTTCCCTCTCTCTCTCTTTTTTTACCCTATTTGATAGGGTTTCCATGTCCTTCTAGCTCCAATCTGTCTCATGCGTTCGTGTCTTCAAGCTACATACGTTGAAGCTTTACCTTTCTTCCTTGTTGGGTCTCTTTTTTTCTCTCTTCAGAGGGTTTTTGGGCGGTGAACGGTGCGGATTTTACCTCCCGGGGCTTTTTTTGAGCTATACTCATGTCAAAGCTCTTCTCCTTTAGTGGTAAATTTTTAATCTTTGCTTTTTTTAGCTCTGTTTTCTTTTTTCTGTCTGAGGATCTTTGGTGTTCGGTTTCCGTTCAATTAGTTTTGCAGATCGGACATGATAAAAGTTGTATATATTATAAATTATCTTTGATGATTTATATTAATTTGGTTTATTTCCAAATTTTTTTGCTAAAATATTTTTTCTTTGCTATCTGGATTCTGGATGATCAAGTAAAGGTTAAATTTTGAATCTTGGTTGTGAAATGGTTAATTCTGGTTGATCTAGGGGAAGAACTTAGTTGACCTTACTTTTTTTCTTCTATTTGTTGGTTTTGTTTCCTTGAAAATCAAGGCTCTGAAATAGTTCTAGTTGTAGATCAGACATCCTTGTAACGAACCCCTTAGTTTCCTCCCATAAATTGTCCTTGCTCTTTCGTTTGTAGGATGTTTTGAAGTTTTAGTGGAGATTTGGGTGTTTTTTTAGCTGAATCTGTTTGTTGGTTTATGCTTCTTTCAAGTTGAGAACCATGTAGATCCGATCGGTTCTGAATGGAATCGGCTGGGATTATATCGGGGGACTATATGCCTATATCTGAGATGGATTCTTGAGTTATTAGATCCAAAGCCCCAGCAGCTAGTTTATGGATCTTCTGGATTTTCCTTATGGAGCTCGTAAGAGAATCTTCATGGGTTCCTTTCAACTTCTTTGTATTGTTAGAAATGATGTTATTCGAGATGTGGTTTTTGAAAGCTTTGTGGTCAACAAAACTGTTACGTAATCATAAATATCTTTTTAATTCTTAGATTACTCTGGTAGGCTTCTCAGTCCTCATCATTTTTTCCCTTGGTTTTCAGGAACTGATAATTTTTACCCTGGGGGGTCGATCTACCCAAACCCAAAGGAATCAAACATTCTTTTGTCCCTTGGACACCATGTGGATGTTTATTTCCCCCCTTGCAAGAGATCCCGAATCGGTGCGCCTTTTGTTTTCTCTGGGGAGAGGTTTGAGCAGAAGAAGCCATCAATCGAGGTTCTCCCTGATGAGTGTTTATTTGAAATCTTCAGACGGTTACCTGGAGGCCAAGAGAGGAGTTCTTGCGCCTGTGTTTCCAAGCGCTGGCTTACACTTTTGAGCAACATCCGCAGAGATGAAATCAGTGACAACAAGATCACTGACGCATCGAATCTCAAGGATGTTAGTTCCGAGGTTGAAGTTCAGGATGTTCAAGGAGGTGGTGGATACCTATCTAGAAGTTTGGAAGGGCAGAAAGCTACAGATGTTAGACTTGCTGCTATTGCTATCGGAACTGCTAGTCGTGGTGGATTGGGCAAGCTTTTCATTCAAGGAAGCAATTCCAAACGCGGAGTGACTGCTGTTGGACTCAGGGCCATTTCCCGTGGATGCCCTTCTCTAAGGATTCTTTCCTTGTGGAATTTGTCTTCTGTTGGAGATGATGGTCTGTGTGAGATTGCCGATGGGTGCCACCAGCTACAGAAGCTCGACCTTTGCCACTGTCCTGCTATTACTAATGAGTCTTTGCTTGCCCTTGCAAAGGGCTGCCCTGATTTAACTGATCTGACCATTGAAGGTTGTGCAAACATTGGAAATGAAGGTGTCCAGGCTGTAGCACGCAGCTGTACGAATCCAAAGTCTATTTCAATCAAAGATTGCCCCCTTGTTGGAGATCAAGGAATTGTGAGCCTGTTGACATCAGCCTCATATTCGCTCACAAAAGTAAGGCTTCATGCCTTGAACATTACAGATGTCTCTCTTGCTGTTATTGGACACTATGGCAAGGCAGTGACCGACCTTTCTCTTACTAACCTTCCAAATGCGACTGAGAAGGGCTTCTGGGTAATGGGTAATGGTCATGGATTACAGAAATTGAAGTCTTTCACAATTAAAGCCTGCCCTGGAGTAACAGATCTGGGACTTGAAGCTGTTGGAAAGGGTTGCCCAAATCTGAAACAGTTTTACCTCCGCAAATGTGCTTTCTTATCTGATAAGGGGTTGGTGTCTTTCGCCAAAGCAGCGGGTTCACTAGAGAGCCTGGAACTGGAGGAGTGCCACAGGGTCACCCAATTTGGGTTTTTTGGTTCCCTTCTTAACTGTGGTCCAAAATTCAAGGCTATTTCTCTTGTGAACTGTTTGGGTGTCAAGGATCTAAGCTTGGGATTGCCTCCTCTATCCCATTGTGAATCCCTTCGATCCTTGTCCATTCGGAACTGCCCTGGTTTTGGCGACGCTAACTTGGTTGCGTTGGGAAAGTTGTGTCCTCAACTGCAGAATGTGGTGTTGAGTGGGCTTCTTGGAATAACAGATGCTGGATTTGTCCCATTGATCGAGAGCTGTGAGGCTGGTTTGGTGAAGGTTAATTTCAGCGGCTGTCTCAATTTGAGTGACAAAGTTATTTGCAAGATGGCTGATTTACATGGGTGGACCCTAGAGATGCTGAATCTTGATGGTTGTAGCAAGATCAGTGATGCTAGCTTGGCTGCAATTGCAGAGAACTGTCAGCTACTCAGCGATCTAGATGTCTCCAAATGTGTAATCACCGACTCTGGAATTGCTGCTCTTGCTCGCTCTAGTCTGATCAATCTTCAGATCTTATCCGTCTCTGGTTGTTCTATGGTCTCGGACAAAAGCCTGGCGTCACTTTGGAAATTGGGCCAGACCCTCTTGGGGTTAAACCTACAACAATGCAAGGCAATTAGCAGCGCTGCAGTTGAGGAGCTTGTGGAGCAGCTATGGAGGTGTGATATCCTTTTCTGAACAATACCGCAGTATGGGTTATCAGCAACCCGGGTTTCGACCCACCAACCTTTCTGAATAGCCTTCGTGAGTAGCAGAAGTTTGTGTAGTTTTTGGGTCCATCAGCTATGGGTCTTTAACAGTCTGGAACTCGGGCCTTTTTCCAAGGAATACGGCCATTCTCCATGAATTTTTTGCAGGTTTCTCTTCATCAGAGATCTGTTGACCAGGTTTTGAATCCCAGTAATGGGTGTTGGTTTCTTCATGGCCGAACATCCCTGAGAATATAGTTGCTGCTGGGTTCTGGATTTTAGGGTATCTTTTTTTCATGTTAAAGTTTTCTGTTCGCTGGGTTTCTGGCGCATGATGTTTTTGCTTAGCTGTGTTCATTTCTACTTGGGCTAAGCTTGTCGTCCTTCGTCCATTGTTGGTTTTACCGAGTCTCTCACGTTTTTGAACTTAATGTTCTGCACGTGATGGTTGGGTCTTTTTTGTTTTCTTCCATGGCGGATTTGAAATCTCGAGTCATCGTAGCTATGGTTTGCTTTAGACAGTTCTGAGTAGGTTTGGCGTCCAGCTTTCATGGGCTTTGGCCATGGCAGCCGGTTTATATAGTCTGCCATGACAACTCCTTGGAGTTGTTTTTCCCTTTTTTTCCAAGCCCTATTTTTGCTGGTTCCATCTGGTCTCTGAACTGTAGTTTGTAACCTCTCAACAATGTAACGAACATTAAATCCGCCATTGGAGGTCTTGTATGTTTCTGTTGCCATAATCAATAAAAGTGACTCTTTATGTATGTAAAAATTGATGAATGCTACATCATCTTGGGGATTCTGCTTACTGTGAGTGATCTAACTTCGTGCTCCCAGCATGTTCAAAGAAACAAAACTGTAAATCTATCACAAGTCTACAGTCGGCAACAGCAGAAGGGCCATCTCTCGAGTGGTTTGAATCCTGACAATTGGATTGTGATACTAGTAAACTGGTTAAATTAAAAAACAAGATGAATTGGATTTCAATGCTTTGAACTTGGAAAAAGTCTTGTAACACAACTTAGACTAGTCTCTATTATACCTGACCACCTCAAAGAAGACCATGACCACCTCAAAGAAGACCAAGAGACCAAGACTGATAGGATGTGATAGCGAAATAAAGATAAAATACAATAACAAATGAAAAATATTAAAATACATGGACAATGGTATAAAGACCAAGACTGATAGGATGTGACAGCGAAATAAAGATAAAATACAATAACAAATGAAAAATATTAAAATAAATGGACAATGGTATAAAGAGGATGATAAAAAAAACAAACTTATTTGAAAATGGATTGTGGACTTGCTATGAATAGGATGGATTATGGAATAGATTTATGTCTTAGGAACCCTCTTGATCGCAATTAATCAAATAAACTCCATGATAGGCTCTAACCGACCCTCCAAGAATTGATTATCTTGGCAACCCGGAGTGTGAAGATGGCTTTTTCCACAAAAACTAGAAGGAAATCGTGTTGAAGACAAGCTTCGAAGACACAAGTAACAATACTTACAAAAATGTACTAAATAACATTTATTCTCCAAAAGAATTATTCAAATTGTGTATCTCAGCCTTCTTTTATAGCCTAAAGAGACAGCAAAACACCCTAAGAAATAGCTATTTCATCCCTAAAAATCAGCACATAGATAGCTAATTAGAAGGGATCAACAATTATTTAGGAAAATATGAATTAATACATATGGAAAGTTGAATAAAAAGATTCATAAAATCAGCACATGGAGCTGATCATTCTAGATTTTATTTATTTAATATATATAATTTATTTGGGCCTCAAATATGTTTTAAAGCATTTGGGCTTCTTGGACCATCAATGTAGCTTTTGTCACCCATGTGTTCTTGAGAGCTTGAGGACATAGGATTTTTTCATTAAATGCTTGATTCGTCAAGAACGCTTGCAAACCCTTGCTTACAAAATTTTGGACTGCTGAATGTATCTTGTCTTTGAGTTGCCTTGATTTTGTTCTTGTCATCGAGCCATGTGATAACATAAGCCCATCAGATGTAAGGAACTTACTGCATGCATCAAAGACTAGTTCCTATTACCTAATCAGCTCAAACAAATTTGTAAGACCATTCTAAATTTTCATCCTTAGTATGATAATAGTACTATAAATACTGCCCCGTACCTGAAAGTCGATTCATTGCGGTATGTTGGCCGATGGTCATAGTCATTGGGAATACTATAGGTTGGACAATCCCTGTTCGATCATGGATCATTAAACAGTACAGTAGATGGCTCCAAAATTTTCAAATATTAACTCATTCATTAAAAAGAAAACATGAATTGGGACAAGTTGGTGGTAAAGGAGGATTGGCATACAGTTGGGTGAAACAGGAATGAACCAAACCTAACAAACGCTGTGCAAAGCTGACACGAATTAACCATAGCTGCTGTATATTGTAGAAAAGACATCATAACATATAATGTAGAATTTTTCATGCCTTAACATCCACTTATAACCACTTCCATGCTTCAGTGCAATGGGGATATTGTTTCTCATTGATCGTCTCTTTAGATGAGGCTGAGGCTATCTTTCCCTCGGTAGTTGCTTTAGATTCAGTTAGAGATATCTGATTGGATGACATAGATGTATTTTCCTCATTGGCTGCACTGGGCAAATTAGTCTCCTGAGAAGGCAGTTTGGGAAGTGATTTCCGCTGTGGCTTCTTTAAATGGACAGGAGAAATTCCTTTGGCTGAGATACTTGAAGATGCTTTCTCATCCAAACTTAGCCGGCCTAATTGAAGGCTGCTATTGCTGATACCATCAGAGCCTAAAGGAATTGTGCTTTTTCTTCGACCAAGCTTTGGAGATTTAGCTCTTGTTGTTGGTATCTGGCATCAAGGAATTAGAAAAAGATCAATGTTGCATATATTCAGAAACTCAATGCAGCAGCCATATGAGAAGGAAAAACAGAAATCAACTCATACCGCGGTTAAAAGGTGTAATCCAAAACAGAGATGGAATTATTATTATTAAATGATGATGTGCCCACACACTCGGGAAAGCATAAATAAACTGGTCAGTTGGGCCGGGTTGGGTCAAAGCAAATAAAAACCGTTCAATTCAAACATATCCATCAAAGCTAAATGTATCAACTACAATTAACAATGACAGTTGAGTTAAAAAGGGAGATATAAATTGCAACTCAACAATACAAAACAGCATTTTGCAGAATAGAAAATGGCTTCTGAGGATGTTGAACAGAGACATATGCGAATGCCTGAATAAGAAACGTGTACAAAAGGAGATATAAATTGCAACTCAACAATATAAAACAGCATTTCAGTCCTACTACCCTACCCACAAGAAAAAGGAATAAACATGCCATTGTTATTAAAATTGAAATACCAGAGACAATTTCTCCTGAGAGTTTCTATATTGAAATGACAATCTAGTATTTTATTCATCAGAAAATTGAACTAACCTTCTTTAATTCCACCTTAGGAGGAGGTTCCTGATAGAAGTTTGGCAAAGGAGTTGCTTTAAAATTCAAACTCTTCCTAAACATCTTAATCTCAACTTCTTGAGTTTCCTGGAAGAAAATTGAAGTACTATTATGACAAGAAAGAATGAATTCTGGATCTTTAACCGTTGGATTCACAAAATAACACCTTGGACTTAGCTTGCAAGCTGCTCTTTTCTACTTCCCTTGCATGAATCTTTTCCTCAAGTTTAGTGTAGAACTGCACAATACAATGTTGAAGACTTAAGTAAAAGTGCTGCAAGAATATACAACATTATCTTGAGAACATAATAAGCACCAACCTCTTTCCTTCTCTCAGCCCGTTCGCCACACTTGAAACTGAAACCATAATTTGGAAGGGTACAGACCTTACGAGGTTTGGCATCAGCTGAAGTTGGACTTATATGAAGCAATCAAGGATAGACATAAACACGGTGAATTGGGAAATAGAAGCCTAAAGCCTATAGAGTGCAGTGCAAATGAAACTCATATATCAACATATTTCAATCCACAGTCCCAGTCAGGAAGTAAAAAAAGAAAACCAAACTAGAATGGATACGAAGACTCTGAGTCTGCTTCAGATTTAGTAACAGGCCCTTTCTTGAGAGGCTTCAGTTTGGGTCTTTCCCTGTATTCAATAGAACAGTTAAAAATGACAGGTGAAAATATACAGATAAAAGGTGACCACTATTAACTCTCCCCAACAGTGGGTTAACTACATCAATAACAAGGGCAAAAGTGCATGAAATAACGGAAAGCTAAGAAATTGAAACATAAGGACGAGTAACACATACGTAGTTCTTTCAGAGAAGGCTGCATCAGAGGTTTCAGATTTCTGTCGGGAGAAGAGAGGAAAAAAGCAATACTCAAAAATGGCAGGAAAAAATAATTGAAAACGGAAAACAATCAGATGAGGAAATGCTGACAACTCTAACCTTATATGCATTAAATGGTCTGTTTTTACGAGGAAGATTCAGACCTGAACTTGTAGCAACAGAACCTCCATTTGAAGGTGTTAACGTCACCTCTGAAGTTTTTCCATCTTTATTTTTCTTCACCAAAACTGACTGAACAGTTTTGGGACCAAATGGCTTCTCATTCTTGGTATTGCTTTGAACCTTCTGAGATTTGGATTGCTTCCCATTATCCTTTATTTCTCGTCCCTACAAATACAGACACTCCTGAATATGATATCAAATTAATGGTAATTAATAAAAGCATTCAAATAATCAAACTTCCAATACCTCAGAATCAATCAATCCTGTGCTATCCACCAAGACATTGGATTGTTCTCTTGCTTCCTCATTTGCTCCACTGTCATCCACTCCATCATGCAAATAAGTTTCAATGGTTTCCTCAACACTCCCACTCACAGTATCTAAACCACTATCATCCCCAGGAACCCGAAGTTGTGGATAAACACCATTTTGCTGGGCAGCTTCAATCCCAAACGAAGACAAGTTATTTTCTGAATCCATCGAACTGAAAAAAAAATAAAACAAATAAAAATGTGAGCCTGATTTAAAATTTCTCAAATCCCTTGGAGCGATACAAATTTCAATATTTACTAATTTTAATAGGTAAACGTCTATCCACGTCTATCTATTTCAATTTCATAAAGGACAAATATGACTCCGATTGGTTAACGCTTTTCCTTGTTTTTATTTTCCCCCAATTTACATTTAGCTTTCAAAGAGATCACATAAGAATATTCGTAAAGTACCTTACTGTCTATAATATCCATTGTTGCAATAACATTCAAGAAAATGCGCTAAAAGAACACTATATTAGATCTATTATTTGCAGACAAATAGTAAACAAAAAGCCAAATAAAAACATGCGCAAAAAAGGTGGAATCGAATCAGTAAAAAACCGAGTAAACGAAAATGGCTTTAAGTAAAGCAGAGCAGATCTCCAATGCCACCAAACAACTAACGCATTGCTCTTCTCATTAATCTACTTTTGCAAGATCACAAACAAGAAATCCCTCAATCTTTCTCAGGAACCAAACAAACAAAAAATTGAAAAAAGAAAAGAAAATTGCATCGATTTTCTTTCTTACCTCATAAAGCGTGCTATAAATCAACACTCCATGAATTCCATAACAAGATTACTGAAAGAAATTATTAAAGAAAATGCGAAAGATCTGAGTTAAAGAAAGAAGTCAAGAACAAAAGGTATAAACAGTGAAGAGTAAAGGATCTAAACCGCTACGGAGGAAGCTCTTTCTTTCTTTCTCTGATACTTGTACGAACTACGAATACTCTATTCTTGAAGGCTGAAGGGTATTTTATACGAGCGGTTTTCAAATCCATTTCAAGGTAAACTCTCTTTTCTAAGGAAAACGACACCCTGTCAAAATACGGTTACGGAAACACGGTTTTTAAATGGCTTAATAGCTAAATAGGTCCCCTATATTATATATTAATTTACTTTTGATACCTAGATTATTTTTGTGTTTTATATAAGCATTTGAAGTTTTATTTCAGACATTTTAGATATTTGACTGTTAAAAAATCATTAATCTATAAAAATATAATATGTGGTATATTTTATTTTAAATTTATTTTAATTAATTTTAAAAATTAAAATTTATTTTTTAAAATAATAACTTTAATTTTTTATAAATTAGTCTCAAATTTTTAATCTAAAATTTAACCCTTAAATTATCGTTAATATTGTTGTTGATTGTCTTGTTGAAGACTATCACTATCACTGCTGAATCACATAGATATTTTTTTCTAACCATCATCTCCTTATTGACGATGGATGTGTCGATCGATTTTTTTTTTATTGACTTCTTTTAATATTAAAAAGTTGATCAACATATCTGCTATAGGTTATGATGATGGATGATTAGGAGAATAGTTATAATGTTTCGATGATGGATATGATAAACAATAATGTAATCATTGGTGACGAAGTTGATCGAAAATTTTAAAAAAAAATCAAATTTATAGTTCATTTGTGAGTTTTGATTTTTTTATTTTTTAAAATTAATTAAAAAGGAAAATAAATAAAATAAAATATCTTTAATAATAATAATAGTTAATAATTAAGCCTCAAAATAACCATTTTTTTTCTTAAAGTAAAAATAAATTAAATGTACAATTTAAATAATTATTTAATTATTATTTTTTTATTAAAAAACACACTTTTCTTTTTTCCTTAGAATTTCGGAGAATTACGGACAGTTAAGTAACTAAATACTGTTCTCCCACTCTCCCCATTACTTTTTTTTAACATAATAACCCCAAAAGAACGTTTTTATTTAACCGAAAGAAAAGGACATTTTATCCTTTTTGTTGGGTAAAATTTTGGATAACAACAAAAGAAAATATACATGTGAAAAAATTATTTTCTATAAAGAGATCTATAAATTAGTTTAAAGTTTAAAATTTAAAAAAATAGATTTTATGATTTTCTATAAACAGATCTATAAACTTATGCCAACAGAGTGATTAAGCGATCAATGTTAAATGGTAGAGATTATATTCTAGAACAGACACTAGTGTAATCACTATTAACTTGTTAAAAAAGATTTAAGATTTATGAGCTTAATTTTTTTAGTTTAAATTATAATTTAATGTTTACCACTTAAATTAGGGTTAAAGATCAAATTTAATACTCGCTAAAATCGATTAAAATAAAAAAAATAAGTTATAAAATATGATAACTTAATTCGAATAACTCAAAAAAAAAATTATTCGACTGGATCGAACGCTCATCCAACTGAACTAGTTCAAATATTTCAACTCTAACATTCTTGCAACATTTTAACACAATGCTCATCAACACATTTCTACTACAAAAAGAAGCAAAAAGGAAAGGAACTACAGCAGCACATGCACCAAGACAGTGTCAATGGTCTTAAAGGACAGTCTAGGATCCTATACATTCAGATGAGTTCAAGGGGGCATCTTGGTTGCTCCTTGGAAAGGCAGATAAACTTCTATCAATTGGTGGTGTCAGATGACTGAACCTGTTCCACTCTAGAAAGATAGAACCATTGTTTCAATTTCCTTGGGCAGACTGTTCCCAGCACTCAGGCAATGATAGATCACAAGAATTTCATGTGGGTTGTCACAAGTATTTCTAACATCTGTCTGCTTCATCATACTCGAAGAGTCCACAGCAGGAGAGAAGATGTTACGAATGCCACCCATCTTAGCGGGCTCTACTGTGTTAGAAATCGACTTCGGGTCATAGATTCCATAGCTATGCTGCAGTTCTTCAACATTATGGCGGTTCCCATAGAAAAACGGAATACATGCTCGGAGCATGCTTCTCCACATTACTAGGAAGAGGACCATTCACGGTCACCGTTATGAGCTTGTTTCTGAGCTTCATTCCCCATATGTGCCACATTCACGGTTGTATGTTTTATGAATCCGGAATAACTAGCCATGCAGTGTGAATTAGTTAAGAGATTTCCTTGAGTACTGTTCTCTGCTTCTTGAGTGTCTGGGTTAAGGTAACACCTCAGACTGCAATTAGTAAACAGTAATAAGTATTCATCTAGACTAATCCATGTCGAACCTATAGTTTCTAATAAGCCCAACTCTCAAAGCTCACTTTGGGACTTGAAAATGAAACCCATTAGGCCTAGCTACACAAAATGGTAAAATAATGTAAGAAATCTTCTGTTATTTTGTAACACCCTAAAAACCGGGTCAACAAAATAACTCGAATAAATGAAAGACCAAATCGAATCATGAGTTAAACGTATGAGAATTAAAGGGCATAATTGAGCTAAATGGAAAACTTGGTGATTGCATGATAAAATTTGGATTCCATAAACTACCCTTAGTAATAAAATATGTTTAGGCAAGTCATTGAGGGTAATATGGGTATTTTACACCTATTATTCATTAAACAAAAAGAAGCTAATTTTGCCTTTTTCTCTCCCATTTGCACGGCAACAAGAGAAAGAATAGAGAGAGGAAATTTTTAGAGAAGCCTTGGAAGAGGGAGTCTAAAACTTTGCATGAGATTGATTTTGGACAAGAAAATCAAATCTAAGGGCCTAGGTAAGCTTTCTTCTCCATGGCTTAAGCTTTGAAAGTTTGAACCCATGAATTTTAGAAGCTACCATGATACTATTATGATAAATTAGGTTAGTAGAAAGCCTAATTTTGAGTTAGTGATTATTGGGTTTTAGTTAGTGAAGCATGAACAACAAATTAAAAAGCTTGGAAATTTGGGTATTTGTAAATATGTTAGTTATGATGTTTGATTTGGTTAGATGATTAAATTGGGATTTGTTGATGTTAATCTTGGGTTTGGAATGCTGGAAAATCATGAGTTTAAGATGGGTTATGAATTAAGGTCATAAAAAGGAAAACTAGTCAAGTGGCCTAGAAAATGCTATTCTAAGTAGCCAACTTTAAGAATTTCCCTAGGTCGGGATTTAAAAAATTTGGAGCTGAAATTTTGAACTATGATACTCATATATACCTAATTTAAGAGAAAATTTACGGAACCTAAATCCGAGTCCGGTAGAGGAAGATATAAGCTGTTCCGTAGGGCTACCCGAGCAGTCCTGGGAAATTCGACCAGATCTGTTTCGAATGAAATCTGGAGCTGATCGATTAGGAATTAAAATGTGAGGTTAATTTTACCTTGTAGAGGATTCTTCTAGCTTTCCAACGAGGTATAATGGACTAAAATCGGACATCGAAGCTAGGAGATACGATCGTTTCGCTAAAGGGTAGCAAAACTGTTCGTAAAGAATAAATGTACATGTTTGTAATTGTTAGGCTTATGAATATTTGAAATAGACAATTGGAAATGTATTGATACATAGCTATTGCATGTGAATTGTTAGATAACCCGAGAGAAGAAACTAACGAGGATCAAGAGAGGCTCGAAGCAACAAGGAAACGAGACAAAGGGGTTGCGATCTACAACCCTTGATAGCTTGAAGAATTGGTGAGTGTAGCAAACCTTAGGGTTAGGACCTAGGGTCCTAACCATCTTTGATTATTTGATTTGCTTTGTAATGTAACCGGATTAAATGAATATTTGACAATATGGGAAGGAGGATTAAATGATAATGACTTGTTTGACACTATGTTTGAGTACTAGATGATAAACTAGTTTAGAACATTTGCATAGCTCGGAAATGCCGAGGTAAGTAACGGCACGCGGCTAAGGGTGCCAGGTACGTGAGTCATGCATGAGGTATGACCATGATAGCATGATATGTATATGCTTTTGATATGTTAGCATGATCTATGCTTTTGGATTTTGGTAACATAGTGATATGTATATACTTTTGATATGTTAGCATGGTCTATGCTTTTGGATTTTGGTAACAGGATGCCTATGTATGCTTGATATGTTAGCATGACACATGCTTTTGAACTTGGTAGCAAGACTTAATGCTTTCGATAATGCCATGTTATGTACATCATCTGTAATAAGGAACTTGAATAAGTAAAATGAAAGATTAATTAAATGAGAAATTCCGATTGAGCCTTGGGTTATAGTTGGTCATAGGTAGTACGGCATGCCTAGGGTCTGAGCTCATTTGTTAGTACTTCGGTACTTCTGTTGGTACTATGGGTACCTTTGTTGGTGGTTAGTCACCATTTATAGATACCATGGGTATCTTTTGTTAGTGTCCTCGTGGCACTTTTGTCAGTACCTTAGGGTACTTCTGTTGACTCGCTTACCTAGTCTAACTATACCAAGGTAACGTTTGAAACTAATTCGAAAGACTAAAATTAAGATAATTGCTATAGAGTATTTGACATGTATTTGCTATGGAGCATTTGATATGTACTTGCCATAAGGCATTCGATATGATTTGAACTTGAGCATTTGATATGTACTTGCCATAGGACATTCGATATGATATGAACTTGAGCATTGGATATGATTTTGCCATAGGGTACTTGAATATGACTTGTCATTGTACATTTAAGCATGTTGTGTGATGTACGAATTGCTATATGTAATTGATTTGTTGCTCATTTGAAGTATATCATTTGTTTTAATTCATGTCTAAATTGGTTAGACTTAGGCTACCTCACTAAGTACTTCTTAGTACTTACACTCTTTGTTTCCTTCTTTCCAAACAACAGGTTCACGAGTTAAAGAGATAGATCAAACTTGAACCGGAGCAAGGACACGCTAAGCAAGCTAAAGCATGGTATTTTTGATAACTTTTGTAACTCCTAATGTATGGTGGCTTAGTGATCATGCTAGACTAGTATATGCATTTTGTTAGCTAGCTCATGATTTGTGTACATATTTATGTGATCATTTGAGCTTTTGAGTTGTAAGCCATAAGGCATAATGTTCATGGTAGGCTAGTCTTGTATGTTTTAAGTTCTTGGCTATGGTTGGTATGTTGGCTTTGGAAGCATGCATTTGGTATGTGGTTAATTTGTCTTAGTGTCTAGGACATGTGAACTTAGGACACTAACATGATTGCTTAAGTGGCCATAGCAAGATAAGGCAAGAAGATCGACCTAAGTAAGGAACGGTTCGAATATTAGAATGTATAATGAATTGGCAAAATGAGTAGGTCTAGTGAATTGTTATATGATGCCTAAGCATGTCTAATGATCCTTAAGGCTTAGGAATGGGTTGAGATCATCTAGTTAGCCCTTTGAAAATGTCTAAGTGTTTGAAAGGCTTGAATTTGTCAATTTCGAGCAGGGGTATCGATACCACTAGCTTGGGTATCGATACCACCCTTGGCAGAAACTTTTAGTTCCGAAGCTTGTATCGATACCAAGCTTTGACCTTAGTCAACGTGTTAATAAGGCAGACCAGTATCGATACTTGTATCGATACTGGAGCTTCCAGAAACTTTTAGTATCAATGCCAGTATCGAAACAAGCAACCCAACCTTGGTCAACGAGTCAACACCTAGGGCCGGTATCGATACCCAGTTCGATACTCCTGTATCGATACCAGCATTATAGGGGTATCGATATCTCCTCAGCTACTTGGGTTCAAATTTAATAAGGAAATTTTACTTAACTAATAAGACATAATTAATGGTGATTAAAAGGATACAAATTGATATAGAAGTTTTGATCAAGTCAATTGAGGTTGTATTTGAATAATGAATGGTATCTGAAATTCGAAATGGAAAATTTGTCTAAGTATCGAAAAGTTTTAAATTATCCTCGAATTCGTGTAAATGATACAAGAACTTGGTCCGTAAAATAAGTATTATTATTATTATTAGGGATTGACTTACAATGTCATATAAATAGATAAATAAATTGTTTGAATTTGAATTCTGTATCGAGTTTGCATGTCCAGTCGACGCCCCCGTCTCCTAACCCGGGACGAGGGTGTCACATATTTATTCCCGAAAGACCCACACTGCAGCTGAATTCTCAGTGCCTGATTAAGACATGGGAAGCTAAGAGATGCCATGAACATGGTGGTTTCTGGCTCTATTCTAAAGCTTGTGGGAAAATGTGGGTCATGCTCTTTGATGGTGTTTGGGAGAAATCTGTGGACTTGGTTCATTAGCTGGTCCTTATCTACCGACCGTTTCAAGTGTCGGATTTTGATTCCCCTCGATGTAAGCGATGCCTGAACACAGAAGAAAGAATCTTACCTGTCATTGGGTTTAAAGTTAAAAGAAAGGTACGGGCTTTCAATGCTCCCCTTCTACATAATTTCCTCGGCTTCTTAGTCAGCAAGCAAAGCTAAGGAGTTGAGTGAAAGGGAATGTTCTACATCGAATCAAGTCCTTTCTTGTAGATCAGAACTTCAACAGCCTTTTCATTTAAATTGCTTCTCTTTCACACATCTGTTCTTCATTTATGATTAAACCTAAACCAAGATCATAATCAACTCCATTACTGTTACCGGGACGATTTGTAAGGCTCGAAATCTATGGCTGATTACTGGATTATCACAAATATGACCATTGGAATTTCCAGGACGTTTAAGAACATCTAAAATAGAAAGCAGTGAACTAAAATCAACCAATATGGTCAGCTAGATAAAAATAAACCAACTTCACTTAATATTTTTTTATCACTCAGATTGAAAACTAAGTTTTTTCCCCTTACCTATCAACAGGTACATGAATTAGCAATGCAATAAACCAAACCTAACTCTTTTGTCAAATGCACCAACTGAATTGAAACCAATGGCAGACCTAACCAGCATGAGATGTTAAAAGTCATACGAACAATGAGGGATAGGAAAACATTTGGGTTAATCAAGCTTGAATAAATAAAATAAGTTTTAAATTCTGTAAATATTGTGAATTATTTCAAGAGTCAAAGGAGAGGAGGAAGACGGTAGGTGTATATAATATTCTAATATTACAAAGCACAGAGGCATAGCAGTCAGATCATGAATCTCACCATATCAAAGATCCACACAATAAGTATTTGAACCCAGGTATCCTCTCCCCCCTCTCCTCCTGACTTTTGTGCACAACTTGAAGAACAACATCATATAATCTCAAAAGAAAAGCCGAAAAGGGGAAAGAAGACAAGAAAAGATAATACCAAAGGAAGGCAAAGAACAATTTATGTGGAAAGTTTAGTAAGGAGTGTAGTAATATCCAGGTGGTGGCCCCATTCCGTTAACGGGTGGCATTCCATAAGGCATCACTGGCATTGCTCCGGGTCCATAATATCCAGGGTTAGGGTTAATCTTAGCCAAACTAGTTTGACCTTGCATTCCATCTTTTGCATATTGTTGCCATACCTGCTGTTCCTGGACAAGCAAATGTTGCTTCTTTTCCATGTCGGACATTTGCACATACGAAGGAGGTGGAATGCTCAATGATGCAGCGAATGGGTCTTGATTGACATTCTGAACTGTTCCA